>CM065593.1:364782008-365485273 GCA_033119425.1 Bufotes viridis | reverse complement strand
AGGGGTTGTAGATAAGCGAGGTCCTATAGATATATGAGCAGAAAGGACCAGAGATTCAAAGCTTCTGACCGCTGAGAAGTAAACCATTCCACAATCTCTGCACCATGTCTGCACTGGAGACCTTCAGCACTTCAGCTGGGGGGCAATGGTGCAAACATCTCCTACATTGTCCACAGTTGGTGCAGGCATCTCTTACATTGTCCACCGTTGGTGCAGACATCTCCTACATTGTCCACAGATGGTGCTGACATCTCTTACATTGTCCACCGTTGGTGCAGACATCTCCTACTATGTCTACAGTTGGTGCAGACATCTCCTACTATGTCCACAGTTGGTGCAGACCCCTCCTACATTGTCCACAGTTGGTACAGACATCTCCTACATTGTCCACCGTAGGTGCAAACATCTCCTTCTATGTCCACAGTTGGTGCAGACATCTCCTACATTGTCCACTGTTGGTGCAGACATCTCCTACATTGTCCACAGTTGGTGCAGACATCTCCTACAGTGTCCACAGTGGGTGCAGACATCTCCTACATTGCCCACTGTTGGTGCAGACATCTCCTACATTGTCCACTGTTGGTGCAGACATTTCCTACATTGTCTACAGTTGGTGCAGACATCTCTTACATTGTCCACCGTTGGTGCAGACCTCTCTTACATTGTCCACCGTTGGTGCAGACCTCTCCTACATTGTCCACTGTTGGTGCAGACATCTCCTACATTGTCCACAGTTGGTGCAGACATCTCCTACATTGTCCACCGTTGGTGCAGACATCTCTTACATTGTCCACTGTTGGTGCAGACATCTCCTATATTGTCCACAGTGGGTGCAGACATCTCTTACATTGTCCACCGTTGGTGCAGACCTCTCTTACATTGTCCACCGTTGGTGCAGACCTCTCCTACATTGTCCACCGTTGGTGCAGACCTCTCCTACATTGTCCACTGTTGGTGCAGACATCTCCTACATTGTCCACAGTTGGTGCAGACATCTGCTACATTTTCCACCGTTGGTGCAGACATCTCTTACATTGTTCACAGTTGGTGCAGACCTCTCCTACATTGTCCACCGTTGGTGCAGACATCTCCTACTATGTCCACCGTTGGTGCAGACATCTCCTACTATGTCCACAGTTGGTGCAGACATCTTCTACATTGTCCACAGTTGGTGCAGACATCTCCTACATTGTCCACAGTTGGTGCAGACATCTCCTACATTGTCCACAGCAGGTGCAGACATCTCCTACATTGTCCACAATTGGTGCAGACATCTCCTACATTGTTCACCGTTGGTGCAGACATCTCCTACATTGTCCACCGTTGGTGCAGACATCTCTTACATTGTCCACAGTTGGTGCAGACCTCTCCTACATTGTCCACAGTTGGTGCAGACATCTCCTACATTGTCCACCGTTGGTGCAGACATCTCCTACTATGTCCACATTTGGTGCAGACATCTTCTAAATTGTCCACAGTTGGTGCAGACATCTCCTACATTGTCCACAGCTGGTGCAGACATCTCCTACATTGTCCACAGCTGGTGCAGACATCTCCTACATTGTCCACAATTGGTGCAGACATCTCCTACATTGTCCACCGTTGGTGCAGACATCTCCTACATTGTCCACCATTGGTGCACACATCTCTTACATTGTCCACAGTTGGTGCAGACCTCTCCTACATTGTCCACAGTTGGTGCAGACATCTCCTACATTGTCCACCGTTGGTGCAGACATCTCCTACTATGTCCACATTTGGTGCAGACATCTTCTACATTGTCCACAGTTGGTGCAGACATCTCCTACATTGTCCACAGCTGGTGCAGACATCTCCTACATTGTCCACAGTTGGTGCAGACATCTCCTACATTGTCCACAATTGGTGCAGACATCTCCTACATTGTCCACCGTTGGTACAGACATCTCTTACATTGTCCACCGTTGGTGCAGACCTCTCCTACATTGTCCACAGTTGGTGCAGACATCTCCTACATTGTCCACAGTTGGTGAAGACATCTCCTACATTGTCCACCATTGGTGCAGACATCTCCTACATTGTCCACAGTTGGTGCAGACATCTCCTACATTATCCACCGTTGGTGCAGACATCTCTTACATTGTCCACAGTTGGTGCAGACCTCTCCTACATTGTCCACAGTTGGTGCAGACATCTCCTACATTGTCCACTGTTGATGCAGACATCTCCTACATTGTCCACAGCTGGTGCAGACATCTCCTACATTGTCCACCGTTGGTGTAGACATCTCCTACATTGTCCACCGTTGGTGCAGACATCTCCTACATTGTCCACAGTTGGTGCAGACATCTCCTACATTGTCCACAGCTGGTGCAGACATCTCCTACATTGTCCACAGTTGGTGCAGACATCTCCTACATTGTCCACAATTGGTGCAGACATCTCCTACATTGTCCACCGTTGGTACAGACATCTCCTACATTGTCCACCGTTGGTGCAGACATCTCCTACATTGTCCACAGTTGGTGCAGACATCTCCTACATTGTCCACCGTTGGTGCAGACATCTCCTACATTGTCCACAGTTGGTGCAGACATCTCCTACATTATCCACCGTTGGTGCAGACATCTCTTACATTGTCCACAGTTGGTGCATACCTCTCCTACATTGTCCACAGTTGGTGCAGACATCTCCTACATTGTCCACCGTTGGTGCAGACATCTCCTACATTGTCCACAGTTGGTGCAGACATCTCCTACATTGTCCACAGCTGGTGCAGACATCTCCTACATTGTCCACAGTTGGTGCAGACATCTCCTACATTGTCCACAGCTGGTGCAGACATCTCTTACATTGTCCACAGTTGGTGCAGACATCTCCTACATTGTCCACCGTTGGTGCAGACATCTCCTACATTGTCCACTGTTGGTGCAGACATCTCCTACATTGTCCACCATTGGTGCAGACATCTCCTACATTGTCCACAGTTGGTGTAGACATCGCCTACATTGTCCACAGTTGGTGCAGACATCTCTTACATTGTCCATAGTTGGTGCAGACATCTCCTACATTGTCCACCGTTGGTGCAGACCTCTCCTACATTGTCCACAGTTGGTCAGACGTCTCCTACATTGTCCACCGTTGGTGCAGACATCTTCTACTATGTCCACAGTTGGTGCAGACATCTCCAACATTGTCCACAGTTGGTGCAGACATATCCTACATTGTCCACGGTTGGTGTAGACATCTCCTATAGTGTCCACAGTGGGTGCAGACATCTCCTACATTATCCACAGTTGGTGCAGACATCTCCTACATTGTCCACAGTTGGTGCAGACCTCTCCTACATTGTCCACAGTTGGTGCAGACATCTCCTACATTGTCCACAGTCCAAAGAGTTAGTTAGCCTCTTGTGCCATTTTTTATTTACCATGTTACCCATCAAGTTTAGCTCAGATGCACCTGTATACTTGTACTGCAAAATGGCTCCTGAGATGGAGACACTGCTGTAAACCTGAAGACTATAACAGTGCATGTAACAGCCAAACCGGCACTTCTCACAGGGACACACCCTGAAACATACATAGATAGTTTGCAGGGAACACACAATGCAGATGAAAAACTCACCAGGAGCCTCTAAGAAAAACCTCAGCTCAATCCTCCCATGGACACCCCTGATGAGAAAAATAAATCCTGGAAACCACTTCCAGTAATGTTATGCAGGTAATTCTGGAGCAACCCTCCAGCTCTATAACATGCATATAACAATGGACTCATATAATATTCTGGAAACCACTTCCAGCCATATAATATCAGGCTTAACAACCATACTGGCCGTCACAGCAGCAGGAGCCTCTGTACGTGTGAGCTTCATTGTCCTAGACCAGGGGTCAGCAACGTCCGGCACTCCAGATGTTCTAAAACTACAATTCCCAGAATCCTCCTTTCACTTCTGTGGGCATTACAAAAAGAGCCGAGTAAGTTTGCATGCTGGGATTTGTAGTTTCATAGCAGCAGCAGGGCAGAAGGTTGCTGATCCCTGAGGTAGACAGAAGAAAAAAACACATCTACTTAGTGGGTGTGCCCTCTTTTACAGAGGGGTTAATTAGTCTGATTAACTAATGATTTATCTTCTGTCCTAGACGGGAGGAGCAAGACATTAACCCTTTGTGTTGTGCTGCCTGTAGGACGATAAGGAAAGATAGATAGATAATAGATAGATAGATAGATAGATAGATAGATAGATAGCTATGAGATAGATAGACATGAGATAGATAGATAGATAGATAGATATGAGAGAGAGAGAGAGATAGATAGATAGACATGAGATAGATAGATAGATAGATAGATAGATAGAATCTATAAATAAGTTTCTTTTATATTACCAATATAATATCTTTTTCTAGAATTTCTTACCCGTCTGCTTGCTCACTCCCAACATCCCAGCCCGTCCAAGGATTTTGAACACATGATGAGCGGGAAACTGTTCCTCTTTTTCCCATTGGTCTACATAAGGGTTAATTTCAGTGTCTATGATCTGTAGATGAAGAATTATGAAGAATTATTATGGGATCGGTTGTACATAAGATGTAAGTATTGCAAGCGCTGTCCTCCACTCCTGTCCTCCTGTGTGGAATTGCAGCTCGGCCCTATTCAAGATGCTGAGGAGAGATAAGCGAATTGATAGATTAAAGGGAATCTGTCCCCATGTAATCTGTAGGCCGCATGTTATAGAGCAGGAGGAGCTGAGCTGATTGATACAAAGTTTCATGCGGAAAGATTCATTAAACATAATGTATACATTTAAATTCCTGCTCGTTCTGGGCTGTGAAGTCCAGGAGGCGGTTCTATCAGTGATTGACAGCCTTTCCTAAATGATTATATATACAGAGAGAGCTGTCAATCTCTCTCTGGACTTCTAAACCTAGAAAGAGCAGGAATTGAAGTGAATGAAATACAAGTTTTACTAAATATTTTCCTACAAAAGTATATATAAATCTGCTCAGCTCCTCCTGCTCTATAACATGCTGCCTGCATGTTCAACGTGACAGGTTCCTTTTAAATAAATTCTTTAAATAATTCTTCTTCCGGACGAATCCAAAGTTTTGGCAATTCGATTCCAATGATAAATTATGTAAGATGGCACCCCCCAAATTACATTTCAAATTCAAAACCCTAGTGAGGGAAGCAGAACAAGGAAAATGAAGATGGAGGATCACATGACCCTCGGTGCCGACGGGCTTGCCCCATAATGCCGTGCAGTCAGCCAATCAGGAGGGACAATATTTACTTAGATAGATGGATAGAACTACTTGATAGCAAGATGGGTTTTAGCACTAGGAACAGGATAGGGGGACATCGCTGTGTTTATTATCTCTGCACTGTGACATCACTGTGTATATTATCCCTGTACTGTGACATCGCTGTGTTTATTATCCCTGTACTGTGACATCACTGTGTTTATTATCCCTGTACTGTGACATCACTGTGTTTATTATCCCTGTACTGTGACATCACTGTGTTTATTATCCCTGTACTGTGACATCACTGTGTTTATTATCCCTGTACTGTGACATCACTGTGTTTATTATCCCTGTACTGTGACATCACTGTGTTTATTATCCCTGTACTGTGACATCACTGTGTTTATTATCCCTGTACTGTGACATCACTGTGTTTATTATCTCTGTACTGTGACATCACTGTGTTTATTATCCCTGTACTGTGACATCACTGTGTTTATTATCTCTGTACTGTGACATCACTGTGTTTATTATCTCTGTACTGTGACATCACTGTGTTTATTATCCCTGTACTGTGACATCACTGTGTTTATTATCTCTGTACTGTGACATCACTGTGTTTATTATCTCTGTACTGTGACATCACTGTGTTTATTATCCCTGTACTGTGACATCACTGTGTTTATTATCCCTGTACTGTGACATCACTGTGTTTATTATCTCTGTACTGTGACATCACTGTGTTTATTATCCTGTACTGTGACATCACTGTGTTTATTATCCCTGTACTGTGACATCACTGTGTTTATTATCCCTGTACTGTGACATCACTGTGTTTATTATCCCTGTACTGTGACATCACTGTGTTTATTATCCCTGTACTGTGACATCACTGTGTTTATTATCCCTGTACTGTGACATCACTGTGTTTATTATCCCTGTACTGTGACATCACTGTGTTTATTATCCCTGTACTGTGACATCACTGTGTTTATTATCCCTGTACTGTGACATCACTGTGTTTATTATCCCTGTACTGTGACATCACTGTGTTTATTATCTCTGTACTGTGACATCACTGTGTTTATTATCTCTGTACTGTGACATCACTGTGTTTATTATCCCTGTACTGTGACATCACTGTGTTTATTATCCCTGTACTGTGACATCACTGTGTTTATTATCCCTGTACTGTGACATCACTGTGTTTATTATCCCTGTACTGTGACATCACTGTGTTTATTATCCCTGTACTGTGACATCACTGTGTTTATTATCTCTGTACTGTGACATCACTGTGTTTATTATCCCTGTACTGTGACATCACTGTGTTTATTATCCCTGTACTGTGACATCACTGTGTTTATTATCCCTGTACTGTGACATCACTGTGTTTATTATCCCTGTACTGTGACATCACTGTGTTTATTATCCCTGTACTGTGACATCACTGTGTTTATTATCTCTGTACTGTGACATCACTGTGTTTATTATCTCTGTACTGTGACATCACTGTGTTTATTATCCCTGTACTGTGACATCACTGTGTTTATTATCCCTGTACTGTGACATCACTGTGTTTATTATCCCTGTACTGTGACATCACTGTGTGTATTATCCCTGTACTGTGACATCACTGTGTTTATTATCTCTGTACTGTGACATCACTGTGTTTATTATCTCTGTACTGTGACATCACTGTGTTTATTATCCCTGTACTGTGACATCACTGTGTTTATTATCCCTGTACTGTGACATCACTGTGTTTTATTATCCCTGTACTGTGACATCACTGTGTTTATTATCCCTGTACTGTGACATCACTGTGTTTATTATCCCTGTACTGTGACATCACTGTGTTTATTATCTCTGTACTGTGACATCACTGTGTTTATTATCCCTGTACTGTGACATCACTGTGTTTATTATCTCTGTACTGTGACATCACTGTGTTTATTATCCCTGTACTGTGACATCACTGTGTTTATTATCTCTGTACTGTGACATCACTGTGTTTATTATCCCTGTACTGTGACATCACTGTGTTTATTATCCCTGTACTGTGACATCACTGTGTTTATTATCCCTGTACTGTGACATCACTGTGTTTATTATCTCTGTACTGTGACATCACTGTGTTTATTATCCCTGTACTGTGACATCACTGTGTTTATTATCTCTGTACTGTGACATCACTGTGTTTATTATCCCTGTACTGTGACATCACTGTGTTTATTATCCCTGTACTGTGACATCACTGTGTTTATTATCCCTGTACTGTGACATCACTGTGTTTATTATCCCTGTACTGTGACATCACTGTGTTTATTATCTCTGTACTGTGACATCACTGTGTTTATTATCTCTGTACTGTGACATCACTGTGTTTATTATCCCTGTACTGTGACATCACTGTGTTTATTATCTCTGTACTGTGACATCACTGTGTTTATTATCCCTGTACTGTGACATTACTGTGTTTATTATCCCTGTACTGTGACATCACTGTGTTTATTATCCCTGTACTGTGACATCACTGTGTTTATTATCTCTGTACTGTGACATCACTGCATTTATTATCCCTGTACTGTGACATCACTGTGTGCATTATCCATGTAAAGTACATCACAGTAAACATTAGGATAACTAAAGTAATTTTGAGCTTCTCCTGTTTTCAACATACTGCTAATGTTGGTCATGGGGGAGTCAGGCCTCATCACACGTGTTGCCGTTGGGCCCCCTCTTACTTTATGTCTCTGGAAGGAGCGCTGCATTGGCTGCTGCCCTGGTGGTCGGTGCGCCTGTAGTCATAGTGTTTTATGGAAGTGATGTTTTGATACATTTTGCATTACATGTCACAGCTGGAGGTCTGTATTAGTAAATAGATGAAGAGGAGAGGCCTGAGGAGTCTGGTGGCAGAGTACCACTTTGGATCTCCACATGCTTTATAGCAATTTTAATAGATCCCCGCCAGCAAAGTTTTTCCTGGGGAAGTTGGAGGACCTTTATCCAACGTATCAGTGTATGTGGTCCCTGCAGTCTACGACTAGCAGGAAGAGGGAAGGATCCGTGTAATTTCACATGCTGTAAAACAATATGTAACACCTACAGTGATTAGAGGTGCTGATGATGATCTATGGGAAGACATGGATGGTTCCATTTATACCTAATTATAGTTGAAAGAAATGGAACAAGTTAGAAAATGATGGATGGATAGATAGATAGATAGATAGATAGATAGATCTGGCACCAGGAGAGGTATAGAAAGGGCTCAGCATGCATGTTGGTACCTGCATTCCCTGAATTTAATGGAGGCCATTTTGGCCCCAAAGATGATAAAAAGCAGAGTGGGCCCAGCATGCATGAGGAACCTGCATTTTATGGTGGCCGTTATGGCGTATAACAGGTAGTATTTAGTGTTCGGTTCCCGTCTTACAGAGATCGCTTTGACATGTGGCAGACGGGCCCAAATGGTTTTGTACAAAATGTATTTGCCAAGAATCTCAAATTTACAAAATAAGCGTAGCATCAGAACCAGAATATTTTCTATTACTATGGCATTATTGTACTTTATTTGGTTTGCAGGCTGCTGTTGCATTGTATTTTTTTTTCTTTGTGTTTCTAGTCATGGCAGCGCGCACCTGCGCATTGGGATGTGCTGACTGACCCCCTTTTTCTTTGTAGATGGACAGATACTGTAGATAGATATAGATAGATAGATAGATATGAGATAGATAGATATGAGATAGATAGATATGAGATAGATAGATAGATAGATAGGAGATAGATAGATAGATAGATAGATAGATAGATACTATAGATAGATAGATAGATAGATAGATAGATAGATAGATAGATAGATAGATATGATATAGATATGAGATAGATAGATATGAGATAGATAGATAGATAGATAGTAGATAGATAGATATGAGATAGATAGATAGATAGATAGATAGATAGATAGATAGATAGAAGCATGATGTGTCCCTACCCCCATTCCCAATCACTACCCAGTTATTTCCTACTTGCTTTGGCTGGTAAACTGACCCACCAATAAAGTTAATTTGAATTAGATAGATATAAGATTATATATATATATACTTGCATTTAAATTGTATTTTTATGTGTGTAATCACCTTCATATCCTATTATAGCAAATCCACTTATCTTCAAACTGCTTTGAGAAATTGAATTACTTCCGCTTGGAGATATAATTGCTGTGGACAAGAGTTCAGGGTGCAGGAAAGTGAAATATGATGTGAGGTAAATCTCAGCTAAAATTCTGCACAGCGACCTTTACAGACAGTTCCTGAGAGGCAAGGTTATCACGCCCTGAGTCCGGAGAAGCTTTTGCTGTGTGTGAGTAGCTGTCAGCCCCAACGCTCTTTTAGATGGGCCACAGAGGAATGCTGCCGCTACATCATAGCCCATTGGTTAGCTGTGAATCACACCATATGTGTACAGTGTATTCGGAAAGTCTTCAGACCCTTTCACTTTTTTCATATTTTGTTAGGTTCGGCCTTGTGCTAAAATACAAAGAAAATTCCCGTTTTCTCCATCATTCTGCAATCAATACTCCATGATGAGAAAGTGAAAACAGACTTTTGGAAATTATTGTAAATGTATTAAAAGGAAAAACTTAAATCTTGCACTGACATACAGTTGTGTTCAAAATTATTCAACCCCCAATGCTGTAAAGGGTTTTAGGGAATTTAGTGCACATTTGTAATTGTGTTCAGAATGAAATCTGACAAGGACTTTTTAAAGAACCAAATGCAACTAAAATGACATCAATTGTTTTTGTAATAAAGTATTAAATGTTTTTTTTGTGATTTCTTCATTGACACAATTATTCCACCCCTTAAAGACGACCACTCTTAAGAACATAGGTTCATTCAAGTGTTTTCGATCAAGCAGAATAATGTCAAGGAGCAGCAATCAAGCAGAATAAGCCCCAATTAGGCAGATGTAAAATGACTGTGATCCTCAGCTCCTTCTAGACATTTACTGGTGTGTTTACAGACATGGTGAAGTCAAGAGAATGGTCCAGGAAGACAAGAGAAGAGGTGATTTCTCTTCACAGGAAGGGCAATGGCTATAAGAAGATTGCACAGATGTTAAACATACCAAGACACACCATAGGAAGCATCATTCGCAAATTCAAGGCAAAGGGCACTGTTGAAACGCTACCTGGTCGTGGCAGAAAGAAGATGCTGACTTAGACTGCTGTGCGCTACCTGAAGCGCAAAGTGGAGAAAAGTCCCCGTGTGACTGCTGAGGAACTGAAAAAAGATTTGTCAGATGCGGGTACTGAAGTTTCAGCTCAGGCAATAAGGCGCACACTGCGTAATGAAGGCCTCCATGCCAGAACTCCCAGGCGCACCCCCTTGCTGTCTCCAAAGAATAAGAAGAGTCGACTGCAGTATGCCAAAAGTCATGTGGACAAACCACAAAAGTTTTGGGATAGTGTTCTGTGGACTGATGAAACAAAATTAGAACTGTTTGGGCCCATGGATCAACGCTATGTTTGGAGGAGGAAGAACAAGGCCTATGAAGAAAAGAACACCTTGCCTACTGTGAAGCATGGCGGGGGGTCAGTCATGCTTTGGGGCTGTTTTGCTTCTACAGGTACAGGGAAGCTTCAGCGTGTGCAAGGTACCATGAATTCTCTTCAGTACCAGGAGATATTGGATGAAAATGTGATGCAGTCCGTCACAAACCTGAGGCTTGGGAGACGTTGGACCTTTCAACAGGACAATGATCCCAAGCATACCTCCAAGTCCACTAGAGCATGGCTGCAGATTAAAGGCTGGAACAATTTGAAGTGGCCATCGCAGTCATCAGACTTAAATCCGATTGAGAACCTCTGGTGGGACTTAAAGAAAGCAGTTGCAGAGCGCAAGCCTAAGAATGTGACTGAACTGGAGGCTTTTGCCCATGAAGAATGGGCGAAGATACCCGTAGATCGATGCAAGACACTTGTGTCAAGCTCTGCTTCACGTTTAAAAGCTGTTATAACTGGAAAAGGATGTTGTACTAAGTACTAAGATTGAATGTCACTTGGGGGTTGAATAAAACTGATAATGATGTGAGCACAGAAAAGACATTTCTGGTTATTTCATTATAAATGTTATGTTATATTTGTCTGACTTACAAGGGCCTCTTTGATTTAATTGTAAACAAGATGACTGAAATGATCAAAATCAATGTCAAACTGGCCAAAACACTCAATTTCAGTGGGGGTTGAATAATTTTGAACACAACTGTAAGTATTCACACCCTTAACTCACGACTTGTTCCTTTCTCGGCGATTACAGCCTTCAGTCTTCTTGGGGATGATGCCACACGGTTTGCACAACTGAATTTGGAGATTTTCTGTTATTCTTCTCTGTGAATCCTCTCAAGCTCTGTCAGGTTGGATGGGGACCGTCGGTGGACATCCATTTTCAGGTCTCTCCAGATATATTTTATTGGGTTCAAGTCATGACTCTGGCTGGGCCACTCAAGGAGATTTACCGAGTTTTCCTTAAGCCACACGTTGTCTTGGCTGTGTGATTAGGGTCACTGTCTTGTTGGAACACAAGTAATTAACGATTGGGTAAGCACTACCTGGTTGGAAACTTCCCAAATGCCTTTCAGTGGGGGTGCCTTCAGTCGTCGATCCAGGCCTCCAGATCCTCGTAACTCGTGAGCTTGATAAAGACCCATGCGGTAGAAACGTCGCTTGTTTTTGGTTCAATAAAGTCTTGAATTTTCATCGCAACTGGAGTGCTGCAGTCTTTGCACAGAACTTTGTCTTGTTGGAAGGTGAACCTTCAGCCGATTCTGAGGTCCAGAAGACTCTGGATCAGGTTTTCATTATTAATATCTATGTGCTTTGCTCCTTTCAGGTTTCCCTCAACCCTGACCAGTCTCCCTGTCCCAGACACTAAAAAACACCCCTACAGCATGACACCGCCACCACCATGCTTCACTGTATGTATAGTACTGGGCAGGTGATGAGCAGTGCCTGGTTTCCTCCAAACATAATGCTTAGAATTGAGGTCAAAAAGTTTAATTTTGGTTTCATCAGACCAGAGAATCTTGTTTTTCACAGTCTGAAAGTCCTATGGGCTTTTTTTTTTTGTTTCCATGTCTCTGAGGAGAGATTTTGTTCTGGCCACTCTGTCATAATGCCCAGATTGGTGGAATGCTGCAGTGATGGTTGACTTCTGGAAGTTTCTCCCATCTACACACAGAATCTTTGGAGCTCATTGAGTTCTTGGTCACCTCTCTTACAAAGGACCTTCTCCCCCGATTACTTAGTTTGGTGGGGTGACCATTTTTAGGAAGAGTCTTGGTTGTTCCAAACTTCTTCCATTTAAGAAATATGCAGGCCCCTATACTCTTTTAGCAGAGCAGAATTTTTTGTCCCCTTCTCTAGATATTTGCTGCCACAAAATCCTGTCTCTAAGCTCTACAGGCAGTTTTTCCTCCTCATGGCTTGTTTTTTTGCTCTGATATGCATTGTCGGCTGTGAGACCGTATATAGACAGGGCTGTGTCTTTCCAAATCATGTCCAATCAACTGAATTTACCACAGGTGACTCCAATCAAGGTGTAGAAACATCTCAGAGATGATCCAGAGAAATGGGAGGCCCCAGAGCTAAATTTCAAGGGTCACAGAAAATGGTCTGAATACCTATGTTCATACCAAATTTTAGTTTTCCCTTTTTAATAACATTTCTAAAAATCAGCTTTTACTATCTCGTTTTTTTATGACTGCAGATTGAGGGGGGACTAGAACTTTCATTTATTACAGCACAAGGCCGCAACATAACAAAAAGTCCAAAAAGTGAATGGATCTGAAGACTTTCTGAAAGCAATGTAAGTGGAGGGGAATAGAATTCTATCATACGACTTCAGTCATACCAAACCAATGATTGTGACTAGAGATGAGTAAAGTTCTTAAAAATTCAATTTGGCCGCTTCGCCGAATTTTGCCAAAAAATTAGCTGTACGACAAATTAGTGTACTTCGTCATGAAGCGCATTTTTTTGTAAGTAGCTGGTGCAGTCACGCCTTCCCCCCCGCCCCGTCATTGAACCCCTCAGATGAACCCCGTCATTGAACCCCGCTGACGGCTGCATCTAAGTATAATATTATGGGATGCTCAACAAGATGGCCACGGTGACCTCTTTGCGCTCAAATGGACGAGGGGAGTATAATTTTTTTTTGTTTTTACTACAATTCCAGGGAAAACGGATTTGTTACTATGAAGCGCAAGGAAATTCGGCTTAGCTGCTAATCGAATTTTTCCTAAAATTCGGATCGAAGTCCACTTTGGATACCGCTTAATACTAATTGTGACATTGCATTGGTAACCATGTTCTCTAGACAAATGGGCCTAACCAGTTTGATACCCTACAGTTCCTGATGAGTTATGGTATGCCACCCAAGAGCCCCAGATGTAAAAAGACATGACAATTTTATCGAAACACGGGCAATCATCTTGAATTGATCTTGTACTGTAAAATATTCCTGCCAACTACTTAGAAAACAGTTTCTTGCCAGAGTGGTGACATACTTCCTTCAACCCTCTTCTTCTTATGGCCCTGCTGGTCATAGGATGTCCAATTCTTCATCCAACCTGACCCAACACCACTTTTTATGGCTCTTAGAGCAGATCCATGGTCATTATGTCATGACCCATTCCCAACATGCAGGAGGATGAAGCAAGACAGTATCCCATTTTTCCTTCTAGTGCTTCAGTAAAGGCTGAAGTTTGGAGACCCCAGCACTGTCCCTCATCTTACAGGTAAATGTGGAGAAGAAAGCTCAGAAAACGGCCCGCTGCACTGGGGACTGGTATAAAATGTTTATTTTTCTTTTTTGGCTCTTCTGAGATTTCTTCTCCAGGTGTCTCATCCGGCATCCATGGAGATGTTTCTGGCTAATGAGTACAGCAGCCTGGTACTCCTCCTGTCCAGGGAGTGACTCGCAACTATTGTTGTGCCTAGCCTGCACCACACCATCTGGTAAGATATACATACCTGGGTTCTGTACGCAGACATCTGAAGATATTACACTAGGGAGTGGCCCCCCTTCTCTTTTCTCTCATCTTACATCTTGCCTTGTTTATGGAAGATGAGCTGAAAGACAACTTAGTACTGCCATCATTTCAGACCTTTAAGACACTGGTGGCTAAAATATAAATTTTTAGGTGTTGATGGTCTTAAAAGGGGCAAATACTGCTTGAAATTAGGAAACCCTCGAATGGTGACTACTTAAGGTCCACCTCATTGCTAACTTAGCAAAGAACGTGCATTTGGCCCATTATAGCTAATGCCCAACCAAACGACCTTTGAAAAGAAATAAGTCTAGTGGAACTGAAGAGGAGCCATTCAAGAAGTGGCGGAGGTCACAGCAGTTTGACCCCACTGATCAGGCTTGGGATATGCCATCAATGTTTTTAGAGGCAACCTCTTGGCTTTCCAAGGAATTTGCCTACTATAGGGTTGTCCATGGTAGTAGAACATTTTGGGTTCTATTCTCCATTGAGTTATGGATAGATTAAAGCAATAATTGTATCTGTAAAATATAGTTTGTATACTTTACATAATGTATAATAGTATGTTACACATCCTGAAGCACTGCTGGGCCAGTGTGTGTCCCGGTGGAAAAATGTCCTTAAATAGAACCATGAGGTTTTGGATTTCGGATCCACAGTTATGTCTCATTTGCATGGATTGTGTTTGGGAAGGTAATCGAATATACTCTATCCTGTGGCTACTCTAATGCACCTCTGATATTTTACCTTTCAGACAAGAAGAACGTCACATTATTTGCAAGTCAAGACATAGTTAAGGTTTAATAAGGGATTTTTTAAGCTTTTCTGGTGCCAGATGCCACTGAGCAGCACCATGCTCCAAAAATCCCATGCAGATGGTATACTATTTATTTTGTAGATTTTTTTTTTATGTTTTCCCTAAACATTTTTTGACCTTGTCTCATTTGACAAGTCACCTTCCACTCAACGAGCATCTGCATCTCGAGAGGAGATCTAAAGGGAATGTTGTCAGGAGGTATACACCAGTGTAGAGCACGGCAAGTAATTCCCAAGACACATGGTAAAGCCTTAGCATGGAAATAAGATAATAGTTACGGTAAGTAGAAAAGATTCTAGCCTGTTTCCTGCCTGAGCAGAAAGGAGATATGGCGTCTGCTTCTGGGGATGGGAAAGTGCAGGAATGGACTGTATATCTGCCAGATTGCTGCAACCTGTAGTCAGGATAGGGTGCCACATGAGAAGAATGGCGGGAGGAAACAAGAAGCTCAGCCATCAGTATTCAGCTTCCTGTTACAGGGACGTGGAGCCAGGAAAGGTGAGTAAGCCACCAGACCTAAAGTGTGACAAAAAGACTAGATTTTACCATAGAACCCCAGGGATACAGACATTGACTACATTGATTGACAAAAGATCACCTGAGATATAGCCATTAACCCCCTTTACTACCCTAGACCACCAGGAATACATACATTACCCTTGTTAACTGTCGTATAATATCAAAGGTACAGGCATTAACTTAATTTACTGCCCTTGACCACCGGGGATACATCCGTTAACCTCAGTTACTGCCTTAGATCATCAGACAAACATACATTACCTTTATTAACTGCCCTAGAATATCAGGGGCACATACGTTAACTTCATTTACTGCCCTAGACCAGCAGCATAACAGACATTAACCTCATTGACTGCCCTAGACCACCAGCAAAACAGACATTAAAACCTCATTTACTGCCCGAGATCACCATGGGATACAGACATTAACCTCATATACTGCCCTAGATCACCAGGGATACAGAAATTAACCTCATTTACTGCCCTAGATCACCAGGGATGCAGAAGTTAACCTCATTTACTGTCCTAGACCACCAGGGATGCAGAAGTTAACCTCATTTACTGTCCTAGACCACCAGGGATACTGGTATTAACAACATTTGCTGTCCCAAACTCACAACCTTCACCACCCTAATCTACCATGGACTTATATATTTACCTTTTTTATTTCCTAGACCACTAAATTCACAGGCTTTAATTGCTTTACTGCACTAGATTACCAGAAGACTATAACATTAATGATCTGTCCTTAGAATAAGCTGTCAATGTTTGATTAGTGGAGTTTCGACTTTCAGGACTACTGATGATCAGCCCCAAGAACTGGCAGACAGATGATCTGCTATGCCTGGGACAAGGATCAGAACCCCCTAATCAAAGTTGTTGACCTACCTAGTTCTCAGTGTTATATAATTCTGGAAAACTTACTTAACTTTTTCACTGCCCCAGACCATCAGGGAGGAATGCAGATTTTAACTTCTTTTGGGCCTCAGACTACCAGGAACACAGACTTTAACCCTTTCTCTGCTTTGGGCCAACAGGGACATTGACAGTATGTCCTCCAAGTCCCTAGAACATCAGTAATGTTATCGTAAACCTCTTCACCACCCTAGATCACCAAGGACAAATCACCTTCCACTTGTTTAGCATTTGCTTCATATTCACTGCACTACACAAAAAGAAAACAAGAATGTTGTCAGGAGGTATACGCCAATTTTGAAGGTTGACTACAAGAAAACTGTATACAGTAAGCAGAGACATTTCTAGCATTTTCTCTGCCCTCGATCATTAAGGATGCAGACTTCAACTTCTATGGTTTAGACTGCTGGTGAAGTTGATCATCAAGGATGTTGACATTAACCATTTTAATAATCCTTTTGAGAAGGTTAAGAGGCCTGGTACTAATTTTGCATAAGTTCGAATGAAAGTTCAGAAGGCTATGTCAAACATTTTGCAGGCCCCTTAACTCTAACAACAGAAATCAGTGTCTAAACAGTCTCCTTAATATTGTTTTGCGAGGGTCCTTCCACTTCTCTTGATTGGTCAAAATTTCAAGGTGCTCCTGTGTTCCCATCTGGTAGGCCTCCAGAGCTGATCCAAACCAGAGTGATGACTGGTCTTCCTCCAATAGGGAGGCATGTAACGAGACAGAACACAGGTCAGTGTCTCAGTCTGAGCTCATTGGAAGTGCTTTTGGATTAGGTGGATGACTTTCCAGGATGGATGGTAGATGAAAGCCAACCGACTGTGGGTTTTGGTGGTCAGGCCCTTCTCTTAGCTCACTAGATGGATTCCCATGCAGACAGATGCTCCCAGTAGTAGAATTAAGGAAGGCACTAATGTATTGTCAGATGGCTGCCACATTTTAACAGCTCTTTTAAAATGCAAAAGAACGACAGAAATTTGGCTGATGGTGACCCCGTTCCTTACATTTGACCATACCCAATTTTTCTCACCACTTTTGAAAGGACCGAAAATTTGAGTGTGGCATGAGCCAATATTTTTTAAAAAAATGTATAAAACAAAAGTGGCATAAAGCGATTAATACATTCCATACATGTCTCTATTGTTGTCGTTTCTATGGCAGGTTCTTTGAGACAGGAAATTCCTTCAGGGACTGTTCCTCTTCTCCCTTGTGACTCACATCCTTTTATGTGCAGCAGCATTTGCTGTGTAGTTTGATCCTTTTGCCCTGTATTGCTATACCATTAAGCTATCCTTCTCAGTGAGGGCATCATTAATGAGTACCCCCACAGGGATCTGCAAATACTAATGCAGCGAGCCCAGGATGGGAGACCCCAGAGGAGGAGAATGGTTGTGGTAGTGGCAATAATAGGGTTGGTAGCTCTCACAGTGGAAATCCATACCCTGGTGCTCCCTGGGCCATACAGTGATGGGAGGTGAGAAAGCCTCTTTCTCTCAGGACAGACTCTGGACTTTTGGGGTCTCCTGTCTGGTGGTGGTTGGGGTGCCCTTGATGTTAGGTGGATGGGCAGCAGGGTGAAAGGCAGGAGAGCAAGTAGGCTAGGGGAAGGTGGAAGCAAGGAAGAGGTCCACTTGGTTAAAACAGATAACAGTCTCTTTACTAAGGATGATGGATGTCACAGTGCAAAGAAAAGTAGTAGGTTCAGTTCTCAAGTATATCAGAGAGCTGATTTTTCCCAAAACCTGTGTATAGGCATTAGGCAAAAGGAAGGTCCCCTCTAATGCTCTCATTATAGATTTCATGCAGTCTTCCCAAAGGACCAAAAGTGTGCAGATTCTTTCTCTCAATATGTCTGTATGTCTCAGCTTCAGGGTGCAGTCCTGAATCAGACGGCCAGTCCATCTCAGGCGCCAGAATCAATTAACCCTAACCACATGCGGTAAAGTCCAAAGCCATAATTGTGCTTTACCTTTGCTATCCATGCACTGTCTAAGGTCTGCTCTCTCCTGGCAGTATGCAATTCACAAGCTTCAGTCTGGGTCTAGTTGGCATCGGCACACACTGACCATGTCCTCACTCTTGGCCTGCTTACCAGGACCCTGCTATTACAACTTCTAATCAGAGAAAAGTGGGGCCAGCTCACCACCTAGCAAACATAACCAAGACTGCTATCCTTAACTACCTGCTAACCATAGACAGACTTTGGAGGCAAATTGTGCATAACAGAATAACATTAACCATTTGTAGTACCATAGAATTAACAGTAAACCATAAAGCATAAGAACATTAACTTATTTAATAATGAATCATAGCATTAACCCTTTTAGCAGTGAACCATCTGGTTACTGCCCTAAGACCCATTATCATTGTACAAACCAAAAGGTATAACCTGAATATTGATTATTGATGTGATGGTTGGGGCTCGCAGTGATATAAAAGAGTTCATGTACATGAGGTTGCAAGTAAATACCCATCTTATATATCAGGAGAGGACTGTGCTGCAATTTTGGGGCTTACCGTAGTAGTCCCATTGATAAAAACATCAGTTTGTGGAAATATATTATTATAGATACATCCGTGGATCGGCTACGGTTTGTTGACCCTTTAAAGGGCTAAAGAAATGGCCCCCACTCCTGTCGACGCAGCCCTTTCCATGAAGCGTCCATGCGGAATGCCAAGTTGAAAAGAAACCGGATTAGTAATGGCAGAGATCTTTTTGGGCCCAATAAACCTTGGCCCAAACTGAAGGTAGTCAACCAGCACCCAACATGGGGCTCGAACCCACAACCCTGAGATTAAGAGTCTCATGCTCTACCGACTAAGCTAGCCGGGCTTCAACTTCAACTTAATGTTTCTTGTGGACAGCCACACAGAATCACCCACTCTCAGGTCCGGACCACTCATACGTCTCTTGTCAGCCATATGTTTATACTTTTTGCCCATTTTGTTTAAATAGTTTTAAATCTTCCGCCAAATAGATGACAACTAAGAGGAGAATTTTTTCTTCTTCAGGTATCCCAGACGCTTCAGTACCAGAAAATGTGCCAAACTGCGGATGGAACCCATAAGCACCAAAAAATGGCAACTTATCAGTGGATTCCTGTCTATGGTCATTTATGGTAAACTCAGCCACCGACAAAAATGAAGACCACTCCTCTTAAATCTCAGAGACAAAACATCTCAAATAAGTCTCCAGATTCTGGTTAGTGCACTCAGTCTTTCCGTTCGACTGAGAATGAAAGGCCGGAGAGAAGGATAATTGGACCCCCAGACGAGTACGGAACGCCTTCCAGAATCTGGAAACAAATTGAGTCCCTCTATCAGACACCACATCAGAGGGAATGCCGTGTAGTTTCACAATGTTATCAAACTTATCAACAAACACTTGAGCGAGAGTTTTGGCATTAAGTAAACCTGATAATGGTATAAAGTGCTCCATCTTGCTGAAGCGGTCAACAACCATCAGAACCACAGTTTTCCCAGAAGAATTAGGCAAATCTGTGATAAAGTCCATGGACAAATGAGTCCAGGGTCAAGATGGGATAGACAAGGGAAGTAGAGATCCTGAAGGCCGAGTATGAGCCACCTGAAAACACTGAATACATACAACAACAATTAGATAACAGTCTAGGCCAAAAGCTAAGGAAGAGGGATGGTGAGTGATCTCCTAGTAATCGCTAGGCCTTTTCCTAACTCCTGACAGTATGAGCAGATTCCGATGGTGGAAATGCTCATACGCTGGATACCTAATGCCCTGCTAAAACTGACGACCCTAGGATAGATAGCAGGAGATGAAACAGCTGGTTCCTTCCCTAATGAAGGAACCCGCGTCTCCCTGAGGCGTAGAAACAACACACACCAGAGAATAACAAACAACAGAGGGAACAAGTACTTAGCTTAGAGCTGTATGGAGAAGCAGGAGATCCAAGACAACCAAGCTCTAGCAACTTCAATCAGAAACTATCAACCGCATGGTCAGCAGTGTGAGGCGGACCTAAATAGAGCCTCATCACTGATAACGAGCGGCACCTGAGGAGAGGTGAGAGCCTGCCAAACAACCACATACATAGAGGAAATCAGAGAGACCTGTCAGATAGACTCACATGCAGCAAGTCTATCCGATCTTCTCACCTCTCTAACAGGAGGGATGGTGACAAGAACAGGGCGACGGAGGCCACTACAACTCCCTCCTCCCTCTTATCTCGCAGCAGTTCCATTGGTGATCTGTGGCAACTGCGCTTATGTTCGGACTGGAGGGAGGGGGTAAGCTTATTGGTGGAGGCGGCAGTTCCCGTTGGCACACACCACCAATCAGCAGTACGTGCAGGCGGCAGTGCAGCGGAGAAGGAGAATTGCTCTCCTCCCCTTCCTCTTCTGTGGAGCAGACCCAGGCAGCAGCTGCGTACTATGGACGTGCGGGCTGGCGGCATTCAGCTTCAATGAATGCTTAACTTCCGCCTCCCACCCCACACTTAAATCGCAGGAGCAGGCTAATTAAAAGCTCCTGCAACCCTGTGATACTGCTGGCCTGCTTGATTATTGACAGATTCGCTTAATAAGACGCACTTTTTTCCCCACTTTGGGGGGGGGGGAGTGCGTCTTATAAAGCGAAAAATACGGTAAATGTGCCCCTGCATGTTCACAGCAAAATTATTTGCCCCCTTCTTGATTTTTATGTTTGCCCTTATTAGTTAATAGTGTCAAACAATCAACTAAAGGCATTTCCAGGATATTACATTGATCCTCTGTTTTTAGGATATGCCATCAGTGTATTTTTTGTGTTTCCACTGCACCCCTATTTATCAGCATGGTTCATTGCAGCACACATTTGTGTTTGCAGTACCTGATACTGCAGCTCCACCACACCTTGCTACATTCACTTAACTGGGCTGAGTTGCAGTACCAAGTACAGCCACACTTGTTTGGATGTCACTGTACCGCGTACTGCAGCACAGCCACCACTATGTTGGGCTGATCGGTAGGATGTCATGGATGGGGCCTCTCACTGATCATATATTGTCGGCCTGCCAATTAGAGATTGCTGGAGATCCTGTAAATCCTTTAAAGGGTATTTCCACTTACAACATTTATGACATATTCAAAGGATACGCCATAACTGTCCCATCCCAGATAGCCACACATATCTTCAGAATGGGGGGGGGGGGGTCCCTTGACGCTAATATATCTGGTAAAACAGGTGCCCTGAATGGAGATAGTTGTGGACAAGCCCACCTCTCCATTCATTCTCCATCTGGACTTTAGGCCTCACCAGATGGGTTGGTGCCCCCCCCCCCTACCGTTCTGGAGATAGGTGTGGGTCCCAAAGATAGGGCCACCATCTATCAGACATCTATGATGTTCTGTAGATCCAGTAGGTGATCATTCGCGATGAGCGAAGTTATCAAAAATTTGATTTGCCTGTATTTCACAAAGAAGTTCGATTAGGTACGAATTACTTTGTCTCAAGGTGCATTTGATTGTATGAGGTGGGCGCAAGGAAGGGGATCGTGCCGCCCCTGTCATTGAACCCCTCAGATGCCGCGTTCATTGCTGATCACAACATCTGACATTAAAATTGCAGTGCTGCCGGGATTGCATAAGTCTCGCGGTGACGCAGTGCTCCGCTGAAACTCGGCTAACAGCGGCAGCCGGAGACAGGATTGCGCTTAACCATGGAGCGCACCGCGCATGCACAAGACTTATACAATTCCGGCGGCACTGCAGGCTGTCAATCTAAAAAAAGAAGGGACGGTTAGGGGGCGTGATTACCTTGACTTGAAGCAAGGAAGCCACAGCCCCCTTGACTTTAAGCTGACCGGCAAGATAGCGCTGATGGCGCTTGAAACATTGTTTTTTGAATCTATGGAGCATCAGATTACCAGATAAAACATATGATTATTAACAGACTGGGGGCTACTATGAGGTAATGCTGGCGGTTTTATATGCATTTTTGAGGTGACAGGTTCCCTTTAAGGGACAGACTATAAAATTAATAAAATAAAAAATATACAAAGGTATGAGCCCTGGGCTACACTGAAACGTTTTGTAGCGCGACTAATTGATTTTAACTATTGAACTACAGCTGCAGTCCATATGAATGCAATCTTGTGGACTGTAGCTGCCGTTCAATAGTTAAAATTAATCAGTAGCGCGACAAAAAGTTGCAGTGTAGCAAATTATAAAGAAACAAAAAAACAAATGATACATTGTTGTCGTCCTAGCCGAGACCCAATAGCCCTTAAAGGGGTATTCCGGTTGTTATAAGTTATCCCCCTATCCACAGGTCTACTGCTGGGACCCCCAGCGTTCACGAGAATGGGGGCCTCATTCCCAACTGCAGCCCCCCTGAAATAAGTGTACGGCCACTCCATTTATTTCTATGGGAATTCCGGAGATAGGTGAGCGCTGTATTCCTATTTCTGGAACTCCCATGTAAATGAATGCAGCAGCCACGCACATGGGCGACCGGCTGCTGCCTTCATTTCAGGGGGTCTGCAGGGGACAGAACCCTCACCAATCCGAGGGCTCATGCACACAAACGTATTTTCATTCTGTGTGCGTTCAATTTTTTTGTGCACCGTATGTGGAACCATTCATTTTAATGGGTCCGCAAAAAAAAAACGGAAGTTACTCCGTGTGCATTTAGTTTCCGTATGTCAGTTCCGCAAAAAGAATGGACCATGTCCTATTATTGTCCGCATTACGGACAAGGATAGGACTGTTCTATTAGGGACCAGCTGTTCCATTCTGCAAAATACGGAATGCACACGGATGTCATCTGTATTTTTTGCGGATCGCAAAATACATACGGTCGTGTGTATGAGCCCTAATAGTCCACAGGATAGGGGACATCTTCTAACAACCGGAGTAATATATAAAGAAATGTGCAATGATATGCTGTATAATTGTATACATATAATATATTAAAATTAACACTATACTATGAATATTATATTAGCTGAATAGATAGCTAAAATTAAAAATGCAAAACAAAAGAAAGTAAAAAAAAGCTAAAGTGGTTAATATTAGTGTTGAGCGAACTTGTTTTTTAAGTTCTGTGTCCAAAGTTCGGGTTCGGGTTATCGAAGAATCCCGTTATGGATTCGGCTACCACGGACCATAACGGAATTTGGAATCCATGACGGGATTCTTCGATAACCCGAACCCGAACTTTGGACGCAGAACTTAAAAAACAAGTTCGCTCAACACTAGTTAATATATATCTGTCAGACGTGACCTCGGTGTGTATAAGGGGATCTTGTACCTTTCTCAGAGAGTCCCTGATTGCATTGTGCTCCGGGGTGTACAGGGCGGTCACCTCCTGGTTGCCCGCCTGGCTAGCAGGGGCTGTCAGTGAGAAGAGCCTGCATACAGATCCGGGCCTGCTCCTCAGAAGCTGAAGGGAGCACAGTCTGAGAGCCATAACTGCAGCAGTGATCTGTGCCCAGGACTATGACCTGCAAACAAAGGACACAATGTCACCATGTCATTCTACGTCTGCATACAGCAGGGTTATGTGCAGCTACTATCATATCGCTCAGTGTAATAAAGTAGCAGATTTATTAGTAAAAAGTCACTTTTGGACTTGTGTGCACTCACTATAGTAAGTAAACAAGGCTCCCGGCTGCAGCAGCTGCACCGCTTCCTGTACAGAGTCCAATGTCTGACCCACCCCCTATATGCACGAAGCTGAACAAAGCAGCGATACTGGTTGTGAGCCTGTCTTATTATGGTGGGGGAGGGAGTAGAGAAACTTTACACAGGCTGTTGCATAGGCAATTCTAAGAGTAGTTTCACACTAGCGTTTTTCTTTTCCGGCATAGAGTTCCGTCGTCGGGGCTCTATGCCAGAAATAAAACGATCAGTATTATCCCCCTGCATTCTGAATGGAAAGAAATCCGTTCAGTATGCATCAGGATGTCTTCAGTTCAGTATGTAAACTTTTTTTTGTTTTTGAAAATCTTTTTTATTGGAAGATGTTCAAAAAATACATCAGATTTATCGTTCATAAAAAAGATACATTACATAGAAGAATAGAGAAGTTACAAATCAGACAACTGACATTGAAGAAAAATGTAAATATCCCTCTATGATAAGAGATGTATACATATGCATAAACAGATGTTAATACCTTGTGGTTTGTCATCTCCCGTTTTTTTTTTTTTCTCCCTATGGAGCGAATGACAACTCCCAAAGAATACCCCTTACCTTCCCTAACTCAATCAAACCAGTAACAGTGGAAATGGTGTGATCACTGTGACCTGTCCGATCTAACTGAGAGAGTCTCTGGATCTTTGTCTTCAAGCCTTACTGCGTCCTCCACTTCCAATTTGCCCAATTTGCCCAATTTGCCACCTAACCTAGCTCAAGATACCATTTAGTTTGCGTAAATGGTGCCATCACCTCCCTGATCTCCACAGACGTCAGAGAATTCTCAATAAACTTCCTCAATTTTTTGACGAAATTGCCTACTGACTTTTCTTTATATCTTTCCATTTCCAGGAACTCCATACACAGCATGTGCTTCATAATGTCTATGACCTCATCCCATACCGGGGCTTCCCTTTGAAGCCAATGTCTCAGGATGGCTTTCTTAACAGACATAAGTAGAAGGTGCACACCTTTAGTAGTGATCCCGTTACCATCCTCACTCGCCTGGTCCACCGGGATAAATTGGAAGATGCACTGCTGAGAATTAAGAACTACCTCCACTCCCCAAATTGTTGCTATAAAATCCTTCGCTTGAGACAATATTGGCGAAATCTTTGGGAAGTGCCACATGGCGTGGAGAAGACAAACTTTAGGTAATGACGAGCACTTGGGACAGTGCCTCAGATAGTGAGAATTGCGGAATGACAGATCAAAGGCATAAGTAGCCTTGTGTATTATTCTTAGCTGCGTCTCCCTCCACTGCTCATTGTATATCGCCTTCCTTATCATCTCAAAGCCATCCCTAATTTGTTTTGCCAAATTCGTGACCTTTAGTTCTCGCTCCCATGATGTGAAGGCCCTCTCAACTACCCCTATGGTTCATGCTGCGGTATTATCACGTCTAAAATTCCAGAACACATGACATGGCATTCATTTCCATTGACTTGTATTAGTGCCTGATCCTCACAATGCAAGTGTGAAAGAAAAGCATTAGGAAACCTACACATTACACCAGGGTTGCCACCTTTCCCAACAAAAAATACCAGCCAAGTTAAGCCACACCCAAATGGGGGTGTGGTTGTAGGGGCGTGGCTTATCAGGGTGTTAAGTCGCTATGTCATAATGTGGCTGCCAGTATTGATAGTGCCCTCATTAATGCCCCCCAGTAATATAAATGCCTCCATTAGTGCACCTTAGAATTAATATTCCCCCCATAATAGTAATACCCCCATTAGTACCCCCCAGACAGTAATAGTAATGCCCCCATTAGTGCCGCCAGTAATAACAATGCCTACATTAGTGCCTCCCAGTAATTATAATGCACCCATTAGTGCCCCCAATAGTGGCCCCCAGTAAAAGTAATGCCCCCATTAGTGCCTCCCAGTAATAGTAATGCCCCAATTAGTACCCTCCAGTAATAGTAAAGCGCCCATTAGTGCCCCCAGTAATAGTAATGCCCCCAGTAGGGCCCCCAGTAATAGTAATGCCCCCATTACTGCCCCCCAGTAATAGTAATGCCCTCATTAGGGCCCCCAGTAATAGTAATGCCCCTATTAGTGCCCCAGTAATAGTAATGCCCCTATTAGTGCCCCAGTAATAGTAATGCCCACATTAGGGCCCCCAGTAATAGTAATGACCCCATTAGTGCCCCCAGTAGTGCCCCAGTAATAGTAATGCCCCTATTAGGGCCCCCAGTAATAGTAATGCCCCCATTACTGCCCCCCAGTAATAGTGATGCCCCCATTAGTGCCCCCAGTAATAGTAATGCCCCCATTAGTGCCCCCCAGTAATAGTAATGCCCCCATTAGGGCTCCCAGTAAAATAATGCCCGTAATGCCCCCATTAGGGCCCCCAGGAATAGTGATGCTCCTATTAGTGCCCCCCAGTAATAGTAATGCCCCCAGTAGGGCCCCCAGTAATAGTGATGCCCTTATTAGTGCCCCCAGTAATAGTAATGCCCCCATTAAGGCCCCCAGTAAAATAACGCCTGTAATGCCCCAATTAGAGCCCCCAGTAATAGTGATGCCCCCATTGATGCCCCCCCCCAGTAATAGTAATGCCTCCATCTTTGTGCAAAAAAAAAAAAAAAAAACTCGCCTCACCCATTAGATGGCACCTCCTGCTTACTGGAGGCTCAGGACAGGACCTGCGGGGCCATTTAATGGATGAGGTGAGTTTTTTTTTTTTTCTTAACACAAGTGGGGGATGGGGGCGGGAGGTAAAGGCTGTATTATGAGCGCCCCACAATGGAAGAACTTATTAGTAACAGTCCATATAGGAAAATACCAGCAAATATTATTGCCGGTAGAAAAAAATTACCGGCACTGGCAGAAGTACTAAAATACTGACTTAGCCAGTGAGATACCGGCCGGGTGGTAACCCTAATTACACCTCCAGGAGCTTCTATGACTTCCCTTTCTAAATCCACAGGCATTAATATTGAGTTGCTCCTCCTTTCTTCTTCTAGGAAGACTTTCTATAACATTTGGGAGGGTGTCTGTGGGAATTGTTGGCCATACCTTCAGAAGAGCATTTGTGAGGTCAGACATTGATGGTGGAGGAGATTGCCCCGCTCACATTCTCCATTCTAGTTTATCCCAATAGTGTTGAAAGGGGTTGAGGTCAGGGCTCTGTGCAGTCAAGTTCTTCTACACCAGACTCCCCCCAACCATGTCTTTATGGTCCTTGCTTTGTGCACTGGGGTCCAGTCATGCTGGAGCGGAAAAGGGCCTTCACTAAACTATTCCCACAAAGCTGGAAGCGTACAATTGTCCTCAGTGGAGGACCCTTACAAAAGTTTTTAACCACTTTTTTGGTGGAAAAAAAGTTATGGTGCATGCCATATTTGCGCAATAATGTGCAACTCTTTGAGCTTCTCAGCACTTCAGAAAAGTGAAAAGGAAGTGGGACTTAGTGGGAGGGGATGGGGCGAGAATGTGTCGAAAATTATAGCAGAAGTCTACACCAGGCAGTAAAAAAATCATCACACCTGGTCCTGTCAATCAAAGTGCAGAGGACGCGGCAGCTACAGAGAAAGCAGAGCCTCTAAGTGTAATGGCAACACCCCTATTGCTCCTAAAAGCTAATTTGCATAAATTAAAACTTCATTTTTCTCAGCAATGCGGACACATATGAATATGGGACCAACACAGAGGCCTTTAGCTGCCAAGTGCACATGTAACAGGTCAGCCGGTGTCATAGGGACAAATCTGCTGTCAGAAGCCCTTTAAGACTTCAGCTCTGTTCACATCTCATAACACAGAGAAGATCTCCCAACGCAAATGTGGATCATAAAGCCCCGACATTCCTACTGTGTTCCATGCATCACCCAAAGGTTGTGTAAAAAAAGTCTACTTCACGGTGTTTTTGCAGTGACCCAATGTATCAGAAAGCTCAGCGGGTTACACTTTCCTGCACAGTAAAAAAGAAGTCGCCATATGCTGGGCCCATAGAGCTCTATGGAGACGCTCAACGTATGGGCCATACAAATCATCCTGCAAAATCAATACTGAGGCGATACAGGGGGCAACAATGAAAAATAAACACCTCCGTTCTTAAGATCAGAACTGGTTGTTTCATTTTGGGGGACATTTATGAAGACTGGAGATTTAGACCTCGGTCTTCGTCCCTCCTGTGCTGGCGGTTCGTCCGTCTAAGTTATGTAGAGGCGTCGGCCATTTTCTACTCCTAAAACAGACATCAAAAATGATAAAGGAGATGGGTCTGTTGACCCGGCCTTTTTCCCACACACACACCAAGCCCCCTTATTTAGACCAGGCGTGAAAAGAGCAAAAGCCGCAGATTGCAGCGCAAATAACCAAAAAGTGGTTTATATCTGTTCGGAAATGATTCAGACTTTGATGGCCTATTCACCGTACAGCTGCTTATCTCTCCTTGGGGCACCCAGAGAAGTGATCGGGCAGACCTGCGCATGCGCCACAACCTCCCTATTCGCTTCAGCCGGCTGGTGGGGCAATGTTTTAAAGATTGATGTGAGCCCTAGAGGCAGAACCCATATCTATTGCCCTAAAAGTTTGAGACAGGAACATCCCTTTAAAACGGTTGTGAAACAATTGGTGGTTTAATAAGTTCCTGAGGCCCTTCTTCAGGACTATCCTCTGGAGAACCGCACGCTGGACATCAATCCTTCCCGTAAAATGCAGGAAAGGAAAGCTCTATAATGATGTATTAAGACCTGAATCAGCTGGGAAGTGTGGACCTGACAATGAGGTGACGATAAAGAATGGACATTTACTTTATGCCCTTAAAGGGGTATTTCCATCTGGACATTTATAGGACATTTATTATAGGATAAATGTTGGTTATTCCTCTGCTCCTATCTCAAGAAGCTGTGAATCGAGAGCGTGTCGCACATGCGCAGTCTCCTCTCCACTTCTAAGGGACTTCCAAGAGTAGCCAAGTGAAAACACTCACCCATAGGCAGTGATAGAGAGGACGCCACACATCTGTTCACTGCTATGCGACTTCTAGAACTAGGGCTGTGAATGGAGAACATCACGCATGCGCGGTGTGCTCTTCATTCACAGTGGGGTCCCATTCTTGATACAGGAGCAGGTCCTAGGGGGCATATCCTATCCATATGTAATAAATGTTCCAGATGGGAATACCCATGTTCCTGAGCCATCACCACGCAGTACATGTGCAGTAGGTTGTTCAGGGGCCCCTCTACTATGAGCCAGAGCAGATGGTTCCTAAATACGAGAAGCTCCCGCCTAGGAGGCATGGGCCATGTGGATTATTTATTTGACATGGCGGAGTGTAATAGGACATATAAGGCCACAAAGGTGCAACATGAAGCTCCTGGCCCCCAACGCTATATCTGTAGCAGTCCCTAGCTTGTATCTCTTATAATACTACTGACTTATGTGGCTGAGAGGCTTTGGGCCACCTCCGGCACCAGACCTCAGTTGTGACTGTCCCGTCTGCCCCTGTAAGGCCAAATGGAACTTCCTCAGGTCAAATCAGCGTCGGAATGGAAAACTCTATCCTTCTTTGCCCTTTGGGAATTGTTACGAGTCTTTCCTGGGGTGAAAACCACAACTGATGGTTGCACTTCTCATCTTCTCATATGGCCTGTATTAACATTTATGAGCCTGTGTGAATTTAAGTGGGACCTGAAGAGTCAGCAGCCTGGATCCCCCAGTATATGGCTGAAAACACAGGATGAAAGCATAACCCGGTCATTTCATCCACAGGAAGCCATAAAGGTCATGATTTATGGGTCAGCAAGAGGAAGATCTCACTGGTTACTCCCTGGGCTTCAGGCTCCAGATGGTACCTCAAAAAGAGCAAAGGATGAGGGTCATAATCCACACTTCCTCCATGCGGCGTCCTGGGAAGTTTCCATTGTACAGTATGTTTTTTATTGGAGCAGCAGTTTCTGCAACTCTCAGTTTTACTACTCTGTAATTGAAGACGTACGATGGTTTTGTGGTGGTTTCTGCTGCTCTTGGTCATACGACCGCGGCTGCCAAATCTTGGAAAGATAGATTATTCTGGCGGTTTTATTCTTCCAACTTGTACGCTGTAATGACTGTCGTGCAGTGCTGGGCACAAAGGGGTCAAGTGACGTGAGTTACATGCTGCCAACGTCATGCAACCCGAGTGACACAATTTTCCCTCTTGAGTCACCCTCTAATTGGTTTGCATTGGACAGTAACTATTGCATAGATTGTGCACGGTCGTGGCGAGTCACCTGCATTGATTCACTCATTGAATTCCTATGGATTGATAATGCTATGGGCGATTGTGCAACATGCAAGCCCTTCTAAAATTGGCAACAGCTTTGACCTCAAGGTAACCAAAGAATCAAATGGTGTGTTTTTATAATTTTATTTTTTACCATTAGGGCTTTCACTGCTCAGGAAAAATATTTTTATATTCTAATATACGGCATTTTCTGACTTTATTTTTATATAGGGCATCTGCTTTACCATACTTTACAGCAGTTAAAGAGGACGTTTCATCTGAAAATGCACACTAAAATACATATATCCACTTACATGGCGGCCCCTGGTGGTGCTGTTTCAGCTTTTCATTTTCCAAAATGCGCCCCCATTTGTCCACAGTGGCCCCCGCAACAATTCGCGCCTCAGAGGAAAATGAAAAGCTGAAACAGCACCACCGGGGGCCGCCATGTAAGTGGATATATGTATTTTAATGTGCATTTTCAGGCTACCACCTCTTATCCAATCCAGTACTGAGCCACGCCCCCTGCACTGATCACATGACGGTGACGTCACCCCAGGTCCTTAGTGTTGTCCAAGGTTCGGGTTCATTAAATAATCCCCTTATGGATTCCAAATGCTGTTATGGTCCGTGGTAGCGGAATTCATAACGGGATGCTTCGATAACCCGAACCCGAACTTTGGACGCGGAACTTAAAATACAAGTTCGCTCAACACTACAGTTAAGTCCTAAGCTATAATAATTTCTATGGAAATTTGACAAGGTGGAGAAGCTAACTACTTCCTCGCTTGAAAATGTCACCTTTAGGGTCCATTCATACGTCCGTAAATGTGTCCGGATCTATTCCACAACGTTGCGGAACAGATCCGGACCCATTCAATTTTAATGGGGCCAGAAGAGATGTGGACAGCACACAGTGAGCTGTCCACATCCACATTTCCGGTGCACGTCCCCGATCTTCTGGTCCGCAGCTCCCGAAAAAAATAGAACATGTCCTATTCTTGTCCGCAATTGCGGACAAGAATAGGCAGTTCTATGGGGGTGCCGGCCAGGTGTATTGTGGATCCTCAATTTGCGAATCCGCAATACACTACGGACGTGTGAATGGACGATTAAAAGGGTTTTCCTGGATTACTAAGGTTGTTAACAGATATGCTCATGTAGCTGCTTACCCCATGTACATCTTCACCATGTTTTTTCATCAGTTTGAAACCTCCTGACCCGTTTCCACCATGTAAACAAATCCCTCTGGTTTGTTTCCATCCTGTAGGTTGCACTTCCTGTTGCTGCATCCAACCAAACCCATGATGCACTTCTCCTTTCTCTGCAACACCTAACAACGCCCAGTTAGTTTATAGCTCCTGTCACCCGACTAGTTACATAGACACTCCCCTATCACTGCTCCACCCATGGACATGACATCACAGGAAATAAGAAAGAGCTGTACGGACATGGTCATGTGACCACAGCCCAGAACACTATCACTGACAGAAAAACTACCCTCTAAAACATAACTTTTATTAAATCATTAAAAGGATGTATAACTAAACCCCATTCAAATGATAAGTAATGAGATAAGATCACAAATCATCAGGTGTCCACAAACAAATGTGTGACTATCAGATAATAGAAAAGACAATCATAAAGAAACCCTCCAATACAGGTGATTATGATGAGATGCGGATAAACAAATTGGCAAATAAATATCCTGTTATTGACTCACGAATACTTGATACAGAGTTAAATCCACAGGGAGGCCACATCGACAAGTGGAGTCGGGATATGGCAAATCTCCCTATACTGGCCCTGCGGCTACCCCTGCCCACGTTATCTAGGTTGCCACTATCTTTTTTCTTTTCATTTTGTTGTGTAAGGAACCATTTGCTCATATTCAATTGGGGAAACGCGTCGGGACTGGCTTTTCAGAGCCAAATCTGAAGATTTCCTTAGGGCCTTCCAGGTGACATCCTAGGGTTTATCCACCGATAAGTGGGGTCGCCCCTTTCGGGGCGGGTGCTCCGCTTTTAGGCAGGGGTAGCCGCAGGACCAGTATTGGGATTTTTGTCATCTCCCTATACAGAACAGGAGATAGGAGCAATAAAGGTAAAGGGAATACAATGCAAAATAACAGCGACCTTCATAAAGGATTATTTGATAGGATGTTGATGCAAACCGGAAAACCCCTTTAAACTACGATGGTAGACTAGTAACTTTTATTCCAACTTTAAAAAAGAAAATAAAAAAAGAAAATCGTATCTAAACTGCAAATAAACATTTGGTCACTGCCATAAGATGCCAGTTACATTCTCTTTCCCAATTTCAGCTGGACCAGCTGTCCTTCTATGCGTAATGGTACCTCGCAACTCACCCACAGTGGCAGATGTCTTCTTGTTCTTGGTGAGATATTGCCTGGCAGCAGCTTCCTCCCCATCTTCCTGCTGAGAACGTGTACTTGCTCGGGCGAGCGGGCATTTGTTTAAGCTATCTTATGTGTATGGCTGGCCTAGAAAACTTGTCTTTGCACAGTGTGTGTGTGTGTGTAAGTGGGGGTGATCCCTGGTATATCAAAGGCCAAAATAATTTGACTTAGGACTACACCAAAGTCTCAGAATTGGACTTTCCCATAGGGAATCTGTAGGTCTCTTCCCTGGAGTAATCTCTGTTAGTAATGGCTGGCAATTGGGCCTTGTAAATTCTCGGTACAAAGTCAGCAGGCAGGAATTGTAGTCAGACAGAGTAAGGCAGGTGGGATATAGGGATCGGGCAGGGATAGGCAAGGGCAGCAGACGGGACGAGGTCAGGAAATAACAGGAGTCATATAATAGAAGGAACAATTGCACATCAAAGCAGACTGTAACTCAGGCCCAAAGTGTTCTGGGAAGAACCCTTATGAAGGCTGGGACACAGGGACATTCGCTGAAGTCAGGGGCACTTAACGTGCATGGCCCTTTAATAGGGACAAGCGCAAGTGCGAAACGATTGAGAAGAGCGGCGAGATGCTAGAGGAGAACAGCGGCCAGGAGGACACACCAGGAGTCCAGAAAAGTGAGTCAGCATGTTGTCACCATGACTAACATCCAGGAATAGAGGAGTTTTTTTCCATAGGAAGAGTGACAAAGTGGCAGAAAAGTAAGGCCACATGGACATCCAGTAATATCACCGACTATACTTCCTGTCCCAGAATCTGGTGGCAAAAAATATGGATCGCAGCTCAATGTTAATTGGTTAATAGGGCAAAAAATTTATTGGAGAATCACTTTAAAATACCTACCAACACTTCTCTTGGAAAATTGTAGGTATTTCATTCCCACCTGGGCCTGCCTAGAGCCACCCAATATATTTAATATTCAATATAAACCACACTATTTTTCAATTTAGGGCATTTTTTAAATTTGGCTGAATTACCTCTGAAACAGGTAAACAGAGTCCAGAAACACAAGCATGGTCAGGTATACAAGAACACAAGCACAGATGACAGTAACCTTTGCAGGACAGGACCTTGATGCTCAGGCACCTGGGAAGGGGACTGGATCATTCTTATAGGTGCAGGAGGGCTAGGATTCGTCAGCACGGTCACATACGCTAAACCTACAAATCCCAGGAAGTAACACGCGGCGGCCTTAACGAAGTGCGACAGAGAACAAGCTGAAACATGCTGTGCCCAGGGATGGAAGGAAACTATGGAGCGGATTCCAGGAAGGATGATGCCTGCAAGGACAGATCCCAGGACTGTGGCGGTGAATGGGGAAACATTGGCAGCAGATCACTGCCGAACACGGAGCCTGGGACCGAGACGGTAAGTAGGGGAACATCGGCAGACAGCAATAGTTGTTCAATGAATAGTGAAAATTGCAATAGGCAGAATCCGCATCTACCATGAGGCAAAATGAGCACCAAGCCTCAGGAAGCGGCCACCATTCACTATTGTAGGTCACAAGACAGTAAAATGGTACAGGCGGTCACAAAGCATCATCTTAGGCAGCATGATGACATTGTAAAGACGTATTCACGCAGCCTGAGCTCCAATTATTATTGGGGGACTTTGTTGAGCACTATTACTATGGGACAATTATCAGGATTGCAGTATTATTTAGGCAGTATAGTGTTTGGGGGCATGCAGGAGCACAGCGGGCACAGTACTGGGGTAGGTAGCAGGATAACACTGTTGGGGAAATGATGGAAAAGTGAGGAGCCTAAGATGTCTGCGTGGCAAACTCTACAGAGACGAGAAGGTAGAAGTCATTATGGCAGCCGGGACAAAACGGAGAAGATGAGGAAAGATAACACCTACAGGTATGCAGTGCTGTATTCTCCTGTATGTTTGATAGGACTGAATCTAATTGTCATCCTAGCAGTAGGGCTTGGGGTTTAGATTGAGAATTTGGCACAGGGGGATTTCAACTTTTGCCCCAGGCAGCAGAAAAGCTTCAATCTTCAATAACAATAGGTGAACCAACTTATTCATAAAAGGCTTAATATGCTCTTGTAAGTGGCCTGATAAAAAGCATTAGCTAGCTGTTTTAGGACTTCCTGTCTCTGCTGCTCCAGTGGATGGATTCACACTGGCAGGAATACTGAATTCCTCTAAGCTAATTTCTATATACTGTATGTACAGGATTCGGTGTGCCACCATACAGTGCTTCATTGGTGCTATAAACAGGGCATCCATCAGCACACAACCCGATCTGCACTCATTCAACATGAATGAGTGGACCATTGGAGCTTTTAATGCTCTGATGCTCCCCCTAGGCGGAAGCCTTAGCCTAGCTTATCTATGAAGAGCCTGGTATCTCAAGAAAATTCCCTTGCCCTGCGCGATTCAGCTTAGGGAAAGTTGGAGCATCGGAGCACAAAAAGCCTTGATGCTCCACTCATTCATGGTGAATGAGTGCAATTCGAGTTGTGCCCAGGTTCAACTCTGAACCCAGACAACCTCTCTAACATGCCACGATTATCATTCGTTTTATTACAGATGTTAAATTGGGACCGAGAAGTTACGCTTCTGCTTGTAGCTATGGCGGAAAGTGATAATCAGGATGGAACACCAAATCTTTCAGTCTGCTGGCACATTGGCAAAAATATTTGCCTATTTCATGCCTCCAATGTAACCCTGGAGAAGTAACTACTTGAGAGATCAAGACCTCCTCGGTTCTAAAGATACATGGATAGGTAGCCTCCAGTTCCCTTTTCCGTGATTGTTCCATGAAATGGACCTCAAAGAGGAAGGAGATATGCAGACATGCCTAAATTCTGGGTTTCTGAGAAGCAGGTGTTCCTGGGTGGATCAAAAAGGGGTTTTAAAATGTCACACCAAAGCGGATTCAAATGTTGGATGGCGGCCTAACCATGCAGACTATTCCTGGGGCATATTTCACATTGCCAAGGTAGAATAACGATGGAAAGCATGGGTTGTGAGAGTGTTAAATCTGATCCTAAGAATGTATATCACCAGAGAAAATACGAGAACCTTGTTGGGCAACCAATCAGATTTTAGATATAATTTCCCAAGAGACTGCTGATAAATGGATTTGATACATCTCGTACAATAAACCATTGCAAAATATGTTTAAGCATTTTATGTCAGCCATAATTAAGCAATCTCCAACCTTCTGCATCATTCTGTTTCTATACTATACTCTGTATACTATTCTCTGTACTATAATACTGCTCCTATGCACAAGAATATAACTACTATAATACTGCCTCCTATGTACAAGAATATATCTACTATAATACTGCTCCTATGTCCAGGAATATAACTACTATAATACTGATCCTATGTACAAGAATATAACTACTATAATACTGCTCCTATGTACAGGAATGTAACTGCTATAATACTGCCTCCTATGTACAAGAATATAACTACTATAATACTGCTCCTATGCACAAGAATATAACTACTATAATACTGCCTCCTATGTACAAGAATATATCTACTATAATACTGCTCCTATGTCCAGGAATATAACTACTATAATACTGCTCCTATGTACAAGAATATAACTATTATAATACTGCTCCTATGTACAGGAATAAAACTACTATAATACTGCTCCTATGTACTAGAATATAACTACTATAATACTGCTCCTATGTACAGGAATATAACTACTATAATACTGCTCCTATGTACAAGAATATAACTACTATAATACTGCTCCTATGTACAGGAATATAACTACTATAATACTGCTCCTATGTACTAGAATATAACTACTATAATACTGCTCCTATGTACAAGAATATAACTGCTATAATACTGCTCCTATGTACAAGAATAGAACTACTATAATACTGCTCCTATGTACAAGAATATAACTACTATAGTACTGTTCCTATGTACAAGAATAGAACTACTATAATACCACCTCCTATTTTATGCACAAATATATAATTACCAAAATACCGCACAAACTACAAGTGCAATCCAGCTCACTTGTTGACTGCAGAATCCTGTGTACGGCAGCCCATACATACAGACAGGTGATATATCTGACGGAAACTCCTTTGAGTCATATATGAATAAGAGCAATGTGATCTCCAGTCAGGCGGGCTTTATGTGTGCATTTCAGGTGGTTAACCCTTAGTCCTGACTGCCAGCTGAGTTCACAAACCTCCTTATGATAATGCATACAGTACATCTAGATCTCTTGATTAATTGACATAGGGGGTCATTTACTATCAGATACATGTAGGTTTTCTGGCATATATATGTCGTAGATTGCGGAGCAAAGCTTATTATTTGTGCTGCAATCTGCGACTTTAACCCGCTCACGCCAGGTCTAAAAAAGGGTGCGGGGAAGGGGATGGGCAGCCAGGCCCATCTGATTTATCATTTTCTATGCCTGTTTTAGTAGAGTAGAACGTTCTAAATCTATGCGAGCACGGAAGCTGGCGTAGATTTAGATCGGCGGTGGAGGCTGTGAAGTTATGTAGAGGCCAGTCTCTACATAACTTTGGTGGATCCACTGCCAGCTCAGAGGTTATTACGACCACAGTCTACGACCATAGATGTCTTAATAAATTACCCCCCTAATACATTTATAATGTAAAGGTATATACCCAAAATTAACCCTCTGCACCACGATATTATTAAAACCTCATCTTCTAATAATAGTTTCTCAAATCTGATAAATTACTACCGTCACATACAACACACACCACGAGGCTCAGCATCTTTATACTGCAATCTCATTCCCATGTAATACAACCAGATAGTACAAACGTACTGCCCTTCTACTTCCATAGTGATAGACCCTAATATCCTGCCATAGATCACGCCCCCCTAGTTGTCTAGTCCCAACAATGAGCATCCAAAACCTGGTCATGGCTTCTTCATTACTATGTCAGATGCTTAATCTCTAAAATGTATTACCAAGATGTAAAAATTCTATAAAAAGAGTTTTAAAACAAACAAAACCCTTCCTTTAGTCACAATTTTAATTTTTGTGATCTCCTCATCAAGGCTTAAACACCCCCCCAATGAAAGAATAGAAATCATTGATGGACTCACATTAGTCGTATCTGAGACGCAGCGTCTGTTATGTTGGCGGCTCATGCTCGCTGCTGCTCCGCTACTTCGGTCGGGCATGAACACCACTTTACTCGCCCTGTGTCTGTTGCAGGCCCAGCTTTCCGACATTTGGCACGGGCAATGGTGTCCTGTGTGTCTATTGTGGATATTCTTTATAAACCTTATCTCATTCTGCAGTATTGCAAGGGTTAAACCCTCCTTTGGCTCTGTTTGCAGCTGTTGGGTTGTTTGTCTAGTTAATCAGCTTCTGCTATGTATGCTTTGCTATTTGTCGCAGTCTTTGTCTAGTCTGCTAGTTCCTACTAAGGTGTGCTTTATCTGATTCTCTGCTGTGTATCAATTTTTGCCTGATTCCAGACTCTGACCCTCTGCTACCTGACCAAACCTGTGCCTGTTTACTGTATTGACCATTTGCTGCTTGCCCTTACCTCAGACTTGTTTAACAGATTACTATGAAGTCCACTTGCCCTGACCCTAGTTACTGACTACATTTTTGCCTGTTCCTTTGTTGCCTTGCACCATTGTCTCTTATGCCCGTGGGTCAGCTTTTAACCACACAGGGATTACTCCAGCAAGCAGCGACCTGGTGGCTCCCTTGCAGCGAAGTCCAGATCCTTGTATAGGGATTAAAGGGTGAATACCAGAAGACTTCCAGGATTATGCCCATAGGTTTAGCACAATGTCAAACTGGTTACATTGCCACTGATGGTTACAGTTTGCTCATGCCATGGAACCCGCTAGGCCTGCTCAAAGTGTACAAGGAATTGACCACTCGGCATTATCGCTAGGATCAGTTTCTGCGTGATTTTTTTTCCATTGAGACGGCTTGACTACTACTCCTCCAGCACTATGCTCTCCAGCTACAGCATCTGCACTGTCACCCCTGCTGGCAGCAGCCTGTAGTCTGCATCTGCCTCTGCCACCCCTTATAGCTGTGACCCCAAGACATGCCAGGGGTTCAGTGTACAATACATTTTGAGCTGCAGCCACATCAGTTTTCCACCAACTGGGCCAAAGTTGCCTTCCTGGTTTCTCTCCTGACAGATGAGGCTCTCACCTGGGCTACTCCACTCTGGGAGAAAAGCGATCCTCTAACAGAAAAACTGTAGCTCCTGTTCACCTTCCACAGGTTCTTGGAGGAACCTCACCATACTACAAGCTAAGCACTTAGGTTAGCTCAAAGTCAAACCGCTTGGTTGACACAATGTTTTCAATGTTTCCTGGTAATGATGACAGATCCCCATAATAGATCATAAGTATCCGAATGGTGAGGGTCCGACACCCCACACCCCAGACCAATCCCTGCAACCTATGGGGCTGGAATTCGGAAGGAAGTACACATCCGTTAAAAGTGTAGTGGTCATGCCGGGTTACTGCAGCTAAGGTTCCAATTCACTTCAGTGGTAGCTGAGCTGTAGTAACCCAGGACGGCCACTACTCAGTCTACTCTGCTTCCTGTACCATTCACAGTGCTAGTCCCAGTAACGGAGGCTGGGGGTGCGGGGTGTCGGACCCTCACCAATTGGATTTTAAAGCTTTATCATAAGGATAGGTCATCAGTATTAGTGCTTTACTTTTCTTGTGTCCATGCTGAAGACCTTCTTGATTTAACAACCATGGCTTACTTTTATCCATATGTTCAATATACAGACTTAGAGATAATAAAGAACCTGCATGGGAGCCTTTCTTACTGCTGCTTTAATTAACACTGAAGAGGACAATATACTGCTACAGAGGGATCTGGATAGATTGGAGGCTTGGGCAGATAAGTGGCAGATGAGGTTTAACACTGACAAATGTAAAGTTATGCACATGGGAAGGAATAATGCAAGTCACCCGTACATACTAAATGGTAAAACACTAAGTAACACTGACATAAAAAAGGATCTAGGAATTTTAATAAACAGCAAACTAAGCTGCAAAAACCAGTGTCAGGCAGCTGCCGCCAAGGCCAATAATATAACGGGCTGCATCAGAAGGGGCATAGATGCCCATGATGAGAACATAGTCCTACCACTTTATAAATCACTGGTCAGACCACACATGGAGGACTGTGTACAGTTCTGGGCTCCTGTGAACAAGGCAGACATAGCAGAGCTGGAGAGGGTTCAGAGGAGGACAACTAAAGTAATAACTGGAATGGGGCAACTACAGTACCCTGAAAGGTTATCAAAATTAGGGTTATTCACTTTAGAAAAAGGACGACTGAGGGAAGATCTAATAAGTATTAAGCAAATACCTTTGCTGTATTTGTGGGAGGGGAGGCTGATTACAAGGCTAGTTATATGCACCTGTGGGCCCAGGCTGGCTGGTTACTAGGCTATTTATAGGCACCTGTGGGCCCAGGCTGACGCCGATTTAGCTGATTTCACTACCTCTGGGTCAGCTCTAGGATACAGCAGCATGGTATAGAGACTCCTTTAGGCTGGGCGATGGCAGAATGTCTCAGGAGGGCGCTGGTATGCATGGTAGGATCGGAGTGGTTTGCACGGGACCCACGTTGTGGTCCGTGACATGTAGCGCTCTGGGATGAAGCAGAGTTTGGGCGCTAAATGGTCGAGCGTTGGTTGTTAGTTGGCTCAAGCTATGCATGCTGTGTTTTGTGTGTCAATGGTCGATTTAAAAAAAATAAAATAAATATTGCATCATGTGGAGGCTCATTAACACCTGGGCATCGGCTAAAAGGGCCAGGCGAATGCTGGCATTCACTGTAGAATTGCACTTGTTGGCACGGGACCCACAGTGTGGTATGCCATTCACAGTACTCTGGGTAGAAGCAGAGTTGGGTGCTAACGGTCAAGTGACTGTTGTTAGTATTTTTGTCCGGCTGTTTAGGGGCTTGTTGGGGGCTATTGAATATAGTTATTGGTGTAGCATGCGCCTAGAGTAGGTATGGTAGCATGTTTTCTGATATCTGTTTCATACGAAAAAAAAAAAAAAAGGTGCATGTTTTTCTGTTACCTGTTTTACATGGGGGGCACATCCGCAGTTAACGCCAGACATGCAAGGTGTTGGTAAATGTATATCAGTGGTCTGTATATGGGGACACAAGCAGATTGGTCAAGGCGCCTGTATTTGAGTCCTGATGCTCTTGTATGTACGTGTGTTTAATCTATAAACTGTATGTTATGCGCACACATGTGTCAGCGGTTCTGTGCTAGGTTTATAAGTGCACTATATGTCGATTAATTGACGTTGCATCAGGGTTTATGTTCAAACACGTTTATATTTTCTTAGGGGAACATGAGGTGGTGTTGTGGTGATCATCTTTAAAAAATAAATAAATAAACCTGCAGCATTATGTGGAGGTTTGTTTGTGCCTGGGTAATGGCAGAAGGTGCCAGGCGAGTGCTGGCATTCACGGTAGGATCGGACTTGGTTACACGGTTAGTGACTTGTAGCGCTCTGGGGCGAAGGAGGTTGGGCGCTAATGGTCGAATGATCATGGTTAGGTTCGTTACCTTCAAAAGCTACGTCCATGTGTCTGCATTTACATTTTGTCCTATGCTCCATTCACTACTAGAGCTGCGTTCATGCGTTTGCTGTTGCATCACATTAATACTCTGCTCACTTCAGATTGCATTCATACGGCTGCGTTATACCTTGCTCCTCATGCTCAGAGCTGGGCCCATACCATGTTTTTAGGCACCACTCACATCCAGAGCGGCAGTCACCCACCTGTTCTTACATCAGATGTTATTCTTTGCTTCCACTTAAAGCTGCATTTTCTTTTCATTGCTACATCATGGTTACTCAGTATTTTCACTAGGGCAGACAGCACACCACTCTGATACCGTTCTCCCGATAAACATAGCTGCTTTCTTTCAGGTTTACGTTTCTTTCGTCGCTGGTGGTTACATTCCATAGGCCTACTTTTTCTGTTTCACTTCGAAAAAAAAAAAAAAAAGAGAAAACATTTTTTTTTTTTTTTTTGCTGTTCGTTAGTCCTGGTTCGCATTCACACAGACTGGTCTCCTTTACTTCTGGTTCGCATTCACTCAGATTGGTCTCCTGCCCTAGTTCACCATACAGTCCCTCAGTGGTCAGTGGGCTAATAGGAGTAAGTTTCCTATTATGTTTCACAAGTTGTTCATTCGTTTGTCACGATAAGGGTCTTCTCTTAGCGAACTGTAATGTCTCTGGCTCTTTTTTCTCCCATCTGTTCAGTTTCACGGTTGGTTTAATGTTTTATTTAGGCACGTGGTTCGGTTCACTATTGTCTATGCACATCTCATCAGGTCTGGCTCATATTTTAATTACTTATCGTCTCTGTAATGTCATCCAGCTCAGTCTTGGCTTCAGGGGCCCGATGACTGCTTCAGCCTCATGGCTCCGCGGGGCCTATGACCAGTCTTCACGTTATTCGTTAGGGGTACAATATGGTTGTAAGCTGGTTAGTGTCCTAGGTTTACTGTCGGAGGGGGTCATGGGCGTGCGAGTCTCCAAGTCATACTGGTGCTGCATAAGTGGTTTATTATAAAAAAAAATAAAAAAAATAAATAAATATTTAAAAATATATATATATATATATAAAAAAAATATTAAAAAAAAATAAAAAATTAAAAAGCCTATAGTGTCTGATGAATGGCTTCTCCATTTAAGTTGACACACATGGACGCCATTAGTCTCTCACGCATGGCCCCTCCATTAGAGTCTCCGTCGCATGACCCCGCCATTAGTGTCTCAGACGCATGGCCCCGCCATTAGTCTCTCTCACGCTTGACTCCGCCATTAGTCTCTCTCACGCTTGGCTCCGCCATTAGTCTCTCTCACGCTTGGCTCCGCCATTAGTCTCTCTCACGCTTGTCTCCGCCATTAGTCTCTCTCACGCTTGGCTCCACCATTAGTCTGTCTCACGCTTGGCTCCGCCATTAGTCTTTCACACTTGGCTCCGCCATTAGTCTCTCACGCATGGCTTCTCAGTTTATATTTTACACACACAACTCCGCCATTCGAGGTCGGCTGCGTGGTCCCGCCACAGTAGGTTCCATGTCTTTTCCTGCCTTCAGGCCCGCTCACATGGCTCGGTCAGCTGTGACTCGCAATACAATTCTTCTTGTGGAGACTCGCATGCGTGGCTTTTGCCATTAGAGCCTCACTCACATTATTGTTGTAGGTCGTTGGGTCTTCATTGTTTTCTTTTCAAGCAGTCATTCCAAGCCTTCTTTTTTGGACATCACCTTCTCCCAGGTTCGCATTTTCTCCCACTTACCCTCTCTAGGTTCTTGCTTCCCTCGCTCCCTGCTGTTACTTTTCTCTTGCCCGTCCTTACATTATAGACCCATTCTCCCAGAAAACTGACCCTGTGGTCTCATTTTTTTACGTTTCTCAAATTCCGCCTCTCCAGGGGTTGCTCAGGTGAAAGGGGAAAAAAAATAAAACTATACTATGGCATCAGTTTTTTCCATTGATTTCTCTGCAATAAAGAAGATTATGAAGGGATGGTGAGTGCGCCTATCTATTTCACTTGATGTGCTGTATTTCTTCTGTTGAGGAAGCACCCCGATCCTAGGACTGTCGGATGAGGCCGTAGTGGGGCTCCCACACGTGGTATACAGGCATAGGGCAGTGCCCTCATTCATTCTTTGTGGCTATCTCATTTTTTTTACGTTTCTCAAATTCCGCCTCTCCAGGGGTTGCTCAGGTGAAAGGGGAAAAAAAAATAAAACTATACTATGGCATCAGTTTTGTCCACAGGGAGTCCTGTCACCACTATAGGCGATTTATGAAGTCTGTCACGTCTACAGACTAATAATTCCTGTCTCACTACTACAGGCGATTTACGAAGTCTGTCACATCTACAGACTAATAAGTCCTGTCTCACCACTACAGGCGATTTACAAAGTCTGTCACGTCTACAGACTAATAAGTCCTGTCTCACCACTACAGGCGATTTACGAAGTCTGTCACGACTACAGACTAATAAGTCCTGTCACGACTACAGGCGATTTACGAAGTCTGTCACGTCTACAGACTAATAAGTCCTGTCTCACCACTACAGGCGATTTACAAAGTCTGTCACGTTTACTGAGACGATGAGTCCTAGCACGACTACAGGCGCAGCATACATAGTCTATCATGACCTTAAGCTTTTCCTGTCATAGCGGCAGGCATTGTGTGTACATTATGTCTTCATTACAAGCATGCTTACTTCATCCTCAAACTCGGGCTGAGGGTGTTGGCGTTGCACCTAGTTCCTGGGTACCGGTCCATCTTTCAGTAGTAGGTACAATAATAAGGCACAATATACGTAGTCTGTCACGTCTACGGACTCAACAAGTCCTATCACTACTGCAGGCGCAGCATACATAGTTTATCATGACCTTAAGCTTATTTCCTGTCACAACTGCTAGTATGGTGGGTATGTTTTCTGTCCTCATTACAGGCAACATTAGCTCGTTAATTGGAACAGCCATGTACTCGTGCTTATGGTTCCCCAGGCCTGGTGAGTCTACACATTTTACTTAGTCCATTACTAGAGTTAGACGGCATCCGCCATCTTCTAACTTTTTGGGTCCTTTATAAAAAATAATAACAATAATTAAAGCGGTGGCCTGGGGAATTAGTATAGGTGAAGTATTTTGGTACCATTAACAGGGCCCTTGGCGAATGGTTGGACTTCAATTAGGCCCTTCTATCAGATTCACCATTGTTGTTTCAGTCTGCAGCTCTCAGGATTCAGACCGTCTTGTAATATGTTCATATGTTGGTCAGCATAGGAGTAAATTGTTTCTGATTACCAACCACTCTTTCAAAAGCATCAACATTAGCTACCTCCAAGAACGACGTGACGGCGCACGTGACAAAAAGGTAAGGTACATAGAAGTCTCTGTGATATGTACGGTATATTCCACACCTTCATCGTGTAGTGTCTTTGCGTTTAAAGTGGGTGTCGTAATGGTATGTATATGTTTTGCTCTAAACTAAGGTCTGCTCTTTTTGGCCCCTTTAGGCTGCCCTACCGCAGCAGTTATGGCACAATTCTACTGCTTGTTGTAGATAGGGTTAGATAGGTTAGGTACACCTTTCTGATAGCCGATCCGACCACATGGATTCTTTACGGTAAGAGCAGTGAGACTATAAAACTCTCTACCTGAGGAGGTGGAGATGCAGCGTCCCATTCAGGACACGTGGGAACTGCAAAATCATTACAAACTGTTATGCTGTATTGTATGTCATTCTGTCTTTGCATTGCCTGTGGTGTCCCTGTTCATAGGCTGGTTAGGTGTGCTTAATACATCCCACCACTAGATGGGGATAGCACTTACTTTATATACAGTATATACCTTAGTCAGGCCTAGTGTGGGTAGTTCACAGCTCAGAGTCAGGAAATCACAAGATTAGAGAGTTCAGTCAGAACAGACTTGTGGAGTGAGAAGGAGTAAGGAAGATGTAGTACCAAGGTGTGAGGTGCAGGAGAGCGTTTTCCTCCTGTGGCCCTCTTACTCCTATCCTGCAACCAGAGGACAGATTCTTATCCCTGGAAGAAATCCAAGCAAGTAGAGACATAGGTGATAACAGCCGTTACTCAAGGCCTACTGGGCACCTTTGCATATGGTGGAGAACAAGCTAGCTAGAAGCAGCCCCACCGATATTTATAGAAGACAGATTAGCTACCCGTTGAAGAGCTTGGGAAAATATAGATTACAGGACTAAGCATACCCGAAAAGAGTACTACTGGACCACAGCCTGAGTCAGGACCTAATTACAGCCTATTAGCAGTGGATCTACAGAAAATCCTCTAAATGCCTAAGGACTGTGTAATATCTGGATGTACATGCTGCAACAGAACCAAGACTCAGTAAAAGTTGTGAGTTGCATTCTATCATTGCCTACTTCATTCTTCATCCTTACTATCACTATAAATGGTTGTACCACCATAAACGGTACTGGCATCACGACAAAACAAACCGAGGGACCCAGCCGCCACAAGCACCCTGTGACAAACTGCCATTTATCCCTGGTCATTGGAGAGGCATGCTTACTAGCCTCTTACCCTGCGACTATGGCCCCAATGACAGTTGGCATTCACAATGGACATTACCTGTGACCTAATCAACATCCACAATGGACATTACCTGTGACCTAATCAGCCAGCACAATAGACCATGCTTGTGGGGTTGTGATATATCTGGCTGTATGTTGATTGGTTGCTGTATTTTGTGTGGGAGTGTCTGTGTTTATTGTACGGATTGATTGGTTGTATTTCAAACCCCTGTGGGCCGTACTATGTTTGTGGATTGTAAATAAAAGAGGCTGTATGCCCCAGGACAGGAGTCCTAGCTTGACCTTCAAATCGCAGCCTTGACTCGTTATTGGAGGGAGCTGCTATATCACACTGGGGATTGCTATGTTCTACATACTCCCTTGAGCTTTAATCACTTAGCCCTTTTAAGAGCTTGTTCGGATACGCTCTACTGAAGGACTGAAGCCAATCTAGGGTGGACGGAAGACGGCGAGGCTCCAGCTAAGCTACGGCGGTTGTGGAGTCTGCGGTGGCTGTGGTGTCCAGTGCGGTGCTTGTGGTCCTCGGCGCAAGCTAGAAGCGCCCATCAACGGAGGGTACTCGGTCGGAGTACACGGAGCTCCGTTACATTGGTGGCAGCGGTGGGATGGCTTCCCTAGTGCGAGGAGCAGCATCCTGGGAACACCAAGCAAACCTTGAGTATTGGTATAGTCACGTACGGTTTGACGCTATGCTGAAGGGGCGGTTGGATCTCTACAGGCCCTACCTAACAGAGGAACTTGTACAGAAAATAAGGAGAGAACTGGCAAGGGATCTGCAGGAGGAAGCAGTACATCGGGCAGAGATGGCAAAGTATTCTGTCCCTGCACCCCAGCGGCAGGGTGAGTTACAGAGGGCCGAAGGTGTCGTCCTTCCCCCCCAGCGGCAGTGTGAAGTCCAGGGGGCTGAAGGTGTCGACCTTCCTCCCCAGCGGCAGGGTGAGTTACAGAGGGCCGAAGGTGTCATCCTTCCCCCCCAGCAGCAGTGTGAAGTCCAGAGGGCCGAAGGTGTCGTCCTTTCCCCCCCAGCGGCAGTGTGAAGTCCAGAGGGCCGAAGGTGTCGTCCTTCCCCCCCAGCGGCAGTGTGAAGTCCAGAGGGCCGAAGGTGTCGACCTTCCTCCCCAGCGGCAGGGTGAGTTACAGAGGGCCGAAGGTGTCGTCCTTCCCCCCCGGCGGCAGTGTGAAGTCCAGAGGGCCGAAGGTGTCGTCCTTCCCCCCCAGCGGCAGTGTGAAGTCCAGGGGGCCGAAGGTGGCGTCCTTCCCCCCCAGCGGCAGCGTGAAGTCCAGGGGGCCGAAGGTGTCGTCCTTTCCCCCCAGCAGCAGTGTGTCCTACAGGGAGCAGAGACAGTTGGTCTCTCTCTCCAGCAGCAGGACAATGTTACGGGAGTGGAGACAGGCGGTCTCCCACTCCAGCGGCAGCCTGAGTTTCAGGGAGAGGAACACAGCACCCCCTCTCCCCAGCGGCAGCTTATCCTAACAAGGGGAGACACCAATCTCCCAGCCGGGCGCAGATGGGACCGTGGTCTCTGTGCCTGACCTACAGAGATGCTGGACAGCCTGTCCAGATCCCCAACTACCCGCACCGGGACAACAGGAGGAGGGGGTAAGTACAAACTCTCCTCCTCAGCTAACACCTAACTTGGCCCCAGGGTTATCAGAGGCGATGTTAACCCCCACTGGCGCCCATGTTCCCTGGCTACTAAGCCGGACTATGTTCCCAGCCCCCAGCAGAAGAGCTGGCAGCTGGGCAGAGTGCAGTCGGCCTCTGCCCTCCCTTTGTCCCCTGTCCAGAGCCTGAGGTCCTGCAGGTTATACCAGTAGGAGAGCTGGCAGCTGGGCAGAGTGCAGTCGGCCTCTGCCCTCCCTCAAGTCCCCACAGCATGTTGCCCCAGCACCCCAGAGGAATATCCGGGTGCAGTAACTGCTTCTTGTGGGTGGGTCACTCTTGTACCTGTTTGTTGTGGGTGGGCTACTCTGGCATTTGTCTATTGTGGGTTGGTGGATCGACTAACGTAGGCACTGACCGACAGGAGGTCAGGTGCCTGGTTAGTCTTCCCCCCAAAGGGGAGATATGTGACAAACTGCCATTTATCCCTGGTCATTGGAGAGGCATGCTTACTAGCCTCTTACCCTGCGACTATGGCCCCAATGACAGTTGGCATTCACAATGGACATTACCTGTGACCTAATCAACATCCACAATGGACATTACCTGTGACCTAATCAGCCAGCACAATAGACCATGCATGTGGGGTTGTGATATATCTGGCTGTATGTTGATTGGTTGCTGTATTTTGTGTGGGAGTGTCTGTGTTTATTGTACGGATTGATTGGTTGTATTTCAAACCCCTGTGGGCCGTACTATGTTTGTGGATTGTAAATAAAAGAGGCTGTATGCCCCAGGACAGGAGTCCTAGCTTGACCTTCAAATCGCAGCCTTGACTCGTTATTGGAGGGAGCTGCTATATCACACTGGGCATTGCTATGTTCTACATACTCCCTTGAGCTTTAATCACTTAGCCCTTTTAAGAGCTTGTTCCGGATACGCTCTACTGAAGGACTGAAGCCAATCTAGGGTGGACGGAAGACGGCGAGGCTCCAGCTAAGCTACGGCGGTTGTGGAGTCTGCGGTGGCTGTGGTGTCCAGTGCGGTGCTTGTGGTTCTCGGCGCAAGCTAGGAAGCGTCCATCAACGGAGGGTACTCGGTCGGAGTACACGGAGCTCCGTTACACACCCTAAACACCGCCGCCATCAAGGGCACCTCAACCTTTATCTTGGCTAGTGTTCCCCTGCAACAGAGAGTGCCCCGGAAGATTTTGTGCTGTCTTCCCCTTCACTGCGCTGCCGACCCAGGGAGGCCTCTGCTAACCGTGAGTAACCGATGAACTGCTCCCCCTCATCGGCCCACCGTGCACCTCACGTGTCGCCCCTGCGGTCTGGCACGCCGCAGTGATGGTGAGTACAATAAAGGAAAGAGGGGCCTGGATGTATTTCTGGAGTGTAATAATATTACAGGCTACAGCTACTAGAGAGGGGTCGTTGATCCAAGGAGTTATTCTGATGCCTGATTGGAGTCGGGAAGGAATTTTTTATTCCCCTCAAGTGGGGAAAATTGGCTTCTACCTCACAGGTTTTTTCTTGCCCTCCTCTGGATCAACTAGCAGGATGACAGGCCAACTGGATGGACAGATGTCTTTTTTCGGCCTTATGTACTATGTTACTATGTTGCCTAAGTAGAAGGCGTTAAAATTAGGAGTTATTCTATACAAAATGTATTTTCCTGTGTTCCTATTCAGTTCATTATCCTCTATGTCCCAGTTCAGGTAGCTTGCCCTGTAGACCCCCTCTGGGCCCCTCTATCCTCTATCCCAGCATATCATCTCTGTGATTCCAACCTAAATTTGTCTAGTGCTGTCTCGTTCCTCCCCAGACATCCCGCTCCCCGTAGGCCCCGCTGGGCGTAGGGTATGTTGTTTACTATGTGATGTGGATGACAAGAAGGAGCCAAGAGGTTGGGATTTACAAGGATACTGTGATTCAGCTCCTCTCACAGTGGTGCCCGATCTTTTGAGGTCCTAGCAACGCCCCCGGATCCAATGTTACATCATTAGATGGTTTTTGGTTTCATGCCTAGCTTTAATGAATTGAACACTTGTGGAAGAGAGGAGTAGACTGGAGAGGTATATATACTATCAGGTTATGAGTAGGGAACAAGACATGTTCCGAAACGCATTAGCCGGATAGTCATGCTTTTATGCTTTTGTGCTGTGAAGTTGATTTCATACAAGTTAATCAATAAAGGTGAACTTTTTATTTACTGGAGTGGTGCTGAGATTTGTACTTGTTGCTACCTAAAGAGGGTAGAATTGCCCGCTATTTCTTTTCTTAGGGGGTGACATGTGCCTTGCGTCCCACTCCTGACAATCTAACCTCTGGGATGAAAATACTCAGCCGGGCGTAAAACTGTTATTTGCCCAAACTTACAAAAAAAACGTCATCTATGAAACGTTCGCACCGCCTCTAGATGAAACGACACAATGACCAGTAGTAAATACATACTTATCCCCCCCATTTGTCCATGTCTGTTTTTGCAAGCGAGGGAGACAGTTTCAAAACAAAATCCTCTTTTCCGATAAAAGCTCCTTGAACTCTGAATTGTAGGCACTACATGCACTCGAGTACGGGACTCTAAACCCTTGGCTTGAGGGCCTGAAGAAGACAATGCAACCGCATCTCAAGAGGCCCAGCGGTACCCTGAACTCTGTGACCTTCATAATGTTCTTAGTATCTCGTATGTAACTGGGTTGCAAATAAAAATCTACCCAGAATCCCACGTGTTCTCCTATGGATCCTATTCCAGCCATTATCGTTGTATGTGGGGGAGAAAACTGATTTTTAGGCAGTTTTGGTAACGAATGAAAAATAGATGTTATAGGATTTTCTCCATATAAAAATCCCACAATTTTGATATTTAGCCTCCGAGATGTGCAATGACCGTTTCATCTCCATTTGACACTCACCGGTGGGATCAGCCCACAGTTTCCTCTATGTGTTACTGTCACCCAGCTTTTCTTCCTTCACTTTCTTCTATAATTCTGCATTTAAAGGAGTTCTCCGAGTTTCTGATATTGATCAATTGATCACTATCAGACTGGCGGGAGTCTGACACCCGGGACCGCAGCTGATCAGCTGTTCTGTTCAGCTCCTGTGAGCCTCACGTCCTCCTCACAGCTTTCCTAGCACAGCGCCGTCCATCGGATAGTGGCTGTGTTTGGTATTGCAGCTCTGCCCTATTCACTTTTAATGGGAGTGATCTGCTCCTAGGCCTCGGGATCTGATTTATCGCAATCTGCAATAAAGGTCCATCTGGGTGTTACCAGTTGGGGTGGTGCAGCGCTGATTGGATAGCGACAGAGTATTCAGGGACACACTCCCTACTGGAAACATGTAGAGGAAGGGCACAGCATAGAGTCATATGAACAGATACTCCAGAATTATTATTAGATGGGGAATTAAAGTATTCGTCACTAAAACAGGCGTCAGGAGAGGGGGCAAAACAGGCGTCAGGAGAGGGGGCAGCTCCTCTTTAAAAACATCAATCATAGACGGGGTAAAACAAAAACCTGCAATCTTTTGCTCAAGAATGTTGATTGGACTTCTGAAAGAATAGAACTTGACAAGATAAGAACTGAAGGACTCCTGTTTGTTGCCTCTGGCCCATTGTAGATATCCTTGCAGCCACCTCTCAGTTGGCATTTCTTTGCCCCAGGAGGTGCTCCTTTAGATGCATTCATTTCATGGGAACTAAGTCCTTCCTACTGAGTGCAGTGGAGAGTCGGGAGAAGGATGGGAGTGGTAGTTGTGGCGCTGGTGACTGTCTTCACTCCAGTGCTCCCTGGAGTCATGCACTGAATGGAAGGTGCACCCTTTTTCCCCTCAGGGCACACCCTGGACTTTCTGGGGCTGCTGCCTGGTATTAGGCATGGTGTCCCTGATGTTAATTAGATGGGTGCAAGTCAGGAGGGTGGATGCAGACCTAGTTTTTGAGGAACACACACACCCTTCCTCTAGTTTTGATCACTAGACACACTAACTAGGGGTGGGGCCAGCCCATCACCCTAGGAAACTAGACCAAAGCTGCCATCGTTACCTATGTGTTGCCCATACATAACCGTTTAGGATATATAGTGCTTAATGGAATAAGCATTAAATTAACCCTTTGCAGTGATCCTCTGGGTCACTGCACAATCAGATGGTTTTTCAATGGATGTTACGAGGAATTAGAGGGACCTTCAGACGTAGATGCTGCAGTATCTTGAAAAGTGTCGGTGTCTGGAAAAATAACTAGCATAGGAGGAGAAGGGAAAAGATATCCTCAATGGACCAAGGAACAAGGATAAATCCCTCAGGTATTACCTTGTGAAGATATTCTTTCAGAAACACAGTTGGCGTAGTTGAGCAAAAGATTAAATGGGCTGTCTCACTTTAGCAAATGGCATTTATCATGTAGAGAAAGGTAATACAAGGCACTTACTAATGTATTGTGATTCTCCATATTGCTTCCTTTGCTGGCTGGATTCATTTTTTCATCGCATTATACACTGCTGGTTTCCATTGTTATGACCACCGCTGCAGCTCAGATACAAGGTGGTCAGGGCAGGAGCTACTGCACATGCCTGCCTATGTGAGCTCCCACCAGTCCTGGCCACCAGAGAGGCCGGTGCTTTTACCTATAGTATGCAAGCACAACCACTGCTGATGGATTATAGGCTGGTTGTAACCATGGAAACGAGCAGGGTATAATGTGATGGAAAAAGGAATCCAGCCAGCAAAGTAGGCAATATGGAGAATCACAATACATTAGTAACTGCCTTGTATTAACTCTGTCTACATCATTGTTTCCCAACCAGTGTGCCTCCAGATGTTGCAAAACTACAACTCCCAGCATACCTGGACAGCTTTTGGCTGTTCAGGCATGCTGGGAGTTGTAGTTTTGCAACAGCTGGAGGCACACTGGTTGGGAAACACTGGTCTACATGATAAATACCATTTGCTGAAGTGAGACAACCCCTTTAAGCCCTTTGACTTTTGTGTCTTTGGCATGTTTCTAGACGTCAACCAGTTTGCTAAAAGTTTAAAGAGGTTATCCAAACTATAAAAGGGTAAGCATGATTTACAGTATTTGAGGGGCCCGGGCATTGAGGAGCATGTTTTATAGTTTGGATAACCTCTTTAACTATAAAGAAGCATTCTGCTACAATAAAGCAGGAAGAAAGTTACAGTGTGAACTTGACGGATTCAACTGATCGGCCTGCAGTAATGGACGATGGACATAGTGCAGGGATAGCCAACCTGAGGCCCTCCAGCTGTTGCAAAACTACAACTCCCAGCATGCCCACACTGCCTACACCTATTAGCCTACAGCAGGGCATGGTGGGAGTTGTAGTTTTACAGCAGCTGGAGAGCCGCAGGTTGGCCATCCCTGACATACAGTAGTGAGTCTACCTAAGAGAGGATAATCCGTCCATAAGAACGGAGAAGAATCATCTAGTGTATACTGATGGTAACAGAGGTTTATTGGATGTTGAAGTTGCAGAGTTTGGATTGTGAATGGCATGGTCAAGGGTGTAAGTTTAATTCATAGGGCCCCATAGCAAAATGAGATGGGGCCCCCACCACCTAGTGTAAGAAAATTAAAAAAGCAGTGCAACTAGCAATAATTAAACACAGGAGCACATATAAAAAAAACACATTATAGCAAAAAGGCACAAATATTCCCAACAAAAAAGTACAACATCCTTGCCCCTGGTCCTACCCAACCTCTGGGCCCCAGAGCAATTACTATGGCTGCTACGGTTACGCCCCTGGACATGGTGCAGATGACACTGTTCACACACTTGCTACCCTGGTTACTCCCCATCCTGGTTGTCACCCTGTGGTATTGAGTTCTGGACAGATCTCAAAAATTGGTAGTGAAACTTGGCCTAAGACTAAAAGAGAATAAAAAGAGAACATAGGGTTAACTCAGCATGAGAATAATGCAGATGTGATCATCTGGAAGTGGATGAGGGAGGAATGGTGGCAGCTTTAGATGTAGAATTATAGAAGAAAGTGAATGAAGAAAAGCTGGGTGACGGCGATACATAGAGGAAACTGTGAACTGATCCCACGTGTGAGTGTCAAATGGAGATGAAATGCTCAGTTGATGAACGTATACATCTCTAGGGACTAAATATACAAATAGTGGGAATTTTATTTTTAGGAGAAATTCCTATAAAATATATTTTCCTTTCTTCACCAAAATCTATTTCCTTCTCACATAGACCTGCAGAGATTGGAATGGGGTCCCTAGGAGAACACATGGGATCCTGGGTAGGTTTTACCACCTTTAGTCCAGTTACCTACAAAGTTCCGAGCAGACACTGAGCATCACGGAGGGTGGCAGTCAACGGCAATCTAGGGTGTTCAGTGATGAGAGCAGGTTCTGCCTTGGTACTAGTAATGACTAGTAGAGACATCACAGAGGGTCCCAAATAAGATCCCTAGGAGACCAAGTGGGATTTTGGGTAGATTCCCATTTAAAAAACACATACTGAGCATTATGGAGGACATGGAATGAAGGCCACAGCTGGGTCACATGTATTTGGTTTCATTGTTTTCGCCAGTTCCTCCTGACAAGGGTTTTGAGTGTTTTTAGGCACTTGAATATATTTAGTACCTCCTGAAAACTCTGGTGGGACCATCAATAGCAAACTGTAGTGTTCAGTGAGGATAGCAGGCTCTGCCTTGATACTAATGATGGCCACATAAAAGTTCACAGGGCTGGAGAGTGCCTACTGCCATCATGCATCGTGTGGACACACAAAGGACCAACACCAGGTGACATGATGTGAGGTGCCATTAGATACCATCACCGATCCTGTATGGTATTTTTTGGAGGGAACATTGACCAGTCTTCTGAATGTCCAGGACATCGTGGAACCACAGACCTACGGCCTTGTTTAACTCAAGAGACGTGTCACGGTAGGTGAGGGAAGGGAAGAAAGCCAAATACAACAACAGTAACAAAATACCAGACTAGGCCCCAAAGCTAGGGAAGAGGGAAAGGTCACCACCTGACAATCCCTGAGCCTTTCCCTGACTGCTGACAGCATGAGCAAATCCTAAAGGTGGAAGTTCTCATTGTCATGCCCTGCTCTGGTGAGGTGCGGAGGTCTGTAAGGTTGGCAGCACGTGTGTAGTTTTCTGTTTACTTGGAGTGAGCTGTACCTGCCTCCCTTCAGGTGCACTGGGTGGGGTCGTTTGTGTGAGTTTAAATCACGCACCTACCCAGTGTCCCTTGCGGGTTATAGCTTCTTTCTCACCCTGAGGAAAGGTGGATTGCTGTTTCTGCTCTACTTCAAAGATAAGTGTATTTTTGGTTTCCATTTGTGTTCTGTCTAGGCTGTTAGACACCTGCTTCCTCCAGGATTAGAGAAAGCAGGCTGCCTTTTCCCCCCCTTGTCCACTATCTCAAGGACTATAGGGTTAATTCAGTCTTAGGCACGGGGGCACGTTTATTCCCACCTTTGGGGTATAAACGTGTGCATAGCAGTCTAGGGTCAGCTGTTGGATCTTGTCAGGAGGTGACCATTATCCCCAGCTTTTGCCTAGACGCTTGTTTGTTGCATCTTGTGTGTCTATTGTATCTTGTACCCTTCCCGGCGTGACACTCAGGCGCTGGAACGTCCTGATGAAACTGAAACAAACGCTCAGCTAGGGAGCAGGAGATAGACTACCGGTTCCTTCCACCGTGAAGGAACCAGCGTCTCACTGATGCCTAGTCAGAACACACAACAAAAGGGAAGGAAGGAGGACTTAGCTTTAGACAGACGGGGAGCTGGAGATCCACCAAACACTAGCTGAGAACTCAAGGAGGAAATATAAACCGCAAGGGCTGCAGAGAGAGGCGGGTATAAATAGAGCCACTAAACAGCTAATGAGCAGAACCTGTGGAGAGGTGAGATCCTGCCCACAACAACAAACAGCAAGAAAAAAGAGAAAGATCTGTTAGATAGACTCACGTGCAGCAAGTCTATCAGATCTTCTCAGGCCTCTCACAGGGCAGGCAGCGACAACATGGTGTTCAACAAAATAATGCCTGACCTCACAACTTGCTCTCCTAGTCAGCTCCATCAACAGATCTCCCCTCCATCAGGAGCGTCTGGGTCTGGAAGGAGCACAGATCTCCCATGGGCAGCAGCCAACAACCACCTTGTCTAAACTATGGGTGCAAGATGAAAGAGCTTGGAATGACCAGAAGAGGATATCCAGCATCTGTATAACCACTACCATGCCAAAGGGTCAGTCTGTATCGCAGTAAACAATGATGCCACCCAGTATTAATGTGACCCTGCCCCAACATATATCTTGCTGCAGAACCCAAAATAAAGGGGGCACCACGTTGGTTGTGTGATCATTGATCAACCACCTCTAGCATTTTATACTTTCTCGATCTCAGCTCAATTGCATGAAGTTTTCCTAGTGTCCTTTTTCATGTGGTATATTTTGCCTGTATTAGGATTGACCACCAAGACCTTATCATATAATTCATCATATCTCAGCTTCCTGCAGCCTTGGGAAAAAGACCTTGGGAAGCATGAGATTGGGGTTATACATACACCTATGGTTTTACTTTTTAAGAAGAGATAAGGAAAGCACACTGACAAAACCGGGAAGACCTGGGAGCAGTGAATCCTGAAAATACAACAGGTCAGCACAAATGATATTGGAGAGCAGAATGTCGTGGGATATCTACTAGACTTTCTCAAGTAGATTTATGGGAAGAGTGAATCACAAGGTCCCAGACTCAGCAAACTTAAATCTCCACTCTTCAGACATTCTTTTATGGAGGAAATGGATGTCTACAGACACACTGCAGTATGAAGGACAGCTGTGCAGGGGTTACATCAGCAGCGAGGCAAGTGGCTTAATGTGTGGTCCTTTCTCTATCATCAGAGCCACAGATAAAACTTGTGTACATAAGATCAGTGAAGTGCCAGAATTAATTGTATAGTCTCAGAAAGCCTCGAATTAATCCCTTAGTCTACTTTCACACTCGCGCTTTCGCTTTCCGTTTGTGAGATCCATTCAGGAGTGTGAAAGTAGCCTTAAACGGGTTATGTCATGATTAATGTAAAACATGAAAATCATATAGTACATGCCAACCTCTTTCTAATAAATCTTGAACCAGTCCTGTACCTCACATGGATCCATAGATCTCCGCATTCATTTCTCTATTTGCTCTGTTAAATTCTCTTCAGACTGGCTGCCCAAGAAGTGTGTCCTTTCTGCTGCAGCTCTCCCTATTAAATCTCAGGAGGTACCTCCTTTCTGCTGCAGCTCCCTACCTATCACATCTTTCTGCTGAATCTCTCTCCCTGTAACTATTACAGTTTTTAACAGTGGATATGGCTAGTAACAGCTAAAGGATGCAACTGAGCATGTGCGACCACTTGATTAGGTGGACATTACTATGCAGATTAAACATCAAGGGGGGCCATTATAATAAAGAATATCTCACATCTGGCCCATGATTGTAACAGACAGTAAATTACAAAAGTAACTAGTTTTTCATGCTGAATTATATTAAAATGACATTTAATGATGGCCCCTTTAAAAGGATTTTCCAGTTTTAGCTAATAAATCTGAATTACTGTATAAATGAAAACTAGAAATTTCTGATATACTTTGATTTTCTTTTATTTCTTCGCCATTTTGTGTTTCCCGTCAGTGAATGAGAACACTTTCGTCTATACTCAGAGGCAGTAAACCTGTACGTAGCTGGTCCGGCTCTCAGCTGAGAAGTGATACATTTGTATCCAGTCTAGAAAATGCTCTGAGAGCCGAGTACAGAAGCAGCAGCTGCACCAATGTCTCTCCGAGTTACAATGTATCAGTCTGGAGTCACAGAGCATTGTCTACACTGGATACAATTGTATCCACATCTCAGCTGAGAGCTGGACAGGCTATGGACAGGGTTACTGCCTCTGAGTGTATACAATCAGCTCATTCAAAGAATGTCTATGGAAGAATCAAATGCAACTTACACTCCAGCGTGAAGGTGTAAGTGTGGGTGCCGAATAGGTTTGAAAAAGCAATGCATTATGGAATCCAGTATACCCTACACCAGTGATGGGGAAACTTTTACAGACTGAGTGCCCAAACTGCAATCCAAAACCCCCTTATTTATCGCAAAGTGCCAACATGGCAATTTAACCTGAATACTACAGTCCAATACAGTATACTGTGTATTCCATGTACTTTTAGCTATAATACCCTGTCTGCATTCAATCTGCTGCCTGCGCTAATGAATGGCAGGAAAAGTCTAAGGCATATTGGTACACCATAGAATTTTTCCAGGGCTCGGGTGCCCACAAAGAGGGCTCTGAGTGCCGCCTCTGGCACCTGTGCCATAAGTTTGCCACCACTGCCCTACACCATCATGGTCAAGTAGTTGCTTACTTAAAATACTGAAAGCCAGGGGCGTAGCTGAAGACTCATGGGCCCTGGTGCAGGAGATCAGCTTGGGCCCCCTTCCCTCAGTGCTTTGTGTGTCTTTCTATGTGGCACAAGTGTCTTTGGGCCCCTTTAGGCTCCTGGGCCCGGTAGCGACTGCTACCTCTGCACCCCCTATAGCTATGCCCCTGCTGAAAGCTCTAGCCACCACCTGGTTCTTAAATTGTAGAGGTGGGCCCTAAACTGGGCAGGACCCCCTATCAGTTCAGAATGCCCACAGAGAGCTCAGAAGATGGAATTATCTAAATCTATGGACAACACCTTATTTTGAGAACTGTACGTTAGAGAGAGGCTGACCACGTGCTTTGATCTTGGAAGAATCGCCAGCAAGTGTTCAAATCTCCTACAGCGCTATCAAAGTAGAAATTTAAAGGGGTTGTCCAATCAAGAAAACCCTTTTTTTATACCCCCTATTGGGGAATCCTAAATTAAAAAAGATGGAAGTCCTCTGTTTAGGAGCCTCATCTCTTGGCCAGAGTGAAGAATGGTTACAAATGGATTTTAATAACCTGTAGATCCCCCTTTACCTTTGCAAATGTTTCCTGTAGCTGAAAATAAGATTTGCACAAAGTTGAGGAGAAAGGTTGTACCATTCCTCCCTGTTAATGTGTTCAGTCCATCAATATCCCCCAAATGCCTTGCATGTAAAGCCCTCTTCAAGACATGCCATGGTATCTCCATAGGGTTACCGTCAGAATTGATCATTCCGAAACACAAATCTTCTTGTTTTTAACCATTCTGTAGTTGATTCACTTGGGTGGCTTAATTCAATGGACTAAGCACCAGACCACATTTTATTAGTAATAAATGTATAAATCCAAGGAATTCTGAGGCATTAAATTACATTTTCTTGCAACTGTCACTGATCGGGATCCCAGCAGGGGGACATTTTGTGATCACCCTATAGTCAAGGGATTTTCCTAATAGGTACAGATTGTCCAAGGCGAAGAACCTCTTTATGACAGTTTCCCTTATAATCAATGGGCCATCAATGTAATGCAAATTTCAACTTGGTGCTTCAGGTTATGAGATGGGGGTCCTGCTATCTAACAAATCTCAGATTTTTCTCATGCTCTTATACACCAGTAAGAACCACACCATTATCAAGTTTTTATTCTAGAATAAAAGTAAATAATTGGGTTTACAGACACATCTTTTATTAAAACAATCTAGTGCAACCCATTAGCAACATGTTATACTCAGGGTCAAGTTAGACTTTACAGTATATTTCAAGACATTCTTTGTGAGCGGAAAGCCCAAGGTTGATGCTAGTTCTCGCAGAGTGCAGTAGGAAATTAAATAAAGTCCGTCATCCAGTTTCCACACAGTGTAGCACTGGGTGGTATACATGTGCCAGGAGAGCCAAGAAAGACATCTACACCGTTGCTTGACTGAAGAAAACAGTCCTAAAGGTACTTAGGCAATGACACAACCACCTTTCTCCTTGAATGGGTTTTTGTCCTCTGGAATTCCCTTTACAAGGGGGTCTTCTCCAGAATTGCCTTCAATATAAGTCTTGATTTCTTCACACATTTTAGAAACCTTGGTAAGAAAAAAATAGATACTCAAGGTCAGATGGATGTAGGAATGTCCTCCTAAAGTTGTAATTTTCACAAATCTTATAACTTCAAGAAGTTTCCCGTCTCAAGTTATTTCACAAGCAGCTAATAATGAAAGCATAACTTCACCAGAACTTCAGATGTGACTATGGTGACCTTCCCTATGTGACACTTACAGAGTTCCGGGAAGCTAAAATATGGGAGTTGTGTTTCATAGTCTACAAACTGGAGGTCTCATGGTCAACTGGGGTACAACGGGACCAAATAAAAAAATATCAATTTTTGTTTTAATCTAGTGGACACCTAATGTCCCTTTCACATCAGCGGTTTTGCTTTCTGTCTTAGAGTTCCGTCCTCAGGGCTCTAGGACAGAGAGATACTGATCAGGATTATCCCAATGCATCCTGAATGGAGAGAAATCCGTTCAGGACGCATCAGGATGTCTTCCGTTCAGTACGTGAACGTTTTTTGGACGTTGACAAAAGCGCAGCATGCTGCGGATTTGTCTCCGTCCAAAAATCCGGAAGACATGCCGTAACGCCGGATCCGGGAATTAATGCCCATTGAAGTGCATTAATCCGGATCCGGCCTTAAGCTAAACGTCGTTTCGGCGCATCGCCGGATCCGACGTTTAGCTTTTTCTCAATGATGGTTACCATGGCAGCCAGGACGCTAAAGTCCTGATTGCCATGGTAAAATGTAGTGGGGAGCGGGGGAGCAGTATAATTACCATCCGTGCGGCTCCCGGGGCGCTCCAGAGTGACGTCAGGGCGCCCCACACGCACGGATCACGTGATCACATGGACCACGTGATCCATGCGCATGGGGCACTCTGACGTCATTCTGGAGCGCCCCGGGAGCCGCACGGATGGTAAGTATACCGCTCCCCCGCTCCCCACTACTACTATGGCAACCAGGACTTTAATAGCGTCCTGGCTGCCATAGTAACCTGAAAGCATTTCGAAGACTGATCAGGATCCTGATCAGTCTTCTAATGCTTTCAGGCGACTTGCGTTCTGACGGATCCGGCGGGACGGAAGTGCCTGCCGAATCCTCAGAACGCAAGTGTGAAAGAGGCCTAATATCTACAAGTTCTCCACTTTGTAGTCTCTACCTCATAACTTCCTAAATCCATTTTCCCGGACACCTACACTCACAGGTTCTTTGATATTGATGTCAACTTCAGAGAAATCTGAATGTTCAGTCTATGAGGAGACTAAGGTTTTGAGATGTCTTAATTTTTACACTGAATATAATGAGTGGTGTTTGAATGGATAATATGAGTGTCTATGGTAAAGTTATGACATAGGCCCTTATGTCTACCAGTTCTCCAGTGTGTAGCCTCTACCTAACAGCTTCCTGGACACCTTGTCTATCAATCCAATTCAGTCTTACTTAACAACGACCCATGGTGAAATATAGCAAATCATCTTTGCATCAAAGTCCTTTGCAGGAGGGGGTTAAGGGTCAATGCTCATGTCTATGGCTGGGTTATTTGTGAGAATACATTCTAGATATCTATAGAAGCATCCAGGCCACTTGGTAAGAGATAACAACAAGAGCAACAGCAGGAGATACAATGTATCAGAGGGGCCCGCCGCCACTTTTCCTGTGTGACCTGGTTTATTCTATGAAACATACGTCAAAAAGAGGACGAGGATTGAGATTCTTACAGTAATAGGATTGTAGGTATGACTGTCCTAATCCACACTATATACTATTATATCAGTAATCATCTGAAGCGTAAAGGAGGTCTTATATTTCTCTTGACCTCCAAACTATAAACAAATATCTCTATCTATCTATCTATCTATCTATCTATCTATCTATCTATCTATTATCTGTCTATTATCTGTCTATCTATCTATCTATCTATCTATCTATCTATCTATCTATCTCTCTCATATCTATCTATCTATCTATCTATCTATCTATCTATCGACCTATTATCTATCTATCTATCTCATATCTATCTATCTATCTATCTATCGCATATCTATCTATCTATCTATCTATCTATCTATTGATCTATTATCTATCTATCTATCTATCTATCTATCTATCTATCTATCTATCTATCTATCTATTATCTATCTATCTATTATCTGTCTATCTATCTATCTATCTATCTATCTCATATCTATCTATTATCTATCTATCTATCTATCTATCTATCTATCTATCTATCTATTATCTATCTATCTATCTATCTATCTATCTCATATCTATCTATCTATCTATCTATCTATCTATCTCTTATCTATCTCTTATCTATCTATCTATCTATCTATCTCATATCTATCTATCTATCTATCTATCTATTATCTGTCTATCTATCTATCTATCTATCTATCTATCTATCTATCTCATATCTATTATCTATCTATCTATCTATCTATCTATCTATCTATCTCAAATATATCTTTCTTTCTTTCTCTCTATCATAAACTGGACTATATACAGATTATTGTATAGATATTATCTACTACTCATACATTTCCATACTTTGCCTTTCTGTCCCAACCTCCATTCTTTCCCAGGAAAAATCAAGCATGAAGACATTTCCTAGGTGTTGACCCCAACTTGTCCCCCCCTTCACTTCCCAGGCTCATATGTCACTGAAAACCACTAAAACCTCCATTTATCTCTCAATACAGGAAAGCAACCATACATCCTAGTCTGTGCTACTTTATTTACATTGTATAGCTGCACTTTCGGGTGAAGCAGAGCTGAGTTTGTTTTTAAGCAGGACCTGCTGTGATATCACAATATTATCTTTGTTTTTAGAGAACTGCAGGAAAACTTTTTGCAACTCAAAAACATCTCCGGTTATACAGACAATGAAGGAGAAAATGATAAATACAGCTCTGCTACATCCGAATAAAAAGTTTGCAAGGTTTTTTCAATTTTTATTCTCAGTGTAAACTTTCCACTTACCAGTTGTCTCTCTAGTTTCACTTCTTTCTTGAGTTGGTCGACTTCCATTTTTAATTTATCTTTTTCTGTTAGATCTTCTATATTGATGACCGGCATTTTCTGATGGGGGAAAAAAGGTACAATATAGGCCGATGAAGGTTTTCTGGAACTGGTCATAGTATGTAGAACTCTCTACATGAGGACTTACTTGTGCTTCAGCGGTCCACTAGCTGAATTCCCTGAAGTAGCAGCTTCCTCTGCTACTGCCTCTTCTGTCTACCTTCCCCAAAGCCTCTCTAAAACAATAGCAGTTAGCTGTTTTCTAAAGTAATCTGCATAATCTCAGCTAATCTGATCTACTCAGGCCGGTATCCGCCACATCACTGCTTTTCATGTCCGCAGTCACTAAAAGTATGTGCCCCTCATAAATTTACAATATATATTACCTACTTTGCTTACTGCAAACAAGTAAAAATAAAATAAAATAAAATAATAATAAATAAAATAATAATTTAAATAAATTTCAATATAAAACAAATAAAATAATATTAAATAATACAAATAATAGATTACAATAAATGACAATAAAAATGAACAATAAATAAAATATTTAATAGAAACAGGCCGAACTGGGTGGACATTTTTTTTTTTTAGGCCTTATATACTATGTTACTTTGTTACTATGTAACAATTGTACAACATAAATAAAATAATAATAATAATGAATAAAGTCTGAAATATAATAATAACAATAATTAAAAATAACAGTAAAAAAGAACAAAGAATGATAATAATAATAATAATAATAATAAAAGAATATTGATAATAAAATGGTAAAAATAAATTAAAATTAATTACAATAAACAATAAAACAGCAGTAACTGATATAAATAATTATACCAATATTAATTTTTGTTTGTAAATTACAAATGTCTCTTCACTAGGATTTAAAGGGATGTCACCATCTGAAATGTCCCTTGTCAATAGAGCAATGGCGGTGGCTTAGGGGTCAGAATTGTGCTGATAGGATCACTTTAAAAGTCATCCAAAATTTCATATTTACAATACATTTAGTACTATCTACAAATATATTTAATTATTTAATTAATACATAATGATAGTAATAGTAACGATATTATTTTTAAATGTTTATTATATTTTTTATTTCACATTGTAATAATTTATTAATTGAATAAAAATAATAATAATGCTAAAAAAAAAAGGTATAGATATCTTTTATTTTTTTCTGATGGAAGAAATGTACTTATACCGATCATTCAGACATTTACCGGCACAAAAGATATTTTTTGATTAATGGAAACTTTGGTTGTAAAAATTCAGAAAATATTCCAAGACAGTTGTCGATTGTTGCTCTTAAAGAGACCCAGTTACCACAAATGCAGCAAAATGTACAGGCAGCATGTTATATAGAAGGAGGAGCTGAGACGATTGATATATATATATATTTTAATTATTTGTGGGAATAGATTCAGTAAAACTCGCAATTTATAAGTTTTGTATGCTCTTTCTATATCTAGGTTTGCCCCTTGTGTAGAATTATGAGTGATTGACAGCTCGTTCTGTATACATACTTACACAAAGAATGCGATCAATCACTGATAACTCCCCTGTGTAGAACTATGAGCGATTGACAGCTATCTCTATATACACACTTACACAGAGAAAACTCTAAATCACTGATAACACCTCCCTGTGTACAACTGTCAGTAACCGACTGCTATCACTGTATACACACTTACACAGAGAATGCTATCAATCACTGATAACATCTCCCCATGTACAACTATCAGTGACTGACAGATATCTCTGTATACACACTTACACTGGGAATGCTATCAATCACTGATAACACCTCCCCGTGTACAACTATCAGTGACTCACAGCTATCTCTGTATAAACACTTATACAGAGAATATGATCAATGACTGATAACACCTCCTTGTGCACAGCTATAGTGATTGACAGCTATCTATGTATACACACTTACACAGAGAATATGATCAATCACTAATAACACCTCCCCTATGTAGAATTATTAGTGACTGACAGCTATCTCTGTATACACACACACTGAAATTGCCATCAATTGCTGATAACACCTCCCTGTGTACAGTTATCAGTGGCTGACAGCTATCTCTGTATACACACTTACACTGAGAAGGCTATTAATCAGTGATAACATCTCCCCGTGTACAACTATCAGTGACTCACAGCTATCTCTATATACACACTTACACAGAGAATGCTATCAATCACTGATAACACCTCCCCATGTATAACTATCAGTGACTGACAGCTATATATATATACACACTTACACTGAGAATGCTATCAATCACTCCTCTTCCACAACTATCAGTGACTGACAGCTATCTCTGTATACACACTTACACAGAGAATGCTATCAATCACTGATAACACCTCCCCATGTATAACTATCAGTGACTGACAGCTATATATATATACACACTTACACAGAGAATGCTATCAGCGATAACACCTCCCTGTGTACAGCTATTAATGACTGACAGCTATCTCTGTATAAACACTTACACAGAGAATATGATCAATGACTGATAACCCCTCCTTGTGCACAGCTATAGTGATTGACAGCTATCTATGTATACACACTTACACAGAGAATATGATCAATCACTAATAACACCTCCCCTATGTAGAATTATTAGTGACTGACAGCTATCTCTGTATACACACTTACACAGAGAATGCTATCAATTACTGATAACACCTCCCCCATGTACAGCTATCAGTGACTGACAGCAATCTCTGTATACACACTTACACAGAGAATGCCATCAATTGCTGATAACACCTCCCTGTGTACAGCTATCAGTGACTGACAGCTATCTCTGTATACACACTTACACAGATATTGCTATCAATCAGTGGTAACACCATCCCTGTGTACAACTATCAGTGACTGACAGATATGTCTCTATACACACTTACATGGAGAATGCTATGAATCGCTGATAACTTTTAGTACACACAAAACCTGTCCTAATTACACAGGAGGACAAGTTACTTCACAACACTGAGCTAAAAAGCTGCCTCATCCTCCTCTCTGGTCTGCTTGTCAGGGATTATGATCCCGAATAGATATGATAACATCTCCACCTGAATCTCTGTAGGAATGGAGTTTATGAGCAGACATGAATTTCAGAGAGGACGGACAGGACAGGCTGTCGTAATGGAGACTCCATACAAGAGCTGCTGCTCATTACCACATCCCCGCCCTCCTCTCTGTACTTCATGTCTCCTCATGAAGTCTATTCTTACCAAGATTCAGCTGAAGATCTTATTAAACTCGATTCAGGATGATAATCCCTGACAAATAGAGCAGAGAGGATGAGGCAGCTCTTTAGCTCAGTGTTCAGAAGTAGCTTGTCCTTGCTGTGTGATTAGGACAGGTTCTGTGTGTACTAATACGACGGCGGCCATTTTATTTCTCCTAATGATTGCTCCCTAGGCAAAACGAGCCATTATAACCAATGAAAGGTATTTGGGAATATTTTTACAATAAATTAATATTTAAGTAATTTTATTTTCATAGATAAGACTTGTAGCTGGACAAGGGTTTCAGTTGCAGTAAGTACCTTCCAAGGAACCTAAATTAGGTCATATGAGCATCATGTCCTAATCCAGTTAAGAAGTAGACTGTGTAATCCAGATTAGTACAAAAACAAATATAGCCTGACGTGTTTGTAAATCTGCTACAGGGCTGATGTTAAGTGTATAAATCACATTTGTTCCATTCTTAAATTATAGATGGATAGAGACAGATAGATAATTTATAGAAAATTGAGAGAGATATAGATAGATAATTCATACATAGATATTAGTATGGAGCAAAAAATCTGGCAGCACTACATCCAACTTGAACAAAAAAGGGTGCACGCCCGAAGGGACTAGACTATTGCCAAATACACAAAGTAGCAAAAAGGCAGCACTCCAAGATCAGTAAAAAATGAAGAAAATGCTTTCATTCACCCATGTGGATACGCAACGTTTCGGCTCAACACTAGAGCCTTTCTCAAGCAGTTATACATGTGAACAGATCAGAGATATATATATATATATATATATATATATATATATACAAAGTGCATGTGCAATGAATCATGAATCAATATACATAATTAAACATAAAAAAAAAGTAAAGTGCTAAAAGTGCCATAAAAAGTTCATGGTGCCATAGTGAATCATAATGCATTCATACAATTGTGCACATAATTATCAAATACAGTGAGTACAAAAAAATCACATAATACCATGATTAATATACATTACAAAACATGATTACACCTGAATACTTCATCTGCAAATGATTATTAAACGAATAGATCAAAAGATTAGGCTCACCGGGGACAAACAACATGTGTGCACGCCGGCGTCCACCTGGCGCCAATACGCATGTCAAGGAAAAATAGAGGAGGCGGAAGAAAGCCAAAAGTGTACTGAGCATGTCTGACATGCACACTGCGACTCTGGAATGGGCGGCAGCCATCTTGGAAAAGGAAAGACAAGAGGGCAAAATGTTCTATAGTCAGTAATCACTGACAAGCGCCCTGGCTATTACTATGTGCTAACACCCTATTGAAAAAGGGCAAACATACTTGTAGAGCAATTACAGGGCTGGAATATATTTAATTAAATATGAGAAAGAGACGAGTATATAAAATAGATACTGGATACTTAGGTTCTTAAGTCAATCAGAAACAGAGGGGTCTCCTCATTAAAACGGTAACGGTGTGTAAATAATGTGGCACTACTAGAGAAGTGGCATTCCAGAGTCGCAGTGTGCACGTCAGACATGCTCAGTACACTTTTGGCTTTCTTCCGCCTCCTCTATTTTTCCTTGACATGCGTATTGGCGCCAGGTGGACGCTGTTATCGGCGTGCACACATGTTGTTTGTCCCCAGTGAGCCTAATCTTTTGATCTATTCATTTAATAATCATTTGCAGATGAAGTATTCAGGTGTAATCATGTTTTGTAATGTATATTAATCATGGTATTATGTGACTTGGTGTACTCACTGTATTATGTAAAGGGTTATGATACTTATGTGCACAATTGTAGGAATGCATTGTGATGTACTATAGCACCATGCACTTTTTATGGCACTTTTTGTTTTAATGTTTAACCCCTTATAGCCCGGGCCAGTTTTCGCCCTTCTTTAGATTTCTTTTTTGGTTTTATTATGTTATTATCTTCTTGCTGGGAATCACTTTTACTCCTGGGGACTTTTGTTTTTTATGTTTAATTACGTATATCTATTCATGATTCATTGCACATGCACTTTGTATATATATATATATATATATATATATATATATATATATATACCGTATTTTTTGCCCTATAAGACGCACTTTTCCCCCAAAAAAAAGTAGGGGGGAAAAGGCAGTGCGTCTTATGGGGCGAACGGTGGGGGTTCACACTTATATACCGCCGACCGCATGCTGCGCAGCGCGGTCGGCGGGTATAATCAGCGGGCAGGGAGGAGGGAGGAGAAGCCGGCATCTTGCTATGCATTACAGCGGGCCCGGTGCAGTCACTCTATTCTGCTACACCAGGCCCGCTAACTGCCGGAACCCTAACTGTGGGCACATGTATTGGTGTAATAAATCTTCTATATCCACTTTACTTACTACTCTACTAATGTTCCAGGCAAGAGGCAGGAGGCTTGGCCGGCGGGCGGGCACTGGCAGCGGACCCACTTTATGAATGAAGGCGGCGGAGCAGGCGCATTACATGGTGAGTTACGCTGCCAGTGCCTGCCCGCCGGCCAAGCCTCCTGCTTCTTGCCTGGGACATTAGTAGAGTAGTAAGTAAAGTGGATATAGAAGATTTATTACACCAATACATGTGCCCACAGTTAGGATTCAGGCAGTTAGCGGGCCTGGTGTAGCAGAATAGAGTGACTGCACCGGGCCCGCTGTAATGCATAGCAAGATGCCGGCTTCTCCTCCCTGCCCGCTGATTATACCCGCCGACCGCGCTATTGGGGGGGGGGCATTTAGTGAATGACACTGTTCTGGAGATCTGTGGATGACACATAGCATAAAATGCTATTCATGTGTCATCGATAGATCCCCCCATAGCAGTGTCATCCACAGATCTCCAGAACAGTGTCATCCACAGATGCCCCCACTACAGGGCCATCCACCAACCCCCATAACCGTGCCATCCACCAACCCCCATAACTGTGCCATCCACAGATCCCCCATAACTGTGCCATCCACATATCCCCCATAACTGTGCCATCCACAGATCCCCCATAACAGTGTCATCCACAGATCCCCCATAACAGTGCCATCCACAGATCCCCCATAGCAGTGTCATCCACAGATCTCCAGAACAGTGTCATCCACAGATGCCCCCACTACAGTGCCATCCACCAACCCCCATAACCGTGCCATCCACCAACCCCCATAACTGTGCCATCCACATATCCCCCATAACTGTGCTATCCACAGATCCCCATAACTGTGCCATCCACAGATCCCCCATAACTGTGCCATCCACAGATCCCCCATAACTGTGCCATCCACAGATCCCCCATAACAGTGTGCCATCCACAGATCCCCCCCCCCATACCAGTGCCATCCACAGATCCCCCATAACTGTGCCATCCACAGATCCCCCATAACTGTGCCATCGACAGATCTCCCATAACAGTGTCATCCAAAGATGCCCCATAACAGTGCCATCCACAGATCCCCCATAACTGTGCCATCCACAGATCCCCCATAACTGTGCCATCCACAAACCCCCCATAACAGTGTGCCATCCACAGATCCCCCATAACAGTGTCATCCACAGATCCCCCATAACAGTGTCATCAACAGATCCCCCATACCAGTGCCATCCACAGATCCCCCATAACTGTGCCATCCACAGATCCCCCATAACAGTGTGCCATCCACAGATCCCCCATAACAGTGTGCCATCCACAGATCCCCCATAACAGTGTCATCCACAGATCTCCCATAACAGTGTCATCCACAGATCCCCCATAACAGTGTCATCAACAGATCCCCCATACCAGTGCCATCCACAGATCTCCCATAACTGTGCCATCCACAGATCCCCCATAACAGTGTGCCATCCACAGATCCCCCATAACAGTGTCATCCACAGATCCCCCATAACAGTGTCATCCACAGATCCCCCATAACAGTGTCATCAACAAATCCCCCATACCAGTGCCATCCACAGATCCCCCATAACTGTGCCATCCACATATCCCCCATAACTGTGCCATCCACATATCCCCCATAACTGTGCCATCCACAGATCCCCCATAACAGTGCCATCCACAGATCCCCCATAACTGTGCTATCCACAGATCCCCCATAACTGTGCCATCCACAGATCCCTCATAACAGTGTGCCATCCACAGATCCCTCATAACAGTGTGCCATCCACAGATCTCCCCATAACAGTACTCATCCACAGACCCCATAACAGTGACATCCACAGATCCCCCATAACAGTGCCATCCACAGATCCCCCATAACAGTGCCATCCACAGATCCCCTATAACAGTGCCATCCACACATCCCTCATAACAGTGCCATCCACAGATCCCCCATAACAGTGCCATCCACAGATCCCCCATAACAGTGTCATCCACAGATCCCCCATAACAGTGTCATCCACAGATCCCCTATAACAGTGCCATCCACAGATCCCCCATAACTGTGCCTTGCACCGATCCCCCATAACACCATTAGTTCAAAACCCACCAAAAGGCACACCTTTTTGTTCAAATTTTTTTTTCTTATTTTCCTCCTCAAAAACCTAGGTGCGGGATTATGGGTCGGTGCGTCTTATAGGGCGAAAAATACGGTATATATATATATATATATATATATATATATATATATATATCTGATCTGTTCACATGTATAACTCCCTTTTTGCTACTTTAGATATTGGTATAGAGAGATCAATAGATTGATGATAGATAAATATATAATGGGTAGACAGATGTAGAGATATTGAGATAGATATGAGATAGATAGGTAGATAGATAGATAGATAGATAGATAGATAGATAGATAGATAGATAGAAGAATAGAAAATAGATATAATATAAACAGATAGAAAATAGACTGGTGCTGCTGCTGAAAAGCTGATAGCCCGGAGACTGGATCTGATATTGGCAGCCTATCCTCAGGATAGATCATCAACATAAATATCCTGGACAACCCTTTTAAGCCGTATTCTCATTGTATGAAATGATGGCAATAGGTCATCTACAGTACTTATGATGGGGGGGATATACTGAGTTAATGCAGCATCCCCTCCACAGTTTTTTCTCAGCATCACTGGAGGTCCCAAAGTTTGGACCTTCACTAATAAAAGTGATCCTAGCAATATGCCATCAAGAGGGCATAGCTGGAGGTACAGTCAGTCCATATTGATTTTTACTCTGAAGTCCCCTGACCAGTGGGGTCCTTTCCATGAAGGGTCCATAAGGTTATGGAGACATGCAGATGCTTGAAATAAATGATTGAATGTAGGATTACTGGAAGGAACCATATGGTGAGAGAACAGAAATTTGAGTCATTGTCATATCACTGTCCACCAGGCTCCATCTCAGGAGTTCGCACGGTCACATTTATAGACAGGGAGAAGTTTGGATGACAGGAGCTTGTGCTTGACTCACCCTTCTCAGCAAAGGAAAGACTGTGCTTCTTGGCTGTATCCTTATTGTTACTCAATGGATGTTTCTTCATACTTATGACAGTGCAAGTGATGTTATCTTAGGATACTTTCACACTAGCAGCAAGGAACTCCGTGTGAAACTATCTATCTCATATCTATCTATCTATCTATCTATCTATCTATCTATCTATCTATCCAGTGGCGGACACAGACAGCAGAGGGCCCCTGTGCAAAGAATGTGTATGCCCCCCCCCCCCATATCAAAGCACACATACAGATATAAACATATAGCTCTTATGCATCCCCCCATGCCCATATAGCTCTTATACATCCCCTCCATGCCCATATAGCTCTTATGCACCCCCCATGCCCATATAGCTCTTATACATCCCCTCTTGCCCATATAGCTCTTATGCATCCCCCCCATGCCCATATAGCTCTTATACATCCCCCATGCCCATATAGCTCTTATGCATCCCCCCATGCCCATATAGCTCTTATGCATCCCCCCATGCCCATATAGCTCTTATGCTCTGCTGCACCCCCCCATGCCCATATAGCTCTTATACATCCCCCCATGCCCATATAGCTCTTATGCATCCCCCATGCCCATATAGCTCTTATACATCCCCTCTTGCCCATATAGCTCTTATGCATCCCCCCATGCCCATATAGCTCTTATGCATCCCCCATGCCCATATAGCTCTTATGCATGCCCCCATGCCCATTTAGCTATTATGCATCCCCCATGCCCATATAGCTCTTATGCTCTGCTGCACCCCCATGCCCATATAGCTCTTATGCTCTGCTGCACCCCCATGCCCATATAGCTCTTATGCATGCCCCCCATGCCCATATAGCTCTTATGCATCCCCCCCATGCCCATATAGCTCTTACTCTGCTGCACCCCCCATGCCCATATAGCTCTTATGCTCTGCTGCACACCCCCATGCCCATATAGCTCTTATGCTCTGCTGCCACCCCATGCCCATATAGCTCTTATGCTCTGCTGCGACCTCCCATATAGGTCTTATGCTCTGCTGCACCCCCCATGCCCATATAGGTCTTATGCTCTGCTGCACCCCCATGCCCATATGGGTCTTATGCTCTGCTGCACCCTCCATGCCCATATAGGTCTTATGCTCTGCTGCACGCACCCCCATGCCCATATCGGTCTTATGCTCTGCTCTGCTGCACCCCCTCATGCCCATATAGCTCTTATGCATCATCCCCCATATGTCTTGCCCCCCCTGGCCCCCAGGTGCCAAAATATAGTCCAGACCTCAGATCAGACTGAAAAACAAAAAAAAAACAAAAAAAAAAATTACCTCTTTTCTTTCCTCCTACTCCACTCTCTAATCTGTCCGCCGGGGTGTCTGCGCCACTGCTGCCGCCCTGTTCCCTGCTCTCCAACAGCCCGCGCTGCACAGTCACGTGACCTGACTGCGTACAGCGCATCAGGTCACAGCTCTGCGCAGTCTGCCTGGAGGAGAGAGGAGCAGCTGCGCTGCCTTCTGGAGAGTAAGCTGAGCCGGAGCGCCGCGGCGCGCGCTTACTGGGGTAATGGACGGGAAGGGGCGGGGGGGGCCAGGAATCCTCATATTAGCGCAGGGGGCCCGTGGCCATCATACTAGTGAGCGCTTGGGATGCGGTCACTAGTATGAATGGGCCCCCTCATACGCCGGGCCCCTGTGCAGCTGCACCGGCGATATGTCCGCCCCTGTATCTATCTATCTATCTATCTATCTATCTATCTATCTATCTACCTACCTAACTACTACCTATCTATCTTTAGCTATCTATCCATCTATCTATTAGAGTTGAGCGAAGTGAGGCATTTGAAGCGGAATTCGATCTGATGTTAGTTTTACCAATTGATCGCACTCAAATACTCCTGTTGACCAGTAAACAAACAAGTTAGACTACAGAGATCAGTCCTCTTATTTGGAAGAAAGGAACGGTTTATGCTGAATGTCAGACTGCACACTGTGAGAATGTGTATGAAGACAGAACAATAACATTTTCAAGAAATCTTCTTGTATGTTGAATTTACACTATTTTGCTGGGAATAGCTGCACACTAATTATAACAGAGCGGTGACCTCAGCAGACTCCACCGCAGCTTTGTCTCAGAGGATGTGGTGTGGGGGCTGGGAGCTTTCCTGGCACGTAATAAAATATTTCCTTTTTCCCTTTTTTTCGACTGTAAGAGCAAAATATCATTATCCTCACAAGTGTAAAGTCACTGGTATGGATGCAAATTCCAGAGGCGAATTCAGCGGCAAAATCATCATTTTAAAAGAATGGCAAAAATATATAATAATGAAATTTATCATTAACCCTTTGAGTCCTGGAGGATTTTTCATTTTTTTGTTTTCATCTTTCCTCCCTGCCTTTCCGGTGCCATAACTTTTATATTTTTCTATTCATACGGAAGGCTTTCTTTTGTGGTAATTTCTAATAGCACCATTTAATGTTGCATACGGTGTAAAAAAAAACACTGAAAAAAAAAAATATTCCAGATGAGGTGGAATTGGAAGAAAATGCAATTTCGCCACAGTGATATGGGTTTTATCTCCACTGCGTTCCCTATGCAGTAAAACTGACCAGTTGTCTTCATTCTCTGGCTTAGTATGATTACAGTGATAGCACATACTTTTTATTGTGTTTTAATACTAAAAAAAAACTTGGAAAAAATTCCTTTTTTCTTTTTATCATATTCTGACCCCCTTTAGGCCTCTTTCACACTTGCGTTCTGAGGATCCGGCAGGCACTTCAGTCCCGCCGGATCCGTCAGAACGCAAGTCGCCTGAAAGCATTTGAAGACTGATCAGGATCCCGATAAGTCTTCAATATGCTTTCACTGTTACCATGGCAGCCAGGACGCTACTGAAGTTCTGGCTGCCATGGTGCTCCGCAGCAGTGTACTTACCTGCGCTATGGCCGTCGGGCGCTTCTTCATGATGTCACAGGTCCCCGTGGCGCATAGATCAATGCGCTGCCCGGACCTGTGACGTCATGAAGGAGCGCCCGGAGGCCGCAGCGCAGGTAAGTACACTGCTGCAGAGTACTTACCATGGCAGCCAGGACTTCAATAGCGTCCTGGCTGCCATGGTAACCGATCGGAGCCCCAGCCTATACTGGGGCCCGAATCGGAACTGCTGCTGCGCATGTACAGAGCTAAACGTCGGATCCGGCGATGCGCCAAAACGACGTTTAGCCTAATTCTGGATCCGGATTAATGCACTTTAATGGGCATTCATTCCGGATCCAGCATTACAGCATGTCTTCCGGATTTTTGGGCGAAGACAAATCCGCAGCATGCTGCGGTTTTGTCAACGTCCAAAAAACGTTCACATACTGAACGGAAGACATCCTGATGCATCCTGAACGTATTTCTCTCTATTCAGGATGCATGGGGAAAATCCTGATCAGTATCTTTCCGTCCTAGAGCCCCGAGGACGGAACTCTAGGACGGAAAGGAAAAACGCTGATGTGAAAGGGGCCTTATTATAGTTACAACTTTTTGAGAGGTCATTTGTTTGTGCAACGATTTGTAGTATTTTGGACTGTGTGTGGTCACATTTTATTCTATTGTTTTTGTAAGGCTGCTTTCACACTAGCGTTTTGGCTTTCCGTTTGTGGGATCCGTCATGGGCTCTCAAAAGCGGACCAAAACAGATCAGTTTTGCCCTAATGCATTCTAAATGCCTCCATTCAGTCACCATTCCGCTCAGGAGGCTGCCTGCAGCATTTTTCTGTCCGCCTGAAGAAGCGGAGCCAAATGATTGTGTCAGAGAAAACTAATCCATCCCCATTGACTTACATTGTGCGTCCGTTTTCTCTGACACAATCTGGCACAATAGAAAACAGATTGGTGTTCAATACGGATCCGTCATGGCTAAAGAACACATAATACAACCGGATCCGTTCATGACGGATGCATGCAGTTGTATTATTGTAACGGAAGCGTTTTAGCAGATCCATGATGGATCCGCAAAAAACGCTAGTGTGAAAGTAGCCTAAGTTAATTAACATAGTAACATAGTAACATAGTATATATGACCGAAAAAAGACATTTGTCCATCCAGTTCGACCTGTTTCCTGCAAGTTGATCCAGAGGAAGGCAAAAAACCCCTGTGAGGCAGAAGCCAATTTTCCCCACTTAATTGATGAAAGAATATGATCAATATGTTACTTATAGTTTATTTATTTTTATTTTTATTCTGGGGAAAGGGAGATGATTAGAATTTTTATATCTTTATATATTAATTTTTTAATGTTTTCTCAAAAAAAAATTTTTTACATTTTTTTAGCCCCCCTAGGAGGCTAGAATATGCGATGTTCAGATTGCTTTTAGCTTATATTGTAGTTCAATACAACTACAATGTAAGCCTGGTTTTCTGTTATCCTATGGAGACCTGCCACCTGCAAGGCTCAATAGGTAGTACAGATCAGCTCTTTAGGGAGACCCAGTTCATAAGAGCGAAGGAACGGCTCCCCTGATTGCCACACAAGAGAACCTTTCCTGGCCTGAAAAAGAGCGCTTCCAGCATTGAGATGCTATGGTCACACCTAACGATGGTATCTAAAGGGTTAAATGTCTGTCATCAGCGTAATCAGTGGTCTTAGACTATAGCCCCAGGCCTCTGCTGTTTGAAATATTTAAATCCCCTCCTAAACAGTGCTGGGGGTCAAGGGGTTAAAAATTCGATTTGGCGCAATTTTATTAAATCTTGTGAACCGTGGACCGTTATATTACATATGAATGTTAGGTTATCGAGAGCAGTGATCTCCAACCTGTGACTCTCCAGCTGTTGCAAAACCACAACTCCCACCATGCACTGATAGCCACAGGCAACAGCTGGAGAAACCACAGGTGGGGGAACATTGGCCTAGAGCCTTAGAGGCTTTGGTACTATAATGTCTTATGGCATGTCAGTTAGGTGGGAGTCTAGGAAGTCTTTGAGGGAGAGGGTTACAGGCTCGATACTTGCAATTCCTGTCAAGTTGAGCTTATCTTAAAGAATGATCAGTGGAGGGGAAGCAATGACACAGTCAGCACTCTTCAAACTCACTTGTATACATTGCCTGCTCTGACCCTGTGCATGGTTACTCTTTCTGCTAGTATTCCACTTGCTCTGACCACTTCCTACGCACGACCATGTCTTAGTGTCTCGTCTTGATAGAGCATGGGTAATCTGTTGTTTGTCAGAGTTAGGCTACTTTCACACTAGCGTTTTTGCTGGATCCGGGACCGTCATGGATCAGCAAAAACGCTTCTGTCATCATAATACAATCGTCTGCATCTGTTATGAATGGATCCAGTTGCATTATCTTTAACATAGCAATGACGGATCTGTCATGAACACCATTGAAAGTCAAAATGGGGACGGATCCGTTTTCTATTGTGTCAGAGAAAACGGATACGTCCCCATTGACTTACATTGTGAATCATAACGGATCCATCTTGCTCCGCACCACACCGCGGACAGAAAAACAATGCTCGCAGCGTTATTCTGTACCCAATGGGGACGCAACCAAACGCAAGAGAATGCATTCTGGTGCATTCCGTTTCATTCATTTCAGGTTTGTCTCCATTGACAATTAATGGGGACAAAACGGAAGCATTTCCCCCCGCTGTTGAGATCCTATGATGGATCTCAATAGCGGAAAGGGAAAGAGCAGATGTGAAAGTAGACTTATTTGCATACCTTTTTCCCCAAGAAGCATTGCATGGCCTATAAGTCTCTTTAAGTCCACTACATGCTCTCCTAAAAGAGGAATAGTGTCCCCAGATCCACAACAATGACCTTTTACTAGAGATGAGCTAATCAGTTCTACTGATTTGGAACTCATCCTAAATTTTCAAAGAAAAACTCAGATTCCAATAAACCCAAATCTCTAGTGATTTCTTTTGGGCAAATTACAGAAAGACCCACATATAATACTACACTGGGAATAAGACATGCAAACCAGTTTTCTTTCCAGAAGGACAAGAATCCTGGGTGTCTCAAGAGGAAATTCTTCTGGTTAGCAGAATGGCCTTGGGGGTGCTCTTTCTTATTAGGGAGACCAATAAGTATGCATGAAGAGTATTGTAGTCCAGCCAATACTTCTCTGACTTTCTTCCTTTCACTAGAGATGAACTAATCAGTTCTACTGATTTGGAACTCATCCTAAATAAATTAAAAAAAAATTCAGATTCTAATGAACCTAAATTTCTTGAGATTTCTTTTGAGCAAATCACAGAAAGATACACATGTAATACTATACTGGGAATAATACATGCAAGCAAGTTCTCTTTCTAGAAGTACCATAATACTGGGTATCTGAAGAGAAAATTTCTCTGGTTAGCTGAGTGGGCTTGGGATTAATCTTGGGGGATGCTGTGTCTCATTGGGGGAGACCAACAAGTATACATCAATCTCTGCAAAAAGGTGCACCATAATAACATGCAACTGACCATACTGGCCGAACCCTCATGCCATACTCCAACATACCTCCATAGTAAGATCACTAATACAATGGGAGGGAGAAGGAGGCTGCAGGCCCCACCTATAACAGGCCATGTTACACAGGCTACCAGGTGCACCAGAATGTTACCAATGATAAGCATTGGCCATTCCATAGCAGAAAGTATGCATGAAGAGTATTATAGTCCAGCCAAAACTACTGTGATTTTCTGGGAAACATATATGCAAATTTTGGTTTTATAGATCTGCTGGCATCAAATAGGCTTAGTGTTCTCTTCCTTTTGGAACAGCTATCTGCACACGCTGACCATCTCTTGTTATTATAGTCCAGTACACCATTTTTTACACATGAGTTTTTCTTTGCAGCAAGCTCACTGATCTGTTCCTTCTGACCTGGCCTATCACATGTTCGCTAAATTCTTGTGGTGCAAGGGCTAGGAAACGTTCAGTTGCTCCTGTTCTATGCTCCCCTCTGCCATTGGTGTTATTTATTTGACTTCTATCTAAGTTTCTAGTTTCTGCACCATTTGACCAGTGTCACTTACTCCCACTTGCTAGCTAACTACCGTGGAGTGCTGCTTGTCCTTTCTATCTCAACTGCTGTGGCACTCTAGGTGCACTCTCTTTAGACTATCATGTGGTTCTGAACAAGAAGTCATCTCAGCACCAGTATTTATTAGCTACAGAAATATAACCCCAACACTGACCTGGCTCAGCCCAGTGGTGTCGCCTGCTTGAAAATTAACCCTTTCTTTACAGGCACATGCCAACTACTTACAGTGCAGTTTGTTAATATTGCCAATGAAGTTTACTTTAATCATAATGTGGTTTCACATATACAGTATGTTATCTCCATTTTACAGCTTTTGTAATGTCCCATTCATAGTGTGTATCTTTCACATAGCATAGATTCTCAGGGGATTTGATCCACAGTGGAGCCTACTTTACTTCAGTATCATGGTAGCATCTTACAGTGGATAAGCCTCATTATGTGGCGTATCAGACATAACATATTAAAGGGTTTCACATACACATGAGATAGTAAGTCACAAACTAAACATGGATGGAAATGGGTCAATGGTAACCAACAGCAACACAACAGTAACTGTGCATAGCTGTAAAAGGAAACACATAAAGAGGTACAGATATTGCAGAGATACATCCATGGCACAGAGTCCTTATGTTTACATGAGCCCTTAAAGTTATCCATAGTAACATAGTACATAAGGCCGAAAAAAGACATCTGTCCATCCAGTTGGCCTGTCATCCTGTCATCTTAAATTACTGAGGGTAAAGGGGTTGTCTCACTTCAGCAAGTGGCATTTATCATGTAGAGGAAGTTAATACAAGGCACTTACTAATGTATTGTGATTCTCCATATTGCCTTCTTTTGCTGACTGGATTGATAAATCAGTGATGGTCATGTAACGCCTCAGAGTGGCATTACCACTTCTGCACCCCGCTTCTGTCTTTACTGGCTAACCTCATGTCATCATGTGCATTTATTTCAGGTCCAAACACTATGCATTTCCTATTCTGTAACTATTTATGTTCACGGGTAATGTGCCTGGTTCACCAGCAGGTGACAGCAAACACGGCAGAGCTACAGGTTCATAGAATGGAACTTAACATTCCATTTTAACCCCCCTCTGTGGAGGAGTGGGCGAGTCCCACTTCCTGCAGGAAGGGTGGGTCCAAGTTTAGTTGCAGTCTAGCTTACCCCCTGCTAGGGGAAGGAAGAAAGGGCTGGCCAGGCACGTCTCTGCTGGACGTGCCCAGGCCACAGTTTGGAGCCTCAGGAGCCAGGAGGAGATTTCCCTGGTCTAATTAAGAGACAGACTACAAAGAGAGAAGTTGCAGCATTAGGAAGAAGCCAAGTTACCAAGTCAGCCTGTCAGTACAGCAGAGTCAGAGATCAACCGATGTAGTAGAGTTGAGTTTGCCTGCCAGTGTTTTAATGCTAAAGCCTGCTGGCACCAAGACAAAGCCTGACACTTTTTGGAGAAATGTTTATTCAAGTAAAGCTACTATTAAACTTTATACCAGGTCTGGACTGGTATTTACTACCCCCTATTTGTCTGCTTCGGAGCCAACGCCTGGGGTTTCAGCTGTATCCAGGTAGGAGCACCGTGACACTCGCACTCAACATAAAGGGGCATTTTAGGCCACCCTATACCACTTGGCCATTCTTACACCTGGGTACTAACCCTCTGATAGTGCCCTGGGGGGGTGACCCGCTGCAGTCTTACTTAGACACTATAGGAAAAAGCGCCGGCCTCTCTGGTGTCCGGGGCCGTGGGAGCGCACATAGGCTAGTGTTTTTTCCTATAGTGTGCATGCACAGCCACCACTCCTGGATTACAAGGTGGTCGTAACCATAAAAACGAGCAGGATACAATGTGATGGAAAAATGAATCCAGCCAGCAAAGGAAGAAATATGGACAATCACAAGACATTAGTAAGTGCTTTGTATTAACTTTTTCTGCATGATTAATGCCATTTGCTGAAGTGAGAGGACCCCTTTAATGGGTGATGGATTAAAAATCACATTAATGGACAGATTGTTGGACGTTCTGGATGCAGAATTAAAGGAATTTCTCTGTAAAATGTTGGAACACTGTAGTTAATGGGAGAGTTTATTTGCCTAAGCTTCATGTCAAAGTGCAAGACCCTACTTTTAATGGTTGGTAATTATTTGCTGTTACACACACAGCACCCGGGGCGGCATGTTGTGGGTGGTAATGCGGATGACCTGTGCAGAGGGTTAGTCTAGTTTACCAGGATATTGTTCATAGATACACAGCTCATTATACACCAAGGGACTATGCCGGGCCCTGAATGTGGCCTCGTCAACAGGAAGAGGCATAATGTGAGGTGTGAGCAGTCAGGCTGTGTGATAACGGCGGCGCTGGCTTTAACAAGAATGTGCATGTTATCAGTATAATCTATAGTGCGTCACAAAATATACACAGTCCCTTCATCTGCACTGAAAATGTTATTGCTAATATGCACAATATAATAATTAGTGTTGAGCGAAGACCTGAATTTCAGGACAAATTCGATTCGCTGTGAAGCCGAATTTCCTTGTGCTTTATGGTAGTGAATCGATTTTACCTGAAATAGTAAAACATTCTTACCTCATCCATTTGTTCGCGAAGGGCCATCTTGCTTGAAGATCTTGCACTAAATCCCGTGTGCGGTGACGTATGATGTCACTACGCCGGCCGGCGTAATGATGTAATCACGGGCCGTGCAAGATTTTGCGCCAGATCTTAAAGCAAGAAGGTTGCTGCCGGACCGCGTCGAGCAAATGGATGAGGTAAGTAGCATTTTTTATTTTTTTTTTATTTTACACTCTATTTATATCAGATGCCGCAATCAGTGATGAACGGGGCATCTGAGGGGTACAATGACAAGGAGAGGTGCAATCGCAGCTCCCTGTCATTGCACTCACTACATATATGTCCCAAAGCAATTTTTTTGTAAAATTCGTCAAAGCAGCTGAATTGAATTTTTGAATAATTTCCTCATCTCTAATAATAATCATATGCTATAAAGCAGTGGTCTCCAACCTGTTGTTTTCAAAGTGACGCAAAACTCCCAGCTTGTCCTAAAAGCCTTTGTGTTGATGCAAAATGATCAAATTCAGACTGACTGCTTAAAGGGAAGGCATCACATTGTACATGTAGTCCTATCTGTGGGCAGGGTGTTTGAAAACAGGAGGAGCTGTGCAGATTAATACAGATTAATACAGATTAATATCAGCACCAAGAAGGACAAAATGTAAGGTTATACAAATCGTGAAAGTAGCAGGTATCGCTGAGTTCTGCAAGTGATCACATTTTTAACACATTTTTAAGCTCCAATCTAGGACTGCAAATTCACACTGTTTGTCAGAGTGCCAGTTATCACCACTTGTCACAAACTGAGAGGGACTGAACCTTTGAACTGAAAGACATTGGAGTATCATTCTAATAGAGCGCTAAGCTCCTAGGCCGAGATGTCAGCACCGTGCAACGTTGTGTGTCCTGGTGTTTGGAAGAACAACGAAGAACTGAAATGACAGGAAGAGGTGCACAAAGTCGATCGTCTGATTAGAAGAATGGTGAGAAGTGATTCCTTCTATAAAGCAAGTGAAATTGAACATCACATCCCAAGCCTAGGGCGGCAAACAGTGTCTACACAAACTAACAGAAGGCGTCTATATGACATTGGACTATAAGCCAGATATTCAGCTAGAGGTGGACACCCCGCTCTCAAAGGCTATGGTGCTCAGCAAGACGGCAACAGAGTCTGGAATGGAGTTCTATCCTCTTAAGTGATGAGTCTTGCTTTTGTCTCAGATGCAATAATAGCTGAAAATTGGTCTGGAGACTACCTGGGTAACGCCATGACACAAGGCCTTCACAAGGTAATGTCACACCGATCCTACTCCTGGGATTATGGTGTGGAGTGGCAATGTATGGTAGCCAGACCCATCTAGTCTTCATTTCAGGTACACCAACAGCTCGGTGTTACATTGATTTGGTCATGGAACCTGCGCCATGCCCGTTTCTCCAAAGTGTCCCAAGGGCCATTTTTCAGCAGGTCAACGCAAACCCGCATGTTGCTTGTGCCACTGTAAGCAGGCTGCATAGTGTAAATGTTCTTCCATGGCCTAAAGCGTCTGCAGACTTGCCTTCCATCGAGCACATCTGGAACATCACTTTTCAGTAATTGCAAAGGGAGCTGCCGGCAATGGATCTTAATGAAGTGCATTCAATGTGGCAGAACATTCCTCAGACAACCATTCATAACATCGCTGAACTTCTCCGTTTGGCACTCACACTCGATAAGGAATAAATTGAGATGATGTAAATATTTTATTTCCATTTTTTGATCATTTGCAGATCATTAACATCTCTATTCATCCAGTTTTCCATAATTCTACGACTTTTCCTTCTTGGTGTTGCAATTTCAATGTTGAGGAGTGCATATAGCAGGGGCAGCCTCCGGCACTCCAGGTGTTTGAAAACTACAACTCCCAGCATGTATGCTTGTTCTGCACTTCTCATAACTCCCATAGAAATGAATGGAGCATGCTGGGAATTGTAGTTTCACAACAGCTGGAGTGCCGGAGGTTGCTGACCCCTCGCATATAGCTTTGTGGGAAAAGATTCGGTAAAGAATGATACTTTTAACACCTTAATGACTAGGACTGAAAGACTAGATACGATTGGTGTAAAAAAAAAAACAACAACCTCCTGCCGTTCTGACAATGCTGAGGTCCCCACTGTACTCACTCAACTTCCTCCTCTTGTACCAACATGGCAGGAAATTTTTTTGAATACCACTCAGCCAATCACCTGCAGTAGCAATGAACCACCTCTTCCACTGATTAAGCAGAATTCCCAGTCATTTGGGAACTTGCAGAGGGAACTTGGGCATAATAGTAAAGACAGCAACAGGGTATCGGTGAGGTGAGAATAAGCTTGGTAATTTTTTTACACAATTTCTATCCCTTTTTTATTTGGCTGGAATACCTCTTGAATGACCCCTGTTTTCTGTTTTTGCTTTTTTCTGATCTTGTCATATGTGGGATTTTTTTAAATTTTTTTATTCTTTTGGTGAAAACAGTAAAAATTGTTTTTTCATTAATTTATAACGTATTTGGGGGAGGGAGCTTTTTATACTTTTATTTCATTTTTACCTTTTTTTTTCTCCCAAGAGGTCATAAAAAGTTTCTGGGGGACATGAATTTTTTGTGTTGTTTTATTGTACAATTTTTCAGTACCTGGGGTATCAACATGACCCAGGTAGCAAAAAGGACAAGGCTATTGCAAACCCCACCCTAAACTGAGTATATTGGGGAGTGCTCCAGTTTATAGGGTGCTCCTGTGGGCAAGGCATTTGTTGGTAAATATCCACCAGGCAAACCTAGTTAGATGATAGGATCCATTGGCCTTCAAAGGCCCAATGGCAAATTGGCTAACATGTCATTTTTTTTATTTCTTCTATTTCTGCCCCCCTCAAAAGCCATACATGTTTTATTTATTCCTTAAAGGGGTTCTCCAGGAATTAAGAACATGAAAAAACTTCAATTTTACTGTACTATAAATGTATTACCAAATACCTTTTATTAGTAATAATGGCTCGTTTTGTCTGGGGAGAAATTATTAGAAGAAAAAAAATGGCCGCTGTCCTATTAGTACACACAAAACCTGTCCTGATCACACAGCAGGACAAGATTCTTCAGAACACTGAGATAAAGAGCTGCCTCATCCTCCTCTCTGTTTGACTTGTCAGGGATTATGATCCTGAATACAGCTGATAAGATCTTCAGCGGAATCAATGTAGGACTGGAGGACAGACTATGGTAATGTGGGGATGTGGTAATGGAGACTGCGTACAAGAGCTGCTGCTCATCAGCCTCACCCCCACCTTTTTCTCTGTACTTCATGTCTCCTCATGAATTCCATTTCTACAGAGATTCAGCTGAAGATCTTATCAACTGTATTCAGGTTTATAATCCCTGACAAACAGAGCAGAGAGGAGGATGAGGCAGATCTTTAGCTTAGTATTCTCTGGTAACTTGTCTTCCTATGTGATAAGGAACGGTTTTGTTTGTACTAGGACGGCGTCCATTTTATTTCCCATAATGATTGCTCCCCAGACAAAACAAGCCATTATAATTAATGAAAGGTATTTGGAATATATATTAATAATAAAGTATTATTTAGGGGGTACCTATGATTTTTGATTGCTTTTTGATTCCATTGTTCCTACTGAATGAATCTGGACCTGGCCACTGCTAACAGCATGGGTTCAGCTCCCAAGCCTGGACCTTCATAGAAGGTTGTGGAAAGTATTTCCCAACAACACCTTGTATAAATGATGGGTGTTAGTGTTACGGACAATGGTTGTGCAACCACTGTGCCAAAACAAACCAGTTTGACTTTGGGCTAGACCTGAGAAAGTTATCCTAGCGGACCCTTGGCATTCACCCTTTAACCCCACAGAGATCTGATCTTTGCTGCAGGGGAGCGTCAAGGCCTCTACCTCTTGAAATAGTCATGGTGTAGTTGGAAGCTGACACATTGGGTCATAACCACCAGTGCAAGGAACCAGAAGCAGAGGAGAGATTATAAATAACTAGACAACGAACTGGCACAAGTGAATCCAAGGCAAAAAACAGACAGAATCAGACTGCGGACAAACTGGCACAGAACATGCAAAATCCATGGAACAGACTTCAGGACACAGTTCAGACATAGCAGATACATGTGTAGAAACTTGGCAAGATAGAACAGGCACAGGGAACAGTGCCTGTTTCCTCAAGGAAACAGCTCAGACACAACAGGTCCAGTGGCAGGCATTTGCAAGGGAGATCAGACAAGAACTAGAGCTTGGAATACATTTGCAAACAGAACTAAGACAAAATTCAGACCATGCAAGGAACAGACTCAAGAGCATGGTAAACAGGACTAGGACAACCGATAAAGTCAGACTGCTGAAAGACAGAGAACATACCAAACAGAAACTAAAGAACAGATTTCACTGAATCCATACACAGACATGGCAGGCATGGAAAGATCCAACAGAGTCAATGTTGCATAGCCAGTGACAGGACCCACAACTCAGGAAATCTCTAGCAAGGTAACAACTCAAGAAATATATGGCAGACTAATGAACTCATTAGTCACACAGATGCAAATACAAAACCATGAAACATTGACTCAGTCAATACTGAATGGAGGAGAGATACAATGTACATTGGCACCAGTTCACATTTATAAGTAACCAAGGCCAGAATGAACAAAACATTGGCAGCATGAACAGCCATAGAATCAATGTACCAAATTTAAACCCACAAGGCGCCAATGTCGAATCATAGTGTGAATGGCACTAGTGAAATGCCATTGTATCAGTCAGTATACAGTTTTTATTTGATGTAAGGATAAAGTTTTTCTAATCTTGGGACAAAGTTTTGTTTGAGGTTGGGATAAAGTTTTGTTTTTTAAAGTTTAATTTGATGTTGGGATAAAGTTTTATTTTCAACACTACCAATAATGAGTGCAAAATAAATCCCATTGATCATTAAAAAAAAGATTTTTATTCAAAACATGATTAAAATGTGGTAATTACATAAATAGCAGGGAGAAAACACAATCATGCATGGAGAGAGGCGCAAGTCGACGGGCTGTCAGTAGAGTTGAGCGTACCGAATTTTGGGGTGTTCGGGACCCGGACCCGGAAACGAACATTTTCAAAAAAGTTCGGGTTCGGGTCCGTTGTTCGCCGATTTCTTCCCGCTTTCTGAAGGCATGGCTGTGATTGGCCAAGTGCAGCATGTGACCCAGCCTCTATTTAAGCTGGAGTCACGTAGCGCCGCACGTCACTCTGCTCTGATTAGTGTAGGGATAAGATGCAGCTGCTGTGAGGGCGAGATTAGGCAGGGAAAACTCAGCAAAAAGACCTAATGAATTGATCGATCTACAGCTGTAAATGATTGAACTTCTGCTAGTTACTTGCTCACTGATTTTTAGGCTGCACAGAGCGTTTTTCTGTCACTTTTTTCTGGGGTGATTGGCGGCCATTTTGTGTCTTGTGGTGCACCAGCACAAGCTGCCACCAAGTCCATCAATCCATCAATACTATTTTTTTTTTTGCTATATCCTACATCAGGAGCTTGGCTATGCTTATTGTCACCCCTAGAAACTCAGGATAGAAATTTCTATATTTTAATGAGGGGTAAAATTGAATTGCCAAAATAGCAATCCCCTAAATCTGGTATCCCAGCGGTGGCTGGCCAAGTTTAATAGTGTCCAGCAAAGGATTTATTTTGTTCTGTGGTGAAATTCAATTGCCAAAATATAAATCCCATAAATCTGGTGTCCCAGCAGTGGCTGGCCAAGTTTAATAGTGTCCGGCAAAGGATAGATAATTTTCTGGGGTGAAATTCAATTGCCAAAATAGCAATACCGTAAATTAGTGGTTTCAGCTGTGGCTGGTTAAGTTTAATAGTGTCCGGCAAAGGATAGATAATTTTCTGGGGTGAAATTCAATTGTCAAAATAGCAATACCGTAAATCTGGTGTCCCATTAGTGGCTGGCCAAGTATAATAATGTCCGGCAAAGGAAATATTTTGTTCTGGTGTGAAATTCAATTGCCAAAATAGCAATACCCTGAATCTGGTGTCCCAGCACTGGCTGGACAAGTTTCATAGTGTCCGTCATAGGATATATTATTTTCTGGGGTGAAATTCAGTTGCAAAAATAGAAATACCGTAAATTTGGTGTTCTAACTGTGGCTGGACAAGTAGTTTAATAGTATCCGTCAAAGGATATATTTTGTTCTGTGGTGAAATTCAATTGCCAAAATAGCAATACCCAAAATCTGGTGTTCCAGCTGTTGCAGGCCAAGTGTAAATCTGTCCGTAAAAGGGTATATTACACTCAGCGTGCATCTCCAAGTGTATTTCTTTCTTTCTGTAAAAGTGCTGAAAGCATAATCCTATATATTTTTTCACACTCTATTGTGCATCTCCAAGTGTAAATCTGATACCTTTCATCCAGGGCCTAAATAATAGGCCTACAATTGATATTCCCCTAAATCTGTGGTTACTGCTGTGCCTGGATTAGTGTAATACGGTACATAAATAGATAGCCAGATAGTGTTAGGTGTCTGTAAAAAAAGAAAAGGCCTCAGGGAGGAAGACTGTGTGGAAGACGATTTAGGGGACGATGAGGTCCTAGACCCCACATGGAATGAAGGTCATTCCACTGACTTTCATAGTTCAGAGGAAGAGGCAGTGTTGAGACCGAGCCAACAGCGTAGCAAAAGAGGGAGCAGGGGGCAAAAACAGAACAGCTGCCTCCAAGAGAGTTCGCCTGCTACTGGCCACCGCCACCAGGGACTGAGCACCCAAAAGGCAGCTTCAAGGAGTTCCCTGGCATGGCACTTCTTCAAACAATGTGCTGACGACTAGACCCAAGTGGTTTGCACGCTGTGCCATCAGAGCCTGAAGCAAGGCATTAACGTTCTGAACCACCTTAGCACAACCTGCATGACCAGGCATCTACATGCAAAGCATGAACTGCAGTGGAGTAAACACCTTAAAAGCAAGGAACTCACTCAGGCTCCCCCTGCTCCCTCTTCTGCTGCTGCCTCGGCCTCTTCCTCCGCCTCGGGAGGAATGTTCGCACCTGCCGTCCACCAAACAGAGGATGTGCCACCGACACCACCACCTCCATCACCAAGCATCTTCACCATGTCACGCGACAGCGTTCAGCTCTCCATCTCACAAACCTTGGAGAGAAAGCGTAAATTCCCACCTAGCCACCCTCGAGCCCTGGGCCTGAATGCCAGCATTTCTTAACTACTGGCCTTTGAAATGCTGTCATTCAGGCTGGTGGACACAGACAGCTACAAACAGCTGATGGCGATGGCTGTCCCACAGTTTGTTGTTCCCGGCCGCCACTACTTCTCCAAGACAGCCGTGCCTTCCCTGCACAACCAAGTATCCGATAAAATCAAGTGTGCACTGCGCAACGCCATCTGTGGCAAGGTCCACCTAACCACAGATACGTGGACCAGTAAGCACGGCCAGGGACGCTATATTTCTCTAACTGCACACTGGGTAAATGTAGTGGCGGCTGGGCCCCAGGCGGAGTGTTCTTTGGAGCACGTCCTTCCGCCGCCAAGGATCGCAGGGCATCATTCTTTGCCTCCTGTAGCCTCCTACTTGGCTTCCTCCTTCTCTTCTTCCACCTGCTCATCCAGTCAGCCACACACCTTCACCACCAACTTCAGCACAGCCCGGGGTAAATGTCAGCAGGCCATTCTGAAACTCATATGTTTGGGGGACAGGCCCCACACCGCGCAGGAGTTTTGGCGGGGTATTGAACAACAGACCGACGAGTGGTTGCTGCCGGTGGGCCTCAAGCCCGGCCTGGTGGTGTACGATAATGGGCGAAATCTCGTTGCAGCTCTGGGACTAGCCGGTTTGGTGTTGCAGAAGTTCATTCACAACTACCCCGACATGTCAGAGCTGCTGCATAAAGTGCGGGCCGCCTGTGCGTGCTTCCAGCGTTCACATCCTGCCGCTGCTCGCCTGTCTGCGCTACAGCATAACTTCAGCCTTCCCGCTCACCGCATCATATGCGACGTGCCCACCAGGTGGAACTCCACCTTCCACATGCTAGAGAGACTGTGCGAGCAGCAGCAGGCCATAATAGAGTTTCAGCTGCAGCACGCACGCGTCAGTCACACTGCGGAACAGCACCACTTCACCACCAATGATTGGGCCTCCATGCGAGACATGTGTGCCCTGTTGCGCTGTTTCGAGTACTCCACCAACATGGCCAGTGGCGATGACACTGTTATAAGCGTTACAATACCAATTCTATGTCTCCTTGAGAAAACACTTAGGGCGATGATGGAAGAGGATGTGGCCCAGGAGGAGAAGGAGGAGGAGGATGAGGGGTCATTTTTAGCACTTTCAGGCCAGTCTGTTAGAAGTGGCTCAGAGGGAGGTTTTTTGCAACAGCAGAGGCCAGGTACAAATGTGGCCAGCCAGGGCCCACTACTGGGGGACGAGGAGGAGGTGGAGGAGGATGAGGATGAAGCAGGTTCACAGCGGGGTGGCACCCAACACAGCTCAGGGCCATCACTGGTGCGTGGCTGGGACAATGACGATACGCCTCCCACAGAGGACAGCTTGTCCTTACCTCTGGGCAGCCTGGCACACATGAGCGACTACATGCTGCAGTGCCTGCGCAACGACAGCAGAGTTGCCCACATTTTAATGTGTGCGGACTACTGGGTTGCCAGACTGCTGGATCCCCAGTACAAAGACAATGTGCCCACCTTATTTCCTGCACTGGAGTGTGATTGGAAGATGCGTGAGTACAAGTGCACACTGGTAGACGCGCTCCTGGGAGCTTTCCGAAATGTCACAGGGGAACAAGTGGAAGGCGAAGGCAGAGGAGGAGCAAGAGGTCGCCAACGCAGCTGTGTCACGGCCAGCTCCTCTGAGGGCAGGGTTATCATGGCAGAGATGTGGAAAAGTTTTGTCACCACGCCACAGCTAACTGCACCACCACCTGATACGGAACATGTTAGCAGGAGGCAGCATTTCACTAACATGGTGGAACAGTACGTGTGCACACCCCTCCACGTACTGACTGATGGTTCGGCCCCATTCAACTTCTGGGTCTCCAAATTGTCCACGTGGCCAGAGCTTGCATTTTATGCCTTGGAGGTGCTGGCCTGCCCGGTGGCCAGCGTTTTGTCTGAGCGTGTATTCAGTACGGCAGGTGGCATCATTACTGACAAACGCAGCCGCCTGTCCACAGCCAATGTGGACAAGCTGACGTTCATAAAAATGAACCAGGCATGGATTCCACAGGACCTGTCCCTCCCTTGTGCAGTATAGACATTTATAACTACCTCCCCTTAACCATATATTCTTGTACTCCAGGGCACTTCTTTATTGAATCCACTTTTTTTAATTTTACCATTATTTTGCGGGGCAACCCAAAGTTAAATGAACCTCTCCTCCGTCTGGGTGCCAGGGGCCTAAATATCTGAACGTGGCCTTCTCCATTGGTGGGTGACATGAAGCCTGATTCTCTGCTTTGGGACCTCTCTCCTCTGTCTGGGTGCTGGGGCCTAAATAACTAAAAATGGCCTTCTCCGTTGGTGGGTGAAATAATGCCTCTTTTGCTGCTATGGGACCTCTCTCCTCTGTCTGGGTGTCAGGGGCCTAACTTTTATGTACTTGCTTGCTGTCTTGGTGGCAGACATTTAAAACTTTTTACTGTCTCATGACCGCCCCATTGTCTGGGTGTCAGGGGCCTATATGTCGTTTAATCATTTGTTGTCTTGGTGGGAGATATTAAACTCTTTTTACTGTCATGACCGCCCCATTGTCTGGGTGTCAAGGGTCTAAATTTCACGTACTTGCTTTCTGTCTTGGTGGCAGACATTTAAAACTTTTTACTGTCTCATGACCGCCCCATTGTCTGGGTGTCAGGGGCCTATATGTCGTTTAATCATTTGTTGTCTTGGTGGGAGATATTAAACTCTTTTTACTGTCATGACCGCCCCATTGTCTGGGTGTCAAGGGTCTAAATTTCACGTACTTGCTTGCTGTCTTGGTGGCAGACATTTAACACTTTTTATTGTCTAATGACCGCCCCAATGTCTGGGTGTCAGGGGCCTATATGTCATTTAATCATTTGTTATCTTGGTGGGAGATATTAAACTCTTTTTACCGTCTAATGACCGCCCCATTGTCTGGGTGTCAGTGGCCTATATTTCGTTTAATCGCTTGCTGTCTGGGTGAGAGACATTAAACTCTTTTTACTGTCAAATTGCCTCTTCTCTGTCTGGGTGTCAGGGGCCTACATAAATGATAATGGCCTGTTCCATTGCAGGTTGACCTGAGGCCTGTGTTGCTGTTACGGGACCGCTCTCCTCTTTGCGGATGCCATGGCCCTGAGTCTGTGAATGAGGCCTGTGGCACTGCAGGCAGACATGAATCCTTTTTGGCTGTGATGAGAACATCAATTCTCATAGCATTCCCACCTGATGCCACCCCAACCTCCTATTCCACCTCCTCCTCCAAGTTGCCAATTGATATTGGTTAATTTTAATTTATTTTATTGTAATTTGTAAGTCATTTCCCTTTCTTATTTTGCAGCCCTCTAGCCCTTTCCTGGGCTATTTTAAAGGCTTTTTAGTGCCCAAAAGTTCGGGTCCCCATTGACTTCAATGGGGTTCGGGGTGAAGTTCGGTTCGAGTTCGGATCCCGAACCCGAACATTTTCAGGAAGTTTGGCCGAACCTCTCGAACCCGAACATCCAGGTGTTCGCTTAACTCTAGCTGTCAGATGCTCATGCGCACCAAACAGCATATGACAACCTGTCGAATTGCGCCTCTCTCCATGCTTGATTCGGCGCTGGCAACGGCAATCTACGTCATTACGTGCTGATTGCCCTCTCCAGCGATGGTCTCGGGGGAAGGGCGGAAGTCAGGTAATGTGGCTGATCAAGATAGGTGATGTGCCGCAAGTACAACAGCGTAATCACTCCACATCACATGACGATGTAGAAAACTTGGTATTGGCTCGGTTAACTTTTAAAGAAACCATCTCCCCATATTCAAACTCCTCCTCCTGAGGAAGCGATAACGCGAAACGCTCGTTGAGAAGCATCTGCACCACTATCTTGTTTACATTTAGGTATGTGTATGCATATTGCGAGTGAAGCTGCTTTGACAATTGTTAGGATAGGTATAAACTAACCACATGTCATTATGTTAGGAGACTTGTATAGTCCCATTTAAAAGGTTTACTGTGGTTCAGTCCTACTCATTCTTTTCTGGCAGCCTGTTTACTCTTTGGCAAGTCTATTTAAAATGAGACGGGTTATATAAACTGCATTTTATTGAAATGTCTGTCCCATTTTTTTACTGATATTTGTGGTGCTTTGATTGTGTTTTCTCCCTGCTATTTATGTAATTACCACATTTTAATTATGTTTTGAATAAAAATCTTTTTTTAAGGGTCAATAGGATTTATTTTGCACTCATTATTGGTAGTGTTGAAAGTAATTAGGGAGTGTTCCTTTGTAATAAAACAAGTTATTTATTAGGAACACTGGTGATACTAATAATGTTTTATTTGAGGTTGGGATAACATTTTATTTGATGTCAAGATAAAGTTTTGTTTGATGTCGGGATAAAGTTTCGACAAGATAAAGTTTTTGCTTGATGGGATAAAAACTTTTTGTTTGTCAGGTTAACGTTTTTGCTTTATATCAGTATAAAGCTTAACATCAGGTTACAGTTTTTTGTTTGTTGTCGGGATAAAGTTTTTGTTTGATGTCAGAATAAAGTTTTTGTTTTCAGAGTCTTAGGGTGCTGCATTTTTGTTTCAATCTACTATTTTTATACTTGATGACATATAATCAGTTTTAAAACTTCTTTTCCAGCATATTCCTATGACTTGGCTTTGATAGAGGTCTTACTCTCTATTTCTTTTTGTAACTTACCAATCACGGTGGTTCAGCTCATGTGACCCTCTTGTAAGGTGCTGGATTATCTTCCCCTCTGAGCTCTGAATCTTCATTTGTTCACATCAGTTTCCAGCAGTATTGTGTATTCGGCCTCAGATGATTTCCTCTATCGGTTGCCTTGCCCATTTATATGATGCAGTTGCTCTTTTGTTCCTTCTCATTCTCAGACAATTACTTGGGCTATTTTTGAATCTAATTAAGAGAACAGCAGCCCCTAGAGGCCTCGAGTGGCAATCAGTTTGTAAGATGAAATAAATTTCATTTAGAAAATGTAGTGTACGGTTCTCGTATGCACTTCATCCATATCCTTGACTTTTCACTTTTAGAATCATATGGCTTTTTAAACACTGTTTATAGACCCTTAGAAATATTTGTGGTTTGTTACTATGGGTCCTAGAAGAGAAATATGTCCTCCATATGGTTTCTACAGTCATCCCCCACTGTGCTTCCAGTTAAACAAAATGGATAGGTCCTTTATCTAGAATTTTTCTATCATGAGAACTTTCCTGTTGCTGAAATTTATCATGGGTAGCCTATGACTACATCTCAACTTACTTGTTATGACTCGCGCAATATTATATACTGTATATAGAGGCAGCTGCAAAGGCGAAGCTCCTGTGCCCTAATGCCCAATTACCAAGCACCAATAATAATACCGGTGTCTTACTATGTGACAGTTGGGCCTTTGGGCCTCTAAGACACCAGGACTGAGATTCTAACTTTGTACTCCCTATAGCTACACTCTAGTTAGCCGTCCTCCAGATGGAGTAAAACTGCCTCTCTAGCGCCACCTATTGCTAGCTACTGTGTAAGTCAAAGTTCAATTGACTAAAGGGTTTTCCGGGATTAGAATAAAATATCCTGTCCTCAGGATTAATATCTGATCGGTGGGGGTCAAACACTCGTTGTAGCCACCAATCAGCAGTGTACTCCTGGAAAACCAAAGGGTGGCTATCGATAGGTGGCCTAGAGAGACAGTATTCTCCCATCTGGAGAAGAGCTAAGTTGCCTGTAAGACTCCCTAAACAAACTGGTGGTCTACGCTAGAGGAAACTGAAACTTTCCCATTCCCCACGGAGATCTTCCACACCATGTACTTATATATATGATCAGTACAGAGAAGAGAGACAGTAATGGAACTGCTGTGAAAGGATAGCACTCAGTTTTTTTTCCATTAGAAAGCTAATAGCCCCTTTCAACAGCTTTGTCTTTCTGTATTTTTGAGATCCTAGAGTTGTAAAATGTGCCATTGGTGTATATGTATGCCAGCCAAGACGTGGAAAAAGAAAAACTTTTTTTTTTTTCATATCCATACTTAAAGTTCTTGAAAGAAAACAAATTTCTTTAATTCTTTAAAACACTTAACATTTTTACAATGCATTCTTAACACTCTTGGCAAACACCCATTTACATGGCTCTATATTCTCAGCATCACCGATAGGTTCCTAGGTAGCATACCTGGCTTGGAACTGCAGTTCAGCGCCAACTTGTGAGAACCCTGACTAATCGGTACCTATCCAGAGAGACCTTGGTTGAACTTGATGGATTTATGTATTTTTTTCTATCGTACCATGTGACTATGTAACCTTTACATTTTGTACATTGTGTACTATGGAGAAGATTAATTACACTGTGATAATTAATGTGAGAACAATATGGTGAATGATCGGGCATGCATGACATAAAGTTAGATTATTATGTTTATGGTAAATATAAAGTGAAAGGAGCATGGCAAGACTCATTCTTTGGCAATTTTTAGAGAATGTATTGCTGGCTCAATAGTCCCATATGCCATGACGCCTGGGGAGCAAAAAGTTTCCAAAGCTTTAGAAACAGTTAAGGGTAACAGAGGTTGGAGCCCAAAAAGCTATTCCTTTAGCCAAGGACTTACACATCCTCAAACCAGAATATTGGCAATACCATTTGCAGAATGCACCACCTACAAGTCCATTTTAGAAGGACTCTGAAATTAGCTGAAGACCTGCATGTAGGTCAGAATTTGGCCACTACCTCCTGCATCAGTCTCTGCCTGGCTGGTCTTGCCATACAGACCTCCATGAAATTTGACCAAACAATCTACACACCCATAGCACCAGCCACTGACATATTTTATGGTCTTCTCCAAATCTGCGTTGTTTAATGCCCCAAACTCCCAAAAGGTGGACTCACAACTCAATGGGTGTGTCCTTTCTCTCCCTGTAACTGCCACAGCTTCTAACAAAAGATAAAGCTGGTGGCAGTTAAAGTTCTAAACTGAGCATGTTTGAACCCTTTTAAGGTGATATGCAAAATACAGTATACAGCATAACTACTAGACATAGTAGGACAAGTGGTCTCCAAATTCCCACAATTCATACAGGCACAATATCGTGTAAAACCAAAAATAAATCTGAAAAAGTTCCAACAATGTGTAGGACAGTCTCCTCCACACCTCACAGGAGATCTGTTAACATTGGGTTGGTAAGTAAATGAATATAGACCAAAACATGGATTTTAAACACTAGCCCACGCCATGACTGTGACTGATGACATGAATGCCATTGATGTTAACCACAGTCCATGTTTTGCTTTGACTTGACCATGGGGTGTAAGGGGTTGGTTCTACTAAGCCAGACAAAAATCCAAAAAACATGCCCACAACCCTCCCTGGTAGGACCATTTTTCATATAGTTTTGGGAAGTGGTGTCTAGCAGTTTAACATCATGCACATTTTCCATATAGTTTTGGCAATTGGTGTCTAGCAGTTTAACATCATGCACACAGCAATGTACATAGATGACGGGCGACTCAGTAGCAGAGATCAAACTGGTCCCCCAATAAGGTGCATTTTAGAAGACACATGGGCCTTGTGTGTGTTTATCCCCTTACTCCCTTTCTGTAATCTTTAGGTCATTTTTACATCCTCTTTTTTTAGGTTCCTCTGGGGAGGAGTCCTGCACCTTTACGCACCACCTGTTTGGATCAACCAAGACTGAGTCCCAGAAGCAGGAACCCTAGGTCTTTGCCAATACTTGATGTCTAACTGGTTATGCATTTAATAATATCCCATCAGTCGTGAGTTCCTCGTTCCTGGCAATTGAATAGTCACTCTACATTACAGTGAATGGGAGAGATGGAAATGGCCTGTTGAGAAAAGCTTGTGTCTGGTCCATTAAATGGGATAAGGCTCAGTTGCAATACCAGACAACCTGTGGACAGATGTGGTTTTGTTTTGGAAAGAAGGCAGCCATATTTTTCTCAACCCTATACAATCCATTTAAGATCTCATAATTTAACTGTTTCAGGAATCTTGTCTCCCAACAGGAAAAGTCATGTCGATTCATATTTCCGAATATAACAATTTACCCCAGATGAAGGGACATTTTGGAGCTCCACATTGGAACACCACCAGAAATGTAACGACCCAGAGTGCTATTACCACTCCTTGGCACCTTGCTACTATTTTCTACGAGATAATTCTGTGATATCTTATGTATTTTGTCTAATGCTTCTACCACGTGCATATGTATTTCCTGTAACTGTTCGTGTTCATGCAATTAACTGGTTCTCCACTAGGTGGCAGCAACACTTGGCAGTGCTAGTTGCAGGGAATGGACTGGATTGTCCATTCTCTCTCTCCCTCTAGAGGGAGAAGGAGAGAAGGAGTTTAGTTAGTTAAGGTCAGTCTAGCCTACCCCTCCTGCAGAGAGGTTGTGTGCAGTCTCACCCCTGCTAGGGGAATGCCACAGACCTAGTCCTGTCTGGACAGGTTCTGCTTGTCCTAGCCAACCTTATCACTAGAGGTTGTGCATCTGGTTGCATGTCTCCTCTCGGCTTGCATTGCCTCCCAAGCCAACAGAGCTTGATGCCAGGACAAGAAGTTCCTAGGATTTTCTATAGTAAGAGACAGACTACTGGCATAGCTGAGCTAAGAGAGCTACAGATAGGATACAGCAGAGAGGAGTTTGTTGCAGAGAAAGTATTTGCCTGCCATTTGCCTGCTGAACCTATTGGAAACCAAGACAAGTCTGGAAACTGGATTACCGTTTACTACAAGCAAAGCAACTGTTCAATGTTAATACAAAGTCTGGACTCCATTTATTCTACCTATCCATCATCCAAGTTAATCTTCCCCTTTTGCACTGCTTCGGACCACACCACGTCTGGGATCCAACCGTATCCAGGTAGGAACACCATGACACGTGTATACAACATCTACAGAGACTGTACCACTCTGGCAATCCCTGGGTATCAACATTACCATATACAAAGGGGACTCCAAGTCCTCGCAGCTTTACGGCAGCTGGCATCATGATTACTTGCTCTATAAGAGGGACATATTTCGTAGAAACCTCCTAAGGGGCAAGGGATTCCTCAGGCGTCGCCAGAGGGCTCGTTGCAGAAACAACCCTATTTATTCCTAATTTGCATACACCCTACCCTTTTTACGCCATGGCTTAGAGGCAAAACAGGACTATTGCAAGTTTGACTGACCTTATAAAATCAGGAATCAGGGCAGGAAGGAGAATAACCATTTGAGATGAGCGAAGCTAGCTTCGGATACTCATCTAAAAAAAAACACTTTAAAACTTTGAACTGAACTCGGCTTCGGTTCCAAGTGGTACTTTGGAACCAAAGCCGAGTTCGGTTCCAAGGTTTTTCACTGTAATAATTAATTACCAACGTTACTCAAAGTAAATCTCTCGCAACTTTGTGAATAACTTACTTTGGCTCATCAGAGCCCATACATTCTAATATGGTACGGAGACGAATCTATGCACGAATTGTTTAGTGAAGCGACTTCGAATGTAGCATCCAAAATCTGCAATATATGAAATGTACACAGATATTATCTACCAGTGTTGAGCGCCCATTGCGAATTTTTATTGTGAATATCGGCACTTCGAGAATTTGCGAATATTTAGAATATAGTGATATATATTCGTAAAAACGAACATTCGTCTATTTCTTTTCATCTGAACCCATTACCTGCCTGCTTCTTGCTTGTGGTCAAATGTGAGAAGGCTGCAATATCTTAGTCAGTAGTGAATTAGAATATTCATTATTTAATTTTTTTTATCTTATGCGAAAAATCAGCAGTGTAATATTCGCGTTAATCGAGAAAGGGCGGGTTATAGGCAACTTTCCTATTGGGTTGACTTCAAGTTAACCCAATAGGAAAGTTGCCTATAACCCACCCTTACTCGATTAACGTGAATATTACATTGCCAATTTTTCAAGAGAATAGTCTCGAATACAAATATATGCGAATATATGACGAATATTCTACCACATATTCGCAAAATATCGCAAATTCGAATATTGCCCCTGCCGCTCATCATTATTATCTACGATCATTCCATGCATCCTCTGGATAGTCAAGTGATTGCACATGCACATGGCATGCATTGATCTTCTCAGCACAATTAATAAACTGTCCACGAGGCACTAAGTATACTTCAAAATGCATAAGCCCACTCAGCATGTCATGTGGTCTCTTTTGAGTGGGTCCCTACACTAAATTGGTGGTACACATGATGAACTCCGCCACTGCATCACCGCTCCTGCCGGATGTCCAACACCTCTCCTGCTGTTAGGTTAAGCCCCTTTGGCACTGGGTTCACCAACCCACAGGCACATCACCAGCTGCTAGGTGACCATGTTATGCTGCACCAATTAAGAGCAGGGACCCACTCAGAAGAGGCCACCTTGACATGATGAGTGGGCCTACAAATTTTGATCAAAAAGCATACTGAGTGCCTAGCGTACAATTTATTAATAGTGCTGGGAAGCAAAAGACCAATGCATATCATGTGCAAGTGCGATCAATGCCTTTTCTTTAAAGGGAACCTGTCATCAACTTTATGCTGACCGTACTGAGGGCAGTATAAAGTAGTGACAGAGATGCTGATATCAGCTGTGTGTCACACATCAGCTAAAAGTAACAGGTTGCCGAGAACCAGCATCATAATCATTGCAGCACAGGCCTTGAAAATAGTCAAATCTACCTGAGAAGAGTCATGGTTATTCATGAATTCCTGCTGTCTCCGTCTATCTGCTGATCATTGGCAGTTCTCTCCCAGAGAGAAAGGGAGAAAACTACAGTAGGTAGAAGACTGTCAGTCATCAGCAGGTGGGCAGGGAGAGCAGGAATTCATAAAGAACCATGACTATTGGCATCTACCTCTGTAAGGCAGGATTTTCCAGAACATGACTTTTTCCATTTGTTGCATACTGATAATTTAGGTCAGTTTCAGAACAAAAAAGGGCGAACTTCTGACAGGGAGGAATTTTATAGGTGTTTAAAATGTTCTTGGGTCCCGTTCAAATCTGAGCTTGTTACGTACTTCGTGGAGATTGTGAAGAACTGTGATTAATAACTGAGAACCAGCACTGTCCCAGTCTTCCACCAGAGTTCTTTGTACATGACATCATTTGATATTACGCTGTACATTACTAACATGACAGTGAAGAAATATCAGGTTTATCCTGATTACTTCTATTAGATCACAGCTTAAGCCTCTGCTGGCCATGGCAACATAACGTAAGTGAGCGGCACTGGCCAGCAGCAAAAGGAAATAATACAACTGCCATGTTGGAGGTTGTAGTATTTCTCATGCTTCCTGCCTGGAGACTCCTGTGAGTGCTGCTTGGTTATTATATTGCCAGGGCATGCAGAGGCTTCATCTGTGACCTGACAGAATAAAATATTTTAATATTAAGTATAGAGTTGTTGCGATACCAAAATTTTGATTCGGTTTCGATACCATAAAAAAGTATTGCGATACTCGATACCATTCGAAACCACGCAAAAAAAATAAAACGCCAAAAAAGTCACGTGCATTCCACATTTTATGGGGGGGGGGGGGGCACTGGCCACTAATATCTTTAATATTGGGGACAGGGGGGGCGCACTGGCCACCAATTTTTTAATAGTGGGGAGGGGGGGGGGGGCGGGAGGGCACACTGGCCACCAATGTCTTTAATACTGGGGAGGGGGGGCGTCACACTGGCCACCAATGACAAGTAACCATTCATATACAAACGCAGGCAGCAGGAATACATTGCCAGCACCCTGCCTGTGACCGAGCACTGCCATCCGCGGCAATTAACCCCTCAGGTGCGGCACCAGGGGTTAACTGCTGCAGATCGCAGCGCTCAGTGACAGGCAGGGTGCCGGCAATATATTCCCGCTGCCAGCGTTTGTTTATGAATGGTTACTTGTCATTGGTGGCCAGTGCGCCCGCCCCTCCTCCGCCCCTCTCGCTCTATTGGTTGCAGTGGCAGCACAGGGGGAGGGAGAGACTGCCTCTTTCTCCCCGTGCTACTGTGGAGAACAGGGCTGTGCTAAGAGAGGTGCAGCCACGTTCTCTGATACTAGACTGTGCAACAGCACAGCCTAGTATCGATAAAACACCAATCCTGGTATCGAGCTCGATACCAGAGAGTATTGATTGGGTATCGAAAGTTCAATACCCGCAACAACCCTAATTAAGTAATCAAGATCAAGATGAACATGATGATTTATCAAGAATAATAGCATTCGGGGAAGAGAAATGTGAGTGGTGAGTGGCTTTAGCTGATACTAAACAATAGCTGATCTCAGGGAGATCAGCCACACAAACTCAGTTAAGAGTCTCAACCAAAGTTTCCCAGGGAGCTTTCCAATTTGGATTGCTTTGTTGTGACTCTTAACTGAGGCTCCGCAGTGTTTTTGTGGCTGGTCTCCCTGAGATCAGCTATTGTTGTGTTTCAGTAGTCTCCAAGGCATTGCTCCCGGTTAGCCAGAATCCTACTCCACACTGATGAGGGGCAACACCCCGAAACAGCTGTCTGTGAATGGATAACTGGCTTAGGTTTTCCCCGTCACATCCTTAAAGCTTGTAAAAAAGCGGGATCTTGACATAGAGGCCACTTGATATGGTGGATTTGGTGATCTCTGTAATGGAGACACCCCTTTGCTTGTTTTTCCTTCCTTTGAGGGATATCTGGCTTTCACTGTGTTGTAGACCCAATACTGGGGCTCCACATTTATTTTGCATATTTAGCTGATACTAGTAATGAGCAGCATAGGCAATATTCGTTTTTGCGATATTTTGCGAATTTTTGGCCTAATATTCTCAATAAATTCACAAATTCTAGAATTCGTGATCTCCAGTCATTATAATCTTGATTTTGAAAATCGGCAATGTAATATGTGCGCATTGCAAGCGCAATACAGGCTTGGCTCACTTTTGCTACATTTTTCAAGCTGCTAAAAGTTCCCTGAGACTGGAGAAAATGGTTGGCAGCAACTTTCGTGACTGTAAGGAGGAACTCCTGATCACTGTATTTTATTTTTTTTTTCAAAGACGAAAGACAAAGACACTAATCCCTATCACAGCACAGTAATTCCTATCACACTACCTAACACCCTGCACTGGAACCTATCAGCTACACTATATCACTATCTAACCTACACTGACTATCAACCACTATCTATCTGTATTATATATATAAGCTAACTAACTAACTAACTAACTAACTAACTAACTAACTAACTATCTAATGTAATTGAATAAGGATCCAGATGACTCAACAAAGCAGAGAGCACAGCAATAACAATGCTCTCTCTCAGAACTGCAAAAAACAGCAGAAAATGGCTGCGGGGGAGTTTCTTACATAGTAAGGGGTAGCCAACTTTCCTATGGTTTGCTAGGGATGTTACTAAGCTCAGACAAAGGCATTGGCCCACAAGCAAGAAGCAGTGAGGGTACTGATGAAAAAAAAAAATCTAGAATAATCGTGATTATGAAGATATAGCACTATATTCTAGATCTTCATGAATTCTCGAAGTGCCGATATTCGCAATAAAAATTGGCGATTAGAATATTTCACCATCAACACTAGCTGATACTAGGCAACAGGATGTTTCCTCCTCCAGCTCTGTTTTCAGTCATGACCCTGCTTGATCCAGCCATGGCACTTCTCAACACAGCTAGTGGCATTGGGCTGCTGAGGCCTATATAAAGAGGAATTGGCCTGATAGCATTTACTTGCAGATTTAGTATTATCCTTTGCTTGGGCCATCCATGACTATCCTGTAAGTTCCTATTTCTTCACAAAAAGCTTCTCGTCTTGTGCCAGCCATGAACCACTGTTGAGAGACCTATGAGGTGTTCTTGGTGACACATAGAAGATTACAATGGTCTTGTGTATGGGTGACTGTCTCAGTGTTGATTGTGCATCTGTCTGTCCATAGTCTTGGATTCATAAAGAAAACTGTAGAAGGATCTAAGTCTTAATTCTCCTTGAATCCTTTTCTTAGTATTCAGCCTCCTTTTCCCAGGCATCCCGTTACTTGTTTTTTCATGGAAATAGCCTGTTTTTCACTAATCGTTTGTATTGCATAAAACATGTAAAGTGCCAACCTTTCAGGCAGCCTGGTTCTAACATGTCCGGAATGATGCAACAGGTTCCCCAGGCCCTGGAAGAAGATTAGGAATACATTCTTTAAACTAACAAAAAAAAAGAAGACTTTCCAGCTTCTAAAAAACGTGGCAGCTTTTATTGTAAATAGTGCATTAAAAACCAAAGGGAAGAAAAAAGTCCATGTCTACGCGTTTTGGATCACATAGTACTGATCCTTACTCATGACAAAGAAAAGACTAAACAGACCAAGGTTAAGTAATAGCCAACTGAGAAAAATCAGGTGGCCATAATCAACCTAAGCCACACCCTCATGGGAAATCAGAACCCACATTTGGTTGTATTCACATACATCTTAAAAACGTATTAAAAGAAATACAAAAAAGAGTCAATAATGAAGTATTAAATCATGTCTGCGATTCAATCCCCTTGAATGTACAGGACTCCATACGGAAAATCCAGTAGGATTCTCTGTTTAGAAGTTTCTTTTTATGATCACCGCCGCGGACAGGAGGTTAACTCTCTCAAGCCCTTGTACTTGCATACCTGTGGTATCTCCTCCGTGCACAGCCACATAATGTGAACTCACTGCCGAGACATTTCTAGTCTGGGCATGAGGAATATCAGAAATATGCCTGCAAATTCTCACTTTTAAACAATTCGTAGTGCAACCGACATATTGGAGATGACACAGTGTGCAAGTAATACAGTATACCACAAAGTTGGTATTACAGTTGATTTACTGTTTCAATTCAAAAGATCTTTGGTTGGCAAGGGAAAAAATGTGGCAACCTGTTTGAATAAATCTGCAACAAGTACAAATCCGATGGCCACATTTATAGTTCCCCTTATATCTGAGCCATGTGGGTTGACCCCGTTTAACATCAGAAAATAGGGATGGACTTACTCTTTGGGCCAAGGTAGGTGCTTACGAGCAATACATTTGATGCCCGAGCTGATAATGCCAGTCCACTGATCAACGTAATTTAAAACAGATAGATGTTTCCTGACAATCTGACAAATACGCGAATATTCTAAACTGAAGCCGGTAACAAAAACCGTCACAGAAGAATTTCTTTTTTTGCTACATTTTTTATGTGAATTGCCAGAGAAATTCAGGTCAGATCTGGATTTATCCAGAGCAACCCGTTTGGCTACAGTGAGAGCATGGCCTGAATACCTACGTTTAGCGGCAAGCCACCTCGTCAGTACAATTTTGTCTAGCGTGAATAAATTCACCTTTTGGTATCTTATGTATAACGTGACAGGGATGGCAAGATGTCGCAAGGAGTGTAGTATTGCCGGCCATCTCCTTACCGTAAGTGTGGGTGCTCACAAGGGAACTGTCCACATCTCCTGTAAGTCCAAGAAAGGTATAGTTGCAGGATCATGGCTGAGAACAAAACTGAGGTTACATGGATTATGATTGAGGTGATCCCCAAAGAGTGGCATGGCCGCCACATCACTCGACCAACCAAAAAGCAGGTTGTCGATGTAACGGCCGTACCACTCAATTTAGGCACCCCAAGGATTATCAAGAGAGAACAAATACAAGTGCTCCCACCAGGCCATATATATGTTAGCTGGCTGTGCATGGAAGAGATACCACAGGTATGCAAGTACAATAACTTGAGAGTTAACCCTCCTAACCGCGGCGGTGATCATTAAAAAAAACTTCTAAACAGAGTCCTGTACCCCAAGGGGATTGAATCGCAGACATGATTTAATACTTCATTATTGACTCTTTTTTGTATTTATTTTAAAATGTTTTTAAGATGTATGTGAATACAACCAATTGTGGGTTCTGATTTCCCATGAGGGTGTGACTTACGCTGATTATGACCACCTGATTTTTCTCAGTTGGCTATTACTTAACCTTAGGCTGTTCAGTCTTTTCTTTGTCATGAGTAAGGATCAGTACTATGTGATCCAAAACGCGTAGATATGGACTTTTTTCTTCCCTTTGGTTTTTAATGCACTATTTTCGAAAAAGCTGGCAAGTTTTTTAGAAGCTGGAAAGTCTTTTTTTTTGTTGGATTCTACTTCACGTCCAGTTCCCGACGTGTTCCATGCTTCTGCTTCAGTCGTTGGCCAGGTGAGCGCACCTGTTTCTCTTTTTTCTCTAGCCTTGCATTTGGGAACTGGTGTTTGGCTCCCTAGGCAGCAGCTTATAAAGTGCATTTATATATCATAAACCAATTGGATTACGCACCATGTCACACACTTCTTTAAGAGTCATAGAAGATTGCCATGAAAGACTGCAAAAAATGAATGCCATTTTTGATATGGATAACAAAGACTCACGGGATATACTGGATCCATTCTTAAAATCCATATGACTTCTCTGGAAAAACTTCTTGTTAAAGAGATGCGCACATGGTGGGACTCAACAACTTTACAAAAATATGTTGAAAAAAACATGATTTTTTATCTCTCATGAAGAGGAAACCCTCTCTAATTACGGAGGAGATAAAAGCTATAAAAGATTCCATTGTTCCATATTCACAGACTCAGATCTTTATTGAAATGGACACCAAACTTCAAGAGAGTCTAAATAAAATGGAGAACAGTCTTATCTCTGTCAAACAAGAAAAATTGTGTATACTTGGACTAATACTTAAACAAATACTCCGCTTTCTATTATGAAAAAGATGAACCGCAGCAGAAAAGATAAATCTGCAAAGGTGGTTTTTAGTTCTACAGAACCCGATTCCCCTGACTCTGCTTCGGAAGCTCTCTCTACTACCTCTGATAGAGGTTTGTTCACACCAAGTGCTGATGTTAGCGGTACCGCCCCCAGTTATAGATCTTCAAAAAACGCAGCGCAGAGCGGAAACATTCAAAAAAGCGGGCGCTATCCATCCCGAAACAAGAAAAGTTAAAAGATCTTCAAGTTGTGAGCCTCTCTTCAAAAATACTCACACACTTGCAGATCGATGACAAAGGGGGGGGGGGGGGCGGGGGGGCTGTGGTGGTCCTGGACAAGCTCATCTATAAATCACAAAATCTTGCTATGTTGGATGATTCCAACACTTATTTAAAGCTTGACCATGACCCCACCCCCCTTTACCAGCAGGAACTCCTTTCACTTCCTTCTGTCTTTGGGTTTGGAGAAAGGGTTCATAGACCATTTATGTTTCCCATCCAACCATCCTAATTTTTGATTCTTTACCGAAAATACACAAAGGGGGCTTTCCTCCTCCAATGCGCTCGATAGTTTCAGGCATTGGTTCTTTTGCTGAGTTCTTTTATCGGCTTGGGTTGACAGTATTTTACAGCCCATGGTCCAGTCCATTCCTGGTTTCCTGCTTGATACTAAGGCCGTTTTGCAAGTCTTTCATGATTTTGTTTGGAAGCCAGAGTTTACTTGGATCACAGCTGATGTAACTTCACTTTACACGATAATTCCACATGATTTAGACATAACCTCCCTATGTTGGTTTCTCAGTATTTATTCAGATTTTTCCCTAACTTTCCGGGAGTACATTTGTCAGGTTGTTTTCTTCTTGTTAAAACATAATGTGTTCATGTTTAACCATCATTTTTGTTTGCAACTCACCGGTGTTTCAATGGAGGCCAAATTTTCCCCATCTATGGCTAACACATATATGGCCTGGTGGGAGCACTTGTATTTGTTCTCTCTTGATAATCCTTGGGGTGCCTCAATTGAGTGGTACGGCCATTACATCGACGACCTGCTTTTTGTTTGGTCGGTTGATGTGGCGGCCATGCCACTCTTTGGGGATCACCTCAATCATAATCCATGTAACCTCAGTTTTGTTCTCAGCCATGGTCCTACAACTATACCTTTCTTGGACTTAATACTTACGAGGGATGTGGGTAGTTCCATTGTGAGCAACCACACTTACCTTAAGGAGATGGCCGGTAATACTACACTCCTTGCGAAATCTTGCCATCCCCGTCATGTTATACATAATATACCAAAAGGCAAATGTATTCGCGCTAGATGAAATTGTTCTGACGAGGTGGCTTGCCGCAGGGAGATGGATTGTGTTGCCGACCATCAAGCTAAACGTAGGTATTCAGGCCATGCTCTCACTGTAGCCAACCGGGTTGCCCTGGATAAATCCAGATCTGACCTGATTTTTTCTGACAAATTACACAAAAAATTTAGCAAAAAAAGAAATTCTTCTGTGCCGGTTTTTGTTACCGGCTTCAGTTTAGAACATTTGTGTATTTGTCAGATTGTCAGGAAACATCTATCTGTTTTAAATTGGACTGGCATTATCAGCTCGGGCATCAAATGTATTGCTCGTCGAGCACCTACCTTGGCCCAAAGAGTAAGTCCATCCCTATTTTCTGATGTTAAATGGGGTCAACCCACATGGCTCAGATATAAGGGGAACTATAAATGTGGCCATCGGATTTGTACTTGTTGCAGATTTATTCAAACAGGTTGCCACATTTTTTCCCTTGCCAACCAAAGATCTTTAGAATTGAAACAGTATATCAACTGTAATACCAACTTTGTGGTATGCTGAATTACTTGCACACTGTGTCATCTCCAATATGTCGGTTGCACTACGAATTGTTTAAAAGTGAGAATTTGCAGGCATATTTCTATTATTCCTCATGCCTGAACTAGAAATGTCTTGGCAGTGAGTTCACATTATGTGGCTGTGCACGGAGGAGATACCACAGGTATGCAAGTACAAGGGCTTGAGAGAGTTAACCTCCTGTCCGCGGCGGTGATCATAAAAAGAAACTTCTAAACAGAGAATCCTACTGGATTTTTCGTATGGAGTCCTGTACATCCAAGGGGATTGAATTGCAGACATGATTTAATACTTCATTATTGACTCTTTTTTGTATTTCTTTTAATATGTTTTTAAGATGTATGTGAATACAACCAAATGTGGGTTCTGATTTCCCATGAGGGTTTGAGTTAGGTTGATTATGGCCACCTGATTTTTCTGAGTTGGCTATTACTTAACCTTGGGCTGTTTAGTCTTTTCTTTGTCATTAGTAAGGATCAGTACTATGTGATCCCAAATGCGTAGACATGGACTTTTTTCTTCCCTTTGATTTTTAATGCACTATTTTCAATAAAAGCTGACACTTTTACTAGAAGCTGGAAAGTCATTTTTATATTTAGTTTAAAGAATGTACAGTATTCCTAATCTTCTTACCGGGCCTGGGGAACCTGTTGCATTATTACGGATATGTTAGAACCAGGCTGCCTGAAAGGTTGGCACTTTACAAGTTTTATGCAATACAAATGATTAGTGAAAAACAGGCTATTTCCATAAAAAAACAAGTAACGGGATGCCTGGGAAAAGGAGGCTGAATACTAAGAAATGGATTCAAGGATCAGTACTATGTGATCTGAAATGCGTAGACATGGACTTTTTTCTTCCCTTAGGTTTTTAATGCACTACTTTCAATAAAAGCTGCCACGTTTATTAGAAGCTGGAAAGTCATCTTTTTTTTTTATTCGACTTCACGTCCAGTTCGCGACGTGTTCCATGCTTCTGCTTCAGTCGTTGGCCAGGTGAGCGCACCTATTTCTCTTCTTTCTCTATTCTTTAAACTAGGATGTCCTAATTCTAACCATAAAAATGCAAGAATTAGATATGTAATACTAACTGCATGTCATCATAAATTCTGTGTAAAATATCACAATGAAATCTGCACCATGATATGTACTCATACAGTATATACTTTATACACCACCACTCCACTGCCTCATACAGTATATGCTGTCCACCTCACGTCTCTACTGCCTCATACAGCATATACTGTCCACTCCTCATCTCCACTGCCTCATACAGTATATACTGTGCACCTTTCCTCTCCACTGCCTCATACTGTATATACTGTCCATGTCCACCTCTCCTCTCTACTGCCTCATACAGTATATACTGTCCACCTCTCCTCTCTACTGCCTCATACAGTATATACTGTCCACCCCTCATCTCCACTGCCTCATACAGTATATACTGTGCACCTTTCCTCTCCACTGCCTCATACTGTATATACTGTCCACCTATCCTTTCCACAGAATCATACAGTATATAATGTCCACCTCTCCTCTCTACTGCCTCATACAGAATATACTGTCCACCCCTCATCTCCACTGCCTCATACAGTATATACTGTCTACCTCTCCTCTCTACTGCCTCATACAGTATATAATGTCCACCTCTCCTCTCTACTGCCTCATACAGTATATACTGTCCACCCCTCATCTCCACTGCCTCATACAGTATATACTGTCCACCTCTCCTCTCTACTGCCTCATACAGTATATAATGTCCACCTCACCTCTCCACTGCCTCATACAGTATATACTGTCCACCTTTCCTCTCCACTGCCTCATACAGTATAAACTGTCTTCCTGTCCTCTCCCTCATACAGTATATACTGTCCACCTGTCCTCTCTATTGCCTCATACAATATCTACTGTCCACCTCTCCTCTCCACTGCCTCATACAGTATATACTGTCTATATGTCTTCTCCACTGCCTCATACAGTATATACTGTCCACCTCTCCTCTCCACTGCCTCATATAGTATAAACTGTCCTCCTCTGCTCTCCACTGCATCATAAAGTATATACTGTCCACCTCACCTCTCCACTGCCTCATACAGTATATACTGTTCAACTGTCTTCTCCACTGCCGCATACAGTATATACTGTAAACCTCTCCTCCCCACTGCTTCACACACTATATACTGTCCACCCCACCTCTCCACTGCCTCATACAGTATATAATGTCCACCCCTCATCTCCACTGCTCATACAGTATTTACTGTCCACCTCTCCTCCCCACTGCCTCATACACTATATACTGTCCACCCAACCTCTCTACTGCCTCATACAGTATATACTATCCACCCAACTTCTCCACTGCCTCATACAGTATATACTGTCCACCTCTCCTCTCCACTTCCTCAGACAGTATATTCTGACGACCTGACCTCTCCGCTGCCTCATACAGTATATACTGTCCACCTCTCCTCTCCACTGCCTCATACAGTATATACTGTTCATCCCACCTCTCCACTGCCTCATACAGGATATACTGTCAATCTTTTCACTGCCTTATACAGTATACGCTGTTCACCTCTACTTTCCACTGCCTCATACAGTATAAACTGTCCACCTTTCCTGTCCGCTGCCTCATACAGTATATACTGTCCACCTCACCTCCCCACTGCCTTATACACTATATACTGTCCACCCCACACCTCTACTGGCTCATACAGTATATACTGTCTACCCCACCTCTCCACTGCCTCATACAGTATATAATGCCCACCCCTCCTCTCCACTGCCTCATACAGTTAATACTGTCCAACCGACCTCTCCACTGCCCTTATATAGTATATACTGTCCACCTTTCATCTCCACTGCCTCATATAGTATAAACTGTCCCCTCTCCTCTCCACTGCATCATAAAGTATATACTGTCCACCTCTCCACTGCCTCATACAGTATATACTGTTCAACTGTCTTCTCCACTGCCGCATACAGTATACACTGTAAACTTCTCCTCCCCACTGCTTCACACACTATATACTGTCCACCCCACCTCTCCACTGCCTCATACAGTATATAATGCCCACCCCTCATCTCCACTGCCTCATACAGTATTTACTGTCCACCTCTCCTCCCCACTGCCTCATACACTATATACTGTCCACCCAACCTCTCTACTGGCTAAAACAGTATATAATGTCCACCTCTCCTCTCCACTGCCTCATACAGTATATACTGTCCACCTCTCCACTGCCGCAAGCAGTATATACTGTCCACCTCACCTCTCCACTGCCTCATACAGTATATACTGTCCACCTCTCCTCTCCACTTCCTCAGACAGTATATTCTGACGACCTGACCTCTCCGCTGCCTCATACAGTATATACTGTCCACCTCTCCTCTCCACTGCCTCATACAGTATATACTGCTCATCCCACCTCTCCACTGCCTCATACAGGATATACTGTCAATCTTTTCACTGCCTTATACAGTATACGCTGTTCACCTCTACTTTCCACTGCCTCATACAGTATAAACTGTCCACCTTTCCTGTCCGCTGCCTCATACAGTATATACTGTCCACCTCACCTCCCCACTGCCTTATACACTATATACTGTCCACCCCACACCTCTACTGGCTCATACAGTATATACTGTTTACCCCACCTCTCCACTGCCTCATACAGTATATGATGCCCACCCCTCCTCTCCACTGCCTCATACAGTATATACTGTCCAACCGACCTCTCCACTGCCCTTATATAGTATATACTGTCCACCTTTCATCTCCACTGCCTCATATAGTATAAACTGTCTGCCTCTCCTCTCCACTGCATCATAAAGTATATATTGTCCACCTCTCCACTGCCGCAAGCAGTATATACTGTCCACCCCACCTCTCCATGGCCTCATACAGTATATACTGTCCACCTTTCCTCTCCACTGCCTCATACAGTATATACTGTCCACCCCACCTCTCCACTGCATCATAAAGTATATACTGTCCACCTTTCCTCTCCACTGCCTCATACAGTATATACTGTTCAACTGTCTTCTCCACTGCCGCATACAGTATACACTGTAAACCTCTCCTCCCCACTGCCTCACACACTATATACTGTCCACTCCTCATCTAAACTGGCTCATACAGTATTTACTGTCCACCTCTCCTCCCCACTGCCTCATACACTATATACTGTCCACCCAACCTCTCTACTGGCTAAAACAGTATATAATGTCCACCTCTCCTCTCCACTGCCTCATACAGTATATACTGTTCACCTCTCCACTGCCGCAAGCAGTATATACTGTCCACCCCACCTCTCCACTGCATCATACAGTATATACTGTCCACCCCACCTCTCTACTGCCTTATACAGTATATACTGTCCACCTCACCTCTCCACTGTCTCATACAGTATATACTGTCCACCTCTCATCTCCACCTCTCCACTGCCTCATACAGTATATACTGTCCACCTCACCTCTTTATTGTCTCATACAGTATATACTGTGCACCCCACCTCTCCACTGCATCATACAGTATATACTGTCCACCCCACCTTTTCACTGCCTTCTACAGTATATACTGTCCACCCTACCTCTCCGCTGCCTCATACAGTATACACTGTCCACCTCTCCTCTCCACTGCTTTATACAGTATATACTGTCCACCTCTCCCCTCCAGTGCTTCATTCAGTATATACTGTCCACCTCTCTTCTCCACTGCTTCATACAGTATATACTGTCCACCCCACCTCTCAACTGCTTCATACAGTATATACTGTCCACCTCTCCCCTCCACTGCCTTATTCAGTATATACTGTCAACCTCTCCTCTCCACTTCTTCATACATTATATACTGTCCACCTCTCCTCTCCACTGCCTCATACAGTATCTACTGTCACCCCACCTCGCCACTGCCTCATACAGTATATGCAGTCCACCCCACCTCGCCACTGCCTCATACAGTATATACTGTCCACCCCACCTCTCCACTGCCTCATACAGTATATACTGTCCACCTCTCCTCTCCACTGCCTCATACAGTATATACTGTTTAACTGTCTTCTCCACTGCCGCATACAGTATACACTGTAAACCTCTCCTCCCCACTGCCTCACACACTATATACTGTCCACCCCTCATGTAAACTGGCTCATACAGTATTTACTGTCCACCTCTCCTCCCCACTGCCTCATACACTATATACTGTCCACCCAACCTCTCTACTGGCTAAAACAGTATATAATGTCCACCTCTCCTCTCCACTGCCTCATACAGTATATACTGTCCACCTCTCCACTGCAGCAAGCAGTATATACTGTCCACCCCACCTCTCCACTGCATCATACAGTATATACTGTCCACCCCACCTCTCCACTGCCTCATATAGTATATACTGTCCACCTCACCTCTCCACTGTCTCATACAGTATATACTGTCCACCTCTCCTCTCCACCTCTCGACTGCCTCATACAGTATATACTGTCCACCTCACCTCTTTATTGTCTCATACAGTATATACTGTGCACCCCACCTCTCCACTGCATCATACAGTATATACTGTCCACCCCACCTTTTCACTGCCTTCTACAGTATATACTGTCCACCCTACCTCTCCGCTGCCTCATACAGTATACACTGTCCACCTCTCCTCTCCACTGCTTTATACAGTATATCCTGTCCACCTCTCCCCTCCAGTGCTTCATTCAGTATATACTGTCCACCTTTCTTCTCCACTGCTTCATATAGTATATACTGTCCACCCCACCTCTGAACTGCTTCATACAGTATATACTGTCCACCTCTCCCCTCCACTGCCTTATTCAGTATATACTGTCAACCTCTCCTCTCCACTTCTTCATACATTATATACTGTCCACCTCTCCTCTCCACTGCCTCATACAGTATCTACTGTCACCCCACCTCGCCACTGCCTCATACAGTATATGCAGTCCACCCCACCTCGCCACTGCCTCATACAGTATATACTGTCCACCCCACCTCTCCACTGCCTCATACAGTATATACTGTGTACCTCTCCTCTCCACTGCCTCATACAGCATATACTGTCCACCCCACCTCACCACTGCCTCATACAGTATACACTGTCCACCCCACCTCTCGACTCATTCATACAGTATATACTGTCCCTCCACCTCGCCACTGCCTCATACAGTATATGCTGTCCACCCCACCTCGCCACTACCTCATACAGTATGTACTGTCCACCCCACCTCTCCACTGCATCATACAGTATATACTGTCCACCTTACCTCCCCACTGCCTCATACAGTATATGCAGTGTCCCAGGGGGTCAGTAGTGTAGCTTTAGGTATGCTGGGCTTTGTAGTGCAGGGCAACCCACTAACCTGGGACTGACTGTCATCTTCAATCGGGTCAGCACTGGAACAGGCAGGTGATGAATGTCGTGACGCCAATGCCAATTGAACGGTGGCACACCGTGTAGTGATAGGTGGAATAATTGAGGAATCTTGATATACTTAAATAACAGGATAACTTTACTGAACGTAGTTGTAGATAGGTGTACAGTTATTAAGTACAGTTCCAGAATGTTCCACACGTTACTGTACAGTCACAGAAGTGGTTTAAGTTAGTAATCACAGTCCCAAAAGGCTATCTTCAAGACAGGCCTCCTAAGATCGGGCTTTCATCTTACTCTTAATGCAGCAACACACTTCAGGCAACTGTCCTCTCTCTCCAGGGATACTTGTCCTGCATGCAGCTTGACTAAGGAGGCAACACTTCTCCACTAGTTCTAGGGTCTAGACTGCTCCTCCTAGGGCATGAATCTTCCTAGGCTGGACCCCACAGGCTATAGGGCCTGGGCTGACTTCAGCGGATACAAGGCCTGGGCCTTGCCTTCACAGGCTCAAGGCCTGAGCTGGACTTCACAGGCTCATGGCCTGCACTTAACTTAGACTGCCTTCTCCTTCCCTGACTGGGCCTATATATAAACTAGGGCTCCCTAGCTCCCTCTAGCGTCTTAGAGCTGGAATGACACCCCTAGCAGGCCTGCACATGGCAAATATCACAGTAACAGGGAAATACACAGCATTGCATTACATGAAGATGTATTACACCAATCTCCTCATAACTCAGGGGAACAACCGCACACAAGTGACCCTTCTGTAGTGACGGGCATTACAGCTCCCGTACACTACATACCCCGCTGCTTTAAGCTGAGTACGACCTCGTACTCCATCAGGGCCCGCCCAACTGGAATTTTCACCTGAAATAGAAAAAAGAAACATGCAGGCATACATATACGTAATTCATCTGCATATACATTCATATCAGTTCCAGCTGGCAAAGGTGAAGTGTGGTGACAAGGGGCGTCGTTCTCTTCCTTCAGGATAATGAGTGGAACTGGGGCGCTGACCTGGCAAAGCGGATGTTAGGGAATACCAGGATAGTCCATGACTGAGTAACGGTAGGTCCATAATGACATATCATAAAAGTTGCTCACACCTATGGAGTCTATGGAATTGATCATCTCAGAGGTTCACGCATGGGAAGTCCATCTCTGGGCACATAGGCTTGGATAAAATTTTGAGCAATAAATACAGTCAGCAGCACATACATAATATTGGTTTTACATCACAGGACTCTGACAATACCAGGGATACTTCATCCTGGCAAGTCCTGCTTACCTTTTAAGTGCTGACTTAAAAATCCCTTTTCAACCTGAAATGGGGGTTAAAAAAGGGGAAAAAGGTGCAAAAATAAGCACAACTTTGATTTGTGAAGGTTCTCTTATCCTTCTTTCAAAGCAGGCAGGATGTCCCGAAAACAGCAAAGGGCAGGCTGGGAGCAGTGGTTCCACAATGGCTACTTAATTTTCAACAAACGTGCCACCGGCCATGGGGAACTGGCAGCAAGCTCCACCAGCCTGACAACATAAGGGACAATTCCTGCAACAAGTATGATGTCCCTGTGAGGTTCAGCAAAATGGCCTAGCAGGACTACTCACAGGTTAGTGTCCTGTGGATCATCTTCTTTAGATGCTCCTGTTGCATCAGGCACCACTTGATCTTCCACGATGCGGCAGGGATTGCGACGTGAGACACGCTCTGCCCATGCTTCCACAAGGAGGTCATCATGTTCCCCTATTAGACAAGGGGCAAGACGTAGGCACCTCCGCGGTATGTAGATTCGTGGTGGTGCCAGAAGACAGGCAGCGGTCGCGTTGGCTGGATCAGGTGCCGTCATCAAGGTGGCAGGTTCTGGATCCTGGATCGCTGAGGCTGGTGCAGAGTCGCAGTAGTCCTCAGAGTTCGCAGCTTGAATAGGTGCAGTATGTTGACGCTCCGCTCCCATGCCTTGCTGTGCGGCTATGCGACGGTGGTTTGCCAGGTAGGCCTCAGGCCTTTCTTGTAAGAAACGCTGGCGGTAGTTCCATGCTCCATTCCGCGGCTGTGGGCAGGGGTAAGGTGGCCTCTCCGGTTCCGGAATGTAGGCTGGCGATTCTTCCGTCTCGGATATGGGCTCCGGGCCCGGCGCCTTCTCCGCAAGACTCGCCATCTTCAACGTAGCAGGCTCCAACACTTGCTCTCCCCGGGGACAACTCTCTAGCCACTCCCTTGGACTCGGGGTTTCTCGCCCATCATCAGGCCCGCCCCCTAGGTTCTCGGCAATAGGGTAGGCGGTGCTCACACTGTAATACACATACAGGGGCGGCATCCCGGGACAGTTTTCTCCTCCCTCTTGGAGGGTTTTGGTGCCAAATATTCGCGCCACTGAGGACAGTGATGGCGCAGGAAGAAGTCCAACGGCGCCGGCGGCCATTTTGGGCGCCATGATGCAGCCATTCACTGACAGCAAGCAGGATGGCAAAAAGTCCATAAAAATACACTTTGAAGCGGCGACTTTCTCTCTGGGGGTAGCGCAACACAGCACAGCGCCTTTGATTCCTCCCAGGCACAATTGTAATCCACAAACTTGAAAAATAAAGGGTACAGTCTTTGCAATATGGTGGTGGAATAGTTAAAGCACACAGTTCACACTTCTCTGCACTCCAGAAGCATGCGATCCTGTTCGTGGCGCCAAAAAGAGCGATGCAGTGTCCCAGGGGGTCAGTAGTGTAGCTTTAGGTATGCTGGGCTTTGTAGTGCAGGGCAACCCACTAACCTGGGACTGACTGTCGTCTTCAATCGGGTCAGCACTGGAACAGGCAGGTGATAAATGTCGTGACGCCAATGCCAATTGAACGGTGGCACACCATGTAGTGATAGGTGGAATAATTGAGGAATCTTGATATACTTAAATAACAGGATAACTTTACTGAACGTAGTTGTAGATAGGTGAACAGTTATTAAGTACAGTTCCAGAATGTTCCACACGTTACAGTACAGTCACAGAAGTGGTTTAAGTTAGTAATCACAGTCCCAAAAGGCTATCTTCAAGACAGGCCTCCTAAGATCGGGCTTTCATCTTACTCTTAATGCAGCAACACACTTCAGGCAACTGTCCTCTCTCTCCAGGGATACTTGTCCTGCATGCAGCTTGACTAAGGAGGCAACACTTCTCCACTAGTTCCAGGGTCCAGACTGCTCCTCCTAGGGCATGAATCTTCCTAGGCTGGACCCCACAGGCTATAGGGCCTGGGCTGACTTCAGCGGGTACACGGCCTGGGCCTTGCCTTCACAGGCTCAAGGCCTGAGCTGGACTTCACAGGCTCATGGCCTGCACTTAACTTAGACTGCCTTCTCTTCCCCTGACTGGGCCTATATATAAACTAGGGCTCCCTAGCTCCCTCTAGCGTCTTAGAGCTGAAATGACACCCCTAGCAGGCCTGCCCATGGCAAATATCACAGTAACAGGGAAATACACAGCATTGCATTACATGAAGATGTATTACACCAATCTCCTCATAACTGAGGGAAACAACCGCACCCAAGTGACCCTTCTGTAGTGACGGGCATTACAGCTCCCGTACACTACACTATATACTGTCCACCTCACCTCCCCACTGCCTCATACAGTATATACTGTCCACCCCTTCTCTCAACTGCCTCATACAGTATATACTTTCCACCTCACCTCTCCACTGCCTCATACAGTATACACTGTCCACCCCACCTCTCCAGTGTTTCATACAGTATATACTGTCCACTTCTCCTCTCCACTGCTTTATACAGTATATACTGTCCACCTCTCCCATCCAGTGCTTCATTCAGTCTATACTGTCCACCTCTCTTCTCCACTGCTTCATTCAGTATATACTGTCCACCTATCCTCTCCACTGCTTCATACAGTATATACTGTCCACCCCACCTCTCAACTGCTTCATACAGTATATACTGTCCACCTCTCCCCTACACTACCTTATTCAGTATATACTTTCAACCTCTCCACTTCTTCATTCATTATAAACTGTCCACCTCTCCTCTCCACTGACTCAAACATTATATACTGTCACCCCACCTCGCCACTGCCTCTTACAGTATATGCTGTCCACCCCACCTCGCCACTGCCTCATACAGTATATACTGTCCACCCCACCTCTGCACTGCCTCATACAGTATATACTGTCCACCCCACCTCACCACTGCCTCATACAGTATATGCTGTCCACCCCACCTCGCCACTGCCTCATACAGTATATACTGTCCACCCCACCTCTCCACTGCCTCATACAGTATATACTGTCTACCTCTTCTCTCCACTGCCTTATTCAGTATATACTGTCCAACTCTCCGCCCCACTGCCTCATACAGTATATACTGTCCACGTCTCCTCTCCACTGCCTCATACAGTATACACTGTCCACCTCTCGTTTGCCTCATACAGTATATACTGTCCACCCCACCTCTCCACTGCCTCATACAGTATATACTGTCCACCCCACCTCACCACTGCCTCATACAGTATACACTGTCCACCCCACCTCTCGACTCATTCATACAGTATATACTGTCACCCCACCTCGCCACTGCCTCATACAGTATATGCTGTCCACCCCACCTCGCCACTGCCTCATACAGTATATACTGTCCACCCCACCTCTCCACTGCCTCATACAGTATACACTGTCCACCCCACCTCTCGACTGCTTCATACAGTATATACTGTCCAACCCACCTCTCCACTGCCTCATTCAGTATATACTGTCCACCCCACCTCTCCACTGCATCATACAGTATATACTGCCCACCTCTCCTCTCCACTGCTTCATACAGTATATACTGTCCACCTCTCCCCTCCACTGCTTCATACAGTATATACTGTCCACCCCACCTGTCCACTGCCTCATACAGTATATACTGTCTACCTCTCCTCTCCACTGCCTTATTTAGTATATACTGTCAACCTCTCCTCTCCACTTCTTCATACATTATAAACTGTCCACCTCTCCTCTCCATTGCCTCAAACAGTATATACTGTCCACCCCACCTCTCCACTGCCTCCTACAGTATATACTGTCCACCCCACCTCTCCACTGCATCATACAGTATATACTTTACACCTCGCCTCTCCACTGCCTCATACAGTATATACTGTCCACTCCACCTCTCCACTGCCTCATACAGTATATACTGTCCACCCCACCTCTCCCTGCCTCATACAGTATACACTGTTCACCCCACCTCTCGACTGCTTCATACAGTATATACTGTCCACCTTTCCTCTCCACTGCCTCATACAGTATATACTGTCCACCTCTCCAGTCCATAGCCTCATTCAGTATATACTGCCCACCCCACCTCACCACTGCCTCATACAGTATACACTTTCCACCCCACCTCTCCACTGTGTCATACAGTATATACTGTCCACCTCACCTCCCCACTTCCTCATACACTATATACTGTCCACCTCTCCTCTCCACTGCCTCATACAGAATATACTGTCCACCTTTCCTCTCCACTGCCTCATACAGTATATACTGTCCACCCCTCCTCTCCACTGCCTTATACAGTATACACTGTTCACCCCACCTCTCCACTGCCTCATACTGTATATAATGTCCACCTCTCCTCTCCACTGCTTCATACAGTATATACAGTCCACCCCACCTCTCAACTGCTTCATACAGTATATACTGTCCACCTCTCCCCTCCACTGCCTTATTTAGTATATACTGTCATCTTCTCCTTTCCACTTCTTCATACATTATGTACTGTCCACCCCACCTCTCCACTACCTCATACAGTATATACTGTCCACCCCACCTCTCCACTGCCTCATACAGTATATATTGTCACCCCACCTCGCGACTGCCTCATACAGTATACACTGTCCACCCCACCTCTCGACTGCTTCATACAGTATATACTGTCCACCCCACCTCTCCACTGCCTCATTCAGTATATACTGTCCACCCCACCTCTCCACTGCATCATACAGTATATACTGTCCACCTCTCCTCTCCACTGCTTCATACAGTATATACTGTCCACCTCTCCCCTCCACTGCTTCATACAGTATATACTGTCCACCCCACCTCTCCACTGCCTCATACAGTATATACTGTCACCCCACCTCGCCACTGCCTCATACAGTATATGCTGTGCACCCCAACTCGCCACTACCTCATACAATATATACTGTCCACCCCACCTCTCCACTGCCTCATACAGTATATACGGTCCACATCTCCTCTCCACTGCCTCGTACAGTATATACTGTCCACCTCTCCTCTCCACTGCTTCATACAGTATATACTGTCCACCCCACCTCTCCACTGCCTCATCCAGTATATACTGTCCACCCCACCTCTCCACTGCCTCATACAGTATATACTGTCACCCCACCTCGCCACTGCCTCATACAGTATATGCTGTGCACCCCAACTCGCCACTACCTTATACAATATATACTGTCCACCCCACCTCTCCACTGCCTCATACAGTATATACGGTCCACATCTCCTCTCCACTGCCTCGTACAGTATATACTGTCCACCTCTCCCCTCCACTGCTTCATACAGTATATACTGTCCACCCCACCTCTCCACTGCCTCATATAGTATATGCTGTCCACCCCATATTGCCACTGCCTCATACAATATATACTGTCCACCCCACCTGTCCACTGCCTCATACAGTATATACTGTCTACCTCTCCTCTCCACTGCCTTATTTAGTATATACTGTCAACCTCTCCTCTCCACTTCTTCATACATTATAAACTGTCCACCTCTCCTCTCCATTGCCTCAAACAGTATATACTGTCCACCCCACCTCTCCACTGCCTCCTACAGTATATACTGTCCACCCCACCTCTCCACTGCATCATACAGTATATACTTTACACCTCGCCTCTCCACTGCCTCATACAGTATATACTGTCCACTCCACCTCTCCACTGCCTCATACAGTATATACTGTCCACCCCACCTCTCCCCTGCCTCATACAGTATACACTGTTCACCCCACCTCTCGACTGCTTCATACAGTATATACTGTCCACCTTTCCTCTCCACTGCCTCATACAGTATATACTGTCCACCTCTCCAGTCCATAGCCTCATTCAGTATATACTGCCCACCCCACCTCACCACTGTCTCATACAGTATACACTTTCCACCCCACCTCTCCACTGCGTCATACAGTATATACTGTCCACCTCACCTCCCCACTTCCTCATACACTATATACTGTCCACCTCTCCTCTCCACTGCCTCATACAGAATATACTGTCCACCTTTCCTCTCCACTGCCTCATACAGTATATACTGTCCACCCCTCCTCTCCACTGCCTTATACAGTATACACTGTTCACCCCACCTCTCCACTGCCTCATACTGTATATAATGTCCACCTCTCCTCTCCACTGCTTCATACAGTATATACAGTCCACCCCACCTCTCAACTGCTTCATACAGTATATACTGTCCACCTCTCCTCTCCACTGCCTCATACAGTATATGCTGTCCACCCCACCTCGCCACTGCCTCATATAATATATACTGTCCACCTCTCCCCTCCACTGCCTTATTTAGTATATACTGTCAACTTCTCCTCTCCACTTCTTCATACATTATATACTGTCCACCCCACCTCTCCACTACCTCATACAGTATATACTGTCCACCCCACCTCTCCACTGCCTCATACAGTATATATTGTCACCCCACCTCGCGACTGCCTCATACAGTATATACTGTCCACCCCAACTCGCCACTGCCTCATACAATATATACTGTCCACTTCACCTCTCCACTGCCTCATACAGTATATACTGTCCACCTCTCCTCTCCACTGCCTCATACAGTATATGCTGTCCACCCCACCTCGCCACTGCCTCATACAATATATACTGTCCACCCCACCTGTCCACTGCCTCATACAGTATATACTGTCTACCTCTCCTCTCCACTGCCTCATACAGTATATAGTGTCCGCCTCTCCTCTCCACTGCCTCATACAGTATATACTGTCCACCTCTTCTCTCCACTGCCTCATACAGTATATACTGTCCACCTCTCCACTGCCTCATACAGTATATACTGTCCACCCCACCTCTCCACTGCATCATACAGTATATACTGTCCACCTCTCCTCTCCACTGCCTCATACAGTATATACTGTCCACCCCACCTCTCCACTGCATCATACAATATATACTGTCCACCTCTCCTCTCCACTGCCTCATACAGTATATACTGTCCACCTCTCCACTGCCTGATACAGTATTTACTGTCCACCCCACCTCTCCAATGCCTCATATAGTATATACTGTCCACCCCACTTTGCCACTGCCTCATACAGTATATACTGTGCACCTCTCCTTTTAAATAAGGTTAGAGCTGTACCATAGGTTAAATAGAATAGTCTGTTCTATAAGCACCACATTATTTTCTGTCCGCCACCAGATAACAATCTGGAAGTGCTCCTCCCAAGACCAGGCTCTGGATCCGCCACTGTGATGACATGCCCCTGATGAAGCATGAAGCGGTACGAAATCCGGGTCGTGCTTTGGGATTTTATTACATTTTATGTGAATCAAGCAAGTCTTAAATCTTGTAAGTACAATAAAAACCTGTTTTAATACCATAAACCCGGTGAGCACTATGCGTAAATCTGTTTATAGGAGCTCTTGCCGAAGTGAAGACAGATATTGGGACACCTAGAGGATCACTTGGCATTGAGAAAAAGCTATAACATTTGGATCTGAAGTACCCCGAGGGCTAAAGAAAAAACACGCAATCTCACAAACATATATGAGGAAGGATTTCTGTGACATCACATGCAATGACTGACTAATCATAAGTAGAGACTGTGCAGAACTACTTTTTTCTCTGTGGTTTTACAAGTTGAGTTTTGGGATTACTCTTCATAGTTTCCTCTGCAATTCACATATACTGGATTAGATATCCGACTTCTTTATTTGTACTATACCAGGAGTACCCATGGTGAATGTCACCCATCTGAATTGACCCTCACCTTGCTGCAAGTGTCCATGACATACTGTAGAAATAATAATTTCGAAGAAATAATATTTCAAAACTGAAATAGACAGCAAATACGAAAGAGGAAAAACCAGAATAATTTAAAGAAGTCTTTGACTTCATCTCGAATGTGACAGATTCAGTTCTTCTTCCAGGTGAGGATAACTCATAGAGAAGATGGGCCGCAAACCGCAGGCCTGTAAATAATCACACTATATAGAAATTTACTTAGCTGTGGCCTAAAGGTGTTTGATGACTCCATGCAATACCAGGGGTTGATTATTTTCACAATTTTGATTTTCAACCTTCTTTACAGAACCACAAAAATATGTTAGAAGAAGGTGTCCTACAACAAGACTTGTGGAGGTTGTGGAAACCATCAGCCCTATCTCTGGTGGGTCCACAGCCCTAGGGTACAGCAGTAAAAGGTTGAGGGTACATTGGCATCATCATAAGGGATACCAGATAACCGAGTGAACAAGAGCTCATAAGAACGCTCACCCAAGATCATTGGCCCATGTCAACATGGCAGTGTTTGCATCTATTAAGCTACAAATAGTTGTTGGCATCTCATTACCCTTCTGCTGCCAACCATATGCAGACTCCATGGGGACAAAATGATCTCCTTCGCCTCCTTACAGTTTGCATTGGGAAGAGTAGCCGCTTGTTATGGCTCCACATCGGCCTTACAGGGAATGTCCACTTTGGACAATTCCATTTTTGAGAATACCCTCATGATAGTAAACCTGGTCCTGCTGCCAGATCCCCCAGTGATCGGCTGTAATCTGCGGGGGAACCTGGGTACAACTTTCCAATTTCTCTGCGCCGCCATCCCTGAGGACATGACACAGTTCACAATGAAACCTATAAACTGTCAGTGTAGTTCGTGGATAGTCACTGTACGCTGTAGTAATAAATTAATGTGCTTGGTTGGGGACGTCCCTACGATATTTGTTACTGGCACTTAACCCCTTACGGACCAGAGGTGTTTTTTTTTGCGTTTTCGTTTTGCGCTCCTTGCCTTCCAAGAGCCATAACTTTTTTATTTTTCAATTTACATGGCCGTATGAGGGCTTGTTTTTTGCAGGACAAGTTGTACTTTCCAACGCCTCCATTTAATATTGCATGTGATGTAGTGCGAAGCGGGAAAAAAAATCTAAATGGGGTGAAATTGCTAAAAAAAAGCAATTCCACCACAGTTTTGCTGGTTTTTAAATTCCGATGTTTGATTTACGATAAAACCAACCAGTTAGTTTTATTCTACAGGTCAGTAGGAATCCGGTGATACCCTATCTGTATAGGTTTTCCTGCGTTTTGACAGTGAAAAAAACCTAAAAGTGGAAAATAATCAGTTTTACTTATTTGTCGCCATATTTTGAGCCCTATAACTTTTTTGTAATTATGTGTATGGAAATAATTTTTTGCGTCGTAATCTGATATTTTTATTGATATCATTCTGGGGTGTGTAGGACTTTTTGATCACTTTTTATTTTTTTTAAGAAATGAAGTTCCAAAAATGGTGAATTGGCTTTGAATTTGGATGCTTTTTCCGTTTTTCTGTTTACCGTATGGGGAATATTTTTTTATATTTTTATAGTATGGGCGTTTTTGCACATTGTGACACCCATGATGTGTATTTCTTTTATTAATTTTTTTGTTTATTTTATTTTTATTTTGGCAAAAGGGGGTGATTTGAACTTTTATGGGTTTTTTTATTTATTTTTTTAAAAACTTTATTTTTTTACACTTTCCTATAGTTCCCATAGGGAACTATAACAATCAATGATCTGATTGCTATTCTCATACACAGGGCTGCCATCAGAAATTTTGGGGCCCCTTACACAGCTCAAGGCCTGGGCCCCCCCACCCGACACTGCCCCAGTGGCGGATCCAGAGCCTGGTCTTTGGAGGGGCACTTCCCCCAGGAATAGGAGATCATGGGGCCCCTGTGTCCCCATCCACCCTCAAGCCACACCCACACACAGCCCCACCCATATATCGCGCCCATACCTCTTACATCCAAGGACGTCTCCCACAGGGCCCTCCACACTGCCCCTCACTGAGTAATTTGCCCCCCAAGTTAATTTTGCCCCCACACAAGTTAATTTTGCCCCCAGACAGCCCTGCATTATGTAATTTGCCCCCACACGGTCCTCCATTATGTAGTTTGCCCACCACACTGACCCCCACTGACTAATTCCCCCCTCACAAGTGAATTTTGCCCCAGACAGCCCTGCATTATGCAAGTTGCCCCCACTAAGTAATTTGCCCCCACATGTCCCTCCACTATGTAGTTTGCCCGCCACACTGACCCCCACTGAGTAATTTGCCCCCACACAAGTTAATTTTTCCCCTCCATTGTTGCCCCCCAATCCCCCCCCCTCCGTACTTATTTAATTGACCAGAAAACTGGTCAATTAAATAAAGGATTTGGATCCGGGGGCTGGGCCGAGAGTAGATGGATGGGGCGTGAATTAATATAAATTAAATTTAAATTTCATAACATTAAAGGTTTAGTTTATTTCAAGATAGAAAAGCATAAATAGACGCACCTAGGTTTTTGAGGAGAAAAATAAGAAAAAAATTATTTTTAACCAAAGGGGAGCATTTGGTGGGATTTGAACTAATGGTGGCCTGTGGATGGCACTGTTTTTTTTGGGGGATCTGTGGATGGCACTGTTTTTTTGGGGGGGGGGGGTTGGGGTCCGTGGATGGCACTGTTTTGGGGGGGGGGGGATCTGAGGATGGCACTGTTTTTGGGGGGGATCTGAGCATGGCACTGTTTTTTTTGGGGGGGGATCTGAGGATGGCACTGTTTTGGGGGGGGGATCTGAGGATGGCACTGTTGTGGGGGGGAATGACACATAAATAGCGTAGGATCCCCCCTAAGTGCCATCCACACTGATCCTCAATAAGTGACCCCCAACACTCAGAATTAATAGTGGTATAATAAAGCAAAGACCTTTTTTTCTTCAGAATCGCGCCACACTCCGGAGCCCAGTGCCGCCTCCTAGTTAATTTATTCACCTCACTTGCGGCTGACGTAATCTCGCGCAGTGTGTCTGCGTAAGATTACGGCGCTTCTCTTCAATTATGTCAGAGCCAGTGAGGGGAGTAAATAAGCTAGTTTGCACGTCAGACAGACACACACGCAGGGACAGACAGACAGAGACACACACGCAGGGACAGACAGACAGAGACACACACGCAGGGACAGACAGACAGAGACACACACGCAGGGACGGACAGACAGAGACACACACGCAGGGACAGACAGACAGAGACACACACGCAGGGACAGAGAGACAGAGACACACACGCAGGGACAGACAGACAGACACACGCAGGGACAGACAGACAGACACACGCAGGGACAGACAGACAGACACACGCAGGGACAGACAGACAGACATACGCAGGGACAGACAGACACACGCAGGGACAGACAGACAGACAGACACACGCAGGGACAGACAGACAGAGACACACACGCAGGGACAGACAGACAGAGACACACACGCAGGGACAGACAGACAGAGACACACACGCAGGGACAGACAGACAGAGACACACACGCAGGGACAGACAGACAGAGACACACACTTAGGGACAGACAGACAGAGACACACACACAGGGACAGACAGACAGAGACACACACGCAGGGACAGAATCATATACACCATGGCCCTCAGAATACACCTGGATCTGTGCTATAAACCCCCTTAATTGCACCAGATTCCACTCCACTTGAACCCCACTGCCCCTGAGTGCTCCACCTGCCCCCTCATACATGAGCTGCCCCTCACCTGCTCTCCATGAAGCTTTGTGGACTCCAGGACTGCAGCACATCCTCCATCACTGAGCAGCCTGCAGGCACACAGCCACTCCTCCCTCCACAAGCTGCTGCTGCTGTCGGGGTTTGTCCATGTGACTATGAAGGAGCATGTGACCAGTGATGTCACAGACCTCCTTCTAGCAACTACATTCTACCCATGGATCTGCAGAGACTCGAGCTATCTTGTTCTCAGAGCAAGATAGCTGGGGCCCGGGGCCCCGGGAGGTAAGGGACAGGCTGCAGAAGGAAGAGGGGGAGGAGCACTGGGCCCCAGAGCCAGCTGCCACAATAAAAAAAAAATTAAAAAAAAAAAAAAAAAGTTTCAGGACTGGCCGGGCCCCCCCAGGGTCAGGGCCCCTTACTGGGGTATGGGCTGTACCCCCCTGATGGCGGCCCTGCTCATACATTCCAATGCAATAGCATTGGTATATATGAGAAAATCGCATATTTCCTATGAAGCCTATTACAGGCTATGGCTCCATAGGAAATACTACAGAGCAGCCTGGGTTTCATTCATAGAAACCCAGGCTACTACAGGCGAGCTCTGTCTCCTCCGATCGCCACACGGGGGAGCCGGTGTGCAAACCGAAAGTAAAACTTTCGGTTTGTGTGTGCTCAGATGCCATGGTCAGGATTGACCATGGCATCTGAGGGGTTAAATGTCTGCGATCGGCATCGCTGCCAGTCGGGGACATAACCTGCGGGTGTCTGCTTTAAGAAGCAGGCGGTCATCCGCGGCTATGGCGCCCGTTTCCAGCAGGAGCGGGCGCCATCATTAAAGACTGGACACAGGACAGGTACGTCCTGTGTCCTTAACAGGTTAAAGGGGTGTCCTGGTTACTTGCATTATGGCAGAAAGTTGACTAAAAAACAAATAAAACAAACAAAAAAAAAGTATACCCTTCTACCTGCTCTCATGGTGGTAGTGCTTCCATGGTCAATTTGCTAGCTTCTTATGACGTGTTCCATTGACACATGACTAGGAGAGCCAATCATGTGCCCTGGTGGTCATGTGTTGACACATCATCACATACAAGGACTGGTGTGTGGACAGGGGAAGCCTTGGCACGGGTGTGGCAGATGGCGAGTATACTGATTTCTGCTTTCCGGATCACCTGTTGGAAGAGTGACTACAATGATGGTCTTTCACTCTGGAACACCTCGCAAGTCCATCAGCTCAGCAATCTCAAGGGTCAGGGTGTAATGCTTTGTTTCCCCAGTGGTGGCACTGCAGAGAACATAGACACTTGTTCCTTGGTTCCCCTATAGATTCCCTGGGATTAGATTATTGTAATGGACACCTTCCGACAAAAGGCAATTGTCCAAAGTTGACAATCCCTTTATGGAGGACCTGTCACCTCTCCTGATGTCTGTTTTAGTAATTACTTGCATCCCCTATGTCATAGAAATTCTGGAGCATCTATTCTTATGACTCTATACTGTGTGATTACTGTATTATTCCTGCTAGAAGTAATAATAAATTGATAGCAGTTTGCAATGAAGGTCCAGACAGGCGTTACCAGTTGGGGGTGTGTCCCTGCACAGTCTGACACTGGCAGCAATGATTAGATAGTCAAACTGTGCAGAGACACCCCCAACTGGTAAAACCCATCTGGACTTTCATTGCAAACTGCTAGCAATTCATTCATAACTTCTAGCAGGAATAATAAAGGAATCACACAACATAGAGTCATAAGAATAGATGCTCCAGAATTTCTATGACATAGGGGATGCAGATAATTACTAAAACAGACATGTCAGGAGAGGGGAGAGTTCCTTTTTAAGTACTCATTTAGTCAAGCAGAAATGTGTTATGTTAACTTCTTTTCATTACAAAAATTTGCACAAAATGTCACATTACCAAGGGGTGCCTAAACTTTTGCAAACACTTGTAACAAAAAATCTTAATTTATATAATATGCATTTAAAATGTTTGCTTAGGACGCACAGGCATTGATGGCCTCTGATGATAGAAGGGTTAAAAACTGTAACATTTTCCCAAATTAAAGGGGTTGTCGGGTTCAGAGCACTCAGACCCTCTGACATGAGCATTCTCCGATGCTCTCCATGGGTAAAGCTAGGCGGAGGCTTCCGCCTAGCAGTGAGCTCGGTGACGTCTCCAGCACTAACCCTGGGTTCAGACCTGAGCGTTCTTAAAACGCGCGTTTTACGCGCGTTTGTGTCGCGCGTATTACAGCGTATTTTTTCAAATAGGAAACACGCATCCACTACTGTGGTGTCAATCACAATACGTGCGACAAACGCCCCCAAAAAAGCTCAAGTACTTGTTTATGCGTAGGGCGTTTTACTGCGCGTTCGTACGCGCTGTAAAACACGAAAATATGAACCAGTCCCATAGGGAAGCATTAGTTTGCATGTGTTGAGCGTTTTACAGCGCGTTCGAACGTGCTGTAAAACGCGCAAGTGTGAACTTAGGGTAATGGGCAGATATTAGCTCTGTCCTAGCCTGTAAAACGACTAGGGCACCGCTAAAGCCCGCCCATCAGAGCCTATGATTTCACCGAAAACACTGCTAGGCAGAGGCCTCCGCCTAGCTTTCCCCATGGAGAGCCCAGTGGTCACCGGATCTGCTGAGAAAGCCTTTGCCCATGCGCGATTTAGCCTACCTCTGCCTAACAGTGTAAAAAAATGTAAACAAACATGAAATGCTCCGATGCTCATATCATAGGGGCCGGAGGGGTGAAAATGGGGATATGTCCAGGTTCAGCTCTGAACCCTGACAACCCCTTTAAGGCAACACAGAGACAGGACTGGTATATGATATAATGTGTTGTCAGCGGCACATGAATCCAGTTCTTTCCAGTTGTTCTTCCCCTGATTTGGCTGCTTTCCCTCAGCACATCACTGCTTGTATCCACTTGCAGAACTCCCACATTCCAGATGATTTTAGTATTTCATTTCCCAGCGTTCTCTGATTGAACACCTTGATAAAGGTAAACATTAACTCCAGGCCAAGATGTTTCATCAACCTGACTCAGCAGCACGGAGTCAGGCCAAGTTCAGAATCAGGCTGTAAAAGAATAGATATATACACCGGGGTACACAAAAAACATAAATGCCACATACAAGTGAGAAGCTGCTTGATGAAAATAGAGAAACAATTTACATTACATTACTTATACTGCACTGATCCTGAGTTACATCCTGTATTATACTCCAGAGCTGCACTCACTATTCTGCTGGTGCAGTCACTGTGTACATACATTACTTATCCTGTACTGATCCTCAGTTACATCCTGTATTATACTCCAGAGCTGCACTCACTATTCTGCTGGTGGAGTCACTGTGTACATACATTACTTATCCTGCACTGATCCTGAGTTACATACTGTATTATACCCCAGAGCTGCACTCACTATTCTGCTGCTGCAGTCACTGTGTACATACATTACATTACTTATCCTGTACTAATCCTGAGTTACATCCTGTATTATACTCCAGAGCTGCACTCTCTATTCTGCTAGTGGAGTCACTGTGTATATACATACATTACTTATCCTGTACTGGTCCTGAGTTACATCCTGTATTATACTCCAGAGCTGCACTCACTATTCTGCTGGTGCAGTCACTGTGTACATACATTACATTACTTATCCTGTACTGATCCTGAGTTACATCCTGGATTATACTCCAGAGCTGCACTCACTATTCTGCTGGTGCAGTCACTGTGTACATACATTACATTACTTATCCTGTACTGATCCTGAGTTAAATCCTGTGTTATACTCCAGAGCTGCACTCACTATTCTGCTGGTGGAGTCACTGTGTACATATGTTACATTACTTATCCTGTAGTGATCCTGAGTTACGTCCTGTATTATACCCCAGAGCTGCGCTCACTATTCTGCTGGTGGAGTCACTGTGTACATACATTACTTATCCTGTACTGATCCTCACTTACATCCTGTATTATACTCCAGAGCTGCACTCACTATTCTGCTGGTGCAGTCACTGTGTACATACATTACTTATCCTGTACTGATCCTCAGTTACATCCTGTATTATACTCCAGAGCTGCACTCACTATTCTGCTGGTGCAGTCACTGTGTACATACATTACTTATCCTGTACTGATCCTCAGTTACATCGTGTATTATACTCCAGAGCTGCACTCACTATTCTGCTGGTGCAGTCACTGTGTACATACATTACATTACTTATCCTATAGTGATCCTGAATTACATCCTGTATTATACTCCAGAGCTGCACTCACTATTCTGCTGATGGAGTCACTGTGTACATACATTACATTACTTATCATGTAGTGATCCTGAGTTACACCCTGTATTATACTCCAGAGCTGCACTCACTATTCTGCTGGTGTAGTCACTGTGTACATACATTACATTACTTATCCTATAGTGATCCTGAATTACATCCTGTATTATACTCCAGAGCTGCACTCACTATTCTGCTGGTGGAGTCACTGTGTACATACATTACATTACTTATCATGTAGTGATCCTGAGTTACACCCTGTATTATACTCCAGAGCTGCACTCACTATTCTGCTGGTGCAGTCACTGTGTACATACATTACTTATCCTGTACTGATCCTCAGTTACATCCTGTATTATACTCCAGAGCTGCACTCACTATTCTGCTGGTGCAGTCACTGTGTACATACATTACATTACTCATCCTGTACTGATCCTGAATTACATCCTGTATTATACTCCAGAGCTGCACTCACTATTCTGCTGGTGGAGTCACTGTGTACATACATTACATTACTTATCCTGTACTGATCCTGAGTTACATCCTGTATTATACTCCAGAGCTGCACTCACTATTCTGCTGGTGTAGTCACTGTGTACATACATTACATTACTTATCCTATAGTGATCCTGAATTACATCCTGTATTATACTCCAGAGCTGCACTCACTATTCTGCTGGTGGAGTCACTGTGTACATACATTACATTACTTATCCTGTACTGATCCTGAGTTACATCCTGTGTTATACTCCAGAGCTGCACTCACTACTTTTCTTGTACTGATCCTGACTTACAGTCTGTTTTTGCGCTCTGGAGCTTCATTCACTATTCTGCTGGTTGTTGATGGAATCAATCAGCAAACTTGTCAGCACACCACGCTGAGCTCTTGTATCTCTACACATCATATTTCTGTCAGTGTCTGATGTAAAGAAGACACAAAGCAGTTTTTGTGCAGACATTTTTTCAGAAACGAATGTTGGGAGATTTCTGCTTTAAACTGCAGGAGAGGAGAGTCTTACATGGATCATCACCAAATAGTAAAGGGCATGGGGCCAACCAGGGCGGGGTCCATTCTTTTCATCGCCGTGACAAAGTCCACGCCAGTTATACACCCACATAAGCGTGCACTTGCACAGATAGTTACAGACCGTGCCTTCTACAATGACTGATATCAGCGCCAGCCACCGTGCCGCCATAACACTGCTTCCCAAGTATTCGTAACTGTGCCAACCACATAGCGTTTTCTCAAAAAATCATATTTCCTCATGTGCTGACATCTAGCGTCCAAACATATGACTGAATATGAAGTATTAGATTTACTGTCAGACCAAGATAAGCAGCTGTCACGACGTTGCTGCAGATGACTGAAAATGACCTGATGATAAGTAGAAGAAGTAGATGAAGAACAACATGGGGACTGATTGGACATGGGGGCATTTGGACCCCAGCAATCACCCGTACTACCAATTATTCAAAGCCATGAAACAGAAAGGGGTTGACCTCTGTCTTATGAACTTTTAGAAATGGAATTTACCCACATAACCGCTTCCCTTAATGTCTCTTCTTGTGCACTGATCCTAAAAGTCTTCAGCGCATGCGCACGTACAGAAGGTTGTGCTGCTTGTATTTGCACATACGCTGAACGCCTAAGCACTGGCAGAGAAGAGGAACCATCCAAAGAGGCAATTACGTTGGACCCCGCCATCTTGGGAGCTGTGGATCTATGTCAGGAACAAAAGAGGAAGTTAAAGGGGTTGTCCCATCTGAAACATTGGGGGTATATCTCTAAGACTTTGCGGGCTCCATTCTAAAGATGGGTCCCAGAGGTGGGACTCAGACCTATCAGACATTGGGGGCATATTCTAGCAATATGTCCCCAATGTTTGAGATGACAAAACTCCTTTCAGTGCTGGACCCCACTCTCTCTTAGTCCCATAGCAGTAGCGTGGTCTGCCCCATGGTGAGTAGCCAAACTATAGCAACCATTGAGATGGAGAAGGATCGACCATGTTGGATTTTTTGCGTTCCCCAATTTTTGGTTTCCTTAGAAGATGAGCTGCTGCAAGATGTTAGGAGAGATCGTTATCCAGTGTTCACCCAGCAGATATCTAACTTTAATGATGAGCGGTAACCTGTAGCATGAAGACCATAGAGCCTCTTTTATTGGATGTTCACTCAAGACAACACCTGTCCATACGTTCTGGTAGAACAAGTTCATGGTCACGAGGTGACCATAACTTAAGAAAAGTGACCCCAACTTGCAAGTGATTTATCCTTGGTGTCGTTGAAACTCATGTGTCCTATAGTTGGGCCTTTATAATTGTGTCAGAACGTAGGCCCCCCAGAAGATCCCCCTTTGGACCCACCTAACCTTGCATGAGAGAACTTTGCTAGACAAACTGCAAAGATCATCTCTTGCTATTGAGGTGCAATCATGCCAGGATCCCACAAAGCACATCGCATGATCACTGAAGATGGGGCCAATGGCCCTGGTGGCCTGGGTACTTGGAGCTTGCACTTCTGATCCCACAGGTTGTGCCCTAGGTTATGAAAAACTGTTGGAAAGTTTTATTTTGGACAATTGTCTGGCAAAGTTATTTGACACTCACCACCCAACGACTGGTCCATCGACCATATACCCGACAGTCCACTGACTGGATGGACCACCCCTTTAATGGGATTCCAAAAAACGAACATATTAATGCTTCGAACATGTGCAGCAGCAAAACCAGTTTTCTCCTAAAGCGTTCTTCATAAGATTTAGTGTCTCTTATCTATACTTTGGACATTCAGTCCATGATATGGACCATACATCATCATCTCTGAAGACGTAGTCACGAGAAGTTGCCGAGTTCTGGAAATATTTCAACAGATGAAGGAAATATTTACATTTTTGGCACTTCTGCCCATAGAAAGAATCCGACAAGGGGTAAGTCGTGAAAATAATGGATAAAGAATAAAATTGTAGATGCCAAGCAAAAATTTAGAAAATCTGACAAAAAAGCACTGTATATCTGCTGCAGTCTGAATGTGGAATCTGCACGTCCTCACCTGGAGCTCCAGGAATTTGGTTGCTCTTGGAGCCAGTAATAAATTTCAGGTTGACTTTATATAATCTGTTGGGATATTGGGCTGTGAATTATTTCAGGAAAGCTGTGAAGAAAATAACTTCTCACCCAGATGCATTACTTGAAGTTCTTGGTCCCCAGTGCAAAATCGGCAACAGGTATCCCATCTATTCACCCCATGTTGCCATCGACTGCTCTGTAACTCCCTTGTTTTTCTGAAGATAACCCTTGACCCTCTAAATATCTTACCACAGGACAGTTTGTAGTGGGTACAGCTCTTCCTCCCTCTCTCAGCGCATGTCACAGAGCATGCTCACTACACTCTTCCATAGTCAAGCCAATTAGTTGTCTTTAGTTGTTCATTTGACTTAGTTTTCCTATCTTCAGATGCCTGCTATAAAGCAAATCTGCGGCATTGAATTCGCTTATGCCCATTTTTGGCTGTTACTTTTAAAGAGCCCTCTGTCGGCAGGATTGACCCTATTAAACCAAGGCCATTGCCTGGTAGGGTAGATCATGCTGATTATTCGGGGTTGCTAAATTATGTGGACCTTTATCTTTATTGAAAATACGCAGTTGGAGCACCGAGGGGCAGACTGTAAAGCTTCAAGCACTGCTACAGTTATGCCCCTTGCGCTCACTAAACTTACCTTGCCCTTTGATTGACAGCACTAGACATCACATCTAGAGCTGACTTCTGGCACCTGCACTCAGTTTCTGTGCTCTCCAGCTGCTGCTTGCCGGGCAACGCAGATTCAAAGCGCGCAGGCGCCTATAACTTTATTCTACATGGAAGTGTTGGTCCTCCATCTCTGAAGCCATGGCCGTCTCCGTTTCCAGGTGGAATGACGTTGTCAGGACCTGCACTGCACACAGGTATACTAACATTAACCCCTTCACTTCACTATACTAACAGGAATCCTTACAATAACCCTTTCACTGCCCAAGACCCCAAGGATACTGGTGTGGTTCCCCTAACTGTCCTAGACCACCTGAGATTCTGAAATTAACCCCTTTCCTGGCTAAGACCACCAAGGATATTAAGCCTTTCACTGCCCTAGATCACCTTTACTGCTGTATAGCACCAAGCACACAGACTTAAACCCCTTCACTGGCCTGGGCCACCAAAGATACAGGACTTAAACCTTCCACTGCCCTAGACCACCAGGGATACAGAAATTAATCATTTCACTGCATTTGACCACCAAGGATGTACACAATAACCATCACTGCACTAGACTTGGATACTGTTTGCTACTAGTTGCCTCATGTTATGTAGTCCTGCATATCTGGTGGCCTTATAATTAATTATTAGGGTGCATTGTGTTATTATTTTTTGCCTGGTTTAGAGGGAGATACTCTTAGGTCCCTAACTGTCTCCCACTCTAGCAAACTTTGGCTACTGCTTTAACCTAACTAATTTCTGGCTAATTTTACATTTTCAGTTTTTTTAAATCTTTTGAAATAGAATCTTTCGCTATGACAGACTAGTTGATTGGCTGAAAGGGAGCATGTGATACATAATTAAGGACTGAGCCAGTTTTGGACTTAAAGGTCATGTCCACCATCGCAACCAGAATTTTCATTAAAGTTTATCTTAAATGATACAATTTTGCAAATAGTCTTTTTTCGGGACCACAGCTCCTAGACAGATCTATGCATCTCCATGGTAACAAGAACAATCTGCAAGAACAACCTGATTCATTACTCCTTCTGTCTGTCCCCTATTTCCTGCTTGCTTATACTGTATACCAAATGTATGTTAAGAAGATGTAAGGGAAAACCAGAAGGGATTGTGCTACACGATTATCAGATATGTATATGACTTTCATGAAATAAATAGGATTGATTAAATAAAAAAAGTTTATTTTATTTTTTGCTCTTAATCCCTAATTGAATCCAATTTATTTTAACATTTGCTTTATATCTTTTTTTAAGACACTTTTACGTGTATTCCCAAATCCCAATAACTTTGCTTTTTTTAAACCTTCGTTTTGTGCAGTTCGTCTTATTATTATTATCATTGTGTAGGGACACACCCCTAACTGTTAACACTTAGTTGTCAATGTAGTCATCATACATTTCCAGGAGGAAAAACAGAGGAACTGCACAATGAAGAGTTCTAAGAATACATGCTGAAGAATTTTTTATATTATGGAAATGCAAGTATTTACAGGTCATTGTTGCCTCATCTGCCTCTTCTCTGCCCAAGCCTCCAATCTATCCAGATCCCCCTGTAGCAGTATATTGTCCTCTTCAGTGTTAATTACTTTACACAGTTTAGTGTCATCTGCAAAAATAGCTATTTTACTCTGCAAGCCTTCTACAAGATCATTAATAAATATATTGAAAAAAATGGGGCCCAATACTGACCCCTGAGGTACCCCACTAGTGACAGTGACCCAATCTGAGTGTGTGCCGTTAATAACCACCCTCTGTTTTCTGTCACTCAGCCAGTTACTTACCCACATACAGACATTTTCTCCCAGTCCGAGCATCCTCATTTTATATACTAACCATTTATGAGGTACGGTGTCAAATGCTTTGGAGAAGTCCAGATATATGACATCCATTGATTAGCCGCTGTCAAGTCTAGAACTTACCTCCTCATAGAAACTGATTAACTTTGTTTGGCATGACCGATCCCTCTCATGAAGCCATGCTGATATGGCGTTATTTGCTTATTTCCGTTGAGATCCTCTAAGATAGCATCTCTCAGAAAACCTTAAAACAGTTTCTCCACAACAGATGTTAAACCTACCGGCCTATAATTTCCAGGCTCTGTTTTTGTACCTTTTTGAATATTGGCACCACATTTGCTATGCGCCAATCCTGTGGAACATTCCCTGTCAGTATAGAGTCCGCAAATATCATAAATAAGAGTCAGGCTATGACATCACTTAATTCCCTTAGGATACGGGGGTGTATGCCATCTGGTCCTGGCGATTTGTCTATTTAAATCTTTTTAAGTCGCTGTTGTACTTCTTCTTGGGTCAGACAGGGAACTTTTAATGGGGAATTTACTTTTACATTCTGCATTTCATCTTCATTCCTCAGTGTATACATTGGAGAAAAAAATATTTAATAGCTTTTCTTTCTCCTCGTCGCTCTCTGCAACTCCCCCCTCATTACTCTTTAAAGGGCCGACACCTTCAGATTTATACTTTTTAACATTTATATAATTAAAGAACATTTTAGGGTTAGTTTTACTCTCTTTGGGCAATTAATCTCTCGGTCTCTAGTTTGGCCGCTTTTATTTGTTTTTTACATGTTCTATTTTTTTCCTTATAGTTTCTCAGTGCTTTCTCCTTACCCTCCTGTTTTACCCTGGGTTCACACCTGAGCGTTTCTGAGACGCGCGTTTTACGCGCGTTTTTGTCGCACGTATTACAGCGCGTTTTTGCAAATAGGAAACGCGCGTCATACGCGCATTCTTGACTCTGGAGACCAAATCGAAAAAGGCATAACTACACTTTAACGCGTGTTAAACGCGCGTTTTACGCGCGTTCCCATTGAAGTCTATGGGTGCAAACGCGCCACAAAACGCCCCAAAGAAGCTCAAGAACTTCTTTGAGCGTAGAACGTTTTACAGCGCGTTCAAACGCGCTGTAAATCGCTCAGGTGAGAACCATGCCCATAGGGAAACATGAGTTTTCTCCTGTTTAGCGTTTTACAGCGCGTTCGAACGCGCTGTAAAACGCGCAAGTGTGAACTGAGGGTTAGTGATTTATATGCTTTTTTTTGGGTCATTTATTACTTTCTTTACATTTCTATTTATCCACATTGGTTTCTTTTTGTTCCTTAACCTTTTATTCCCATACGGTATGTACCTCTCACAATGAGATTTTAGGATGCTTTTAAAAATATCCCATTTTGTGGCTGTATATTTTATTTTTGAGGACTTTGTTCAAGTTAGTTGGCCTCTCTTAGTTGGCTAAATTTAGCTTTTTTGAAGTTTGGTATTTTTGTTCCTCCCTGTAGAAATGCCCTTTTGAAAGATAATTGGAAGTTTATTACTTTATGGTCACTATTTCCCAGGTGTCCCCCAACCTGCACGTCTGTTGTTCTGTCAGGTCTATTGGTTAATACTAAGTCCAGTATGGCCGTCCCCCTAGTCGGGTCCTAAACCAGTTGGGAAAGGTTATTGTCTTTGGTTATTGCCAAGAACCTGTTTCCTTTATGCAATGTACAGCTTTCAGTTTCCCAGTCTATATCTGGGTAGTTGAAGTCCCCCATAATAACGACTTCATTATGATTTGCCGCCTCGTCTATCTCGTTAGGTCTATCTAGGTAGTAGATTTTTTCTGTTATATTAGGTGGTTTATAGTAATTAATTCTTGTTTTTGCCTCCATGTATTTCTACCCGCAGTGACTCCACATGTTCATGTCCCTCACTTACATCTTCTCGGACTGTGGGCTTTAGACAGTACTTTACATAAAGGCAGACCCCTCCCCCTCTCCGGTTTTGACGATCCTTTCTAAACAGCCTGTAACCTTGTACATTAATACATTATTCCCACTATATCATAGTACTCCTTACAAATCAATAATTCCATTTCACCAGTTTTATTAGTCAGGCTTCTGGGATTAGTATACATACAATTAAGAGGTTTATGTATATTTTTTACCCTACACCTTTCCTTCTGAACTGTTCTAGTCCCTCCTTCCATTCCTCCCCCAGTCACACTACCTCGCCCCCGGTCTCTATCTGCACTATCTTCCCCTCCTATAACGTAATTACCCTCCCCCCTAGTCCCTAGTTTAAACACACCTGCAATCTTCTTGCCATCTTTTTCCCCAACGCAGCTGCCCCTTCCCCATTGAGGTGCAGCCCGTCCCTACGATAGAGCCTGTAGCCAACAGAGAAGCCGGCCCAGTTCTCCAGGAACCCAAACCCCTCCTTCCTACATCAGTTCCTGAGCCACTTGTTAACCCCCCCCCCCCTAATCTCCTGCAGCCTTTCTTGTGTGACTCATGGTACAGGCAGTATCTCGAGAAAATACTACCTTTGAGGTCTGTGCCCTAAGCTTTTGACCTAAATCCCTAATGGTCTAACAGTCAATGGGACTAAACCCTGGGGGTCTTTTTTACATTGTAGGGCTGGGATTGTCATGCTGAGGGAGAGGTGCCTGATATCATCCATACTGTGGGACACTCCCAGTGGTAATCATGATATCGTGCATGGTAAGTTATTTTATGGGAAATTATTAATACTGGTACGTAGTATGTAGTATGTGCAAACCTATAAATTAGGACTTCCCTAGCAGATTTCCATGGAAGCAGGCCTAGATGTTTCCTTTCTGAGTCAATCCTCCAGTATTTGAACTTTCTCTCTCTGATTCAGCCACATGGGTGCAATATCTCTTGTAGATTTTCTGCACTACACACTGTTCAAACATGGGGCAGCCCCTCTCTGACAGACTAAGCTGTTCCTTTTTCGGGTTGTTGTACTCATATTAAATAGTACCTTCAGGTTTCCTCTGAGAGATGTAGTTTTATGATACAGTAGGCCAGTGTTCCTGCTCTTCCATTAAAGTGCTATGGAATGTATGCAGATTTCACTCCACAGTCTTTAGTCACGCACCTCTTCTCACACAGACTGTCACACTCCAAAATGACTCAGTTGCTTCCTCAGAGGTTGGTTAAAGGGGTTATCAACCCCTAAAATGCCTCCTCTACGGCCACGGCTGCATCTACCTGTCGCGCGGATGAAAACATCTGGTGACAGGGGCAGCAGCCAATAGCAGGCCGCGACAGGGACGAGTCTCCCTAGCATAGCGGGGGACACTAGGGATGCTCTTCCCCGTCGCCATGGATCAAGCGGCGGCGGTGGCGGCGTCAGAAGCGACGTGGAAGTTGGGGAGCAAGGTAAGTAGAATCATTGTGAGGGGCCCGGGCAGTAGGGCAGAATTTTAGGGGTTGGATAACCCCTTTAAGGCTATGTCTCAAGCTGGCTTTTTACTTCCCTCCCCCAGGGCTGTTCTCTTTGTTTCCTCACAGTTCACTTTCTCAGCTCCAACTGAACTTCTAAGGCCAATTAACCTCTTTGCAGCCTATAGACAGGGAACTATATACTGTATACCATATGCTAAAGCACATGTTTAACCTTTTTAAGAAGGACACTCCAGCAGTATTGGGTAAGTGGCCAGGATAAACCTATCTCCATCTTGCCTTACCTTGGAATTGGGAATTGGCTTTTGGACTTCACTGTTAGGGACACAGAGTAAGGCTGAATAAAACAGGTGCAAGCTCACAGGTAGCGGACCTACACGATGCCAAGAAGTAGCAGGACAAAACTATAAGCCAGAGAAAGTGATAAGCGAGAGCAGGGCGGTGGAGGGCATGGGCCGCCATCATAACACCCCTATAGTGTTTCAGTGTTTTTTATTCAGAGACAGATTTGGACATGAGGTCATAGATGACCATTTGTTCCTGACACTCAGGGAAGCCCCATTTCCCAAATAAATGACCATTGATTACTGACACTTGGGGAAGTCCTATTTCCTAGACTATCACGAATGTGACCTCCAGGGCAGCTCTGACTGCACGTGATAAAAGCCTGCTGCCAAGCTACATGTCGACATCTCAGAAAAGTCAAGCAACCATTAACATTTGTGTGACTTGTTTGCAACTTGCTGTTGTATGACTATCTGGGGGCTGTAAAAATGTGCAGGCAAGACTCACACAACTTGCATTATGGTCTATGATGACAAAGTTGCATGCAAAGAATCCTACACTTGTGTTTACAGTCGCAGTACCTGGCTTGTTGCATTGCTCCATTGTGATTACATGCAATGTAACATTGCAGTCTTCATGGCCAGAATGGTCATGGATAAGTAGTCGAGCTAGGGGTGTACATAGAAATCACTGGGACCCATAGCGAGAATCTAAATTCCCCTTTTATATCACATCCCAAAACCCATTCCAGGCCTCTCCCTTTGTTCCATGAACTATGCTTGCTGCTGCATTTTATAATGTATGCCATCAGGGCAGTGTTGGGAATTCAAAACAGCCCTGGCACACAAAAGAGGTATAATAGATTCAGTGTGTACAGGTACATAGTATATATAGATGTTCGCCAAATTTTTGGGGAAATATTCGGTTGAGTCCGAATTTTTTCGCAGCAAATCTCCTTAAAAAAACGGCCATTTCAGGGCTGCAAAGAGCCTTTATAGTGGTGTAGAACACTGTGCCTTGCAGTAACATGCATAGGGAGACTGCTGTGGTAGTGAAATAATACTGTGAATCAGTATGACATGCAGATGACAGGCGTCGCTCTTAGAATCACTGCACACTTCACTTATTTGGGCAGTCACGGGGCCAAAACTGACCAAATAACTCAAGTATCAACTCAGCCTTACAGGTCAATGTTAGCAGCAAGAAGAAGCGCACTCCTTTTACACCGTTGTCAGCTCATTCCACATAGATGTCTACAGAACCTGTTCTATTAAAGGCTTATACAAGTAAAGCTCCCGACAGAGTGGAGAGGGTGTCAGCAGTAAGTTTGTGTTGACGTCACTTATTTTGCCCTTCCTCTGATCCGTCAGAACAATAACCCCCAAAAAAGGATCCTGTTTGTTGAGCATGCGCCTTCACTCGGTCAGCATTTGGTCAGTAATCCATCAGTATTGCTAATGCCAAAATGAAAACAGGAGTGGATCCAAAACAAAGATGAGAAGTGAATGGAATATTTTAATGTCTTCTATGTTTTGCACCCTCTCCTGCTTTTCGCTACCAAATCATAAGCCAATTTTGAGGGGACCATACAGACCTTACAGCTGCTACACAGACAGGATCCGTTGAAGTGGTCATGAAGTGGGGAGGGTGGGAACAGCATCAGAAGTCCACAGAGTGGCCCTATGACATAGTGGTGAGGTGGAAGCAGCATGAGGAGGCCACAGAGTGGCAAAATGACAGTGTGGGGGTGGCATCAGCAGCATGAGGAGGCCACAGAGTGGCACAATGACAGATCGTAGAGGTGGCAGCAGCATCTGGAGGAGGCCACAGAGTGGCACAACGAAAATGTGGAGGTGGCCACAGCATCAGGAGACCACAGAGTGGCAAGGTGACAAAGTGTGGAGGTGGCAGCAGCATGAGGAGACCACAGAGTGGCAAGGTGACATAGTGTGGAGGTGGAAGCAGCATGAGGAGGCCACAGAGTGGCACAATGACAGTGTGGCCCTAATTTTTTCCTACTTTTACACAACACAAAAGGCTTTTCAACAGATAAGTGCAACGCTGAACGGCGATTATATTTTTATTTTGCCACTAATACACGGCAAACTGGGCTTTACAATATATCACTGCACCGCACAAGGGCAAATTTTTTTTTTCTTTTGCCACTTATACACGGCAAAAAGGACTTTACAACATATAACTGCACCGCACAAGGGCAAATAAGAAGTGTTGTAGAAATATGAACCCTGTTCTACATAAATGCTGTGGAACGATTCCTCCCTATCCTTTCCCTGCACTTATAAGTCTTTTTTTCACCACAATGAAGTCTTTCCTATCACTGTCCCTAGCGCCTTCTGACGTCTCTCTCTGCACTAAGCACACTGGTAAATGGCAGAATCCTAGATGGCTGCCGCTATTTATAGAGCTGTGACATAAAAGGGCTGGCTGGCTGCTGATTGGCTGCATGCATGGCATTATGGGTGATCCCGCCTTCCTAGAGTTCCTTTCTCCATGTCCTCACACCTGCAGCAGTCATTTTAGGAAAAAATGTGATTTGTTACCACGAAGCATGAGGAAATTCGGCTTTGGTGCAAAACGAATTGTTCCTGAAATTCGGATCGAATTCCACTTCGTCAACTTCGATTCGCTCATCTCTAATAGTATATACAGCAGTGTACTGATATGTGAGGTATAATAGAAGCAGTGTGTACAGATATATAGTATATACAGCAGTGTATTGATGTGTGAGGTTTAATAGAAGCAGTGTGTACAGATATATAGTATATACAGCAGTGTATTGATGTGAGGTATAAGGTATAAATTACAGCTCGTACCTCACATATCAGTCCACTGCTGTATATACTATATATCTGTACACACTGCATCTATTATACCGTGAACCTCATATATCAGTACACTGCTGTATATACTATATATCTGTACACACTGCATCTATTATACCGTGTACCTCACATATCAGTACACTGATGTATATGCTATATACCTGTATACACTGCATCTATTATACCTAGTACCTCACATATCAGTACACTGCTGTATATACTATATACCTGTACACACTGCATCTATTTTACCTTGTACCTCACACATCAGTACACTGCTGTATATACTATATACCTGTACAAACTGCATCTATTATACCTTGTACCTCACACATCAGTACACTGCTGTATATACTATATATCTGTACACACTGCATCTATTATACCTTGTACCTCACATATCAGTACACTGCTGTATATACAATATACCTGTACACACTGCATCTATTATACATCGCACCTCACATATTAGTACACTGCTGTATATACTATATATCTGTACACACTGCATCTATTATACCTTGTACCTCACATATCAGTATACTGCTGTATATACAATATACCTGTACACACTGCATCTATTATACATTGCACCTCACATATCAGTACACTGCTGTACATACTATATACCTGTACATATTGTATCGATAATACTGTGTAATAATTGCAGTATATATATATATATATATATACTGAAGAAGATGGGCAGCACTCCAACGAAAATTCCAAGTGTTCTTTATTCACACAAGTGGAAAGACGACGTTTCGGCTCGACAATAGAGCCTTTTTCAAGCCTATATATATATAGCAAATTAAAAATAGGCAGCACTCCGAGAAATAAAAGAAAAATCACCTTTTATTCACCCATGTGGGCAGCACGCTGTTTCGGCTCGCAACTAGAGCCTTTCTCCTAGAGCCTTTCTAGTTGCGAGCCGAAACGTTTTTTTAGACTTGCTGCCATCTTTTTTCATTTATATATATACACACACACAGAGAGCAGTGTATTCATGTGAGACATAGAAGGTATAATAGTGCAGTGTGTACAGATATATGTCGTCAGTTCTACATTATGGTCACTGTGTGTAAGGTACATGAGGTAGTGGTCACTGTAACTGTCTGAAGTATTATATATGAGTGAGCAATGAATAAAAACATGGCATGGGTGGGGGGCAAATAAAGAGAAAAGTGGAGGACCTCCTCTTACCACTCTATTCCAGTCTGTGTGGATCAATGCAGAGCACTTTGTGCACTTCTAATCCTTGCTGTTAGGGGTTTAGGGACCTTTGATGTTGTACCTTTCAAACCTAGGAACTACTCCATTTGCTACACCTTTGCTAGATCCTGCAGGACCTGTGATGTTGAAGATGATGTCATCACTGGTCCTGGCAGATTCACTGTTCTAATCTGGGAACTACACTTTACAGTGTGCAGTTCCCTTACAGGACCTGTGATGACATCATCAAAGTTCCTTTAGCTTTAGGAAGATAGACGGAGCAATTAGGGGGCAAGGCCTCTCCTCCACTACCGGCCCCTTCCTCATGGGCCTCATAGGCCCTACTGCTACTACTACTACTGCTACTACTACTACTGCCACTACTGCTGCTGCTACTACTTATATTACTACTACTGCCACTACTGCTACTAAAGGCACTACTGCTACTACTACTACTGCCACTACTGCTGCTGCTACTACTTCTATAACTACTACTGCCACTACTGCTACTAAAGGCACTACTGCTACTACTACTACTACTGCCACTACTGCTGCTGCTACTACTTCTACTACTACTACTGCCACTACTGCTGCTGCTACTACTTCTATTACTACTACTGCCACTACTGCTGCTGCTACTACTTCTATTACTACTACTGCCACTACTGCTACTAAAGGCACTACTGCTACTACTACTACTGCCACTACTGCTGCTGCTACTACTTCTATTACTACTACTGCCACTACTGCTGCTGCTACTACTCTCTATTACTACTACTGCCACTACTGCTACCAAAGGCACCACTGCTACTACTACTACTGCCACTACTGCTGCTGCTACTACTTCTATAACTACTACTGCCACTACTGCTACTAAAGGCACTACTGCTACTACTACTACTGCCACTACTGCTGCTGCTACTACTTCTATTACTACTACTGCCACTACTGCTGCTGCTACTACTACTATTACTACTACTACCACTACTGCTGCTGCTACTACTACTATTACTACTAGTGCCACTACTGCTGCTGCTACTACCACTATTACTACTACTGCCACTACCCTTACTACCACTCTTACTACTACTACTACTAATAATAATAATTACATTTTATGATCCATTGTGGGATTATGAAATATTTACACCCTTCGCCGTGCTGCCCTGCCCAAAGACCCAGTTTACATCACACTTCCAAAGTCTGTCACCTCTCACCCTTCCATTTCCTAATTTTTGTCCCATGAAATCCTCCACATTTTTTACTCACTTCACGGACCTGTGAAATAAAGCTAATATTATAACTAATACATTGCATCGACTTTAACCTATGAGGAATCCTCTCTGCATTTCCTCAGTGAGTGGTGTCTGAGGGAAAATTTTCCTACTAAATTTAACAGTTGCAAAACTCCCCTCCCTTGTGTGACGTGGGGTGTGCAGGGATAAGGATGATGTCTGATGTGAGTCACTAGGGCCACTCCTTCTGCTCTGCTTCAGGCTTCCACTCTGCTCTTTGTGTATAAAAGTTCCCTGGGAAGTTCAGTGTGTCCACCACTCTGCGTCCAGCTCTGCCTTGTACCAGCCTTGGTGAGGCTCAGCCTGAAGTTCAGAGTGCAAGCTGCCTCCTCTAGAACCATGCAAGTCTATGCTGCCCGGGTCCTAGCCGCTGCCACCCTGTTGGTGCAAGCCATTGCCCTACCCCAGGATGAAGCATCTACAGCAAGAAGTAAGAGGGATGGGGGCATTCATTCATGGAGCATTGTGCAGCCACATTTCTCCACCTCTGAACAAAAGGAAGTTTTGGGTTATTTTTGTTACTTTTCCTTTCCCTTTTAAGCTTCCAGATACAGAATTCTACAACCTCCTGCAAGTGCATGTATAGAAGTAGCAGAGCTGGTTACATCCCTTTTGCACAGTGATATAGTTACACTATGCAATAGTTTACAATCAACTCATCATACGGCTACAATGTGTCAAATGACTCAACTCTGCTACATCTGTAACACGCACAGTGAGTCCATCTTTGCTGCTCTTCCCCAGAGCTCTGTAAATATGAGGTTGCACATTCCTGACTTGGAATGCTTCTCAATACTCAAGGGGAGGGGGGGATGGGATAATTAGTTCGAGTCATGGAAATGAAGAAGACAGTTGTTACTGATTTTGGCTGCATTATTTTTTAAGTCCGGGATCGCACAGTCTCACTGTAATGCGCTTACTATGTTTTGAAGAAAAACTGGGATGAAATCCAGAAATCCGAGGGCGTAATGCCTTCCTTTGCGGTTCTGTTTTTTGTCTCAGAATGGCCATGGACCTTCAGTAGCTTTTGGCCGAACGCTCATTGGCTCAGCCTGACATGTATGTCTTCTCAATGGGAAGCAAGCCACTGTCAGGTCAACTAAGTCAACATGCCTGATCCTTCAGTTCCCCGTCATCTGCGTCCGGTGAGAGTTGGGACATTCCCATGCACATAGCATACCTGGTCAGGCCTGCCGAAATCGTCAGATTTACCCAAAATTCGTCGTATGTGTGTGGCCAGCTTAAAAGGATTCTCTGGGCTATAGATATTGATGACTTATCCTCCAGATAGGTCGTCCATATCAGATCGCTGGCGGTCTGATATCCGGCAACCAGACTGCTTTGGATTGCTGCGGCTCCAGAAGCGAAATAGTGTACGGAGTTGGAGACAAACAATGCCACCCACTGTGTAGTGGCCGTATTGGGTACTGCAGCTATTCAAGTGAATGGGAGCTGAGCTTCAGTACGTTGGAGCCAAAAACGAAACCATGTATAAAGCTTTCTGTTTCTTCTCCGTTCGCTTAGGGTCATGGAGACATCTGATTGGTGGGGGTGGCGGGAGTCAACAATCTGATACTGACAGAGGATAGATCGTAAATATCCCTTTAAGGCTTCCTGCACATGGTTGTATTATGTGTTATCTAGACCTGAAATATAGTATCTTTAGCTGCCATTGGACTGTACTACACCTCCATGTGCCTATAATGTTATACAGGACATGCAAAAGTTTGTTTCTCGTTGATTTATGTGAAATCCGTGATAAAACCAAATTGTAGCATGTTCCATAGGATGTTTTAATAGAAAGGTATGGCATACTGCACCCACTACAGGTTATAATGATCCACAAACCATGCAGGACCAGAGAGTTAAGTGATGGACTCTGCTCTGCTCCATGTGTAGGATTACTAGTCCTGGAATATAATTGCATGGTGGCTCAAGGATCCTGCTGGTAATATTGCAGGTCTGCACCATGGACCCTTATTTGCTTTCTGTCTGAGAATGTTAAGCAGCTGACCCTGTCTATGTACTATGACCTTATCTCACCCTAAGAACATGTGATCTCCTTGCAGATGCCACCGCTTGTCTTCTTCCCATAGACGAAGGACCTTGCAAAGCCCTACTACCCCATTATTACTACGACCGATACACCCAGACATGCCTGGAGTTCTTATATGGAGGTTGCGGTGGAAATGCTAACAACTTTGAGACCTTGGAGGATTGTGAAAAAAGCTGCTGGAAAATCAAAAGTGAGTCCTGCGGTAGTGTACCGTACCATACATGATCTAGCCTTCATGCTAACTGATTGCATAATGACGCCGCATGATAAAGGAGGCGTTGCTCTGTCCCATGCAGGACCACCTACAAACCAGGAGAGCAATGAATACAACTAACGAAACAGGTTCCCAACAGCACAATCTATCTATATGTCTGCAGAACTTCTACTGAAGTTATCCCATCTTTACTGACCTACCACTGAAATTCTGGACACAATTGATCCTCTGGTTTTATATCTAAAGGTTATGGTTATATATTATTGCATTTTACCTATTTTGGGGTAAATATTTTTTTAATTGATTATTTGGTACAAATTTTAAACTGGTTTTCCTCCACTTCCTCCAGTCACTTTGACTGCATTGGCAGAATGTTGCTTCTCCTTCTCAGTGGATCCATCATATACCTGCCCTGATGCCTGGATCTGTAGCCCTCGTCTCTGAACTCCTGAAAGCTCATAAACACTCATTTGAGCAAAATTAATTTCGGTTGGATACACATTTTATGAGCTGCTAGAAAAGTAAAGAAAAGTTATCCAGATCAAGCCATCAGAGCAGCTCTCTGGCAGATTCATTGAGAAGGAGACACAACCGTCTGCAGATTCACTGAAAGTGAAGGTTGTAGAAGACAAACAGTTAAAATTTTTAATAAAGACCAATGGAGAAATTGTTTTTTAGAGCAAAATAAGTAAAATGCAATAATATAAAAAATGCTCCCAGAGCTGTCCATTGACTTATGTTGGGTATGTTACAGTTTTCCTGTTCTATTGTACAGGGTTGGACTGGTCAAACCATCCTAGGTTCTAACGCCATAATGAAATCCAACCTAAGCTATGAGTGGAGCAAGTCACTTCTTGCAGGGGTTCACTTTTTGAAAGCAAATACATCTTAAGCACTCTCTTCCATAAGGCTGGGCTGTGGGCCACAGGAATCATTTCTTCTGGTGGTCCCCAGGTGGTGTGACCTAGGGGAATGCTTCTAGGTGCCTAAGATGAAAAGGAAAATTATGTCTTACTGCCCCTTAAGAAAAAATTTGGACTTAGGAATTTGTGGGAATGGGCTGGGTATCAGAACCAAAGGGTAATGCAGTTAAGCAAGGGCCTCAATTGATGAACAGGACACTCTTGCATAAGCTTGAAATTTTCTTTCTTCTGCAGGGCTCTCGGGCAAATTTTTAACTTTTGCCAATCGATTGTTGCCCCTTTGTATGTTGAAGGTTGCCAACTCTCTACAATTTCACAGATAATCCCTGATAGATGATATGACTAGGCAGGTTTTGGCCAATATCCCTACCAGAAGCTATTTTTATTTTTGAGGGGAGGGGGGGGGGCAGTGAGGTTAATCGGTTGTAGGACCCAAAAAGTTCCTCCCTTCCTTCATTCAAGATCAAGGTCAACTGACAATAATAGACCCTGTTACTAAACATGCCCTGAATGGGGCATTTGAACTTGAACTCTATCCGCTACCTATAGACATTAGGGACATTCGGCTGGATCAGTCAACAGCTTTCCCGTCTACAGAACGCAGTAGACAAGTCCAGCTGAATGTACCTGGGGTGAATATTGATTGGTTACGTTGGGTTTCTTTCAGATGATTTGAACAGTTCAGTTTCTGAAAAAATCTTTCAGTTGACAGCCGAAAAAGTGGACACACCGGGTAAGGTCTAGAGCACTTTATGTGAGGCAACGTCTCCCTGCAAACGTTGAAGCATTAGGAGAGCAAAAACCTTAAAGGAATAGTTGGCCAGTGGTCCAAGACGTCATGGTGAAGCTGCCACCATAAATAATATTCCAGCAGTAGGGTCTTACTAAATATCCCAGATGTCGTCACCTCCTAACAGCACTTCCGCTTGTAGGCACGCTTCCACATTGGCCTTATAACATATTTTTATGTTATGTTTTATTACTTTATTTGGTTTGCAAAAAATCTATTGACTATAACATTTTTCCTTACATTTTACAGAAGTCCCCAAAATTTGCAGAATGGAGCCCGAGCCGGGACATTGCCGAGCCTTTCTGAAGCGCTATGCTTTCAACCTGATGACCATGAAGTGCGAAAAATTCATTTATAGCGGTTGCTATGGAAATGATAATAATTTCAGAGACGAAGCTTCTTGCCTTGAGACCTGCGCTCCCAAACGAAGTAAGTGACGTCATTAAATGGTCTCCTCCCTGCCTCATGAGACGGGGTCACTCTATGGAACAATAATAAAATGTAAAACATCTACAAACTAATACAATGGTAAAAATAATACAGATCTGTTAAAATGAAGAAAAAAATGTTTAAAAGAAATAAAAAATAAAAGAATGCAATAAATTACCTTAAAATGTTAATGGTATTTTCCAAAAAACAAAAAGAAAGAAAAAGAAATATAAAATATTTTATAAGAAGCTGCCATAGATGCAACCCATGTATGTGCTCTGTGGCCTGTGAAGAGAGGAACTTGAAGATAGGGGGCATTATTACATGGCGCCCTTCTATCCTCTTGATTTGGGGGCAAGAAATACTACTGCTACGTATACATCTACAGTCATGTAGGGTTATATTTCGGAGCAGGTTTACAGTAGTGATATTATCATCTAATAATGGAAAGCAATCAGTTCCTCAGGGGGTTCTCCTTGAAGAGACTCAGTTGGCATATGGAAAATTATTTTCAGGCAATGATCTACTGTGAACAAATTATGCAAATTAGTCAGACATACCAGAGACTCCTCCAAAAGGAAGGACAACCCATCTGTAGCTGTGACTAAGGCCAACGTAGCCAACCGATATCCTGCTCTATAAATATGGAGCTGAAATTTGCACAGGGTCGTGGTATCTAGATACATAATTATTAGTAATTGTTCTCATTTTATTTTATTTTACGCACTTATTTAGCACTGCAATATTCTGCAGCGCTTTACAGACATTAGCATCACACTGTCCCCAATGGGGCTCACAATCTAAGTCCCTATCAGTATGTCTTTGGAGTGTGAGAGGAAACCGGAGAACCCGGAGGAAACCCACGCAAACACGGAGAGAACATACAAACTGTGCAGATGTCCTTGGGTCTAATAGTGGTGGTCCACCTCTGTGGACATAATAGGGGGTGTACCACCTTTATGTCCCATAGCAGATGCTTTTACTTTAATAGACCTAGTCCAGTGATGGCTAACCTCCGGCATCCGCCTGTGTTGAAACTATGACTCCCAGCATGCTGCATTCATTTCTATGAAGTTCTGAGAACAGCCAAGCAAGTGTACATCTTGGGAGTTGTAGTTTTACCACAGCTGGAGTGCTGGAGGTTAGCTATCACAGTCCTAGTCCAGCCATATCTTATATGGATTGCCATTCATTTGAATGGCTGCATGTAATACCATGTTTCCCCTGTAGTGGCCACTGCAGGGAAAATAAGCAGCCCAAGGCCACTTCCACCAGGAAAATCTGGTTCCGAATTATTTGCATACGATCATGAGGTTCATTTTCATTGGTACTCAACCTGAGACTATTTACCGTAATATTTCATTAAATATATATATATATTTTAGTATTGGGTGCTGTTAAAGCCTAACGCTAATCTAGTATAGGCAGTTGGCATAGAGTCTATGTGTCACATATATAGCTGCTATTAAGGAGATAACACAACCTTTAGGGTCTACATACCATCTAGGCATCCAGCTGCAGAGGAACCTTGAGGGAAATACTGCCCATCGTCATGACTAAGGACAAGCTATGCTTGGTCTCTGCCCAGCTCCATGGTGGCAAACATTTTTGTATTGATTTCAGCATAGGGGCCATAAAGGAGGTGATCTATAATGAGGACCTCCATGACAGTTAATTAGTTACTGGAGACCATGGGACCCATGTATCATCGTTCAGGGGGTCCTCAAACATTTACACAATACAGTCTCATGGTTGTAGTCAATACTTACCCCAGTTTATCCCACAAGCTCCAGAAAGAACTCATATTTATGATAGAAAACTGTCTACGGGGGCAAGCCATGGTGACAGCTTCCATCTACTGTAGATTATATCTATACTGGTCATGTTGCACAGGAAGTTCAATTCATCTGAAGCCTTAAGGCGCTCATATATCTACATTATCTGACTCCCAAAAACTATTCTGCCTGGCTCTCCCATACGCATTCACACCGGTTAGGCCTTCTTTAGCCAAAAGCTATTCTTCTTGACTTCAAAGATCGGCAGGCACCTTAGATATACACTGTAATGTTCATAGAATTTAGTTGGTCACTACAAAAAAAAAAGCCTCCCTAAGACCAGTGTATCAGTAAGGTGCTATAATGAAAACCCTCAAAATGCACCCTCCAAAACTGCAGGTCAATGATGATACAAAAAGTATAATATAACTTAGTGAGTGACGAGGGGGACTTACGCCTCTTTAAGATCAACGGCATAGTTTGTGCCTATTCTGAAGTCCAAAAGAGCCTATACTGCTTTGGACTTTGGAGTAATACCTTTGAACCCTCCCCCACCACCTCTTGGCAGAACTGAAGAACTGGGAATAATTACTAAAGTAAAGGGAAACTCCTAACAAACACTAAAATTTCAGTTTTAGACCATGCCCTCGGAAGGGGGGACTAAGACCTAGTGAGTAACATCTCACTTGCTACTGGGTGGAAAGTGGATGGATTGACTCAAGCAATGATAGAGATAGAAGCAAATACAAAACCCTTCTGTCCTAGGGTTCATGTTGATTTTTGTTATGGGGCCCCCTCTTTTCTATGTCCCCAATTACCTAAATGCTGTCTTTCCCTACATCACCTACTAGCCTCTCTTGGGTCCATAGATGAAATCTGTGCTGGCCACAGCAACATGGCAACCAAAGAAGGAGGCAGCATAGAAAATGCTACCAACCGCTGCAGTAGGCACTGGTAGTATTTCCTATGCTGCCATGCCAGTTGACATGGCCAGTATAGGCTTCAGCCATGAGTAAGTAAAGTATACTAGGTGATCCCTGAAATGACTAGAGTTTCACTGTAAAGGACTTGGTACATTTAAAGGTCCTAATGTCACCCAAAAAACAAAACAAAACAATGATACTCACTGATCCCCCATCACTCCCTTTCTGATGCTTCCTGGCTCCCTACTGGTTTCTACTTCCTGCTTTCACTCGACACACAGGAAATAAACGCTCAGCCAATCACTGCCCAGAGTGGTGACCCATGTGACTGAGGAGTCAACTGGTCACCAATCATTGGCAGCCAGACAACCCCTTTATGGAAGCATATATCCTTATCATCACACAGGTCCTGCTTCTTTGTGGGCCCCTCAATGAATTCTCCGGTAGTCTTGTTGGAAGTTCGTAGGCAGAATTGTGTCATCTACAGTAGATTGATGTTTTTAGGACAATTTACAGAAGAAGAACTCTGACTTGCGACACACTTTCACTAGGTTTCACTTGCCCTTATGTTATTGACTTCTTTGGTGGTAGTAAAATGTATCATGCATGAGTAATACTGTATGTGCCTGAAGAAGGCATTACTCACTCTGCAGTCACTGCACACACAGTGGGAAGGACAATGGCAGAAAATATAGATTTCAATCACTTATAAAACATATGAAAGTTATTTAAAGAGATACTAACCACATTTATTATTTTTTTAATGATAGTTCGGTCTTATTAATCACTAATTGAACATTTTCTTTGTCTTGTAAGGGGTTGTCCAGTTTTCAAAACCCATTTTCATAGGGGCCCCCATCAACATATGAGATACATTTCTTCAAAAATGTTTAGATAGATAGATAGACGAGATAGATAGAAGAGATATATACGAGATAGATAGACATTAGATAGCCAGATAGATAGATAATAGCTATATATTAGATAGAGATTTTTTTTTTATGGATAGATAGATATGACATTAGACAGACTGATGGATAGAGAATTTTGTAATAGATAGATAGCTATGAGATGGATAGATATGAGATAGAGATAGATAGATAGATAGATAGATATGAGATAGATAGATAGATAGATAGATAGATAGATAGATAGACCATTGATTGATAGATAGATAGATAGATAGATAGATAGATAGATATGACATTAGACAGACCAATAGATAGATAGATAGATAAATAGATAGATAGATATGACATTAGACAGACCAATAGATAGATAGATAGATAGATAGATAGATAGATAGATGAGATATATATGAGATAGATAGACATTAGATAGCCAGATAGATAGATATTACATTAGACAGACGGGTAGATAGATAGATAGATAGATAGATAGATAGATAGATAGATAATAGATAGATAGATAGATAGATAGATAATAGCTATATATTAGATAGAGATTTATTTTTAAATGGATAGATAGATATGACATTAGACATACTGATAGATAGATAGATAGATAGATAGATAGATAGATAGATAGATAGAAGAGATATATACGAGAAAGATAGACATTAGATAGCCAGAGAGCGAGAGAGAGATAATAGCTATATATTAGATAGAGATTTTTTTAAAATACATAGATAGGAAATATATATATGATATCGATAGACGATAGATAGATAGATAGATAGATAGATAGATATCCAGATGGAACATAGATGGATAGATAGGTAACTCTATGCTCTGATCTTTTCACTCCTACGTTACATTATAGCAGCTGTTTGGTTTTGTGTTATAGATGCTCCCAGCTTCTGCTATAGCCCAAAGGATGAGGGATCATGCTCTGCTTCTGTAACCCGCTATTATTTCAACACTGAATCCAAAGCCTGTGAAGAGTTTACATACACGGGTTGTGGAGGAAACTCTAACAACTTTGTCAGGATGGAAGATTGTAATAAAGTGTGCAAGAAAGGTGTGTGCGGAGATCTAACAAAAATCGTTTAGGTTAAAAAAAAAAGCTGAAACATTTCTAAATAACTTGGTTTGATTGCAAATCATTGTGAGAGGATCTAAAAACATAACATTTAATAAAAATAGACGCAATTTTAGAAATCTTACTAATATTCCCAGTAACTGAAATGCCAAGTCCAATGTTTCTAACCCATAAATCCAGGCCAAAAAATATTGTTTCATTAAAATTGATTAAGATTATAATTTTCAACATTATTTTAATATCAATTTTGAAATCATTTATAATGTCTGATCACATGCATGTGAAAAAAAATAAAATACATAACAAAAATTGAAAAATGAGTTCCCTAATGTTGTCAATTATTATTGATTTTTAGGAAATAAAAAGCCAAGGCCTAAGAATCGTATTCGCAAGCTGAAGACACAATCTTGAGCGACCAGTGGGGAAGATACACTTTTATAGGTTCACATTAATGTCTTTCTTGGGACAAGCGGGATACAGCCGGTGGAGAAGAGCTTGCCTATTGTTGCAATATGTAAAAAATTGTGATGTCGTACTTCCAGTTTATACCATGCAGTAGCTTTTTGCCACCAATTTTTGCTCTGATTTTACATAAGCTAAATCGCGCCTTCATCCCAATGTAATTTACAATGTGAATTAAAAAGGCAGGTGAATCCTTTTCTACGGTTTGACATACATCACATGTGCCACTAGAGGGCGATATTAATAATACATCTCCTTGCCTGAACACATAGTTCCACTTACACTGTGGGGCAGAATAGACCTCAGGGCCTTTGAAACAATACACAAGTTTAATACTTGCAAATTTGATGGACTTTTGTTGCCAACATTTGAGTGCAAATTTGCAGTCAAAAAAGTTCCAAAAAAATCCAAAAGATGAAAATTCCAAAGTGTCTCCAGAAGGTGACTGATAGTTTATCTCCAATACTATTGTAATACACCACATAGTTGTACCAAATTCTGGATGGACCAATAGGGCAATAATATCTACTACTAACTACTACTCGAGTATTTGGGTTCTAGGACCAACCAGTTAACTATGAGCCAGGGGGAGCTGTCAAAAACTCTCTTATTTTAATAATTTTTGTACATAGTTATATTTTGTAACATACGCATATTTTACAATTTGGATGAAATGCAATGTACTTCACTTTTACATAACCAAAAATAACGGCACTTCTAGTTTTTTTTTTTATATTTTTACATATATTTGTACATCTGTATTTATACTACACACAAACGGACTGATGCACGAGATGCGGCTCTTGGGAGGATTCACGTTCATTGTAATGTCTCTATGTTCTGTATATTAAAAAATTAAATATTTTTTACCAATGTAGTTTTAAGTCTGTGTAAAAATTACAGGGAAAAATCCCAAATCAAACATATTTTAACATCAAACATTCCCTGAGTTGTGATTTTTTTTTTCTATGATATTTTTTTTCCTATATTTAATAGTAGATTTTACTCCCATTATTCCTCAGGGTGGACAACCATACAGTTGAATTACTGCAGCCTGCATGGACATGGGATCCAAGGGCTCACTGCCCTGCCGTTCTCTCTCATAGACCACAGGTCTTTGGGCCTGAAGCCTATGAGGCAGTAAAACAACGCAGGCAGTCGTGAAGCGATGATATCATTGTGACTACCTGCGCCCGGTCTCAGGCAGTATGATGACATTGAGAATCATATAACTCAGGAGGCAGACCAGAAGAGGCCTGTGGTCTGCATCACAGACAGTGGCGGGGAGTCAAGTGAGTATTTTGGCTTTTTCTTTATCTCTTTGGGGGAAGACAGTACTAAAGTATTATGGGGGGCATTATAACTACAGGGAGGCACTGTAATTATAGGGGGCACTATAAGTATTGGGGGCACTACAGGGGGGGCAATATAAGTAATGGGGGTTAAATAGGGAGCACAATAAGTACAGAGGCACCACAGGGGGAACTATAAGTACTATGGACATAACAGGTGGCCTTAGAAGTCCTCAGGGCATTACAGGGTTCATAATAAGTACTGGAACACTACATAATTTCTACTGGGGGCACTATCGAGGGCATTTTAACTACTGGGGCACTATATGGGGAATTATACAAACTGGGGATACTACAGGGAGCATTATGCTTACTAGCGGTATTAGAGGGGCATTAAAACTATAAGGATCATTACAAGGGGACAAATCGCGGAAAATAGATTAAAAACATCCTGCATGATATGACAGTAATTGTTGCGGATGTACATGGCTACATTTATAAAGTCACAGAAAATAATGCACTATAATAATAGATGCAAACATAACATATGGACTAAGCCCTCACTCTAATGATAAACTCTGAGACTCTTAGCCAACACATTTTGATCAAAACACATCTGTGCCCACCTACCCAGCGCCAAGGTGGTCTCAGTTCAGGCAGGTCCTACGCTAAACCTCCCTCTCATTGGCTGCTGTTGCACACAGAGGTAACTAGGAGCAACACACTATATGTGCAGGGTCGGCGCTCTTGAAAATAAATGCATAACGGCATAGGGAGGTTTAGCGTAGGACCTGACTGGCAGTTTTCTCCACAGTGTCGGAAGACAAAATCAGCAGGATTCAAATAAGCTATGGACGTTCAAACACAAACCATGGCTTTATTGAAGAACATTATGCGGCATTAACAGATCCTGTGGGAAAATAAAAGTTGCCGCCACCTAGTGGAACCTCCTGGTCTCCTCTGTGGCAGCCAGGCCACATCCACGTGCAGTACTGTTTCCTTGTCACCGTCATCATCACTTACTGCTTCTCCCGCTCAGACTCCTCCATCTGCTCTGTTCTGTCATCAGCCTTCAATAATAGAACATGTGGTCAAGAAACAGCTCTCATTCCCAGCAATCCAATGGTGCACAAGCTTAGCTCACACCTGGCCATGTTGCTGGCAATGCAGTCTCTGCCGTACCACTTAGTTGATTCTGCTTGCCCAGGGAGCTGATGTCATGTGCTTAGCCTTGGTAGACGATACCTAGTAGCCACCATAATTTCTCCCAGAAAGACATACCTGCCTTGTATTATGTGGTGGAGAACATTGGTTGCTCCTTGTAATTAGCACTACACAGTCACCACTATTACGACTTCCCCTAAACAGCCGCACACACATCTAATGCCTTGTCTGTTTTATGCTGTACTGCTACTGCTGCTGCTATTGCAATCACATGCACAATTACTCTACCCTTTCTACATCCACACTGCTCCCAATTAAAAGAGAGAATTCTCGTTTAGAATAAGTCACTGTTTTTTCATAACACTTCAGTATCTATAAATACAGGCTGGCATTCTGTCCCCATTAAGGCTTAATTTTTGGATGCTTGTGCAGAACAAGCAACAGTTTCTTCTGACATTATAGTGTGTGTGCCTGTGTATAAACAGGGCAGTGATCTGCTGTCGCTAAAGCATATCTTTTGGATGCTTTTTCCCAACAAGCCTCTGTTTTTCCCCCATAACACTCTGTGCTGCCAATAAGGGCCAATTTTTTAAATCTTTCTAATTTGAAAAAGCATGTGACACCAGTATTTTTTAACACCATTAGCCATGTATTTACTCTGACATAATTTACTATTGCTGCCATTGCATTCAAGAGCTTAAAAGGGAGGAGAGGGGGTGTGAGAGTAAAAATGTGTAAAAAAAAAATAACAAAAAGAGATAACATGTTTTCATTTAAAAAAAACTTGAGACCTAGTGTTACATACCAATTTTCAGGGCAATTGGAGCAACTTAGATTTGTTTCGGAACAGAACTTTTTGAAAAATTGCCAAATCAGACACAAACAAAACTCATGAAATTCGCTCATCTCTACTTCAGATCCTTTCAGCTTTTTATTATTTATTGTTACATCCTTGTGCTAAAAATTGAAACCAGAAATGTAGGTAAAACCAAGATTTGGCATGGACATAAGTATTCAGACCCTTCGCTATGGCACTTGAAAATTGAGCTCTAGAGGACTCCCATTTCTCGAATTCATCGTTGAGATGTTTCTACGCCTTGATTGGAGTCACCTCTGGTAAATTCCAGGGGTCAGAGCTGGCTGAACATCCAACATCCAAATATGGAGTCAGTGCAGGGGGTAGTATGCTTGGGGACAACCTTTGTATTTAACTTTTAATAAGCCTCTATTTTTTAAGTGCTTCTGCCAGAATTTAAACTCATAACAATCTACATTAACCACTTCCAGTCCGGGCCATTTTCCCCTTCCTGACCAGGCCTAATTTTGCAAATCTGACATGTGTCACTTTATGTGGCGTTAACTTTAGAACACTTTTACTTATCCAAGCCGTTCTGGGATTGTTTTCTCGTGACATATTGTACTTTATGATAGTCATAAATTTGAATCAATATATTTCACCTTTATTTATGAAAAAATCCAAAATTTCCGCCAAAATTTGAAAAAAATCGCAATTTTCAAAATTTTAATTTCTCTGCTTTTAAAACAGAAAGTGATACCTAATAAAATATTAATTACTTAACATTCCCCATATGTCTACTTTGTGTTGGCATAATTCTTTTAATGTAATTTTATTTTTTTAGGACGTTAGAAGGCTTAGAATTTAGAAGCAAAAATTCCCAAAAATTGACCCTATTTTGAAAACTAGGGGATAAGGTACCAGTTTTATTGGTACTATTTTGGGGTGAATATGATTTTTGATTGCTCTATATTACATTTTTTTGTGAGGCAAGGTAACAAAAAAAATGGCTGTTTTGAAACTGTATATTTTTTATTTTTTTAAGCATTGATCTGACACAGTAGATCATGCACTATTTTTATATAGCAGGTTGTTACGGACGAAATTATATAAAAAATGAGATTTACATAATAAAGCCTTTTTTGAAAAAAAAAATTATGCTTTTGTGTCTCCATTTTCTGGTACCATTTTTGGGTACATATGCTTTTTTGGGCATTCATTATTACACTTTAGGGTGCAAGCTGACCAAAAAAAATGTTGTTTTAGCACAGTTTTTATTTATTTATTTTTACAGCGTTCACCTAAGGGGTTAAATAATGTGATATTTTTATAGAGCAGGTTGTTGCGGATGCATCAATACCTAATATGTATACTTTTTCTTATTTATTTAAGTTTTATACAATAATAGCATTTTTGGAACAAAAAAATTGATGTTTTAGTGTCTCCATAGTCTAGTAGCCATAGCTTTTTTATTTTTTGACCGATTGTCTTAGTTAGGGTCTCATTTTTTGTGGGATGAGGTGATGGTTTGATTGGTACTATTTGGGGGGAATATGCCATTTTGATTGCTTGGTGTTGCACTTTATGTAATGTTAAGTGACAAAAAATTGCTTTTTTGGCACTGTTTTTATTTTATTTTTATTACGGTGTTGATGTGAGGGGTTAGGTCATGTGATATTTTTATAGAGCTGGTTTTTACGAATGTGGCGATACCTAATATGTATACTTTTTTTAAAGTTATTTCACTTTAACACAATAATAGCTTTTTTAAACAAAAAAATTATGTTGCAATGTTTCCATGTTCTGAGAGCTATAATTTATAATTTTTTAGCGATCTTATGTAGGGCTCATTTTTTGCGGGATGAGGTGATGGTTTTATTGGATTTATTTTGTGGGACATATGCATTTTTGATCGCTTGTTGCTGCACTTCTTGTGATATAAGATGACAAAAATGTTTTTTTATGGTGTTTATCAGACAGGGTGGATGATGTGATATATTTATAGAGCCGGCCGTCACGGACGCGGCAATACGAAATATGTCAATTTTTTTAAATTTTTTCTATTTTTAACTTTTTTTTTAAATTCATTAATTGAGGATTTTTTTTTTTTAAATGTAAAACCATATTTTTTAAACACTTTATTTTTTTATTTTACACTTTGCGTCCCCCATAAGGTCATACAAGACCTCTGGGGGACATTTAACTTATAATACTATGCTGTACAGCCTCAGTGCAGGGCTGATAGAGGTCTGTGAGAGACCCGACAGCTCCTGCACACTGCCGGCCACGGCGGTCACATGAACACCGGGTCGGGAGCAGGAAGCGCATAGAGCTTCCTGCAAAGCAGACACAGCGCTCACCAAATGTTGTGTCTGCGGCGATTTAGAAGGCAGGGACACTTGGGCACTGTCCCTGCCTTCTCTCTGGGTTGCCCTGCTGTCACTGACAGCAGGCAATCTGCTCGGCATCAGCACGATTAGCGTGCAGATGCCTTCTCTGAATGGATGTTCTAAAATGTTTCAGATAGACAACCGCCCATAGGACATTTATAGTCTATGGGCGGTTGTCAAGTGGTTAAGGGCAAAGTCCTTAACCACTGAGCTATAGAGCTCAACGTTAAACTGCTACAGAAAACCCTCATAGTAGTTTCTCATGTATTAGTTATTCATATACAGCAGAAGTATATGTTTTATATTTTTTTTGTAATTGTAAAAAGAACTGTATGGCACAAAATAAATTTGGAATTACTAAAAAAATATGCAATTACTAAAAAGATATATAAAATGATACATCTGATATATATGAATACATAATATATGGGAAACTACTACTGAGGTTTTTAGCCACAATATATTTGCAGCAGTTTAACATTGAGCTCTATAGCTCAGTAGTAGTGTTAAGCTATGCCAACCTTTTTAACTTGTGTAAACTTGGGCGGTACATTTTGTTGGGAAAGGTGGCAACCCTAACAGCACCCCTGCTCAGGACCTCTATAGGCCCACTCACTGCCCCAAGCCCAGCCTCAGTCAGTGCTCAAAACATCAGGACGCTAGCCTAGTATAAGGATGTTCTGTGAGGAGCGCAAATCTGGTGCCACCTCCTCCTTTTTATTACCACACTGCTGTGCTAGGGTAGAAGCTAGAATGGATTTGTTAGAAGGAGGTTTGGGACATCATTGGTCACATGCTGAATACTTACCTGATCCTGTTCCCTGACGATCCTTTGCCTGCTCCTCCTGTACTGCGCATCCCTCCTGGTATTGTGACCTCGGCTCCCACCTGACTACTCTTTGCAGACTCCTCTGGTACTTCTCTACTCTCCTGGTATTTGAGCCCGGCTTCTCCTGACCATTCTTTGCTTAACCCTTTATACTGCGTAGCTCTCTTGGTTCTTACCCGGTCCGTTCACCTTACGTATTTTGTATTGTCTGTCTTCCCTGCACATATCCTAAGTAAAGGACTGTCGTCCAGTTGTCCCCTGTCATCAGGACTCGTGAGGCAAGTAGGCAGGGCCAGGGGTGAGGGTGGAGCGCAATGGTCACTATACTTCCCCCTGTGTGTGTGTGGACATTACCGTTACAATGGGACATCGATGTCTCCCCGATGTCATCTATGTCATCCCGTTGTCTACCTTCCCTTCACTACCCTTGCATATGTTTGGTGATGTTTATGTATGGGTGGTTGTTGTCTTGTCTAGTGGTTGTTACATGTCTGGTCTGTTAGTGTCTGTAGTCCAGAATGTTTGCTAGACATGTTCTCTGTGTGTTGTACCTCCAGAGGGGGGGCCTCAGGGTTTCCTGGAGGGGGAACCACAAGGCAGTGAGCAGCTCTGCCTGGAGCCGTCATGCATCTTGTCTGCATGGGGGTCCAGGTAGTCATTGGTGTCTGTTCTCCATCTTGTTGCTGTGGCAGGTAAGTGCTTGTTGTGCCGCTGTGTTGTATCACTGGGTTCTTACCTGCTGATGGAGTTGTTGTCCACTGGCTTCCCTTCTCCCTGCTGCTTGGCCTGTGAAGACTCCGTGTTGTGGAAGAACAGGTTGTCTCTAGCCCTGACATTACCACCAGGGATCATCAGGGTTAGTAGGGCCCGAGTTTACAGAGTATGATCCCTCCTAACTAATGGGTTGGCTCATAGGGATAGGAAATTAGGGCAAGGTTTAGGGATGCATTAGGAGGTGACCTGCTCCCTTACCTTGGTGTCCTGGCCTAGTATGTACCCTTTATCCTTATATTTATACGATGTGGACTTTTCTCCCACTCGACATCGTGACAGCCACAGTTTGATTTTTTTTTTTTATGATGTTCCCTATGCAGTAAAACTGACTTGTGCTCTTCATTATCCAGGTCAGTATGAATCCGGCGATATTATATATGTATAGTTTTTCTTGCGTTTTAATAACCAAAAAAAATGATTAAATTTAATATCGCCATAAATTATCATCGCTATAAATTATTATTATTTTTATAGTTTACGGATGTGTGGGGGCTCATTTTTTGCGGAACGATCTTATTTGTTTATTTTTATTTTGGGAAATGGGGGGTGATTTGAATTTTATATATTTTAATTTTTTTTCAAACCTTTTTAACTTTTTTTTTTTTTTTTTTACTTTTGTTAGATCCCCAAGTGGATCATAACTTTAATTTTTACAGATTAATGGTAATTGGTCCATTATTCTGTATAGAAATCGCTGTATCACAGTTCAGTGCTGCCACCTAGTGGCCCAAACTGGGATATACTATTAACAAGCCTGGAAGCCTAGTACAGTCTGCAGCTCTCTATTAGAACATGGTGCTTTTCCTGATCTCCACCGGAGGAAGGCACATCTGAGCAGGAAGCGTGAGCTTCCGGTTTATAACACTCTCAGATGCAGTGGTGACATTTGACCATGGCATCTAAGTGTTTAAATGTCCAGGTCATCATTACTGCAGATTATGGACATTGGCCTCAGGTACCTGCTGTATAAAACAGCAGGCACCGGGTTGCTATAGCACCCCCTCCCCTCCAGAGGGGGCACTATCTTTAAAGATCTGACATGCACTGTACATTTATAGCGGATGTCGGAAAGGGGTTAATGGTCACATGACCAAATATTTATAGGACAGAGCTTTCTTTCTGCACAGATACTGGAGCGAACCACAAGTGCATACGATAGGGGGAGCCATGATGCCATGGCAACCCTCATGGTATGGCATATGGTGATGTTGGTGCATGTTACTTACCCAGGGCCGGTGCAAGCATTTTTGCCACCCTAGGCAAAATAAAAGTTTGCCCCCCCCCATGTGACATCACAATGCCCCACCCATATGATCTGCCATATTAAAGGGGTTTATTTAAACTGATCGGCAGGGGTCCCCGCCAATCAGCTGTTTCAGAAGGCAGCGGTGCTGGCAGTAGCGCCTCAGCCTTCTCGCAGTGATGTCACGACTAGTTTCATTGGCCTGGGCGGGGCTAAGCTTCATTCAAGTGAACAGAGCTTAACTCCGCCAAGGCCAGTGATACTAGTCGTGACGTCACTGCGCCTGCGTTAAACAGCAAGAAGGCCGAGGCGCTACTGCATACATAGGATAGATCATCATCAGTTTAAATAAACTGCAGAACCCCTTTAACTAATGCCAGTTCTCTCCCCCTTGTCATTCTCTCCCCCTCTTGTCATTCTCTCCCCCTCTTGTCATTCTCTCCCCCTCTTGTCATTCTCTCCCCCTCTTGTCATTCTCTCCCCTTGTCATTCTCTCCTCTTGTCATTCTTCCCCCTTGTCATTCTTCCTCCCCCTTGTCATTCTTCCTTCCCCCCTTGTCATTTTCTCCTCCCCCTTGTCATTTTCTCCCCTCTTGTCATTCTCCCCCCTTTGTCATTCTTCTCCCCCCTTGTCATTCTTCCTTCCCCCTTGTCATTTTTCCTCCCCCTTGTCATTCTCCCCCCTCTTGTCATTCTCCCCCCTTTGTCATTCTTCTTCCCCCACTCTTGTCATTCTTCCTCCCCCTACCTCTAGTGTAGCGCGGCCGAGCTCTTTATGGTCCACGGGTACAGGAGCTTTAGTTTCCTGTACCCTGACGGACTGACAGGAAGTGCACACTGTGTGCGCACTTCATGTCAGTCGGGCCGGGTACAGGAGACACATGCTCCTGTACCCGCGGCCATAAAGAGCTCGGCCGCGCTACAATGGAGTGACAGGAGGGAGCGCTGAGCGCTTCCCTCCTGTCAGCTCCTCTCCTCTTGCTGAGCCCGGGCGGTGCGCACTCATGGACGCGCCAGCCCGGGCAGTGCTGCAGCCGTCTGAGGCTCAATTCAGAGCGCTCGGGCGGCTGCAGCATGCCACAGTTTGATTTTTTTTTTATGATGTTCCCTATGCAGTAAAACTGACTTGTGCTCTTCATTATCCAGGTCAGTATGAATCCGGCGATATTATATATGTATAGTTTTTCTTATGTTTTAATAACCAAAAAAATGATTAAATTTAATATCGCCATAAATTATCATCGCTATAAATTATTATTATTTTATAGTTTACGGATGTGTGGGGGCTCATTTTTTGCGGAACGATCTTATTTGTTTATTTTTATTTTGGGAAATGGGGGTGATTTGAATTTTATATATTTTAATTTTTTTCAAACCTTTTTAACTTTTTTTTTTTTTTTTACTTTTGTTAGATCCCCAAGTGGATCATAACTTTAATTTTTACAGATTAATGGTAATTGGTCCATTATTCTGTATAGAAATCGCTATATCACAGTTCAGTGCTGCCACCTAGTGGCCCAAACTGGGATATACTATTAACAAGCCTGGAAGCCTAGTACAGTCTGCAGCTCTCTATTAGAACATGGTGCTTTTCCTGATCTCCACCGGAGGAAGGCACATCTGAGCAGGAAGCGTGAGCTTCCGGTTTATAACACTCTCAGATGCAGTGGTGACATTTGACCATGGCATCTAAGTGTTTAAATGTCCAGGTCATCATTACTGCAGATTATGGACATTGGCTTCAGGTACCTGCTGTATAAAACAGCAGGCACCTGGTTGCTATAGCACCCTCCCCTCCAGAGGGGCACTATCTTTAAAGATCTGACATGCACTGTACATTTATAGCGGATGTCGGAAAGGGGTTAATGGTCACATGACCAAATATTTATAGGACAGAGCTTTCTTTCTGCACAGATACTGGAGCGAACCACAAGTGCATACGATAGGGGAGCCATGATGCCATGGCAACCTCATGGTATGGCATATGGTGATGTTGGTGCATGTTACTTACCCAGGGCCGGTGCAAGGATTTTTGCCGCCCTAGGCAAAATAAAAGTTTGCCGCCCCCATGTGACATCACAATGCCCCACCCATATGATCTGCCATATTAAAGGGTTCTGCAGTTTATTTAAACTGATCGGCAGGGGTCCCCGCCAATCAGCTGTTTCAGAAGGCAGCGGTGCTGGCAGTAGCGCCTCAGCCTTCTCGCAGTGATGTCACGACTAGTTTCATTGGCCTGGGCGGGGCTAAGCTTCATTCAAGTGAACAGAGCTTAACTCCGCCAAGGCCAGTGATACTAGTCGTGACGTCACTGCGCCTGCGATAAACAGCAAGAAGGCCGAGGCGCTACTGCATACATAGGATAGATCATCACAGTTTAAATAAACTGCAGAACCCCTTTAACTAATGCCAGTTCTCTCCCCCTTGTCATTCTCTCTCCCCTCTTGTCATTCTCTCCCCCTCTTGTCATTCTCTCCCCTCTTGTCATTCTCTCTCCCCTCTTGTCATTCTCTCCCCCTCCTTTGTCATTCTTCCCCCCTTGTCATTCTTCCTCCCCCTTGTCATTCTTCCTTCCCCCCTTGTCATTCTTCCTCCCCCTTGTCATTTTCCCCCTCTTGTCATTCTCCCCCTTTGTCATTCTTCTCCCCCTTGTCATTCTTCCTTCCCCCTTGTCATTTTTCCTCCCCCTTGTCATTCTCCCCCCTCTTGTCATTCTCCCCCCTTTGTCATTCTTCTTCCCCCACTCTTGTCATTCTTCCTTCCCCTACCTCTAGTGTAGCGTGCCGAGCTCTTTATGGTCCACGGGTACAGGAGCTTTAGTTTCCTGTACCCTGACGGACTGACAGGAAGTGCACACTGTGTGCGCACTTCATGTCAGTCGGGCCGGGTACAGGAGACACATGCTCCTGTACCCGCGGCCATAAAGAGCTCGGCCGCGCTACAATGGAGTGACAGGAGGGAGCGCTGAGAGCTTCCCTCCTGTCAGCTCCTCTCCTCTTGCTGAGCCCGGGCGGTGCGCAATCATGGACGCGCCAGCCCGGGCAGTGCTGCAGCCGTCTGAGGCTCAATTCAGAGCGCTCGGGCGGCTGCAGCATGAAGCAGGGCCGGCACTCCTAGCAGCGCCCCTTGCCTAGGGGCGCTCTACGCGGCGGCCTAGTCCGCTTATAGGACGGGCCGGCCCTGTACTTACCTGTAATTGGTTGAACCCGTTAGCTCCAGATTATGCACGAGAAGATTCTTCAAATCTCATTGGTTGATCCCCCAACGGCAGATGTACATCTATAAAAGAAGGGAAAAGTCGTTAGTGGCGCATTCACGTAAGTATTATCATCTGATCAAGACCTGCTGTCACTCTGTCATGGAAGACCTTCTGAAAGAATTGATATTCAAAGCCGAATCTTTGGGAGGTAAAGCTTGGCTAAGAAAATGTCTTCAATTGAGCACTGAGCCAGGAGAACTACCTCTTCAATCCACTGATCCAGCCTGCTGCGTATTGAGGAGCGCGCGCCCGGAGCGCATCGATTCTCCCTCCGTCACTGGCGCGCGCCTGCGCAGTGACATTGAAGACTCTCCCATAAACAAAAAGATTTCGCCGCAATAAGAGGGCATACTCTCCCTCTGACTATGCGCCTCCAACTGGATCTAGGAAGTTGGTTGCACCTTTACTACAGTCTTCTAGCAAGCCTGTCAAGAACAGCCATCGCCGCATCGCTGTTCCAACGGTCCAGCCTCTTCCCCACAGCTCAACTGTCAATTCAGGACCATCAGCTGATACGGGTGAGTTACCGGTTCCTTCTGGTACCGGAGTCATCAATGTACATGATACTCAAAAAGAGAAAGAGTTAGGAGTTTTAGGCAGTTCCTTCATTTTTTATCTAAGCATGCAGCTTCCCTGGGAAATGTATGGACTGACCCTACTCAGCATCTTTCTACCCCTGTTATTCCATTATCAGGGCCGTCTCCTCAGTCAGAGGTGGAAGCTACTATAACTTCAGATGTTTCTATCCCCGATTTGGGTTTTTCATCTGGGATAAAAGAAACTTCTGTGAAGGATGTTCTGGCCTGGCATGTATCCCCCTTGGGATTTCACTTACCGTATTTTTCGCCCTATAAGACGCACCGGCCCATAAAACGCTCCTAGGTTTTTAGGGAGGAAAATAGGAAAAAAAAAATTTTTTTAACCAAAAGGTGTGCTTTTGGTGGTTTTGGAACTAATGGTGGTATGTGGATGGCACTTTTACTGGGGATCTGTGGATGGCACTATTACTGGGGATCTGTGGATGTCACTGTTATGGGGGGGATCTGTGGATGGCACTGTTATGGGGGGGGATCTGTGAAGGACACTGTTATGGGACATCTGTGGATGACACACTGTTATGGGGGATCTGGTGATGACGCACTGTTATGGAGGATCTGGGGATGACACACTGTTATGGGGGGATCTGGGGATGACGCACTGTTATGGGGGGATCTGGGGATGACGCACTGTTATTGGGGGGATCTGGGGATGACGTACTGTTATGGGGGAATCTGTGGATGACGCACTGTTATGGGGGGATCTATGACTGACACTGTTATGGGTGGGATCTGTGACGGATACTGTTATGGGTGGGATCTGTGAATGATACTGTTACAGCCCCCCTGTAACAGTATCCTTCACAGATCCCCCCCATAAAAGGGCTGGCACTGTTATGGGGGATCTGTGGATGGCACTGTTATGGGGGATCTGTGGATGGCACTGTATGGGGGCATCTGTGGATGGCAAAGTATGGGGGAATCTGTGGATGGCATTGTTATGGGTGATCTGTGGATGGCACTGTTATATATGTGTGTCATCCACAGTCCCTCCCCATCCCATAACAGTGCCATCCACAGATCCCCCATCCCATACCAGTGCCATCCACAGACCCCCTCCCCCCATAAAACTGAGCAAGCTGGGAGGGACTAGGTCACTGGGAGGAGGAGCTGGGGGCCGGTGCAGTGACTGTACTCCGCCCCCCCTCCCCCGCTGCACTATAGAAATACAAAATATTTAATTCAATTAAAAGTTCCTGTCCATGCCCCCCAGCCCTAATATTACCGACACAAGGCAGCTTGTTGATAGCAGGCAGTAAGGCCGGGCGGCTGGCGCGTCACTCACTGACGTTACGTGCCTGCGCCGCCTACTTTATGAATGAAGCAGGTGGCGCAGGCACGTGACGTCAGTGAGTGACGCGCCGGCCGCCCGGACAGCCTGCTTTCAACAAGCTGCCGTGTGTTGGTAATATTAGGGGTGGGGGGCATGGACAGGAACTTTTAATTGAATTACATATTTCATATTTCAATAGTGCAGCAGGGGGGGGGGCATAGTACAGTCACTGCACCGGCCCCTCCGCAATTGCCAGCCCCCAGCTCCTCCTCCCAGTCCCTCCCCGCTCGCGCGTACATCGCGGCTGGCAATGTAAAAATGTCAGCATTCGCCCCATAAGAAGTATTTTTTGGGGGGGGAAAAGTGTGTCTTATGGGGCGAAAAATACGATAACTATGAGTGTTAAAGAAAAAATATGGAGAAGGGAATATATTGACATATTTTCCCTTCTTCCATTATCCAATGAAACTCTAAAGATGGATGGTAAAGAAAACAAAAAATCCGAAAATGAGGAAAAAAGAAAGCCAAGTCAAAAAACCTTTTACAGTTGGCTTCAGTCTTTCTGTATATACGCTGCTGTATTAGGTAAAAATTCCCTAATCTCTGTTCAGGCTTATTTTACCATATTGACTCTATTCTTGAGGCTCATAAGATTTTCGGCGGAACGGGTTGGTGCACATATGATGAATCATTCCACCAAAAATTAGCTATTTATCCCAATTTAAATTGGGGCAACAAGTATGTGGGGTAATGGTTAAATCTCATGGCCCCCCAAAAAATCATCTTTTTCGTTCCCAAACATCCTCTTCTTCGGGCATCAAAAAAGGCTTATGTTTCGCCTTTAATGAAACATTCTGTCGATGGCAAGCTAACTGCCGCTATCGGCATGAATGTTCATTCTGCTCCGGCTCTCACTCGGCTTCAAAATGCTTTAAAAAGCAAGGAATTCACTTCCCTAACACCAACCGAGATATTCCGTCACATAAGCCGAGTGACGTCCTTGAATTTGCCAAGATTAATTCAGTGGCTAAGCATGTACCCAAACACACAGATGGCTGAATTTTTATCTTACAGTTTTTCTTTTGTTTTTTTCGTACCTGAGTTTCAAAGTACAGGTTGTTTCATTGTCAGTAATTCCGCATCTGTTAACAGTAACATTGGGATTGTTAAAGAAAAAATTGATTCTGAGATTTTGGTTGGGCGTATTGCTGGCCTGTTTTCATCCCCTCCATTTAATAACTTCAGAATTTCCCCTCTTGCTATTGTAACCAAAAAAATGAATTATTTTCGTTTGATTCACAATTTATCTTATCCTAAAGATTCATCTTTAAATGACGAAATTGAGAAGAATAAAGAATCAGTAAAATATTCTTCTTTTGACCAGGCTTTGTCTTTTTTACGGAAATCAGGTCGACATTCTCTTGTTGCCAAGGCAGATATCAAGTCAGTATTCCGGCTTTTACCTATTAACCCTTTAGGTTACAATTCGTTTGGCTTCCTTAGACAAATTTTATTTTGACATGGCCCTTCCCATGGGTTATACACTCTCATGTTACTACTTTGAGGCCTTTTCCTCTTTCCTTCACTGGGTACTAGTGGAGATTAATGCGAATTCTGGATTCATTCTACATTATTTAGATGATTTCTTTTTATTGGTAGTCCTGATTCAGATATTTGCATGGATCTTCTTAACAAATTTTTCCACATTTCCAATTATTTTAATATTCCCTTGGCCATGGACAAAACCGTTTTCCCTACTACTAGACTAAAATTAGGTATATTCATCAACACTGATCTAATGGAATTCAGTATCCCAAGGGAAAAGATTGTTAAAACTATTCATCTCTTATCTGCCCTTGTTAGGAAGGAAAAAACTACCTTGAAGAACCTACAATCTCTTTTAGGTTCCTTAAATTTTATCTCACGTGTGATACCTATGGGAAGAGTTTTTTCAAAAAGACTTTATGCAGCTACATCTGGTAAGTTGTCTCCTCATTCTCATATTCGTATTACCAAACAATTAAGAGATAATATTATCGTTTGGTTCAAATTCCTTCAAGAATTTAATGGTCAATCTATCTGGCAGGATGAGTTTGTCGACTCTTGTCGATTCTTTATCCTTTTTTACCGACGCATTCGGACAATATGGGTGTAGTTTTCTCTATAAATTGTTTATCATCTAAATTTATTTTAGTTTCTTCTCTATTATGGAAATTGGTATTTCACTGCTTACGTTTTAATATTTGGTTAAAGGCTAAGTTTATTCCTGGCAAGGATAATTCTATTGCAGACTCTTTGTCTCGGCAGAGACTTTCGGAATTCTTCCGGATGATACCAGAAGCCTCCCCCACAGGAATTCCTTGCCCTACCAACCTATGGGCCATTATGGAGGATTACGTTTCCGGCTAATTACAAAATCCTTAACCAATACATGGTCAGCTTATGCTGCAGCATGGTTAAGTTGGAAGGAATTTTGTGATGCTCATAATTTGGATCCATCTCTATTTGTTATAGAAAATTTCATTTCTTTTTCAATTTTTTTTATGGGAAAAAGGTCTTAAGTCTGAGTCTATCTCTAAAAAATTATCAGGCTTATCCTTCTTTTTTAGATTGGAAGATCATGCTCCGATTTCAAGCAATTTTAAAATAAAACAAATTCTTAAAGGAATGAAACGTTTCTATACTCCTTCAGAAAAATCTAGGCCATTGTCTATTAATATCCTGCAGGAAATAATAGAGAATCTTCCTATTATTTGTTCGTCTAAGTTCGAGTCTGTTTTGTTTTCAGCGTTTTTTTCTCTTTCCTTCTTTGATGCCCTTAGGATTAGTGAGATTGCCGCTGACAACAAAAGTTCCTCTTCGCCTCTACTTACCTCTGATGTGTTAATTGGTCAGCATCAACTTCAAATTTACATTAGAAAATCTAAGACTGATCAATTTCAATTAGGAACTTGGCTCAAACTAAATAATTTTTTTAATTCCTCAATTTGCCCCGTACTGAACATGATTGATTGGATTTCTCTAAAGAAACCTTCTGTAAATGCTTTATTCATCCATGCGGATGGTTCTATCGTGACCAAATACCAATTCTATTTTGTTTTGCACACATCCTTGAAAAAATTAGGTCTTTCTCATTACTAATTCACTTCTCACTCTTTTATGATTGGAGCTGCCACCTATGCAGCTCATATTGGGCTTGGCAAATCTATTATTCAACGTTTAGATAGATGGAAGTCTGATTGTTATAAATTATATGTTCGTCCTAACCTAGTTGTTGCAAGAGAACGTTCTTACTTTAGAGAATCCACTCATAATTTGGGATTTCCTCATGATTATACTATAATTTGTCGACATATGGTCAACTTTAAAATTTCAAAAACTTTCCAAGAATTGAAATACATGTCATGCAGTCTATCTAAACGGCGTTTATTTATTCTTCATATTGGTTTTTCTGAAACAGGTAAATTTAAAACTCATTTAATGATTTATGAACTAAAGGAGCTGCTGATAAAAATACATCAATTACTGGTCAATTCAGTCTTGGTCTTTTCCGACATCATACCCAAACTCGCTTGGTCTACGCCTGAGTTGTCCTTCAAGGAGAAAATAAGAAAAAGAATTAACAAAAAGTTGGAACAGTTTGATATAGAAATCGGTCATTATTCTTACAGACATGTCGAATTAGAGGGATTTGTTCGAGGCCTTTACCACAAAGACGGTGATTGTCTATCAGATATAGGTTGTGACATCTTTATCTCTGATCTACAGAATATGATCGAGAGGTATTCTAAATGATAGGCTTGCGATGCCTGGGCCACTTCGTTGCCTCTTGGGGAGGTGGGGGGTTAAGTCACTCTCAGAGTGGACTGAAGTTTATAATTATTTATTTATGTTATAATTGGTAATTGGTAAATTATAATTGATTAATACATTTAAGTAATAAGCATTGCGGCCTATTTAATACCACTGAAAAGTATTACTTATTTGTTCAATAAATTCTATTAACGATATTGGTGCGAAGGCCTCTTCTATTTTTAATAATAATTGGAGCTTATGACATCATGGAGCTCGTGCAGGTACTTTGGGAGAGAGGGGTTGTGTATGCCTGCAAGTGGCTGGGTGAGGGGTCTAGTGCAATGCAATCCTGGGGTACATGCTGTATGAACACCTGCTGCATTGCTATTGCTTTTTGTGAGGGAGGGGAACTTATTCTTGTAGAGGGAGGGGGCATGTGGAGTATTATGGGGGCCATGAGGGTGCAGATCTGTGTGAGGGCCTTTATAGGGTGTAAAACTGTGAGAGAGGGCGGAATTGACACAATGTTTACACTTTACATTTACATATTTACAAGATTTGGGGCCCCACTTTTGATTTTCCCCAGGGCTACATTTTGTCTGCAACCAGCCCTGGGACCGGCTTCTATGGGACCTGAAGTGGTGGGGGGTCCTAGTCTTCCAGACTATCTAAATATATTCTCTGTATAGACTGCTCTGCTAATGGTTGGTAACAGCCATTAGCAAGCGATGAAGGACTTGTGGACATCATCGTTATGTGATCAGTGCAGGTGGGGGGCGGAGCTCAGCAGTGCAGGGGAGAAGTGGTGATGAAGGACCTGTGATCACATCGCCATCATGTGAGCAGTGCAGTAAGGGGTGAAGCTCAGCAGTGCAGCTGAGAAGTGGTGAGGAAGGACCTGTGATGACATCACCATCATGCGATTAGTGGAGGAAGGGGTGGAGCTCAGCAGTGCAGCTGAGAAGTGGTGAGGAAGGACCTGTCATGTAGTCAGATGACATGAGAAGGGTGAACTGTGTGTAGAGAAGAAAGAAACATGGCCTTACTGTAAGAGCCAGGGAACCACTGGAAGTTGTAGTTCTCTTTTCTTATACTTCGTCCTGTAATGTCTTCTGATAGTGCATCATAAAAGCCTAGCATACTGGGAGTTGTAGGTTGTCTCCTCGCTTCAACATTCAAGTTGGTGTGGGTGAGACATGGTTGGATTCTTCGCATGACTGGGCTGTTAATATTGAGGGTTTAGGAAAGGCAGGGTCAATAGAAAAGGTGGTGGCGTGTGCCTGCATGTAAGGAGTGATCTGAAGACAAGTATGAAAGAGGCAATTGTGGGTGATGATGGTGAGGTTGTGGAAACCTTATGGGTGGAAGTTAAAAGGGATATAAACACTGAAAAAATAATACTTGGTGTAATCTAAAGACCCCCTAAAATCACAGAGGAGATAGAGGCTCGACTGTATAACCAAATAGAGCGGGCTGCACAGGCTGGTACAGGGAGATTGTAATGGGAGATTGTAACTTCTGGTTCTGCCTCAAATGCAAAGGGGAGAAGGTTCTTTAACTTGCTGCATGATCACTTTATGGGCCAGTTTATAGAAGCTCCCACTAGGGGCTATGCTCTGTTGGATTGGGTAATTTCTAATGATGCAGAGCTTGTTGGAAATGTTACTGTTCGAGAAACACTAGGTAATAGTGACCACCATATAATTATATTCCCCTTACACTATAAGAGGCTAACTTTGTCAGGCAGAGCAAATACACTGAATTTTAAAAAGGCTAATCTCCCTGGGTTGAGGGCAGCATTTCAGGGCATAGACTGGAAGCAGCTACTGTCACATAATAATACTGAGGACAGATGGGAGAGCTTTAAATCCACATTGAGTAATTGCACAAAAAACAGTATTCCTTCAGGTAACAAGTATATACGGCTAAAATCCCCCCCCCCCCCCCATGGCTTATAGCTACTGTAAAAAGAGCAATAAATGACAAAAAAAGGCATTTAAAAATAAAAATTTGTGGGGAAAGACCTACCCTTTAAAGTTTACAAAGGGCTTAACAAAATCTGTAAAAATGAGATAAAATTTGCAAAAATACAAAACAAACAGCAGGAAGCAAATGAGAGCAAAACAAATCCCCAAATATTATTTAAATATATAAATGCTAAAAAAAACAAGGTCTGAGCAGGTAGGGCCCTAAATAATGGTAAAGAGGGGTTAGTCGTGGAAGATAAGGAAAAGGCAAAGTTGCTAAATGTGTTTTTTAGATTTATATATACAAAAAAAAGAGAAAGGAGCTGATATCTATGGTGCTGGGGCTTTTAGTACATCCAGCAATATACACAATTGGCTAACTGTAGATATGGTCTAAGCTAAGTTAAATAAGGTAAATGTTAACAAGGCTCCGGGTCCACATGGATTAAACCCAAGAGTGCTTAAAGAGCCCAGTTCAGATATTGCTGTGCACCTGTTTATAATTTTTATTAGGCAAATATGGTAACTATATTCAAAAAAGGATCTAGGTCCTTCACAGGTAATTATAGACCAGTTAGTTTAACTTCTGTTGTGGGAAAAATAGTTGAAGGACTCTTAAGGGACTATATACAGGAGTATGTGACTGTAAATAATATTAGTGATAGTGATAACTATGGGTTTACCAAGGACAGAAGTTGCCAGACTAACCTGAATTGTTTTTATGAGGAGGTGAGTAGTAGCCTGGACAGAGGGGCGGCTGTGGATGTAGTGTTTCTGGATTTTGCAAAGAGTTTTGATACTGTCCCTCATAGACGTTTAATAGGTAAAGTAAGGTCTATAGGCTTGGAAAGTATAGTTTGTAGAGATGAGCGAACACCTGGAAGTTCGGGTTCGGGAAGTTCGGCCAAACTTCCCAAAAATGTTCGGGTTCGGGATCCGAACTCGACCCGAACTTTATCCCGAACCCGAACCCCATTGAAGTCAATGGGGACCCGAACTTTTAGGCAGTAAAAAGGCTGTAAAATAGTCCAGGAACGGGCTAGAGGGCTGCCAAAGGCAGCAAAATGTAGGCAAACAAATGTGGATAGGGAAATGAATTAAAATAAAATAAAATAAATAAAATTTAACCAATATCAATTGGAGAGAGGTCCCACTGCAAGGAATCATGCGTCATATCACCCAACACTGGAGAAGGCCACTTTCAGTTATTTTGGCCCCAGCACCCAGACAGAGGAGAGAGGTCCCACAGCAAGAAATCATGCGTCATATCACCCACCACTGGAGAAGGCCACTTTCAGTTATTTCGGCCCCAGCACCCAGACAGAGGAGAGAGGTCCCACAGCAAGGAATCATGCGTCATATCACCCACCACTGGAGAAGGCCACTTTCAGTTATTTCGGACCCAGCACCCAGACAGAGGAGAGAGGTCCCACAGCAAGGAATCATGCGTCATATCACTCACCACTGGAGAAGGCCACTTTCAGTTATTTCGGCCCAGCACCCAGACCGAGGATACAGGTCCCACAGCAAGGAATCATGCGTCATATCACCCACCACCGAAAAGGCCACTTTCAGTTATTTCGGCCCAAGCACCCAGACAGAGGAGAGAGGTCCCACAGCAAGGAATCATGCGTTATATCACCCACCACTGGAGAAGGCCACTTTCAGTTATTTCGGCCCAAGCACCCAGACAGAGGAGAGAGGTCCCACAGCAAGGAATCATGCGTCATATCACCCACCACCAGAGAAGGCCACTTTCAGTTATTTCGGCCCCAGCACCCAGACAGAGGAGAGAGGTCCCACAGCAAGGAATCATGCGTCATATCACCCACCACTGGAGAAGGCCACTTTCAGTTATTTCGGCCCAGCACCCAGACAGAGGAGAGAGGTCCCACAGCAAGGAATCATGCGTCATATCACCCACCACTGGAGAAGGCCACTTTCAGTTATTTAGGCCAGGCACCCAGACCGAGGAGAGAGGTCCCACAGCAAGGAATCATGCGTCATATCACCCACCACTGGAGCAGGCCACTTTCAGTTATTTCGGCCCAGCACCCAGATAGAGGAGAGATGTCCCACAGCAAGGAATCATGCGTCATTTCACCCACCACTAGAGACGTGCGGACTCCGATGAGGTGGTATTCCCATGTCCTCATTATCAGACATGTCGGGGTAGTTGCGAATGAACTTCTGCACCACCAAATTCAGCACATGCGCCAGGCAAGGGATGTGCGTCAAACCGGCTAGTCCCAGAGCTGCGACAAGATTTCGCCCATTATCGCACACCACCAGGCCGGGCTTGAGGCCCACCGGCAGAAACCACTCGTCGGTCTGTTGTTCAATACCCCGCCACAACTCCTGCGCGGTGTGGGGCCTGTCCCCCAAACATATGAGTTTCAGAATGGCCTGCTGACGTTTACCCCGGACTGTGCTGAAGTTGGTGGTGAAGGTGTGTGGCTGACTGGATGAGCAGGTGGAAGCAGAGGAGGAGGAAGCCGAGTAGGAGAAGGAGGCTACAGGAGGCAAAGAATGATGCCCTGCGATCCTTGGCGGCGGAAGGACGTGCTCCAAGGAACTCTCCGCCTGTGGCCCAGCCGCCACTACATTTACCCAGTGTGCAGTTAGGGAGATATAGCGTCCCTGGCCGTGCTTACTGGTCCGAGTATCTGTGGTTAGGTGGACCTTGCCACAGATGGCGTTGCGCAGTGCACACTTGATTTTATCGGATACTTGGTTGTGCAGGGAAGGCACGGCTGTCTTGGAGAAGTAGTGGCGGCTGGGAACAACATACTGTGGGACAGCCATAGACATCAGCAGTTTGAAGCTGTCTGTGTCCACCAGCCTGAATGACAGCATTTCAAAAGCCAGTAGTTTAGAAATGCTTGCATTCAGTCCCAGGGCTCGAGGGTGGCTAGGTGGGAATTTATGCTTTCTCTCCAAGGTTTGTGAGATGGAGAGCTGAACGCTGCCGTGTGACATGGTGGAGATGCTTGGTGACGCAGGTGGTGGTGTCGGTGGCACATCCTCTGTTTGGTGGGCGGCATGTGCCAACGTTCCTCCCGAGGCGGAGGAAGAGGCCGAGGCAGCAGCAGAAGAGGGAGCAGGGGGAGCCTGAGTGAGTTCCTTGCTTTTAAGGTGTTTACTCCACTGCAGTTCATGCTTTGCATGTAGATGCCTGGTCATGCAGGTTGTGCTAAGGTTCAGAACGTTAATGCCTCGCTTCAGGATCTGATGGCACAGCGTGCAAACCACTCGGGTCTTGTCGTCAGCACATTGTTTAAAGAAGTGCCATGCCAGGGAACCCCTTGAAGCTGCCTTTGGGGTGCTCAGTTCCTGGTGGCGGTGGCCAGTAGCAGGCGAACTCTCTTGGCGGCGGCTGGTCTGCTTTTGCCCCCTGCTCCCTCTTTTGCTACGCTGTTGGCTCGGTCTCACCACTGCCTCTTCCTCTGAACTATGAAAGTCTGTGGCACGACCTTCATTCCATGTGGGGTCTAGGACCTCATCGTTCCCTGCATCGTCTTTCACATAGTCTTCCTCCCTGACCTCCTGTTCGGTCTGCACACTGCAGAAAGATGCAGCAGTTGGCACCTGTGTTTCGTCATCATCAGAGACGTGCGGACTCTGATGAGGTGGTATTCTCATGTCCTCATTATCAGGAAACATCAGTGGTTGTGCATCAGTGCATTCTATGTCTTCCACCACTGGGGAAGGGCTAGGTGGATTCCCTTGGGAAACCCTGCCAGCAGAGTCTTCAAACAGCATAAGAGACTGCTGCCTAACTTGAGGATCAGACAGTTTCCCTGATATGCATGGGGGTGATGTGACAGACTGATGGGCTTGGTTTTCAGGTGCCACCTGTGCGCTTTCTGCGGAAGACTGGGTGGGAGATAATGTTGTGAACATGCTGGATCCACTGTCGGCCACCCAATTGACTAGCGCCTGTACCTGCTCAGGCCTTACCATCCTTAGAACGGCATTGGCCCCACCAAATATCGCTGTAAATTCTGACGGGTACTGGAACCTGAGGTAGTTGGTTCACTAGGACGTGTGGCTGTGGCAGAATGGCCACGTCCTCTCCCAGCACCAGAGGGTACACTAACATCACCACGACAGCGTCCACGTCCCTTACTAGATGTTTTCCTCATTGTTACCGTTCACCAAGCACCACAATAAGAAAAAAAATATTTGGCCCAATGTATTGATTTCAAATTCAGGCCTTTTTTTACAGGCACCTAACACTATCTGCCTATTTATTTATGTAGCGTATTACACTAATCCAGGCACAGCAGTAACCACTGATTTAGGGGAATATCTCTTTTAGGGCTAGTATTTAGGTCCTGGATGAAAGGTATCCTTTTATGGACAGATTTACACTTGGCCTGCAACAGCTCGAACACCAGATTCAGGGTATTGCTATTTTGGCAATTGAATTTCACCCCAGAACAAAATATATGTTTTTGCGGACACTATGAAACTTGGCCAGCCACAGCTGAAACCACTGATTTATGGTATTGCTATTTTGGCAATTGAATTTCACCCCAGAACAAAATATATGTTTTTGCGGACACTATGAAACTTGGCCAGCAACAGCTGAAACCACGGATTAATGGTATTGCTATTTTGGCAATTGAATTTTACCCCAGAACAAAATATATAATTTGCAGGACACTATGAAACTTGGCCAGCCACAGCTGAAACCACTGATTTATGGTATTGCTATTTTGGCAATTGAATTTCACCCCAGAACAAAATATACCCTGTTACGGACAGATTTAAACTAGGCCCGCAACAGCTGGAACACCAGATTCAGGGTATTGCTATTTTGGCAATTGAATTTCACCCCAGAACAAAATATATTTTTTTGCGGACACTATGAAACTTGGCCTGCAACAGCTCAAACACCAGATTCAGGGTATTGCTATTTTGGCAATTGAATTTCACCCCAGAACAAAATATATGTTTTTGCGGACACTATGAAACTTGGCCAGCCACAGCTGAAACCACTGATTTATGGTATTGCTATTTTGGCAATTGAATTTCACCCCAGGACAAAATATATGTTTTTGCGGACACTATGAAACTTGGCCAGCCTGCTGACTTCTTAGCTGTTTCTGAAGCTATTTAGTAAGATTCTGCCATTCTCTTTTTCGAGACAGTAACATAATCTGCATAGGTTTTGTACTTCTCTGAAACTGGGGTGTCAAACATTATATCCACTGGAAGTTTTGGTGATCGACCATACAATAGGTAGAAAGGTCAATACCCTGTTGCCTCACTTTTTGTACAATTGTAAGCGTGGACAACTTTTGACAAAGAGTTCTTCCAGTCTTGCTTTTCTTCTTCTGTAAGGGTCCTTAAAATTGACAGCAATGTACAATTGAAAAGTTCAACCTGTCCATTACCCTCTGGGTGATATGGAGTTGTATGAGAATTCTGAATTTTGCTGTATTTTCTTGCAGTCTTGCAAATAACTGATTCTCAAATTATCTTCCCAGATCATGGTGTAATTTTGTTGGAAAGCCAAACTTTAGAGCAAAATCATTATATATTTTGTTTTCTATAGTCTTACCAGACTTGTTTGTGGTGGCATATGCCTGTGCAAATTTTGTAAAATGATCCATTACAACAAAGATATGCAACGGGCGCCTCCCCCAGGGCCCTCTAAATCGTGTCCCAGGTTTAGTAGGAATGCTGAGTGGTGTAGTGTGGCCTGAATGTTTCTTTATGTGTTGCACAGTGCTCCTACCTGGACACTACTGGACCCCAGGCTTTAGCTCTGAAGCAATAAAAAGGGGGAATAATTGAGGGATTGGAAAGAACTTGAGTCCAGACCTTGAAATGAAGTTCAATGGCAGCTTTACTTGAATAAATGTTTATTCAAACAGTTTACAGGCTTTGTCTTGGTTCAAGCAGGCTTTAGCATTAAACTGGCAGGCAAACTTAACTCTGCTATATCTGTTTCTCTCACTCTGCTTCACTGGCAGCCTGTCTGTATAACTCAGCTTCTTCTGTATTCTGCACTTCTTCTCTGTAGTCTGACTCTAGGTTACATCAGGTAACTTTACTCCTGGCTCCTTAAGGTGCTCTGGCTGGCATGGGCACATCCAGCAGAGATGTGCCCCTGTACACCCTTCCCCTGTCTAGGGAATACTAGACTGGAACTAACTTGCCCTCACTCTTCCTGTAGGAAGTAGGACCTGGGGGGGGGGGGGGTTAGAATAGAATGGAAAGCTCCATATGCCATATTTGCTGCCACCTGCTGGTGAACCAGGCATATTACATGAACATAACAGTTGCAAAAAGATTAGGAATGCACAGTGTATAGGACCTGGACAGAAATACATAAGATGACATTTTGCTAACCCATTAGAGATAGTAGCAGGGTGTAGGAGTGGTAACACCACTCTAGGGTGTCACAGATGTACTTATATCCTCCTTTGCACTTTTCCAGATGCAAAAAATCAATGGATACCAGTTCAAAAGGATAAGTGGAGACAATGTTGTTCAATGGTGCTCTGGTTGGTTTATTGGGACTTTTATCTTTTAAATACCTGCATTCTCTGGTGACATAATGCTCAATATCTTTCTGCATGTATGGCCAGTGACAAGATTGAGAGTTCTTTCTACTCCCAAGTGTCCCATTTAGTTCTTTGAATACTGTCCTGTGGTAGACTTTTGGCAGGACTAATTGTAAGTTATGGCTAGTTTTCCTATAAAGAATACCATCTGAGTTTTGGTATAATGTAGGCAATTTTCTGAGTATAGCAGTTATAGCTGGTGGTTCTGTTTTTCTCTCCTCCTTAGCTGGAAATTTATTTTGATCTTTGTAGTGTAGCAGTCTCCCAATGATCTTGTCTTCTTCTTGTGCTTTTCTGATTGTTTCTTTTGGGAGCTGGTTAACACTTGCTATGGGGCCTTGCAACTTTCTTCCGCAGCTGCACATTTCTACAGTTACAGGACACCACCATGGCATATGTTCCTCCTCGTGTATTTGAACTGCTTGCACAGTGCTACCAATAGCTTCCATGCTGATTTCTTGGAAACATTCCTTCAAGTACTGGTCAGGATCTAGTGGCATTCTAGACAATCCATCAGCATCTGCATTTGCTTTCCCTGGACAGTATTTAATGCTAAAATTAAAGTCTGTAAGTTCTGACACCCACCTATGACCAGTCATATTTAATTTGGCTGTAGTGAGAACATAGGTAAGTGGATTGTTGTCTCTATATACCACAAATGAAGTAGTACAAGCGGTCACATATTGCCCATTTCATTGCCAAAAACTCAAGTTTCCCAGAGTGCAAATGTGTTTTTTTCTGCTGCAGTAAGAGTTCTTGAGCCATAACCGATAACTTTCAATTTGCCATTTTGCCTTTGATATAAGACAGCACCAAGTCCTTCCTGAGATTCTTTACAGTGCAGTATAAATGGGTTGTTAAAGTCTGGATACCCCATCTCTCCAGTATTTATTGATGACGGGCAGTCCAAGCTGACGTTTGCCCTTCAGTTTAGACCTATCTCTTTTTGATTTATTTTCTGTGGTTAATGGTGAACTTGGCCCTGCAGACAGTAGATCATACAGTGGAGCGGCAATCTGGAAGAAATTCCAAATATATGTCTGGTAGTAGGACCGAAAACCTAGTCTTTTTCTTAGCTCTCCCACTGTAGATGGAGGTATGTTTTTCAAAGCCATTACTAGAACAATTTCTGCTGGATCCATAGTATAGCCATCACCAGAGACAATCTTACCTAGGAACCGGACTTGTCTTTTGAACAGCTCACATTTCTTTGGTGTTAGGTTTAATCTATGCCGTTGGTAGCGCCGAAGCACAATAAGTACATATTCCACGTGTGGAGTGAAAGACTTACTGTGAACCAGGTTGTCATCAAGATATGGTTGACAGATACTATGTCTCAGGCCTTCCAAGCATTCTTCCATGATTCCCTAAAATTCTGCAGAAGCTGAGCTGAACCCGAAAGGAATACTAATCCATTCATATAATCCCCAAGGTGTTATGAAGGATGTCAAAGGCCTACTGGATTCTTCCATAAATCCTTGGTGGTAGGCTTTTCCTTGATCAAGCACAGAAAACCAAGAACTTCCTGACAAGCTATTCAGCATATCTTGGATTTTAGGTATCGGATGACGGTCAGGAACTGACTTCTGGTTTAGTTCTCTATAGTCACAGCAGAGTCTCAGGCTACTGTCTTGTTTTCTTACACATACTATAGGAGAAGAATAGGATGATTTTGATTTCCTAATCCATCCTCTATTTATCAGGTCTTGTAGGTACTCCTTTATTTCTTTATGAAGTGGTTTAGGCATAGCAGTATATGTCTTTGTAACGGGAGTGGTATCTTTTAGATTAATCTTTAATTGGAGTGATGGAATACATTCAACATCAGACTCATCTCTGGAGAATGCATGACATTCTTCTCTTAACATCTGCTTTACTATGCACAGACCCGCCGCTACCATAAGGCAGACCAAGCGGCTGCCTTAGGGCGCATCCGGCGCAGAGAAGGGGTGAGCGGAAAAATGAACTTTTTTTTTTTAAATGAATCAATTTACTTGCGTACGAGTACTCAGAGTCAGAGTAGTTTTTGCGCCTGCCCCAGCCTGCGCTGTGTGTATGTGTGGCATGCGTGTGGCCCCGGTGGCAGCTCTCACTCACAGAGCAGCACGTGGCAACTGGCGTGGCGAGCGAAGTCACGGCCCATGGCGGTGGGCAGCAGCAGGGACTGGAGGGAGTTGGTGGTGACTCATGCTGTGAGTCTGTGAGTCACACACAGCCAGACTACCGACTGGAGTGGTAGGTGAGCACACACACGCAGAGCAGAGCGCATAATGTTTATTAACTTACTTTAACTTACACAACATTAATGGAGGGGGGGAATTGTCTGTAGTCTGTGCCAGTGGCGGTGCTATAGAGTGAGAGAAATGTGCCATGGGGGGAGGAAGATATGCCATGGGAGGTGAAAAGTAATGTGACACAATAGGGGGTCATGGGGGTGCCATGGAGGGGGAGAAATGTGATATGGGACGGGGATGATTTGCCATGGGGGGGAAGGGGAGAAATGTGACACAATAGGGGGTCATGGGGTTTATGTAAAAAGGAGGGGGTAATGTGACATGGAGGGCTGATGTGACATGGAGGGGGCGAAATGTGACATTGAGGCCTTGAGGGGGAGAAATGTGACATGAAGGGGGAGAAATGTGACATGGGGGGCATTATGGCTGACATGGGGGCATGATGGCTGACATGAGAGCATGATGGCTGACATGGGGGGCATGATGGCTGACATGGGGGGCATGATGGCTGACATGGGGGGCATGATGGCTGACATGGGCAGAATAAAGTCTGACATGGGGGCGTGATGACTGACATGGGGGGCATGATGGCTGACATGGGCGGCATGAAGGCTGACATGATGGCTTACATGGGGGCATGATGGCTGACATGAAGGGCTGATCTGAGGCATTGGGGGGCTGATCTAATGTTTGATTAACATTGGGGGGCTGATTGCTGGTCTGAGGTGTAATGGAAAATATATATTTTTTATTATCCTCCTCTAAAACCTAGGTGCGTCTTATAGGGCAAAAAATACGGTCCTCAAACCAGCGATTGTCTGAAGCAGAGCAAAGATACCAGGACCACACAGAGGAGAAGCCAGCTCCTGCAGGCGGGACCAGGGCCAGGTGAGCTGAGGGGGAGGGGGGGCTTACGCCAAAATGTAGCTTCACTTGTGTTGGCAAAAATCCTTGCATCGGCCCTGACTGTCTTCTGTCTGAAGATGATCTATAGGAACTGGAGGATCCCATTCCTTTTTAACTGAAAGCACTTCAATCTCTGGTTTGTCGACATTTTACAATGTTTGAATGGTTGTGGTCAAAGAAGGAACAGATTTTATGCAAGCTGAGTATACTGCTTTGACTGTTTCCATGTCAATTTTTGGATCCAGTACAATATCATGTTTAGTTGAGTTCCTTACTGGAATGGATACCCGAGCATAGTTGTCATAAGGTACAATCACAATAGTCTCATCTGTATATTTTCCCTCTCGTAACTGTGCAGTGTTGGCACAAAGAGCATTTCTGGTTCTTCTGATGAGGTCCCACATGAACACCACACTTGACACCAATTATAGTACCTGCTGGAATAATGGTATGCCGTACTCCAGTTCTTACCTCCTTAGAAAATACTTCTGCTTGGCTCACTTGGACAGCTTTTACCACCGTCGCTGCTTTTCTTGTAGGCAGTGAAAATGATGCATCCAGTGTACTCACCACAGACGGTGAAGGGGTTTTTCTTAGGATGACTTCCTAAATCACATTATATCCAATTGGCTCTTCAGCTAAGGTATTGTCACTGGATACTAGGACAGGCATCAGGAGATCTATGTTGTCATCATCAGAGTTCAGTTGAAAGGTTCCTTCGATCTATCGAATGAAAGGAATTTCAGAATTATTTACTGCTCTCCCTCGTAACGGTTCAGAGCCTAGTAATTCTTCCACTGCCCTTCTGTTTGAGGAAGGTACTGCTGTCTCCAACTTTGATTGATAATACTTGTTTGAGCTCCAGTATCCCATAATGCCTGAATAGGAAATAAGTGTGTAACAGATTTTCTTTGGCTTCCATATCTGAAGATGACACTTTCTTTGGTTGGGACTGAGGCTTGGCACGTGTTACTGGTTGTCTCTCACCAGCAACCTCCTGTCTTTTAACTGTGCAGATCTGGGTGCACAACATCCCCTAGCGTAATGTCCTTCTTTGCCACATTTGTAGCAATGGCAACATGTATGACCTTGATCCGATGCCTTGTAGGCCTCACAAATTGGATTCTGCTTACTTCTGGAAGATACTTGGGATGTAACCAAACTTGGTTCTTAATAAGTCTTAAGAAGCTTTTTCAATTTCAACATCTCATTCCTCAGTTCTTTCATAGCTTACTCTCAGTTTGTCACTTCTGTATCTCCTAAAGGTGGGACTTTCTTTGTTTTTAGTGTAGGTGGAGCAGCTTGAGCTGTAGATAACTTTACCTTTGGAAGAAATCCTTGTGTGTTACCAGCCTACATTTCGCAAAGTTTGCTGATTTTGCTGGAAGAGTACTTTAATTTCTGTTCCCTCTCCTGTTCTTAACTGGCAGCTTCATTAAATTTCTCTATTAATATGTCATCAGTGACAGTGTGATCATCCAAATAGGGTTTCAGTTGGAATTTAATGTGTTCACTGAGTGGTCCTGTTCCTACTGATCTCAGGAATTTCATTTTAATCAAATCTGTTTCAAATTTTTCCTCTGCTCCCACTTCTCCAGAGGCAAAGAGAAGTCTGTCCTTTAGTTCTATAGCCCTGAAGAGGAAATGTTAAGGAGATTCTTTGCTATCTTGAGAGATATTTATTAACCGGGGATATAAGTTAGAGTTGTTCTCCTCCTTGTAGTGTCCTTCGAAAATGGTCTTTAGCTGTGGCAGTGTTAAGTCACTTTTCATCTCTAGCATATTTCTCATATTCAGGCCAGGGCGATTGGGACACCGCATGTGCGGTTTTATGAGAATTTTATGACTCCTATCTTGTAAGTGCAAAATAAAACGCAGAGCATTTTTATCAGAAGGTGTTGCACTATTGTGTTTTTTATCAGCAGTAAATCCTGGCTATGCACGGTGGTGACACATCGGACTGCTGAATTACCGCTCCACAAATCTTGATCCTTGTGCATCCTGAAGATTGGCTTCATCTGTAGCAGCGCGGTTCCTTATACTTAAATTTAACTACTGCCTCAATCGCCTCTAATTCACTGTAACCTTTTTGCAGTTCCATGTCTATCTGGTGTCTGAGATTTGTGTAAGACAGTTTGTGGTTTTGACATAGGCATAGGTGTGCGCAGCCTATTGCATTAGGGTGTGCACGCTAAAGCACAAACACACACGCCGCGCGTATATATATATATTATATACACACACACATATATATACACAAATACACTCTGCATATATACATACATACATACAGACCCGCACTCATATAATTATCAATATAAACAAACATTTAAAATCCGTATTAAAACTTTTTTTTATTAAATAAGCATTTAGCAATGTAAGCAAACATTTAACATTTTTTTAACTTAAAAGAACATTAAAAATAAATAAGCTGTTAAAACTGTAACAAATCTAAGTAAACATTTTTACACAAAGTGCATGGTACATGGGAATTTTTCCTCATCTTTATGCTCTAGATAAGAAGACGTTGCACAGAAGGTGTTATGGACTTAAATTCTTCAATGACCTCGTTATAAGTAGCCGACCAAGCCAATTCTTGCTCAATATCTGCTATCATGAGTGCATCCAGGCGTTCTTGGGACATTGTACTCCTCAGTTTGGTTTTTATGTGTCAGTTTTGAAAAGGCTCTTTCACGTGAACAGCTTGTTAGAGATGGCCCGCGTTCGCCTCGGCGGGCGAACATATGCGATGTTCGGTCCGCCCCCTATACATCATCATTAAGCAAACTTTGACCTTGTACGTCACAGTCAGCAGACACATTCCAGCCAATCAGCAGCATACCCTCCCTCCCAGACCCTCCCACCTCCTGCACAGCATCCATTTTAGATTCATTCTGAAGCTGCAGTCTTAGTGAGAGGAGGGACAGTGTAGTTGCTGCTGATTTAATAGGGAAATTGATAGCTAGGCTAGTGAATTCAGTGTCCACTCCAGTCCTGAAAGACTCATCTGATCTCTTGTGTAAGGACAGCGTCCTGACAGCACCCCAAAAAGCCCTTTTTAGGGCTGCTACATTAGTCTGCTTTTTTTTTTTTCTCCATATATATATTGCAGTTGCCTGGCCTGCCCGTGTGTGAGGAGCTGCAGGCCCACAGACTGTAGTGTGCCCACTGCCAGTGCCCACCACTCACACCGTGTGGCACAGGACTTTGCATCAAACAAAGGCATTTCATTTTTACCCTTTAATCTAAGGTTAGTTACCTGCCAGTGTGTGTCAGGCCGACTTCCACAAACTGTAGTGTGCCCACTGCCAGTGCCCACCACCACTCATACCGGGTGGCACAGGCATTTAATTTTTACACTTTAGTCTAATTTCAGTTGCTTGCCTGCTGCCAGTGTGTGTCAGGTCAACTTCCACAGACTGTAGTGTGCCCACTGCCAGTGCCCACCACCACTCATACCGGGTGGCACAGGCATTTAATTTTTACACTTTAGTCTAATTTTAGTTGCTTGCCTGCTGCCAGTGTGTGTCAGGCCGACTTCCACAGACTGTAGTGTGCCCACTGCCAGTGCCCACCACCACTCATACCGGGTGGCACAGTAGCTTGCCGATAAATAAGGCATTTAATTTTTACACTTTAGTCTAATTTCAGTTGCTTGCCTGCTGCTAGTGTGTGTCAGGCCGACTTCCACTGACTGTAGTGTGCCCACTGCCAGTGCCCACCACCACTCATACCGGGTGGCACAGTAGCTTGCCGATAAATAAGGCATTTAATTTTTACACTTTAGTCTAATTTCAGTTGCTTGCCTGCTGCCAGTGTGTGTCAGGCCGACTTCCACAGACTGTAGTGTGCCCACTGCCAGTGCCCACCACCACTCATACCGGGTGGCACAGTAGCTTGCCGATAAATAAGGCATTTAATTTTTACACTTTAGTCTAATTTCAGTTGCTTGCCTGCTGCCAGTGTGTGTCAGGCCGACTTCCACAGACTGTAGTGTGCCCACTGCCAGTGCCCACCACCACTCATACCGGGTGGCACAGTAGCTTGCCGATAAATAAGGCATTTAATTTTACACTTTAGTCTAATTGCAGTTGCTTGCCTGCTGCTAGTGTGTGTCAGGCCGACTTCCACTGACTGTAGTGTGCCCACTGCCAGTGCCCACCACCACTCATACCGGGTGGCACAGTAGCTTGCCGATAAATAAGGCATTTAATTTTTACACTTTAGTCTAATTTCAGTTGCTTGCCTGCTGCCAGTGTGTGTCAGGCCGACTTCCCCAGACTGTAGTGTGCCCACTGCCAGTGCCCACCACCACTCATACCGGGTGGCACAGTAGCTTGCCGATAAATAAGGCATTTAATTTTTACACTTTAGTCTAATTTCAGCTGCTTGCCTGCTGCTAGTGTGTGTCAGGCCGACTTCCACTGACTGTAGTGTGCCCACTGCCAGTGCCCACCACCACTCATACCGGGTGTGACAGTAAATTGCACGGTGCAGACGCAGTGGCCGTGGATTAAAACAAAAGGGAGGGAGCCAGCGTTTTTTTAACCATCTCCCCGTTCGAAAAATCAATTCAATAGATGGACCCCAGATTGGGGACGTAACAGGTATTAAACTGATGAGAATAGTACTACAGAAAATACCACTCATATCGGGTGTGACAGTAAATTGCACGGCGCAGACGCAGTGACCGTGGATTAAAACAAAGGGGAGGGAGCCAGCGTTTTTTTAACCATCTCCTCGTTCGAAAAATTAATTCAATTGACCTTTCGGGGACCCTTGGTGTTGTACGTGGCTGGGTGGAGGAAGAAACCTTCAATGACATCACCGGGACGTGGCTAGCTTGGTATCCAACCTTGTGCAAATGGGGAGTTTGCGGTTGTGCAAATGAACTGTTTGCGGTGCATTAAAAGGGGAGTTTGGTCTGTCAATGTCAGTGAAGCGGGCGTAACCCTTACACTACCTGATCGATACAACATCATACCTGATCGTATACACACACTGGATGTTTTAAAGCATGTTATTCCAAACAATTTAGGAATGTTAGTTGATTTATGCCCTTTATGGATTAAAACCCGACTCTGCGTCCACTACGTAATTTTCCATGGGAGTTTTGCCATGGATCCCCCTCCGGCATGCCACAGTCCAGGTGTTAGACCCCTTGAAACAACTTTTCCATCACTATTGTGGCCAGAAAGAGTCCCTTTGGTTTTTAAAATTCGTCTGTCTATTGAAGTCTATGGCGGTTCGCCCGGTTCGCCCGTTCGCGAACATTTGCGGAAGTTCACGTTCGCCATTCGCGAACTGAAAATTTTATGTTCGCGACATCACTACAGCTTGTCACAGGTAACACTGCAAAGCATTAAACATACAGAAAAAGCATTAAATGTGTTGGATCGATCTGATTCTTTAAACCAATCCAGCCACTCTTTGATGGTATTTGTGGTCCAAGGAGTAGGTCCATCATACTCCCTTAGCAGTGTGGCTTCTGCTTCAAATTCATTCACTGACACCTTAAATTTGTTGGCAAGGATTTCTGTCACCTTTAGGAATCTCCAAGCTTAGCGGTTTTCCTACTGCAGTTACAATATCACACGACTTCTGGTCAATACCAGTTATCAATGAATCCAGTAGTGGGTAAAATGAAGTTATCCTTTCCTGCTCCTCTTTTGTTTCATAGTGATACTGAGACTGTGCTGCTGCTTCATCAAGAAGGACAGAAGGTTTTCTATTTCTAACTAGGGGAATGGCGATATTATTTTCCGCACACTTTTTTTCACAATCATGGAAAATGGACTGAAAATAATCTGGGTCACTTCTAATGGAAACCAAGGAGTAGTGATGAGCGTCAGGGGCAATATTCGAATTTGCGATATTTCGCGAATATTCGTTAGAATATTTGTCATATACTCGCGAATATTCATATTCGAGATTATTTTATTGATTGTGAAAAATTGGCAATGTAATATTCGCGTTATGCGAATATTCTAAAACACGAATATATAGCACTATAGAATATAGTGCTATATATTCGTTGCTTTAGAATATTCGTCATTTTTTCCAATTTAATGTGAACAGTCTATGTGGCCTAAAAGCAACTTAAGCAGGGAGGAATCATGACTTCAGATGGAAAAAAATGACGAATATTCTAAAGCAACGAATATATAGCACTATATTCTATAGTGCTATATAGTCGTGTTTTAGAATATTCGCATACGCGAATATTACATTGCCGATTTTTTGCATACGAGAAAATAAATTAAATAATGAAGAACATTCTAATTCACTACAGACTACAATATTGCAGCCTTCTCACATTGGCTCACAAGCAAGAAGCAGGTAGGTATACTAGGCAATGGGTTCAGATGAAAAAACAAAACAAAAAAACCCCGAATATTCGTATTTACAAATATATAGCACTATATTCAAAATATTCGTGAATTCTCGAAGTGCCGATATTCGCAATAAAAATTTGCAAATTTGAGTATTCGCATTAAACACTATCAAGGATTGCGCAGGCTTTTCACCACTGTCATTGCAGTAAGCAAGTTGAAATTTGATGCTTGCATAGTCTTGCTAACTTTTACCACCATTTGGAGAATAGGGTCCATCATGTGCCGAACAAAGACAAACTTGAAAGAATTTAATTCACAAATAAGGCCCCTTGCTTTTATTTTAGCATCAGCTAAGCGACTCGATTCGATGATCTCATGTGAAGCCTGTAAAATAACTGAAAAGTTTTCTTTTACTGCAGCCACTGCTTCTGCATGCCCACCTTGTGTTTGACAGTGACTTTAGAGCCTTCAACTGAGTTCCTTCTTCTTGAGAAATCTTCTCCATTACAGCATGTCTCACAGGACTTCCCTCCATGAAGGCATAAAGAGTCTGTATAAGGCCAAAGAAGTCAAACGCTGTTCTGTTTTGTCTATTTGAGGTGCATGCATCAACTAGGACAAGGTTTAAACAAAGTGCATGGAAGTGGACATAGGGTATTTCATGGTTATTTTCTTTACATTTCATCTGAAGTCATAATAATAATAATAACATTTATTTATATAGCGCCACCATATTCCGCAGCGCTTTACAGATTCATAGGGTTCATGTACAAAACAAAAGTAACTGGCTAATATACAACTGAAACAATAGGAGTCAGGGCCCTGCTCGCAAGAGCTTACAATCTTTGAAAACCTGCAGTGCATCCAGACATAGTAGATGCTCCATCAAAGCACAAAGAGATCACTGATAAACTTTATTTATTTAGTCAAAAATCGACTGAGCATCAACTTTTAAGAGCCTTTGCATTAAAACAAAATGCTCAACTAGACTTTGCTGTTCATTATTAAAATATCGTACTACAACAGACATCTGTTCATGGTGTCCACAGTCAGCTGTATCCCCTGCAATTATGGAGATCATTTTTCCATTTATTGCTCACAATTTTTGGTTGCACAATATTATGTAAGGCCTCTTTCACAGTCGCGTTGTGAGGAAATGCCCGCTGGATCCGTCACAGCGCAAGACAAGTGAAAGCATTTGAAGACTGATCAGTCTTCAAAAAGCTTTCAGTGTTACTATGGCGGGCAGGACGCTACTAAAGTCCTGGTTGCCATAGTAAGTAGTGGGGAGCCAGGGGAGAAGCTACTTACCGTCTGTGCGGCTCCCGGGGCGCTCCACAATGACGTTAGAGCGCCCCACGTGCATGGATCACGTGATCCATGCGATCATGTGATCCATGCTCATGGGGCGCTATGACGTCATTGTGGAGCGCCCCGGGACTAGGGAGATGCACGGACGGTAAGTATACTTCTCCCCTGCCTCCCCACTACACTTTACCATGGCAGCCGGGACTTTAGCATCCTGGCTGCCATGGTAACCATTCACAAAAACTAAACGTGGGATCCGGATTGATGCTTTTCAATGGGCATTAATTCCGGATCCGTCCTTCTGGCATGCCTTCAGGATTTTTGGCCGGAGCAAAATCCACAGCATGCTGTGGATTTTGCTACGGCCAAAAAATGTGTCAGTACTGAACTGAAGACATCCTGATGCATCCTGAACGGATTTCTCTCCATTCAGGATGCATTGGGATAATCCTGATCAGTATCTTTCCGTCCTAGAGTCCCTGCATCTTTTGCTGGACTATATTCCAGCCACCTGTATTTTCCATACCAATCACTCTGAAAATTTCTTTCCGTATTCCCTATTTTAGTTCTCGGAAACATAATCAGTTTTGGCTGATAAGGGCCTCTAGCTACTCGATTCTGGCGCACAAATCTGTTTTGGGGAATACTACAGACTGGATCATCAGCTGCTATGTTTGATTGCTTTGTTGAAAAAACACCTGAACTAAAATCTGTAATGTCTTCTGTTGGGTCATGACCTGCCGCTTGGCACTCACTTGAACTACACATTGGTTCTGGTTCATCAGTTTGTATGTCTGATGGCTTTGGCTCTGAAAAATAACATCCTCCGCTTCGTCAAGACTTGATGCTTGTAATACACTGCTACACACTGAGTCATCAATTGGTACATATTCTGAGTGTAAACTGCACTGATCGGAACCAACAGAAATATCTTCTTCTGCACTTTCATCAGCAACATACTCAGGCACAGTGTTAGCCACCGAGTCTGAGGTAATGGCTTTTTTTGGTTTCTTGATAACAAACTGATCCATATTTTGGAATTCTGTATCTCACAATTACTGTTTTCTGGATATCAGACTGTGTATATCTTCCAAGTTTAACACATATCTGTAAAGAATAAATCAAGGCAACTGGACTTGCTGTAGATTTCTTGAAAACATTTCACAGCAAGTCCTACACAGAAATCTACAGCAAGTCCAGTTGCCTTGATTTATTCTTTGCAGATATACCATGACCTGGAAAAATGTGAACCTTCACAGACATATTGCAACAAGTTTAACACAGTCGGAAAAATCTGTATTTGAATCTAAACTATCAATCAGTAGTAGGCAGTAGACATTTGACCCTTTAAGTTACATGATACAGCTGAGCTGCCCTGGCCCTGAAAGTAAATTAATAATGCCTGGAGTGAAATATTAAAAAAACTAGACATTAAGCCCATTACTATAACGGGCGCTAGAATTGGCCGGCGTGGCGGTATTTACATGGCAAAAAAAACCTCCTTCTCTTGCTTTAGCAGATCCTGCAGTGTCATGTCCAGAATAGATCTTGCATTGGCGAGTTTGGAGTTCCTGGAAAAGATTTAAAAAAAATGAAGTATGAACCACATAGTATCTCTGACCATACTCCAGTGCTATTGACCACAGTAGACCCAGAGATATATGTAGGTAGGAAGCCCTTTAGATTGAATCCACACTGGGTCCACATGATTGGTGAACAAGAAAAGATCGGACATGATATTCTAGAGTTTTGGGCACAGAACTATGGATCTACACATGTATATTTTGTATGGGACTCCCTTAAAGCCATGATACGAGGGATATACTACATGAAAATCGGTAGGAAAAAGGCGGAGTTTGCTAGTATTGAGAAGGGACTGGCTGAAATGGTAAGGGGCCTGGAAGTGGATCTGGGGAGACAGAATAGGGAAAACACTCAACAGCTACTGATGGAGGCTAGGGAGAAATATCAGGCATTTCTATATGAAAAAGTGCAGCATAAGGCCTTCTTTGCAGGGCAGCAAGACTTTCTTGAAAAAGGTAAATCAGGCAGAATGCTCGCATCCGTAACACCAGCCAAAGGATTCAAACCCCTATAAAATCTATTAGACTACCATCCGGCCTCCTAATCGACAACCATACAAACATCAAGTCAGCCTTTATAAAACACTTCACTAAACTATACCAGTCGGAACTTGGGGAAGGTGATGAAGCCTTAGCTGCCTATTTGGATAGTACTGTGCTCCCTCGCCTCTCTGAGCAGGATAACTCTCTGTTAAATTACCCAATTACCCTTGGTGAACTGGAGAATACGGTTAATAGCATAAAGGGTAACTCTACCACCGGCAGAGACGATATGCCTTTTGAATTCTATAGAGTACACGGAAAAACTATACTGCCTCTTCTACTCCAGATGCTCAACTGCTCTTGGGAGGATGGTTCCCTCCCTCTGTCTCTGAGGGAGGCCTCCATATCCGATACTGAAAAAGGATAGAGAATTGGCCGGCGCCCAGAGCAATGATCACACTGCGATCTGGCCGATCAACGCCACTCCCCATACGCCATCCACACTGCCCACCATCCGCACAGACCATACCCCGCTCTCAGGAGCGGAAGGCGGCGGGGGAACTCTCTTAGGAGTGGAGGACGGCAGGGGAACTGTGGCAGAAGCGGAGAGCGGCGGGGGAGCTGTGGCCAGCCTATAGGGCGACACCCTGCAGGGAAACTTGTAGCGCTATTGTCCGTGTGCAGCGCTGTGCCCTTATTGGACGTAGCGCCGCGTATGCCCAGTGCAAAACTGGCGACACACATACGGACACAGCGTACTCACACACAGATTTTATTATATAGGATGCTGCAGCCTCATGAAGGGAGAAGAAATCATTTTTAAACTTACTTAGGGCTCTTTCACACTTGCGTATTTCTTTTCCGGCATAGAGTTCCTGATCAGGATTATCCCAATGCACTCTGAATGGAGAGAAATCCGTTCAGGATGCATCAGGATGTCTTCAGTTCAGGACCGAAACGTTTTTTGGCCGGAGAAAATACCGCAGCATGCTGCGCTTTTTGCTCCGGCCAAAAATCCTGAACACTTGCCGCAAGGCCGGATCCGGAATTAATGCCCATTGAAAGGCATTAATCCGGATCTGGCCTTAAGCTAAAGTCGTTTCGGCGCATCGGCAGATCCGACATTTAGCTTTTTCTGAATGGTTACCATGGCAGCCAGGAAGATAAAGTCCTGGTTGCCATGGTAAAGTGTAGTGGGGAGCGGGGGAGCAGTATACTTACAGTCTGTGCGGCTCCCGGGGCGCTCCAGAGTGACATCAGGGCGCCCCACGTGCATGGATCACGTGATCGCATGAATCACGTGATCCATGCGCATGGGGCGCTCTGACGTCATTCTGGAGCGCCCCGGGAGCCACACGGACTGTAAGTATACTGCTCCCCCGCTCCCCACTACTACTATGGCAACCAGGACTTTAATAGCGTCCTGGCTGCCATAGTAACCTCAAAGCATTTCGAAGACTGATCAGGATCCTGATCAGTCTTCTAATGCTTTCAGACGACTTGCGTTCTGATGGATCCGGCAGGACGGAAGTGCCCGCCGTATCCTCAGAACGCAAGTGTGAAAGAGGCCTTACTCTACCTGGCTGCCGCCCGGGCCTCGTTCTGGGAGAAAACGCTGGGCTCCGCTCCGGCACTGCGCTGTGACACGGCCGGCCCTCACCCTAGCGTTGCCGTGACTCCACCTCTGCGCAGTGGCAACTCTAGGAACAATATATAGGGGGGGCACATAAGATACCACAGTCAAAAAGCGGGGGGGCACTAATAATTTTCACCATTTTAATCATACTACTGAAAAAAACTAAATAAGTATATATAAATAAGATTACAAAATACGAGAGTATTGCGGTCTGCAGGGATACCTGGTTATTGTACTAACCTAATACTTAAAGGACAAGCTTTCAAGAGTTTTCCTTTCTTCCTCGGTTTTTCTTCAGACCTGAGAAAGAGAGAAACACTCATGAAAACTTTTCTTTAGAGTTTAAAGCAGTTTCAGCACTATAATAAAACAATTTACTTACAAAAGAAGCTATTCAGTCGTCTGCTGTGCCATCCTCTGCTTGCTTCCGCGGATCTTCCCCTCCTTTTAGTTTCTCCTCTAAAAGGAGCGCACTGCAATAGGGGATCTGTGGATAATACTGTTATGGGGGATCTGTGGATGACACACTGTTATGGGGGATCTGTGGATGACACTGTTATGGGTGATGGGTGGATGACACTGTTATGGGTGATCTGTGGATGACACACTGTTATGGGGATCTGTGGAGGACACACTGTTATGGGGGATCTGTGGATGACACTGTTATGGGTGATCTGTGGATGACACACTGTTATGGGGATCTGTGGAGGACACACTGTTATGGGGGATCTGTGGATGACACTGTTAAGGGGATCTGTGGAGGACACACTGTTATGGGGGATCTGTGGATGACACTGTTATGGGGGATCTGTGGATGACACTGTTATGGGGGATCTGTGGATGGCACTGTTATGGGGAATCTGTGGATGACACTGTTATGGGGGATCTGTGGATGACACTGTTATGGGGGATCTGTGGAGGACACACTGTTATGGGGGATCTGTGGATGACGCACTGTTATGGGGATCTGTGGAAGACACACTGTTATGGAGGATCTGTGGATGACACACTGTTATGGGGGATCTGTGGATCACACACTGTTATGGGGGATCTGTGGATCACACACTGTTATGGGGAGTCTGTGGATGACACTGTTATGGGGGATCTGTGGATGACACTGCTATGGGGATCTGTGCATGACACACTGTTATGGGGGATCTGTGGATGACACTGCTATGGGGAATCTGTGGATGACACATTGTTATGGGGGATCTGTGGATAACACTGTTATGGGGGATCTGTGGATGACACTGTTATGGGGGATCTTTGGATGACACACTGTTATGGGGGATCTGTGGATGACACATTGTTATGGGGGATCTGTGGATGACACTGTTATGGGGGATCTGTGGATTACACTGTTATGGGGATCTGTGGATGACACTGTTATGGGTGATCTGTGGATGACACTGTTATGGGTGACCTGTGGATGACACACTGTTATGGGGATCTGTGGAGGACACACTGTTATGGGGGATCTGTGGGTGACACTGTTATGGGTGATCTGTGGATGACGCTGCTCTGGGGGATCTGTGGATGACAAACTGTTATAGGTGATCTGTGGATGACGCAGTTATGAGGGATCTGTGGATGACACACTGTTATGGGGGATCTGTGGATGACATTGTTATGGGGGATCTGTGGATGACACTGTTATAGGGATCTGTGGAGGACACACTTATGGGGGATCTGTGGATGACACACTGTTATGGGGAATCTGTGGATGACACGATGTTATGGGGGATCTGTTGATGACACTGTTATGGGGATCTGTGGATGACACACTGTTATGGGGATCTGTTGATGACACTTTTATGGGGATCTGTGGATGACACACTGTTATGGGGGATCTGTGGATGACACACTGTTATGGAGGATCTGTGGATGACTCTGTTATGGGGGATCTGTGGATGACACTGTTATGGGGGATCTGTCGATGACACTGTTTTGGGGGATCTGTGGATGACACTGTTATGGGGGATCTGTGGATGACACTGTTATGGGTGATCTGTGGATGACACTATTATGGGGGATCTGTGGATGACTCTGTTATGGGGGATCTGAAGATGACACTGTTATGGGGGATCTGTGGATGACACTGTTATGGGGATCTGTGGATGACACTGTTATGGGGGATCTGTGGATGACACTGTTATGGGGGATCTGTGGAGGACACACTGTTATGGGGGATCTGTGGATGACACTGTTATGGGGGATCTGTGGATGACACTGTTATGGGGAATCTGTGGATGACACTGTTATGGGGGATCTGTGGATGACACTGTTATGGGGAATCTGTGGATGACACTGTTATGGGGAATCTGTGGATGACACTGTTATGGGGAATCTGTGGATGACACATTGTTATGGGGGATCTGTGAATAATACAATGTTATAGGGGATCTGTGGAGGACACTGTTATAGGGGAATCTGTGGATGACACATTGTTATGGGGGATCTGTGGATGACACACTGTTATAGGGGGTCTGTGGAGGACACTGTTATGGGGGAATCTGTGGATGACACATTGTTAAGGGGGATCTGTGGATGACACTGTTATGGGGAATCTGTGGATGACACATTGTTATGGGGGATCTGTGAATAATACAATGTTATAGGGGATCAGTAGAGGACACTGTTATGGGGGATCTGTGGAGGACACACTGTTATGGGGGATCTGTGGATTACACTGTTATGGGGGATCTGTGGATGACACTGTTATGGGGAATCTGTGGATGACACATTGTTATGGGGGATCTGTGGATAACACACTGTTATGGGGGATCTGTGGATTACACTGTTATGGGGGATCTGTGGATGACACTGTTATGGGGAATCTGTGGATGACACATTGTTATGGGGGATCTGTGAATAATACAATGTTATAGGGGATCAGTAGAGGACACTGTTATGGGGAATCTGTGGAATCTGTGGATGACACATTGTTATGAGGGATCTGTGGAAGACACACTGTTATAGGGGATCTGTGGATGACACTGCTATGGGGGATCTGTGAATGACACTGTTATGGGTGATGGGTGGATGACACTGTTATGGGTGATCTGTGGATGACACTGTTATGGGTGATCTGTGGATGACGCTGTTATGGGGTATCTGTGGATGACACTGTTATGGGGATCTGTGGAGGACACACTGTTATGGGGGATCTGTGGATGACACTGTTATGGGTGATCTGTGGATGACACTGTTATGGGGGATCTGTGGATGACACACTGTTATGGGTGATCTGTGGATGGCACTGTTATGGGGGATCTTTGGATGACACTGTTATGGGTGATCTGTGGATGACGCTGTTATGGGGGATCTGTGGATGACACACTGTTATGGGTGATCTGTAGATGACACTGTTATGGGGGATCTGTGGATGACACTGTTATGGGTGATCTGTGGATGACACTGTTATGGGTGATCTGTGGATGACGCTGTTATGGGGGATCTGTGGATGACACATTGTTATGGGGGATCTTTGGATGACACACTGTTATGGGGGATCTGTGGATGACACACTGTTATGGCAGATCTGTGGATGACACAGTTATGGGGGATCTGTGGATTACACTGTTATGGGGATCTGTGGATTACACTGTTATGGGTGATCTGTGGATGACACTGTTATGGGGGATCTGTGGATGACACTGTTATGCGGGATCTGTGGATGACACTGTTATGGGGGATCTGTGGATGACACTGTTATGGGGAACTGTGGAGGACACACTGTTATGGGGGATCAGTGGATGACACACTGTTACGGGGGATCTGTGGATGACACACTGTTATGGGGGATCTGTGGATGACACACTGTTATGGGGAATCTATAGATGACACACTGTTATGGGGGATCTGTGGATGGTACAGTGTTATGGGGGATCTGTGGATGACACTGTTATGGGGGATCTGTGGATCACACTGTTATGGGGGATCTATGGATGACACTGCTATGGGGATCTGTGCATGACACACTGTTATGGGGGATCTGTGGATGACACTGTTATGGGGAATCTGTGGATGACACATTGTTATGGGGAATATGTGGATGACACTGTTATGGGGAATCTGTGGATGACACATTGTTATGGGGGATCTTTGGATGACACACTTTTATGGAGGATCTGTGGATTACACACTGTTATGGCAGATCTGTGGATGACACAGTTATGGGGGATCTTTGGATTACACTGTTATGGGGATCTGTGGATTACACTGTTATGGGGGATCTGTGGATGACACTGTTATGGGTGATCTGTGGATGACACTGTTATGGGTGATCTGTGGATGACACACTGTTATGGGGATCTGTGGATGACACACTGTTATGGGGAATCTGTGGATGACACTGTTATGGGTGATCATTGGATGACGCTGCTATGGGGGATCTGTGGATGACACACTGTTATGGGTGATCTGTGGATGACGCTGTTATGGGGGATCTGTGGATGACACACTGTTATGGGGGATCTGTGGATGACACACTGTTATGGGGGATCTGTGGATGACAAACTGTTATGGGGGATCTGTGGATGACACTGTTATGGGGGATCTGTGGATGACACACTGTTATGGGGGATCTGTGGATGACACACTGTTATGGGGGATCTGTGGATGACACTGTTATGGGGATCTGTGGATGACACACTGTTATGGAGGATCTGTGGATGACACTGTTATGTGGGATCTGTGGATGACACTGTTATGGGGGATCTGTGGATGACACTGTTATGGGGGATCTGTGGATGACACTGTTATGGGGGATCTGTGGATGACACTGTTATGGGGGATCTGTGGATGACACTGTTATGGGGGATCTGTGGATGACACTGTTATGGGGGATCTGTGGATGACACTGTTATGGGGGATCTGTGGATGTACACTGTTATGGGGGATCTGTGGATGACACTGTTATGGGGGATCTGTGGATGACACTGTTATGGGGGATCTGTGGATGTACACTGTTATGGGGGATCTGTGGATGACACTGTTATGGGGAATCTGTGGATGACACTTTGTTATGGGGGATCTGTGGATGACACATTGTTATGGGGGATCTGTGGATGGCACATTGTTATGGGGGATCTGTGGATGACACTGTTATGGGGGATCTGTGGATGACACATTGTTATGGGGGATCTGTGGATGACACATTGTTATGGGGGATCTGTGGATGACACACTGTTATAGGGGATCTGTGGAGGACACTGTTATAAGGGAATCTGTGGATGACACATTGTTATGGGGGATCTGTGGAGGACACACTGTTATAGGGGATCTGGGTAAGACACTGTAATGGGGGATCTGTGGAGGACACACTGTTATGAGGGATCTGTGGATTACACTGTTATGGGGGATCTGTGGATGACACATTGTTATGGGGGATCTGTGGATGACACTGTTATGGGGGATCTTTGGATGACACAATGTTATAGAGGATCCGTAGAGGACACTGTTATGGGGAATCTGTGGATGACACATTGTGATGAGGGTTCTGTGGATGACACACTGGTATAGGGGATCTGTGGAGGACACTGTTATTGGGGATCTGTGGATGACACTGCTATGGGGGATCTGTGGATGACACTGTTATGGGGATCTGTGTATGACACTGTTATGGGGGATCTGTGGATGACACTGTTATGGGAGATCTGTGGAGTACACACTGTTATGGGGGATCTGTGGATGACACTGTTATGGGGAATCTGTGGATGACACTTTGTTATGGGGGATATGTGGATGACACATTGTTATGAGGGATCTGTGGATGACACATTGTTATGGGGGATCTGTGGAGGACACTGTTATAGGGGATCTGTGGAGGACACTGTTATGGGGGATCTGTGGATGACACTGCTATGGGGGATCTGTGGATGACACTGTTATGGGGATCTGTAGATGACACTGCTATGGGGAATCTGTGGAGGACACTTATGAGAGATCTGTGGATGACACTGTTATGGGGGATCTGTGGATGACACATTGTTATGGGGGATCTGTGGAGGACACTGTTATGGGGGATCTGTGAATGACACTGTTATGGGGAATCTGTGGATGACACTGTTATGGGGAATCTGTGGATGACACACTGTTATAGGGGATCTGTGGAGGAGACTGTTATGGGGGATCTGTGAATGACACTGTAATGGGGGATCTGTGGATAACACAGTTATGGGGATCTGTGGATGACACACTGCTATGGGGTATCTGTGGATGACACTGTTATGGGGGATCTGTGGATTACACTGTTATGGGGATCTGTGGATGACACACTGTTATGGGGGATCTGTGGAGGAAACTGTTATGTGGGATCTGTGGAAGACACTGCTATGGAGGATCTGTGGAGGAGACTGTTATGTGGGATCTGTGGAAGACACTGCTATGGGGGATCTGTGGATGACACACTATTATGGGGGATCTGTGGAGGACACACTGTTATGGGGGATCTGTGGATTACACTGTTATGGGGGATCTGTGGAGCACACTGTTATAGGGGATCTGTGGATGACACACTGTTATGGAGGATCTGTGGAGGACACACTTTTATGGGGGATCTGTGGATGACACACTGTTATGGGGGATCTGTGGAGGACACACTGTTATGGGGGATCTGTGGATGACACTGTTATGGGGGATCTGTGGATGACACACTGTTATGGAGGATCTGTGGAGGACACACTGTTATGGTGGATCTGTGGAGGACACACTGTTATGGGGGATCTGTGGAGGACACACTGTTATGGTGGATCTGTGGAGGACACACTGTTATGGGGGATCTGTGGAGGACACACTGTTATGTGGGATCTGTGGATGACACTTTTTGGGGGATCTGTGGATGACACACTGTTATGGGGGATCTGTGGAGGACACACTGTTATTGGGGATCTGTGGAGGACACACTGTTATGGGGGCATCTTTGGATGACATATGACTGAGGAGGGCTATCAGGGGACATTATACAGGGGTAATATAAGTTATTTTACCCCTGTATAATAATGTCCCCTGATACCCCTTAGTTATATTATCCCTGTATAATAATGTACCCTGATAGCCCTCCTCAGTCATATGTCATCCAAAGATGCCCCCATAACAGTGTGTCCTCCACAGATCTCCAATAACAGTGTGTCCTCCACAGATAATGTGCCCAGATATAACTGAGGGGTATCTGGGCACATTATAAAGTGGTATTATAACTGAGGAGGGCTATCAGGGATATAATACAGGGGTAATATAAGTTATATTACCCCTGTATAATGTCTGATAGCCCTCCTCAGTTATATTACCCCTCATGTACCCTGATACCCCTAGTTATATTACCCCCTGTATAATTTACCCTGATACCCCTCAGTTATATTATATAACTGAGGGGTATCAAGCTAATACAGGGGATAACTGAGGAGGGGTAGCACTGTGGGACAGGGTACATACTTCTTTTATATAATGCATGACAGGGTACATTATACAGGGGAGTGGGGACAACTGAGGAGGGGTAGCAGTAGCACTGTGGGACAGGGTACATAACATACTTCTTTTTTATATGCGTTATATAACTGTATGGGTTGGTCCCGGACCGAAGCAGCTGGGCAGTCGGCACCAAGTTCCTAGTTCCCTTCCAACATATCACGTTGTGACGTCAACTCAGTCTGTGCCTGCACAGCATGCATGGCTCTCTGCCTCCGCCGGGTCATCCCCCCCGTATGTGAATACTAGCTTCCGCCGCCTGCTGGCAGCCCACAGCCAGATATTGTAAATGAATGAGCCGGGTGGCAGCGGCCAGTGTAACAGACAGGGGAATCAGCGGGAGGACACCTGTGAGCGTGGAGGTGACAAACCTATTAGGGTTTTCCTGTGCGCACGCCTCTGCTTTTTGACCTCTTTCACCAATTTGGCCACTAATTTTAAAGTCATTCTGTATTGTCATTTCTGGCAACATTTTCTGTGGTGAAGTTCTGCAGTTAGTCTCTTTTTCTGACACCTCTTGTTTTGCTTGACCTGATGTCTCAGAGTCAGAAGCTAGAGCTTTTTCTAACAGCTTGCTAGATTCCTGGAATGCTTTTTGTAAAGCGAGGTACTGTACCTCTAAATCTTCCAATTGAGTCTGCTCTGTCAGGGCCTCATTCTTTGTTGCCTGATCCCCCACCTTTGTCTCAGAATGCAGATCTGCAATCAACTGTTTGCACTTTTAGAGGAAAAGACGGGTAACATCTTCATCCTCTGTTTCTCCCACTTCATCAAGCATCGTGCTGATAGCATTCAGGAGGTGCCTGCGGGTTCTGGCTTTGGAGATTTGCTCCCCTGGCACTTTAATATATTTGCTAACAGCAGTTTATCAAATGTTAAATGCAGCAAGGACTCACTAATGTCATTAATGCAGCTCTCCACATCCATTGTCAGTCTGCTGTGCAGGACCTCACTGAGGGGACGCTCACAGGATCTCACTGAGATGGCTGCACTTTACAGTCGGTTCTTTTCTATCTCTTATTGAGTGAATTCGGCTCTGTATCGTCTATGAAATCAGTCCCATGCAGCGTCCCACATTTGTGTAAAAGGGACACTTTAAATCTCTGTATTCATCTAATGTACATGAATGTATGGTATTTCCTATTATCAGGCTGGCAGTGTAATTTCACCCATTCGTCCCTAGGTGGTGCTGGTGCCACTCATTTATAAAGCTTGGGGTGTGCTAGAGCAGGAAGCAGAAAGTAGAGATTTGCAATGTCCGCGTACTGGGTACCAGAGGAGAGTGGATGGAGGAGAGAGCTGTTTTCCTTTCCTCTGGGCCCTGATCAAGTCTGGAGAAGACAAGTACAGCAACCAAGCCCCAGACAGTGAGTCTATGTATAATTATTCTTTTTACCTGCTATTCTGCATACTTTGGGAATCTTCTGTGTGACGGCAGGCAGTGATCCGGATGTCAATGACTTTTGAGTTTCCATATGTTGCACATTGTTGCCCTGGTTTCACAACCCTTTCTGGTGGGAGCAATAATTACTCTGCTTACTTCTACCTGTAATTGAGTATCCTTCACTATGGAGAGCCGTTTGGTGTAATTTTCTCTTGCACACCTCCTTTTTACCCCGGCCTATTCAGTCTTGCCCAACTCCTAACCCTAAGTTCACACCTGAGCGTTTTACAGCGCGTTCAAACTCGCTGTAAAACGCTCAACACATGAAAACCAATGCTTTCCTATGGCCCTGGTTCTCACTTGAGCGTTTTACAGCGCGTTTGAACGCGCTGTAAAACGCCCGACGCATAAACAAGTACTTGAGCTTTTTTTGGGGTGTTTGTCGCGCGTTTTGTGATTGACACCACAGTAGTCAATCACAAGAACGCGCGTACGAACGCGCGTTTCCTATTTGCAAAAACGCGCTGAAATACGCGCGTCAAAAACGCTCAGGTCTGAACCCAGGGTTACTGTATGAACAGCAGGATCCTGCCATCTCACTTTACATCCTCTCACATACAAAAAAACAGTACAGCATGACCAACATAAAAGCACCTTTTGGTGTACCTGAGGCCCTCTCTACCACCTTACAAACTTTTTGTCAAGGAACTTTTTATTTTTAAAGTAACATTTTGGTTACTTGTTATCACTAGTGTTGAGCGCGAATATTCGAATATCGATTTTTTTTTGCGAATATCGGCACTTCGCAAATTCGTGAATATTGTGAATATAGCGCTATATATTCGCTATTCCGAATATTCATTTTTATTTTTTAAGTTGTTAATCCTTGTTGCTCTCTGGTTGTTCTTACCTGTCCGGGGGATTCTTGGCTCACTGTCTGCTCCAGTCAATGCCCGTTGCCGCTTCTGCCGACTTCCCGTGTGCATGGGAACGCCTCCATGCTAAAATGTACTGTCGGATGTGAGAATCACGATCTCACAAATTTGACCAAGGTGTATTCGCAATGCGATTAATATAACCTGAATTACTCGCATTGCGAATTCAACTTAGAGCCGAGTTCCTAATAGTTGTATTGCTAGAATATAACGAAGATTGAGAATATAGTGCTATATTCGTGATATCTGTTATCTTCGTCAATTCTAGCAATACAAGTTACGACCATTAGGAACTCAGCTCTAAGTTTAATTCGTAATATATAGAATAATGCCGAATATTCGATTTCAACGAATATATGACGAATATCCAATCGAATATTTGCGAAATATTGCGAAATCGAATATGGCACCTCCCGCTCATCACTAGTTATGACCACCAGAGGGAGCTCACTGCATACATCTTATTGAATTCGATCTGTAACTGTATGCAGTAAACTCCCTCTAGTGATGGCTGGAGGAAGCCAACATGCTTAAATCCACCTCCATGTAGTGTTGTACCAGGAAATCAAAGCTCAATACAGATATATTAAGAAATTAATCAGTAGAGAATTTTGGATCAAAGGACGACACTTTTGTAAAAGGTGTATACGGGATGTTTTCTTTATTAAGGGGATAGGATCCTAGAAGAAAGAAGGAACAGTTGTCTCTTCTTCCATCAGCCGAGAATTCTATTCCAATTTTATAAACATCGATAAGCCCTGGAATATGTGGAGCCCTTAGAGATGTTCTTGTATTGTGAATTCTTCTCGCTCACAGTCGTGTGTCTTTAGTCCTTGCCTGGGGCGTAATAATACCTTCACAACTAAAAAAAAATCTGGATAAACAAGTCAAACAAACTACGGCATGTGCTATGAATGTACAAGTTCATCCTGTTCTGTGCTGGTCTGGAATTAAATAATTTGTAGCTTCCAGCGGTCTATGTCAATCACTGATTGAATAAACTGGGCCACTTCTTTGTAGTATAGTTCTAGTCAAAGTTATAGTTCCCCTCTCTACCATATTTTCCCCTCTCTGCTACATCAATAGTTCCTTTGATTAGCCTTTCCTACTGTTCCTACAATTTTACTTATAGAGCCATATTAGTACTATCAGTAGTTAACTGCGGTATACTTTAAAAGGGGCTTATTAGTATCAGCATTGTGGACATTGGGTGTGTGAGGCAGATGCATTATATTTGGTCCACAATTTGTGGGAGTTGTTATTTTTTTTGGCCATGAGAATTTCCATTATCATATGGGCATTTTCACAATAGTTTTATCTGATTCACACACATATTATTGCCTCCATTTTTGTACTGTTCGATTTGTGGAGTTTTTTTCTGTTATATGTGGTCCCCTGATGTACTGCCCCCAGAGAACAGTTCAGAGAAACGCGTCAGGACAAAGTTTGCATTCCTGGGACATAAGGTATGGTTGCCACTGGTGATCATTTGCCACTGGTGATCATATTTGGACGCCACTGGTTTATTTGGGAGCATATATGTATTATTTATCTATGTTGTGACTTTATAGTTTTTTTCTAATACATTCATTGACCAATGACATTTCTGTTCGACTGTAGTCATAATAGGTCTCTTCTCGGGTGGCGGTATCGATCCCTTGTCAGGGACATATGGGGCCTATCGGGGTTCCTGACATGGGATTGCCCCTATCGGGGGGGGGGGGGGCGGGGTGCATTCTGTTTTTGCTAGGCAGGTCTTATAGTTTGATAGGGCAAGTGTGAGGGTGAGATATTTTTCCTTGTCCCGTCCAGCCTTATTGCCAATTGCTTGGCACAATCTGGGTGAGTTTTAATGATCATCAGTAAAGGTTACGTTTTATACTGGTGAAGGTACTCTGTCATTATATTATAATTAAATTACACTAGTGACTACCTGACATCTGATGTCTAGGGATCGACTGATATATATTTTTTAGAGCGATACCGATAATCTGTGAACTTTCAGGCTGATAGCTGATAATCTATACCGATATTCTGTACATTTTCATTTTAGGCGAAAAAAAATCCTACACAGATCTGCTGTTAAATGAAGAGATGCCATTTTATATATATAATATATATATATATATATATATATAAATCCAAAAATTGAAGCAGCACTCCAGGATACAAAACAAGTGGATCGACCTTTATTCCCCTGCAACGTTTCAACTGCTCAATGCAGTCTTTCTCAAGCATACAAAAAGGTGTTCACAAGGGGTATATATACCCATAGTGCATAGCAGTATAATTAAACATGATTAAGTGTAATAAATAAATCAAGTCATATCATATACATAAAACATAATAAAAAAGCATCACAAATACAACCATGTGCTCCTAAAATACATAGTAATGAATTGCATATATTTTGTGTATCATAATCAATGCAGAAAAGTATAAAGTGCATAAGTGCTAATTAGGACAATAATAGTCACCATATGTGCATGTCCATCAAGGCATGTCCAGCCCCATGGAAAATTATACAACACCTGTGTAGATTTAAAAATTAATAAAACAAACTCACTGCGGTGAGGAAACACGCCATCCCTGCTTAGCGTCACCCATCAACTAGTGCGCATGCTCCAGGAACTAGACGGCTCATGACGTGAATCGCGTCATACAGTCGTCTTCCAATCACGCGATGACACGTCGTGCCACCACCTGATCCTCCTGGAGACCAAGGACGCCGAACCCTCCACCACCAGCAAGAGTCTGCATCCGGGTCAGAACGAGTGCACCCAGGTCGACAAGCTCACGTGACATAGTCACGTGACCGTCGCCTGGGCAACAACATCGCAACCAACGCGAATCGCAGTCTGTGGAATGTGGAGTGTTCTACGGCCAAAGTAAAAAGCGCAACTATATCTATATGTCGCAAACACAACACATAGAGCCACAGGGACATTATAGGTAAAAATGTGGATAATGCTGTGGGATCAAAACAGTGTAATGCAGCATACAAATGGTTACATATAAAGGTAACTGCCCCCAAAGAACAAAGAGTGTCGGAGCAGAACATTAACCTTTAGACACATAAGAAAAGGGAAAAGAAAAGGGGGAAAAGTGGACCTAGGGAGGGCCACACAGTTATACCAATTTCAATGGTCATCACTGTTAGCCTATTATGTGTATTCGGTGTCGAGAACAGACGTGTCCCCAACACCCAACACACAAAGTCTTCCCCAAACAGTACCACTACCCATATTCAGATATACTGTTTGTAACCCAAAGTACACAAACACTGAATGCACACAACACGCTCAGATTGTATTTTGTTCCCTGTAGTGTAGATCTTAGATAGGTGACTAAAAGCAAAGGATGGCAGTCCCACCGCTGTGAAGAACTTGAGGATGATATCTAAAAATATAAAAAAATATATATTAGTAAACTGTGAATATAACACCTTCAGTATTCACGTACTATTCCACCAATGAAGGGACTGGATATACAAAAAATGGACATGCACCCTCAAATTATATGCCACCTAAAATCAACATTTAATCCATGTGGTCTTAAAGGGGTTCTGCAGTTTGTTACCACTGATGATCTATCCTCAGGATAGATCATCAGCATGTGATCGGCCGGGGTCCGACACCCGGGACCCCCGCCGATCAGCTGTTTGAGAAGGCTGCGGCGTTGCAGGAGCGTCGCGGCCTTCTCACTGTTTACTGCTGCTAGCTCCCCGCCCAGTGACGTCACGACTTGTATCAAGTGGCGTGGGCGAGGCTAAGCTCCGTTCAGTGAACAGAGCTTAGCCTCGCCCACGCCACTTGGATACAAGTCGTGACGTCACTGGGCGGGGCGCTAGCAGAGGTAAACAGTGAGAAGGCCGCGGCGCTCCTACAGCGCCACTGCCTTCTCAAACAGCTGATCGGCGGGGGTCCCGGGTGTCGGACCCCGGCCGATCACATGCTGATGATCTATCCTGAGGATAGATCATCAGTGGTAACAAACTGCAGAACCCCTTTAATGTATGTAGGCGGTGTATCCACCTCAATTCCCTCTGTTTGAGGGCCAAAGCCCGGTCACCACCGAGGAGGGGTAAAGAGATTTGGTCCAGAATGGTAAATCCAAGATCTTTCTCATTATGTCCACAATCCACAAAATGTTTGGGAACAGGTAAATCTTTTCTTTTCTGTCTAAAGGAGAAAATGAATAAAGCAATGTACCAGTCACGTCCGGGATACGATACCACGCTGCTGCAGGTTCCAAATTGTGTTGTGGGAAAAAACACTTTTGACAATCCGATTAAAATGTTCAGGAACCGCGCTGCATCAAGTGGAGACAAGTTCAGACCTTACAGGTTCAAATGTCTGTGGGTCAGTTGAACAGCCGGAACAAAGATGGAAAACTTGCCGGATATGCTGCAATAAAAAGCAAGATAGTGCACCACCTTTTGTAAAATAAGCTATTGCGCCTTTAATCAGACTTACAGAGTCGCAGTGTATGCAATCATAAAAACCGTCTCAGCGGTATTTGCCCGACCCGGGTTTCGCTGGCCTGAGCTTCATCAGGGGCAGGAACACGTCACTACCGGGGTTGCCCCTCTCTTTTATATGGTTCCCTCAATTAGTACATACGATCATACAATACAAAAACCTAATAAAGGTTACTTAAAATACATTTCGATAAATACATCATTATTAATTCACACCAATTACTATTCACAATATCCTCTAACCTCCTTTATAATACCGCCAAACTTTAAAACCAAGACCATTCATTCAATCTTCATTGTTATCCTGTTACTCCGCTATCAAGGACCTTTCATTCACATAAAAGTCATCTGATCTAATCCACCTATCACTACAGTGGGCGTTTTCCCCAACTGATCATGTCACATCTCTTAGCCAATAGGTTCTTCAGAATTCAGTGGGTGTGTACTACCTCACACCACTACCGCCGGGAGACAGAAGGGAGCAAGAGAATGGGAGCCCGCAATGAAACAATATATCGGGCAAGATGAATCGATCAGACCAAACAAGGTTTTAAGTCGAACTCAACATTGAGGCCGCCAGGTTGTAGAGTGCCTAGTCTATATATCCATTCAACCTCCTTTCGATTGATCTGGGCGACCCTATCTCCGCCCCTCCAATGCAGCTCCACACTCTCGACCCCCATAAACTTCAAACCAATTGGATCCTTTCCATGATGGACTTTAAAGTGTGCCGAAACACTATGTGTTAAAAGTCCTTTTTTTATGTTGCGAATGTGTTCTTGTATCCTAACCTTTAATTTCCTCAAAGTCCTCCCTACATATTGAATCCCACATGGGCATTCCAATACATACACTATCCCTTCTTTCTCACATGAACACTCCCCTTTGACTTTAAACTTCTGCCCACTGGTGTGGGATAACACTTCAGAAGAGTTCATTTTCCGATCCGCACGATGACGGTTTCTGCATGGACCGCAGAAACCGCACCATGTGAACTTTCCCAACTTCTTGGGTCCATTCGTGTTAGTGGGTGGGATGGCGCTCCTCACTAATTTGTTCTTCAAGTTCGGGGCTTTTTTATACACAACCTCAGGCAGAGATGGAAGAATCGAACCTATTGTTGGATCAATTTTCAAAATTTTCCAGTTCTTTTTAATAATCTGTTTCAATGGTCCAGCCTTAACATTAAAGCCGGTCATGAACGTAAATCTAAAATCCTTCTCTACCTTCTGTCTAGGTTCCCTCGCACTCTCTCCTGTCCTTTTACTCCTGACTTTGGAGATGTTATTCTCTAGGTTTCTATCATCATACCCTTTTTCCAAGAACCGAGTTTCTAATATTGCACATTGTTCATCGAAGTCTTGATCAATCATGCAGTTTTTTGGATAACCTCTTAAATTGTCCAGCAGGGATGTTGGAAAGCCAAGGACGAAAGTGACAACTACTAACATCAATATATGAATTGACATCGGTCTCTTTAAAGTGAGTTTTGGTCAAAAACCTCTCCCCATCTATTTCTATGCTTAAATCCAAAAAGACCACTTTTTTATTGCTAATCTCCCCAGTGAATTGGAGGTTCCATTCCTCCGAATTTAATGAATCCACAAAGCCTTGCAGCCCTGATTCCTCTCCTACCCAAATCAAGAAGCAATCATCGATATACCTTCTCCAGAGGGAAAGAGTGCCCTCTGGAGAAGGTACATCAATCCGAGGGTAAATGTGCTGTTCCTCCCAAAAGCCCATAAAGATGTTGGCGAAACTGGGGGCGAATTTCGCCCCCATCGCCGTCCCAACCAGCTGTAAGTAATAAGCCCCATCATACCAAAAATAGTTATGCATCAAACAAAAATCGAGGCAATCAAGGATGAAATGCCCCTGTTCAACATTCATAGTGTCATCCCTATCTAGCCTATCTTTCACTGCTCTTAGTCCCAGTTCTTTGGGAATGATGGTATATAGGGACATGACGTCCACAGTAGCCATCCAAGTGTTGTTCATACAGGAGCCCAAGCTTTTAATGACATCGATCATGTCTCCCGTATCTTTCAGGTAAGATCTATTAGTGGTCGCATATCCCTGAAGGAAATGATCTATGTATTCAGTAACTCTACTGGACAGGGAGTTTAGCCCTGACACAATCGGACGTCCCGGAGGGTCCACTATACTTTTGTGGACCTTGGGCAGATGGTAGATCACAGGGACTACTGGATGAGCCACCATGAGATACTCAAACTCTTTTTTATTTAAAATGCCTTTCGCCAAACCCCTTTTCAGGATGATGTCAAGTTTGTTCTTAAATTCAACAGTAGGGTTACCCTTTAATTTGCGGTATGTGGAATTATCAGAGATGAGGCGAGTCATTTCCTTCTCATAGTTGTTTCTATCCATAACAACTACCCCCCTTTATCAGCTGGCTTTACTATAATGTTTTTATTTCGTTCTAATGACTTAACAGCCTCCCTTTCTTCATAGGTCAAATTGTTCGAATGGGATCTGCAATCGATCTGTTCTAGGTCCCTAAGTACTCCTCTCCTAAATGCTTTGATACAGTCATTATCCTTATTTTTAGGGAGAAATTTAGATTTTTCTCTCAACTGTGTATGTTGAACTCCTGTAATTACTGTGTCTTTTTGGACTACTGGACCAGAATTGTTAATATGATATTTGGCCAGATTTAATTTCCTGATGAACTTATGTACATCCAAAAAAGCCTCGAACTTGTTGAGACCCTTAGAGGGAGCAAATTTTAACCCTCTAGAAAGTACCCTTTCTCTGCATCTGACAATGGGTGGGAACTTAAATTAAAGATCCCTCCTATGTCTCCTTCATTCTCTTTTCTCTGGGGCTTGTTCTTTCCTTGTCCTCGTCGGCCTCTCTTATCCCTCTTTTTTGGGGGGTCCTCCCTCCTCCTACCTGTACCCCTCTCATTGCCTGATGGGGAAAATTCTGTGTATCAGTCTTATTTATTGTAGATCTAATTGGTGGACCTTCAGCTGTTTCTTTTCTGTACTCTCTTTGTGGGGGAAAGCTATTGATAGATTGTGGTATCTGTGGAACCCCTCCCTCCCGAGGCTGTGTATAATTCCTCCTAAAGCCATGGTTGGGTCCATGGTATGAATTCCTAGGCTCATAAAATCGTGTATAGTCCTCTTCTCTCCCTCTCTGATATCCCCAATTATTCGGTGTATAATCCCCTTCTCTCCCTCTCTGATATCCCCAAGTAAAGAATAAGAAATATAAGAAATATATCAAGGTCTGTGATGATTATAAGATGAATAATATTTATAAGTGGAAAAACAAGAAGGGTGGGAACACAGGTTCAAACCCAATACAGGGGAATAATGGTGGGACAGGTTACTTTGAACAAGAAAAGCAAAATAGGAATGAAGAGCGCCCCTATAAGCAGAACAGAAATGAGAATTTTAAACCATATAGACCCCCAGGACAAAACCGCTATGGACCAAATTTTTATAGACCGAGGTGGAACCAGGACTATCCCCACAACAACTATGGGAATCAATCCAGCAGATACCCACCGAATAATTGGGGATATCAGAGAGGGAGAGAAGGGGATTATACACCGAATAATTGGGGATATCAGAGAGGGAGAGAAGAGGACTATACACGATTTTATGAGCCTAGGAATTCATACCATGGACCCAACCATGGCTTTAGGAGGAATTATACACAGCCTCGGGAGGGAGGGGTTCCACAGATACCACAATCTATCAATAGCTTTCCCCCACAAAGAGAGTACAGAAAAGAAACAGCTGAAGGTCCACCAATTAGATCTACAATAAATAAGACTGATACACAGAATTTTCCCCATCAGGCAATGAGAGGGGTACAGGTAGGAGGAGGGAGGACCCCCCAAAAAAGAGGGATAAGAGAGGCCGACGAGGACAAGGAAAGAACAAGCCCCAGAGAAAAGAGAATGAAGGAGACATAGGAGGGATCTTTAATTTAAGTTCCCACCCATTGTCAGATGCAGAGAAAAGGGTACTTTCTAGAGGGTTAAAATTTGCTCCCTCTAAGGGTCTCAACAAGTTCGAGGCTTTTTTGGATGTACATAAGTTCATCAGGAAATTAAATCTGGCCAAATGTCATATTAACAATTCTGGTCCAGTAGTCCAAAAAGACACAGTAATTACAGGAGTTCAACATACACAGTTGAGAGAAAAATCTAAATTTCTCCCTAAAAATAAGGATAATGACTGTATCGAAGCATTTAGGAGAGGAGTACTTAGGGACCTAGAACAGATCGATTGCAGATCCCATTCGAACAATTTGACCTATGAAGAAAGGGAGGCTGTTAAGTCATTAGAACGAAATAAAAACATTATAGTAAAGCCAGCTGATAAAGGGGGTAGTTGTTATGGATAGAAACAACTATGAGAAGGAAATGACTCGCCTCATCTCTGATAATTCCACATACCGCAAATTAAAGGGTAACCCTACTGTTGAATTTAAGAACAAACTTGACATCATCCTGAAAAGGGGTTTGGCGAAAGGCATTTTAAATAAAAAGAGTTTGAGTATCTCATGGTGGCTCATCCAGTAGTCCCTGTGATCTACCATCTGCCCAAGGTCCACAAAAGTATAGTGGACCCTCCGGGACGTCCGATTGTGTCAGGGCTAAACTCCCTGTCCAGTAGAGTTACTGAATACATAGATCATTTCCTTCAGGGATATGCGACCACTAATAGATCTTACCTGAAAGATACGGGAGACATGATCGATGTCATTAAAAGCTTGGGCTCCTGTATGAACAACACTTGGATGGCTACTGTGGACGTCATGTCCCTATATACCATCATTCCCAAAGAACTGGGACTAAGAGCAGTGAAAGATAGGCTAGATAGGGATGACACTATGAATGTTGAACAGGGGCATTTCATCCTTGATTGCCTCGATTTTTGTTTGATACATAACTATTTTTGGTATGATGGGGCTTATTACTTACAGCTGGTTGGGACGGCGATGGGGGCGAAATTCGCCCCCAGTTTCGCCAACATCTTTATGGGCTTTTGGGAGGAACAGCACATTTACCCTCGGATTGATGTACCTTCTCCAGAGGGCACTCTTTCCCTCTGAAGAAGGTATATCGATAATTGCTTCTTGATTTGGGTAGGAGAGGAATCAGGGCTGCAAGGCTTTGTGGATTCATTAAATTCGGAGGAATGGAACCTCCAATTCACCGGGGAGATTAGCAATAAAAAAGTGGTCTTTTTGGATTTAAGCATAGAAATAGATGGGGAGAGGTTTTTGACCAAAACTCACTTTAAAGAGACCGATGTCAATTCATATATTGATGTTAGTAGTTGTCACTTTCGTCCTTGGCTTTCCAACATCCCTGCTGGACAATTTAAGAGGTTATCCAGAAACTGCATGATTGATCAAGACTTCGATGAACAATGTGCAATATTAAAAACTCGGTTCTTGGAAAAAGGGTATGATGATAGAAACCTAGAGAATAACATCTCCAAAGTCAGGAGTAAAAGGACAGGAGAGAGTGCGAGGGAACCTAGACAGAAGGTAGAGAAGGATTTTAGATTTACGTTCATGACCGGCTTTAATGTTAAGGCTGGACCATTGAAACAGATTATTAAAAAGAACTGGAAAATTTTGAAAATTGATCCAACAATAGGTTCGATTCTTCCATCTCTGCCTGAGGTTGTGTATAAAAAAGCCCCGAACTTGAAGAACAAATTAGTGAGGAGCGCCATCCCACCCACTAACACGAATGGACCCAAGAAGTTGGGAAAGTTCACATGGTGCGGTTTCTGCGGTCCATGCAGAAACCGTCATCGTGCGGATCGGAAAATGAACTCTTCTGAAGTGTTATCCCACACCAGTGGGCAGAAGTTTAAAGTCAAAGGGGAGTGTTCATGTGAGAAAGAAGGGATAGTGTATGTATTGGAATGCCCATGTGGGATTCAATATGTAGGGAGGACTTTGAGGAAATTAAAGGTTAGGATACAAGAACACATTCGCAACATAAAAAAAGGACTTTTAACACATAGTGTTTCGGCACACTTTAAAGTCCATCATGGAAAGGATCCAATTGGTTTGAAGTTTATGGGGGTCGAGAGTGTGGAGCCGCATTGGAGGGGCGGAGATAGGGTCGCCCAGATCAATCAAAAGGAGGTTGAATGGATATATAGACTAGGCACTCTACAACCTGGCGGCCTCAATGTTGAGTTCGACTTAAAACCTTGTTTGGTCTGATCGATTCATCTTGCCCGATATATTGTTTCATTGCGGGCTCCCATTCTCTTGCTCCCTTCTGTCTCCCGGCGGTAGTGGTGTGAGGTAGTACACACCCACTGAATTCTGAAGAACCTATTGGCTAAGAGATGTGACGTGATCAGTTGGGGAAAACGCCCACTGTAGTGATAGGTGGATTAGATCAGATGACTTTTATGTGAATGAAAGGTCCTTGATAGCGGAGTAACAGGATAACAATGAAGATTGAATGAATGGTCTTGGTTTTAAAGTTTGGCGGTATTATAAAGGAGGTTAGAGGATATTGTGAATAGTAATTGGTGTGAATTAATAATGATGTATTTATCGAAATGTATTTTAAGTAACCTTTATTAGGTTTTTGTATTGTATGATCGTATGTACTAATTGAGGGAACCATATAAAAGAGAGGGGCAACCCCGGTAGTGACGTGTTCCTGCCCCTGATGAAGCTCAGGCCAGCGAAACCCGGGTCGGGCAAATACCGCTGAGACTGTCTAATGGAGTTGGCAGTTCGTAGATGCCTCACACGTGGACAATATACGATGGAGTGTAATAACTTTATACTGTCATTGTTGGATCTGGTTTTGAGGCAGAATTACTTTAAGTTCATGGACAGCTTCTTCCTCCAGATACGAGGGACCGCCATGGGGTCTAATGTGGCGCCCACTTATGCTAATATCTTCATGGCGGCCCTCGAGGAGGACTTTGTCTATGTGTCCCACCACTTTGGAAATGTTTTGGGGTGGTGGCGATACATAGACGACGTCTTCCTTATCTGGAGGGGGGACGGTGACTCTTTGAAGCTGTTCCATGACTTTTTGAATCAGTTGGATCCAGATATTTTGTTTACGTTGGTCTATTCTGACAAACAGGTACCATTTTTGGATACCACTGTGTCCATCCTGGGGGATAGACTAGTTACCGATATGTTTACTAAACCAACTGATTGCAATTCACTGTTGAGATTTGATAGCTGTCATCCCAGATCCACCATTGAATCATTACCCTATAGCCAATTACTCAGGGTTTCACGTATTGTACAAGACGACAATGTTTTACCACAACGATATTTGGAGATGACAAATCGATTTCCCCAGAGGGGTTATCCTCGTCGGATCACTTCACGCCATCTTGAGAGAATAAGGAATCCAAAACAATTGACTACACACAGTGGATTGAGATCTAAACCCAAACGCATTCCATTTGTCACCACTTTCTGTGAACAGAGCGATTTTATTGCTCGTATCATCAGAAAGCCATTGGGGTATTTTGAGGAGTCATTTCCCACAAATAGAGGAATTTTCCATACCACCCTTGATGTCATATAGACGAGCCCCCAACTTACGGGATAAGTTGATTAGGGCGGATGTACAGACTAGAACATTGAAACAGACCTATATTGGGCCTAAAAGAACAGGTAGCTTCCCTTGCTTGGGATGTGTAAATTGTAGGTACATGGTCAAAGGTGAATACTTCACTCACCCAGGTACAGGCAAACGACATGACATTAGACACTTCCTGACATGTGACAGTACGTTTGTTGTGTACGTGCTGCAATGTCCATGTGGTCTCCTATATGTCGGGGAGACCACGTGTGACATAAAGACACGTCTCAACAATCACAGGTTCTCCATTAGACAGAAAAGAAAAGATTTACCTGTTCCCAAACATTTTGTGGATTGTGGACATAATGAGAAAGATCTTGGATTTACCATTCTGGACCAAATCTCTTTACCCCGCCTCGGTGGTGACCGGGCTTTGGCCCTCAAACAGAGGTAATTGAGGTGGATACACCGCCTACATACATTAAATGGGTTCTGCAGTTTGTTACTGTGACGAGACCAATCTCGCCACATTGCATTGGAGAAACCTGGTTGCTCGCCTGCTGCCTTTGGACTATGGCCCCCTGTTAAAAGACATCTTTTTTTACCTGCAGAAAAGCTTAATTCGTGCTTTTCTGCCTGGGGTTCGGTAGTTTTGGTTGAATGTGTTATACCCCAGATAGGAATCCCATGGAGCCCATTCGTATGAAACTGACTGTAAAGACTTTGGCTCCATGGCGATTAAACTGTATTCGTGTGGTCTGAGCGCCATTCACTTAATAATGTGCGCTCAGACCTGAGCTATCTGGGGATATGTTAAATGTATAGTTTTAATGTAATGTGTCTTACCTGGTGTATTTTAACAGTAATGCTTGTTCTGTGTCCCCATGTGCATAATGGAGTCTTGTCTCTGAAATGTCTGTGTGTATTGTAAAGGGTGGGACATTGTGTATTGAATAGTGATGTCTGTCCTATTGTCCCCACATGTGTATTGGCGATTTCCCTTTGTCCTGAGAGATAATTGAATGACTCCTCAATTGTCTCCAGGACAGAAGACATTGTGTATTCGTCTGCCTGTGATGATTGCATTACCCATGTAGGGTGATGGTATCACAGGCAGAGGGGAGGGATATGCTGGGGGTGTCTGTATTGTCCCAATGTGTGTGATTGGCTGCTGTATCCCGTGTCGCAGTCTTCCTTCTGGTCCTCTAGGGAGTGTCCACCAGGTGGGAGACCTGGATAAATACCAGGCAGGTAGCCGTTAATAAATGAGAGAATTCCTGTTTACCATCAATACGGAGCCTCGTCTCGTTCTTGGGGGGATTCACTGTATGCTGTTAGAGACTGATTGCCAGGAGTGTAAGCTGATTGTCTGCTTTTCCTGTTCGTCTGCTAGCAGCTATTCGGGAGGTTCCAGTACGGGAGTTGGAGTGCTATTTTGTATCCAGTTCGGGAGTTTGGTGTTCTGCAGTAGCTGTGCCTATATCTCTGTAAAGGGGGCCGATCGCCTAAACGGTTTTTACCCCTTGTCTGCAGAAACGGACCGTTACAATTGGTGGCAGCAACGGTCCGTTACAATTGGTGGCGAGCAGCGGGATCGTTCCTACAGCCAGAAGGACAGCTACAGGAGACACCATTTCCTTGGATTTACAAGTGGGGGCAACGCATGTCCCAGTACAGCGACCCTAAAAGCACCAGAATGGAACCAGCAGTGTCATACGAGGAGGAGGACCTGGATGGCCGGGATGCATTAAGGAAAGGCATCTGGTACCAGGCCCTGGACAATGTACAATACCAGCGGGGTGAGAGTCTCCCCAGTGAAGAGCAGCGGTGGCAGAAGCAAGTGGCCCTGCGGATGCCCTTTCTGGGAGAGCAGCCCCTGGATGAATGGGTGAAGGAACTAGAGCACCGGGTATGGCAGGAGCTATGGCTGGAGAATGCCTACCAGGCGCTCTGGTGGTATATGGCACAGTATATACCCTGGACAGCCGAGCATGACAAGCCAGAGGGAGAGGAGTTTGATGGTTCTGGCTTGTTATGGGAGTCCTTTGCAGAGCCTGACTTCGGGAGTCCTGCGCAGAACAGACTTCAGGACATTTTCTACGAGAGGGAGGCTAGGCATGACGGGGATGACCCCCATGAGGTAGAGCAAGACCTGGCTCACCTAGCAACCCTGGAGTGGGAACTGGAGCAGGACTACCGAGATCTCTTCCACTCCATTGGGAAGGCTCAGCAGGACAGCAAGGTGACAGATCCAGTTCCAGACCCATTCCGCTGGGAAGATATTATTGAAATTTACTGGGAGGAACCCCAGGCGGCAGGTGGAGATGGGACCGAGATCTCTCCACCGGTATTGCAGGGAATTGGGAGCCTGAGCTCCATTCCCCAGCGGGAGATATTGCAGGGAATTGGGAGCCTGAGCTCCATTCCCCAGCGGGAGATATTGCAGGGAATTGGGAGCCTGAGCTCCATTCCCCAGCGGCAGGCTGAGCTACAGGGGCAGAGGTAGTTGTTCCTGCCCCACAGCAGCAGCGTGATTTTTCGGGAATTGGGAGCCCGGTCTCCATTCCCCAGCGGCAGTATTATTTGTTGGGAATTGGGAGCCCGGTCTCCAGTCCCCAGCGGCAGAGTAACCAGCAGGGAATAGAGAGCCCAGTCTCCTTTCTCCAGCAGCAGGACTCTGTATTGGGAGGAGAGACAGTCGGTCTCCCTCCACTGAGGAGGAAGGTATGTATGGGAGAGGAGCTTACTACCACCTCTCCCCAGCGGCGGATCATTAATGGGCAGGGAATAGAGAGCTCAGTCTCCTTTCCCCAGCAGCAGAGCTGTGTAACCGAAGGGGAGACAGTCGGTCTCCAGCAGCAGGACGGTATATCTAAAGGGGAGACAGTCGGTCTCCCCTCCAACAACCAGGCTTCAACCAGGCTACCCTCCCAGTAGCGCTGGCAACAGGGCAGAGTGACGCGGGTCTCTGCCCATGCAGCACCCCACCAAGTCAGCGTACCCGCACTCCAGCACAGCCGTGGTGAGGCACCTGGACATGGACAAGCTTCTCCTCTACCCAGTTGCAGTAACTATTTATTGTGGGTGGGCTGTGCTGTTGATTGTGTTTTGTGGGTGGGCTGCTGGACTAACAAGGGCACTGACCGGCAGGAGGTCAGATACCCTGTTAGTCTGTTTGGAAAAGGGAGAGATGTGACGAGACCAATCTCGCCACATTGCATTGGAGAAACCTGGTTGCTCGCCTGCTGCCTTTGGACTATGGCCCCCTGTTAAAAGACATCTTTTTACCTGCAGAAAAGCTTAATTCGTGCTTTTCTGCCTGGGGTTCGGTAGTTTTGGTTGAATGTGTTATACCCCAGATAGGAATCCCATGGAGCCCATTCGTATGAAACTGACTGTAAAGACTTTGGCTCCATGGCGATTAAACTGTAGTTCGTGTGGTCTGAGCGCCATTCACTTAATAATGTGCGCTCAGACCTGAGCTATCTGGGGATATGTTAAATGTATAGTTTTAATGTAATGTGTCTTACCTGGTGTATTTTAACAGTAATGCTTGTTCTGTGTCCCCATGTGCATAATGGAGTCTTGTCTCTGAAATGTCTGTGTGTATTGTAAAGGGTGGGACATTGTGTATTGAATAGTGATGTCTGTCCTATTGTCCCCACATGTGTATTGGCGATTTCCCTTTGTCCTGAGAGATAATTGAATGACTCCTCAATTGTCTCCAGGACAGAAGACATTGTGTATTCGTCTGCCTGTGATGATTGCATTACCCATGTAGGGTGATGGTATCACAGGCAGAGGGGAGGGATATGCTGGGGGTGTCTGTATTGTCCCAATGTGTGTGATTGGCTGCTGTATCCCGTGTCGCAGTCTTCCTTCTGGTCCTCTAGGGAGTGTCCACCAGGTGGGAGACCTGGATAAATACCAGGCAGGTAGCCGTTAATAAATGAGAGAATTCCTGTTTACCATCAATACGGAGCCTCGTCTCGTTCTTGGGGGGATTCACTGTATGCTGTTAGAGACTGATTGCCAGGAGTGTAAGCTGATTGTCTGCTTTTCCTGTTCGTCTGCTAGCAGCTATTCGGGAGGTTCCAGTACGGGAGTTGGAGTGCTATTTTGTATCCAGTTCGGGAGTTTGGTGTTCTGCAGTAGCTGTGCCTATATCTCTGTAAAGGGGGCCGATCGCCTAAACGGTTTTTACCCCTTGTCTGCAGAAACGGTCCGTTACAGTTACCACTGATGATCTATCCTCAGGATAGATCATTAGCATGTGATCGGCCGGGGTCCGACACCCGGGACCCCCGCCGATCAGCTGTTTGAGAAGGCAGTGGCGCTGTAGGAGCGCCGCGGCCTTCTCACTGTTTACCTCTGCTAGCGCCCCACCCAGTGACGTCACGACTTGTATCCAAGTGGCGTGGGCGAGGCTAAGCTCTGTTCACTGAACGGAGCTTAGCCTCGCCCACGCCACTTGATACAAGTCGTGACGTCACTGGGCGGGGAGCTAGGAGCAGTAAACAGTGAGAAGGCCGCGGCGCTCCTGCAGCGCCGCGGCCTTCTCAAACAGCTAATCGGCGGGGGTCCCGGGTGTCAGACCCCGGCCGATCACATGCTGATGATCTATCCTGAGGATAGATCATCAGTGGTAACAAACTGCAGAACCCCTTTAAGACCACATGGATTAAATGTTGATTTTAGGTGGCATATAATTTGAGGGTGCATGTCCATTTTTTGTATATCCAGTCCCTTCATTGGTGGAATAGTACGTGAATACTGAAGGTGTTATATTCACAGTTTACTAATATATATTTTTTTATATTTTTAGATATCATCCTCAAGTTCTTCACAGCGGTGGGACTGCCATCCTTTGCTTTTAGTCACCTATCTAAGATCTACACTACAGGGAACAAAATACAATCTGAGCGTGTTGTGTGCATTCAGTGTTTGTGTACTTTGGGTTACAAACAGTATATCTGAATATGGGTAGTGGTACTGTTTGGGGAAGACTTTGTGTGTTGGGTGTTGGGGACACGTCTGTTCTCGACACCGAATACACATAATAGGCTAACAGTGATGACCATTGAAATTGGTATAACTGTGTGGCCCTCCCTAGGTCCACTTTTCCCCTTTTCTTTTCCCTTTTCTTATGTGTCTAAAGGTTAATGTTCTGCTCCGACACTCTTTGTTCTTTGGGGGCAGTTACCTTTATATGTAACCATTTGTATGCTGCATTACACTGTTTTGATCCCACAGCATTATCCACATTTTTACCTATAATGTCCCTGTGGCTCTATGTGTTGTGTTTGCGACATATAGATATAGTTGCGCTTTTACTTTGGCCGTAGAACACTCCACATTCCACAGACTGCGATTCGCGTTGGTTGCGATGTTGTTGCCCAGGCGACGGTCACGTGACTATGTCACGTGAGCTTGTCGACCTGGGTGCACTCGTTCTGACCCGGATGCAGACTCTTGCTGGTGGTGGAGGGTTCGGCGTCCTTGGTCTCCAGGAGGATCAGGTGGTGGCACGACGTGTCATCGCGTGATTGGAAGACGACTGTATGACGCGATTCACGTCATGAGCCGTCTAGTTCCTGGAGCATGCGCACTAGTTGATGGGTGACGCTAAGCAGGGATGGCGTGTTTCCTCACCGCAGTGAGTTTGTTTTATTAATTTTTAAATCTACACAGGTGTTGTATAATTTTCCATGGGGCTGGACATGCCTTGATGGACATGCACATATGGTGACTATTATTGTCCTAATTAGCACTTATGCACTTTATACTTTTCTGCATTGATTATGATACACAAAATATATGCAATTCATTACTATGTATTTTATGAGCACATGGTTGTATTTGTGATGCTTTTTTATTATGTTTTATGTATATGATATGACTTGATTTATTTATTACACTTAATCATGTTTAATTATACTGCTATGCACTATGGGTATATATACCCCTTGTGAACACCTTTTTGTATGCTTGAGAAAGACTGCATTGAGCAGTTGAAACGTTGCAGGGGAATAAAGGTCGATCCACTTGTTTTGTATCCTGGAGTGCTGCTTCAATTTTTGGATTTATATACCTGGTAGACAGCTGAGCCCGCTGATTTGGAAGGATTGCACCCGCTTTTATTTTTTTGAGTGCTGCTGTGTTTCTCTTTGTTATTTATATATATATGTTTAAGCAAATATATTTGCTGCATTTGTGGGAGGGGAGGCGGATCACAAGACTCGTTACATGCACCTGCGGGCCTAGGCTGGCTGATTGCTAGGCTATTTACAGGCTCCTGTGAGCCCAGGCTGACGCCGTTTCAGCTGATTTCACCCACCCACCCACACCATCTTACAGTCATTTCATATTAGGGTGGCCCCCTTTAGGCTGCCCTACCGCAGCAGTTATGGCATAATTCTACTGCTTGTTGTAGATAGGGTTAGATAGGTTAGGTACACCTTTCGGATAGCCGATCCGACTACAAATATATATATATATATATATATATATATATATATATATATATATATATATATATATTAGATTAAATATTTATATTTAATATTTTGGTGTTTTTTTATACTTTTTTTTTTATTGAATAACTAGTTTCCCCCTTAGGGGCTAGAACCTGGGGTCTTTTAATCACTTGTCCTAATTACCCTAATAGAGATCTTACACTCTCCCTGCTGCCCTGTGCATAGTGCACACAGTAGCAGGGAGCTGACCATGGCAGCCAGGGCTTCAGCAGCATCCTGGCTGCCATGGTAACCGATCGGAGCCCCAGCATTACACTGCTGGGGCTCTGATCAGAAGCTGCCACTGCACCACCAATGAAGAGGAGGGGAGAGGGCACCCTGTGGCCACTGCCACCAATGATTTTAATACTGAGTGGTGGGGGGAGGGCGCACTGCGCCACAAGTGTTTTTAATAATGGGGGTGCGGGGGAAGGAGGGTGCACTGCGCCCCCAATAAAGATAACTCACCCAGTAATTTAAATACAGCCGCACCCAACATCTATGAGAGGTAGCTGCGATCCGTGGCAGTTAACCCCCAGGTGCGGCAGGGGCTGACAGCAGCGCGATCTATGTTTGCCATTCGTTATCGGCATATGGGCAAGATAGATGCCAATACAGATTAAATGCTTGTCAGGTATGTGGCTTATATTCTGATTTAAAAAAGTCCATAACCGTTGCAGATTCTTAAAGAGAATGTTCTGCCTGGTATATTGTGTGTTGTTTATATGGCATCGGCCGGATATATCATATATTGGCTTATATAAGACCAGCCTTGTGTATTGTGCGTTGTCTCATATATAGCCAGTCTGGTATAATTTGCGTTGTCCTATATAGAGCCAACCGTTATATATGCACAATGGTTGTCCTCTCTATAAGCCCAAACAGTAAAGAGGTCAAAACTTCCAAAGGGGCACCGCAAAGAACTTATAGGGTAGGTAATGACAGCAAATGTAAGGTCTGAGGATGCCGTACTCCCTTATATGTGAGCGCTTACCTCCCCCTCCACTCTGAAGACAATGCGGTAGCTCGCATAAGGGACGAGCGATGTAGAGGGCAGTCCAGGGTCTCACGCTGAACACTTCAAGCCGATGGTGCCGAAGTCTCGTGAAACTGGGGAAGCGAGATCTCGTTCACTCCGGTATCGTGATTGTAGCTGCCGCTGAATAGATATTAATTTGTACTTGCGCTGTTCATTTCAAAGTTAGTTATTGCATGGCCAATAGACTTGCAGCTAATGATAAATCCGCATGGCCATGCTTTGAGCCAGTCTCACCCAGCTGCCTCCTCCCCACTTATTCATGGAATAGCGTCGCCTAAGGCAATCACCATTTTTGTGTAGGTTTTCCATTTTAATAAATTTTTTCCTGTAACAAAGCAAAGATTAACAACCAAACAAACCTCAATATTGATTACCCTGATTACAGAAACACCCAATATGTGCTTGTAAACTGCTGTATGGGCACAACGCAGGGCTCAGAAGGGAAGGAGCATCATATTGTTTTTGGATGGCAGATGGTTTTTTAGGTGCCATCTTACATTTGAAGAGACCCTGAGGATATCCCTCCAGTGAAACCCCCCAAAAATGACAACTGAAAATAAAGTCATGTTTGAAAAAAAAAATCACGTTTTTGTGTCGCCATATGATTTTTAAAAGTTTTTTCTCGCAATGGTCTTGTGTGAGGGCTCCTTTTTTTGCGGGATGAGGTGATGTTTTCATTGGCATAATTTGGGGGTTAAAGAATTGTCACAGCATAATTAGTTTTCGTTTGATTCTCTATTCTATATACACACATGCGGTTGTCCTATTGGAGCTCGTTTCTTAGGGATATTGTATATGACATGGTGGGAGGAGATGTACGGTATATACATCTTATAAAATGACATACTGCAAATACCCATATGTATACAGGGCCCCACTACTGATACGGAGTGGGACACTGTAATTACAGTCTGAAAAAAGAGGTGATGAAGATGATTGTGTCTTGGACAGGACTTGGAAGCTGGATCTGGTTGCTGAGGAGAAGGTGTCATCAAAGGAGGAGGACCATGGGGACAATAAAAAGCAGAGGCAACATATGGCCAGAACCTAAATTTCCAGGGCCATATCTCATTCTATTGTGGTCAGCTCAGGAACTTTTGATGCTGCGGATACTGTGGGCACAGGCTCAAAAAATGTCAGACCTAAGCCAAGCTCTGCTGCCGCCAGCTCTATGCTAGTATCTTCCATCTCTCACTTTCGATTCTGGTAAAACTGATTCGGACCCAAATCAAATTGATGGGCCAAATTTAGACGGATTGAACCATTTTCTGTGGGTGGGTAGCAGCTTGTCACATGTGATCATCAATCAACTGCATCTCCCAGACGTGCATTGCACTGAGCTTCCCCAGTTGTCAAAGCTATGTTCTCCTGAATGAAACATAGTTCTTCATGCATAGGCCTAGCAATTCCCCTTATGAATAGCATACCTCCCAACTTTTGAAAAGAAGGAAGAGGGACACTATGTGTGACGCGGCAATTTTTTTCACCACTAGGTCACGCCTCGAACTCCGCCCAAAATATAATGATACACTTAATCTGATCTGATCCCCTAAATGCCCCCACAGAGTAATTATTCCCCCTTTATGCCGCCACACAGTATTTATGCCCAGATATGTGCCCCCTCACAGTAGCGATGCCCACATATGTGCCCCTCACAGTAGTTATGCCCACATATGTCCCACACAGTAGTTACGGTCAGATATGTGCCCCTCACAGTAGTTATGGACAGATACAGTATGTGCCCCCTCACAGTAGTTATGCCAGCTTTCTGCCTCCTTCACAGTAGCGATGCCCACATATGTGACCCTCACTATAGTTATGCCCACATTGTGCCCCCTCACAGTAGTTATGGCCAGATATGTCCCCCCTCACAGTAGTTATGCCCACAAATGTGCCCCCTCACAGTAGTTATGCCCAGATATGTTCCCCCACACAGTAGTTATGCTCACATACAGATGTAGCAGGGGTAACACTCAAACCCTTAACTCAAATTTCTTAACTCATCGCTTTTAGTTGCATTTAGTTTAGATAACACGTCTCATAAAGCATGAGTGTTAACCCTACTACATCCGTATGTGCCCCTCATAGTAGTGATGCCCAGATATGTGCCCCCTCACAGTAGTTATGGCCAGACATGTGCCCCCTTCACAGTAGTTATGACCAGATACCGTATGTACCCCCTCACAGTAGTTATGCCCATAAATGTGTCCCTCACAGGAGCGATGGCCAGATATGTGCCCCCTCACAGTAGCGATAGCCAGATATGTGCCTTCTCTCAGTAGTTATGGCCAGATAGGTGCCCCTCACAGTACCTATACCCAGATATGTGCCCCCTTACAGTAGTTATGCCCAGTTATGTGCCCCTTAACAGTAGTTATGCCCCGTTATGTGCTCCCTCACAGTAGTTATGCCCAGTTATATACCCCCTCACAGTAGTTATGCCCAGTTATGTGCCCCCTCACAGCATACCTCCCAACCGTCCTGGATCTGTCGGGACAGTCCCGGATTACAGTGGCTGTCCCGCTGTCCCGGTACGGGGAGGTATGTCCCGCTTTCTGGCAGCTGTCTCTGCGTCCATAGGAAGCAGAGACAGTTGCCTGTATTGTGATGAAGCAGAGAGCCGACATCTCCACACCTTTAGTCTGTGTGGGAGGGGCGGGGCTGGCTGGCAGTCAGCCACGGCTCTGCCTCCTTCACAGACTAGAGCAGCCGATGTCCTACTAGTGCTGCTGCTAGGAAGAAGGTGAGTATGTGGTCTTTATTTTGTTTTACTTTCTGTGAGGGGCATAATGTGGGCATATTACTGGGGGCGCAATGTGAGAATATTACTAGGGGCACGATGCAGGCATATTACTGGGGGGCACAATGAGGGCACATCACTGGGGGGCACAGCTGGGCATATGAATTGAGGCACAGCTGGGCATATTACTGTGGGCACAGCTGGGCATATTACTGGAGGCACATATCTAGGCATATTACTGGGGGCACATAACTGGGCATATTACTGGGGTCACAGATGGGCATAATTCTGTGAAGACACAATGTGAGTATAAATACTGTGCGGTGGCATGAAGGGGGAATAATTACTATGTGGGGGCATTAAGGGGACTGGGTGGGATTAGGTGTATAGTTATGTTTTGGGCGGAGTTAGAGGCATGGCCTGGTACGGAAAAAATTTGCTGCGGCGCGCTTTGCGTGTCGTACAATGTGTTCCTCTTTGTTCGTTTTCAAAGTTGGGAGGTATATTACATTAATATACCCAACTATGCCCCCTCACATTAGTTATGTCCCGATATGTGCCCCCTGACAGTAATATGCCCAGCTGTGCCCCTCACTGTAATATGCCCAGCTGTGCCCCTCACTGTAATATGCCCAGCTGTACCAATCACTGTAATATGCACAGTAAAGTGCCCTTCCCCACCCCCTGCCCAGACCTGCAGTGTGGAGCACAGACAGGGGGGAGGAATGATGGAGCAGGGAGCGAATGGCTCTCTGCTTCATCATTACAGGCAACTGTCTCTGCTTCCTATGGATCTGGGCTATTCTGGTCCATTCACTATGAGATCACTACCTCGGTACTGAGAAGAGAGCGTCTACTGAGCATGTCAGTCTACTTTTACATGCAGGAGAAGGTGGACTATAGGGGTAAACAGCAGGGGCGCTATGGAAAAAAACATAACATGCATTAAAAAAACTGATTGTTTAACCCTTTCAAGCCCAGAGGTAATTTTTTCTTTTCTTTTTGCGCTCCCCAAGTTGTACTTTTCAACACCATCATTTAATATTGCATATTATGTAGTTGGAAGCGGTAAGAAAATTCCAAATAGGGTGAAATTGCAAAAAAAAAAAAAGCTATTCTACCACAGTTTTATGGGTGTTTAAATTACGGCGTTCGAGGTGCGATAAAACTGACCAGTTAGTTTTATTCTACAGGTCAGTACGAACCCGGCGATACCTAACATGTACAGTTTTTCTGGCGTTTTGATAGTGATAAAAAAATTCTAATATTTTGTTGACCCCTATAACTTTTTTGTAAGTATTTGTACTGACAGGGCTGTTTCTAGGACCGGGCGGGCCAGGTGGCCGCCTGGGGCTCTGTGAGAAGGGGGGCGCCGAGAATGTCGGCAGCAGTGTCGGTGGCACAGTGGGACACAGGACGGCAGAGGACTGCATCGCATTGCATGTAGGTAAGTATGGGGAAAGGGGGGTTGGGGGCAGAGAGGAGACTGGCACATGATTGGGGGCAGAGAGGAGACTGGCACATGATGGGGGGGGAAATGGCACTTATTACTGGCACATGGGGGCAGAGAGGAGACTGGCACATGGTGGGGGAAATGGTACTTTTACTGGCACATGGGGGGCAGAGAGGAGACTGGCACATGTTTGGGGGGGGCAGAGAGGAGACTGGCACATGATGGCGGGGGCAGAGAGGAGACTGGCACATGATGGGGGTGCAGAGAGGAGACTGTCACATGGGGGGGAGTGGCACACTTATTACTGGCACATCGGGGGGGGGGGAGATTGGAAAGGCACTTTTCACTAACACATTATTGGGGGCATCTATGGGGGAACCTCTTACTGGCACATTATTAGGGGGCACTATGGGGACATTTACTGAGGCCACAAAGAAGGGGTATTTTATATGGGAGCTCTGTGTGATAGTATTATCAGGGGTATTATCTGTTTCTGCAGTATAGTATTGGGGAGCACAGTGGCACAGTATTAGGGGTAGTATGATGAATTGTCCAGAAGATGGGAGGATGATGGAAAAGTAGTAAACTGAGATTTTTGTTGTTGGCAAACTGCAGAGACGAAAACTGGTGGTCTGGTCTGTAGGTCTGAAAGGAGAAGATGAGGAAAGAGAACATCTACATCACAGGAGACGTCACTGGATGTAAGAGGTAAGTGGGGCTGTATTTCTGTAGTGATCGGAGCAGGGGCGTATCGATCGCCGGAAGTGCCCCTCCCGAGACCAGGCTCTGGATCCGCCACTGCGCCGGACTGGCCTGTGCCCAGTGGCGGGGCCAGTTGACATTAGGCAAGTCATCAAGATTAGAGTAAGTGAGCGGGGCCTTAGAAATTATACTACAAGGGGCCCCACTCACTTAGTCTAATCTTGCCTAATCTGAATGTAGGCATTATATAAATTATCTGTCATGCAGCCTGCATACACAGGTTGGTGAGTGGGGCCCCATGTAGTAAAAAAAAAATAATATGGTAAGACGGTTATAAGTACTCTTCTGATATGATTTTATCGAGCAGTTTTGATCTGGAGGGCGTTTTTTTGACACTCGCCCTGAGAGAAATTTTACCTAGAAACTGCACTGTGTATGGAGCTGTAGAAAATGAAGTGACCAAAAATGGCGAATCGGCCCTTTGGACACTTTTTTTCCGTTTTGCTGTTTTACCGTATGGGGAATATATTACTATATTTTTATACTATGGGCTTTTCGCACATTGCAATACCCATGATGTGGATTTTTTTTTATTTTTTTAGTTCTTTTATTTTAATTTTGGGAAAAGCGGGGTGATTTGAATTTTTATGTATTTTTATACTTTTATATAGTTCCCATAGGGAACTATAACATGCAATTATTAGATTGCTATTCTCATATACTCCAATGCACTAGCATTGGAGTATATGAGAAAATTGCTTGTTTCCTATGGAGCCTATTACAGGCAAGGGCTCCATAGAAAATACTATGCAGCAGCCTCATGTCATTCATAAAGACCGAGGCTGCAGCATAGAGGCTGCGGCTCCTCCAATCGCCACACGGGGGAGTCGGAGCACAACCGAAGTTTCACTTTCGGTTTGCAGCACGCTCAGATGCTGTGGTCAGGATTGACCACGGCATCTGAGTGGTTAAATGTCCGCGGACATGAGCCCCGGGTGTCTGCTATAGAAAGCAGGTGGCCACCCGCGGCTATGGCACCCACAGCGGGCAGGAGTTGGCGCATCTTTAAAGTCCCGCCCGATCTGCATCATTGGGTGTGAAAGGGTTAATTGCATGTATATGACAATAATACTTCATTTGAAACGCCCTATTCATTACATAGTAATACTGTCCATGAGATAAGCATTTTACAGGTAAGAAGAAAATATATTTGTATGAAGTTGTATCTTGTGTCCAGAAGAGGGCAGTGTTTCTTCCCAGTGGGTTTCAGCGGTCCTGATTTAACCCTTTCTACCCCAGGCCATTTTTTGCAAATCCGACAAGTGTCACTTTATGTGGTAATAACTTTGGAACACTTTTACTTATCCAGGCCACTCTGAGACTATTTTCTCGTGACTCATTGTTTCACGACTAAATTGCTAAATTTGAGTCAATATATTTTTCCTTTATTTATAAAGAAAATCCCAAATTTACTAATAATTTAGAAAAATTCCCAATTTTCTAAATTTAAATTTCTCTACTTTTAAAACAGATAGTAATGCCTCATAAAATAGTTATCAGTCATCATTCCCCATATGTCTGCTTTATGTTGGCATCATTTTGTAAATGTCATTTTATTCATGTTGCTTTAGCCCCAAATTTTTCATTTTCACAATGGGTAACAGGAGACAAAGCACCCAAAGTTTGTTACCCATTTTCTCCTAAATACGGCAACACCCTATATGTAGTGGTAAACTGCTGTGGAGGCACATGGCAGGACTCAGAAGGGAAGGAGCGCCATATGGCTTTTGCAGCGCAGATTTTGATGGATTGGTTTATGGGTCCCATTCATTTTTATTTTTTGAGTGATTGTCTTTATGTGAGGGCTCTTTTTTTTTGCGGGATGAGGTGACCTTTTCATTGGCACCATCTTAGGGTACATAATTTTTTGATTGTTTGGTATTATACTTTTTGTGAGGCAAGGTCAAAAACAGGGTGTTGTGGCGTAGCTTTTAAATTTTTTTTTTTTTACAGTATTCACCTGAGGGGGCATATAATATAATATTTTTATGGAGCAGGTTGTTACGGACGTGACGATACCTATTATGTCTATCATTTTTATTTTTGTTAAGTTCTACACAGTAAATGCATAAACTTTTTTTGCACAACCTTTGGGGGTCTGATATTTCTGTATTGTAATGCATTGGCTGAAAGTGTATTACACACTGTAATACACTTAGGCTAGTTTCACACTAGCGGCAGGACGGATCCGACAGGCTGTTCAGTTCTGCCGCTAGTCTCCCTGGTAAGATCGTGTCAGTTTTTAAATATTGCGATCGCATAGCCGAACAATACAGCGGGACGCCGCTGTCTCAGATTAGTGAGCGGGGCGCCGCTCCGAATACTATCAGCGCATGATTGCGCTTTAGACTGAAGAAGGCTGAAAAATACCTGGCATATTTTACTGGAATTTTAGAAGATATCTGCGCACATTTTATCACATTGAATCATCCTTTTAGAGAACGTTGAACTGTAACTTTTCGCATTGGCACGCAATATAACCTTTTACTTTTTCGCATTGGCACATCCTCCGACATTGTGCATGATTTTGACCACTGGATCTGGATGATTGGTACCCCATCCAGCGATTGGGAATTTTTGGAGGTTATATACTGATGGTTTATTGATTGACTAATTTTATATTGTTATTGCTGCTATATTCACCATATCAGATATTGTCAACCTTCTATTTTTACTTAATTTTATTATTAAATTCTGCTGTTCTCAATACTATTGAGAGTGCCCCACTATCTTTAATTTTATTACATTTTTTCTGTCAGATTGGGTGTTATCTGCCAGTGGGTGCACCTCAGGTGGATTCCCCGTCACTCTTGTGCGACATTATTTTAGTTTTACCTAGTTCACGTGTGCCCCCGGACTGCTGCTCCGTCTCCATTGACTATAATGGGGACGGGGACGGGGTTCCGGCACAGCACGGCAGTGCCCGGCGAGACGCCGCCGAACTAAATGTCGGACATGTCATAGTTTTAGTCCGGCGGCCTCTAGCCGTGTGCTGCGCCGGAACTCCGCCCCCACCCCCATTATAGTCAATGGGGACGGAGCGGCAGTCAGCCGACACACTTGAACTAGCGGCAGGACGGATGCGTCCTGCAGCTAGTGTGAAACTAGCCTTACAGCCTTCCTGACTGTGAGATCCAGGGGGCTGGATCTCACAGGCTTACAGGGAATGCAGCCCCGATACCTGTGGAAGGCATCGGGCTGCCTTACCTGCCATCGGGTCCCCGTCACAGCAGCGCGGGGACCCGATGGGGAAGGGGAGGGAGCTCCCTTCCTCGGCACACCCCGCACATGCCGCGGTCAGTGCTGACCACGGCATAGTGAGGGTTAATGCACCAGCATCGATGTTTTCACCGATGCCCGCGCGTACAGCAGGGGTAATGGTCTTATACAGAATAATCTCTTTTTAAAAAAGCCAGAACCAGTCCTGTACCTCACATGGATCCAGAGATCTCCCGATTCATTTCTCCAATTCATTTTAAGCTGGCAGCTCAGAGGGCATGTCCTTTATCAAAGGGCATGTCCTGTATGCTGCAGCTGGTAGCAGTTGAAGGATGGGACTTAGCATGTGCTTCCATCTATATGAGCACAAATTAGATTAGAAAAATAGCAAACAGCAGGTGGCGCCATACAGATAGATTCCATTGAATAACTCATTAGCTATAATACATTTTTAATTACATGCAATTACAAAAGTATTCAGATCCAGGGACAGGTTTGAAAACTGTAGAATATTATTTGTGGGACAAACCTTTTAAAGGACCCTAATTTCTCACATTGCAAATTCATTATATTGACATACAAGCAAAACCTTTGACAGGCTATTGCAATTCACAACACAGCCACTGGGTGGCAGCACATAGACACACAGCATAAATAACTCCTGACAGAGTATCATGATTTTTTCCAAAGTTGTTCCTCTCATGCTGCACTTCTCGGAATATGTCCAGCCAAGGGGAGGGGTAACGAAGGGGACCTCTGTAGTTTAGCCTGCACCCGACTCAATATGCTAATTAGCTGGGGCTCATAATTTGCCCCAAATAAGAATATTATTATAGGCAGAATAATGAAAACTGAGTTGCACATTTCACCCATTCTCCCATGATTTGGTCATACCTCTCAACTGACCTGTTTTTAATGGGATTTTGGGTAGGGCTTAGGGAAGTGTACCCCAAAGTGGGTGTTTCTAGGAGGGTGTTCTGGGTGTTTCTGGGCAGATCTAGGGTGGGGCTTGAATTAGGATCTTAGATCAGGGCTGGTTCTAGGACATGCGTGTGTGTTGGGTATTTGTAGTGTTGAGCAAATTCGATCAGAATTTTAGGCTAAATTCGATTTGTTGCGAAGGCGAATTTCCTCGTGCTTTGTGGTAGCGAATCGATTTAACCAGAAATAGTGTAAAAAAATAAATAAATCATACTTACCTGTTCCATTTGCTTGTGACAGACTGGCTGTCGCCATCTTGCTTGAAGGTCTTGCACGAAATCCCGTGCGCGGCGACGTAAGACGTCACCATTCTGGCCGGAGCGATGATGTTATCACGGGCTACACAAGATTTCGCGCCAGATCTTCAAGCAAGATGGCGGTGACCGGCCCGTTGCGGGCAAATGGATGAGGTAGGTATGATTTTTTTCGTTTTTTTTTATGAATTTATATCAGATGCTGGGTCAATATATGAACGCGGCTCATTGCACCCACTGCTTACAAAGAAATACGCTTCGTGATGAAGTCATTTGTCACAAAGTGAATTTTTGGTAAAATTCGGTGAAGCAGTCGAATCAAATTTTTGAATAGTTTGCTCATCTCTAGCTATTTGGTAATGGATTCCATTGGTGGACTCGTAGTGGAGCACGTGACTGACAGAAGCAAAAGAAGTCACGTAGCCTCGTAAGACACTGGCAGCTCCCTGGGACTTGGGTTCATAGGTCCTAATTTTGGGAACTCATCTTTCAAATGCTTTATGTAACTGACTGTCTTTAGAAAACATTGACTGAATGCACTTCACGTAGCATGCCCGTCTTCTGGAGTGTTCCTCCTCTCCACGGTCCATGCACTGTCACATCAATTAGCAGGAGCAGCGATATACTGGTTTGTGAACGTACCCTTCCTTCTCTCCGCAGCGTCTGCCATTGTCATTTCAGTTTGAGGTTTGATTTGGTTTCTCCCGAGGGTTCGCAATTCTTCTAAATAAATGATAATGGTAAGAAGCCTGTCTGCCTTCGTCATCTGCTCGGGATTGTTCCAGATTCAATTTACAGAGAGAAGTAGAACAAACACTTATGTCATTATCAAATATTATATCCTGTAATATAATCTTATATCATCAACGCCAGAAACCCGGCGGTTCTGCTGATTTGCATTCTGGGATGTTTCCTCTTTACACAGGAGACTGTGATGTAGGAAAATTAGTAGTTAACGGAGATTTATGGGTGTGTCTGACAACAAGCTGGCTGACTGTTTCCAATAACAATCAGCAGAATTGTGAATTCTGCTCTGAAGTATACTAAATGGCTAATAGAAAGTGGAGTGGTGCACTATGCTGTGAGAAACACACACAAAAAAAATTCCCAGGTGTAACATGGTTGCAAATGGGAATCGGTAGTTATTTTATATCCAGACCGTACTAAATGAGGACCTTCTGCAAATTGATCGCCTGATTGCTGTGCAGAAACATATTCCTGGGGCCCGGAGGCAAAATCAATAATAGGACCCCGTCCTTATATTGTGCCATTTGGTCACTTCAGGTGCAACCGCTTTTTCTGCATCCTCACTATTTGCACCACTGTCGATGTGGGTCCTGCTCTTTGCAGCAGCTCTCCACGGCTACAAAGTGGAGAGCTGCTGCAGTAGAGGTCATAAAGGGTATGAGGGGCCTCTAAAGGGCTTTTTTTTTTTGCAGAAAATCAGACTCTTAGTGCCAGAATTGGTTTTGTCCAAGGGCTCTCATATTATCCTGACATTTCTAATTCTGGAATCTTGTTATGTTCAGTACATGCATGAGCAGATGGCTGGAGAATTAATGGCAGTCTATATTTTGGGCAGTTGCCTTAATCGATGTGAAGAGGCTTATAGGCCATACATGTTCCTCTGGAATTGTGGGAAGAAGGGGATACAAATGAGCTCTTAACAAGCTCTGCCTCTAAAGCCACCAGATGTAAGGCAGCTATCCTATAAGTCAATGTTCGACCCTTTAAACAGGCCTTGAGACATGACATATAAAAAATAAGCCAGCATCTCATCTGCAGACAGCTGTTTCAGGGTAATTATCCAAGTCATGTCTCAAGGCTTATTTATAGGAAATCTGTCACCAGGATAGCACTTAGTACCTTATTTCTAGATGTGCCTTTGTTTCAGCAATAGATGTTTTCTATCTTCTGAAAATCCATTTTTTTGGGTGTGCAAATGAGCCAGTAAGGTGCCCAAAGGTGCGTCACTCTTGCAGGAAGGAGCCCAGGCACGCCTCCTGCTAGTGCCCAAGCCCGCCCTCATGCTGGGGGCAGGGAAAAGGGGGGGCAGAGTTATGGCTTGAATGTGATGTAGGAGAGGTGGGTGGACACATTGTGGCAGGAGGCGGGCCTGGGCTCCTTCCTGCAAGAATGACGCCCCTCTGGACACCATACTGGCTCATTTGCATATGAAATAAACTGGATTTTCAGGGAATAAAAAACATCTATTGCTGTAACAAAGGCACATCTGGAAATAAGGTACTAAGTCCTATTAGGCTATGGTTTTACTTCAATAGCGATTATCCAGGTGAAAGATTTTCTTCAATCGGACAAACATTGACTTATAGGACAGCTGCCTTACATCTGGTGACATTAGAGGCAGAGCTTGTTAAGAGCTCATCTTCATCCATTCTTAGCAGTCTATAACCACTAAGGAAGAATAACTGGACATGACTCAAATGAAAAAGTAACTGAGTAACATAGTAACTGTTTATAAGGCTGAAAAAAGACATTTGTCCATCCAGTTCGGCCTGTTTCCTACAAGTTGATCCAGAGGAAAAAATTCCTTCCGGACTCCAATCAGGTAATCAGAATAACTCCCTGGATCAACGACCCCTCTCTAGTAGCTATAACCTGTAATATTATTACACTCCAGAAATACATCCAGGCCCCTCCTGAATTCCTTTATTGTACTCACCATCACCACCTCCTCGGGCAGAGAGTTCCATAGTCTCACTGCTCTTACCGTAAAGAATCCTCTTCTATGTATAGTAACACAGACCATGTGACCATGATAAGGACCTAGAGACATCATAGTCCAGATATTATTTCAATATGGACACAAGATGTGATCGGTTAGTTTAGCTCAGGTGCAGGCACTAATTTTTTAGACAGAAGTGCCTGTGTAGTGTACAAACATACAGTGATGAAGATGATTATTGGAACTGTTCTCATACATGTGCAGTGGCCCGGTTTGAGGTGGCCCCAAATGCTACGCTGGGTCCCCCGGGTACCACGTGTTGCTGCTCTCCAGAAGGGATGGTAAGGCGTGATGCACCCCAATGGGAAATAAGGCCAGAGAATCAGGTCTGCAGTAAACCAGTGTTCTTCTTTACTGGAGGAGCTCAAGTACAAAACAATGCACAGGGCTGATTTCTCCAGTCTCCTCCCTGGCAGAAGAAGGTTCTGTACTCAGGAAAAGCTTGAGCTAGCTGTCCATTTCTTTCTTATAAGGTTGGTACCTTGGCCAAAGGGCTGGTGGCACAAGGTCTGTTGCTCAGTGGTCCAGCTGGCTCTCCAGTCAAAGGGTCGCCATCTCAGTATCTTCTTCTGATCACTCGTGCAGTCTGGCAGAGACTCACCTACTAAACGCTGGTCCCTATTTGCAGACAGTTAGGGGCTCTGACTGCTCTACTTTTATTCAGTGGGAGAAGCACAGCCTAACAGAAGCAATGTTGCAGCTTCAGGCTGCCATAGACTTGTATTGGCCCTCAATACAAGTCAATGGGAATGAATCAGTTTTCAGTTGTAAACAACTGTCTGATAGAGCTAGACCACTGTGTTTGGCTTTTCCCTACAAAACACATGTCCCTTATGACAGCAATGGAAAATTACTAGCTCCTCGATGCACAGACTGGAAATTCCTAAAGTCTCTTAGTGTGAACTGGCTGTGCTTTAACCCTTTCCACAATTTAGTGCAAATACAGTGCAATAACAGTGCAAATGAGTATGATAAAAAATGCAATTCAACAGTATTAAACAGTATAAGTGCAAACAATGGCATAAATTACAGTGCAAGTTAACCCCTTAGGCCCCTTTCAGACGAGCGAGTTTTCCACGCGGGTTCAATGCGTGACGTGAACACATTGCACCCGCACTGAATCCAGACCCATTCATTTCAATGGGTCTGTGTACATGAGCGTTGTTTTTCAAGCATCACTTCTGCGTTGCGCGAAAATAGCAGCATGTTCTTTAATCTGTGTTTTTCACGCAGTCCTGGCCCCATAGAAGTGATAGGGGCTGCGTGAAAAACACATTGCATCCGCAAGCAAGTGAGGATGCAATGCGTTTTTCACTGATGGTTGCTAGGAGATGTTGTTTGTAAACCTTCAATATTTTATCACACGCGTGAAAAACGCATCAAAACGCATTGCACCCACACGGAAAAAACTGAACAACTGAACGCAATGGCAGACAAACCTGACTGGACTTGCTTGTAAAATGGTTTCCCTAAACGCATCCGGACCTAATCCATCTCGCTCGTGTGAAAGAGGCCTTAGGCTAGGATGTGGGTGCGCTGCGGAAAAATGCGCAATTTTCAGCGCAAGTGCAAAGCGTTTTAATGCGTTTTTTACGTGCATGGGAAAAATTGGCATGTTTGGTACCCAGACCCGAACTCGGACTTCTTCACTGAAGATTGGGTTTGGGTTGAGTATTCTGTAGACTTTATTATTTTCCGTATAACATGGTTATAAGGGAAAATAACAGCATTCTCAATTGCTCCAATCATCCTCCAATTGATCGCGTAGCTGCCGGTCTCCTGTTCTGTTTTCAGCAGGGGGGGGTAAAGGACCTTCCGTGACGTCACTGGGTCACATGGTCCAATCATGGAAGCAGGTGATTGGACCATGTGACCCAGGGACATCACCGAAGGTCCTTTACCCCCCCCGCTGAAAACAGAACAGGAGACCGGCAGCTACGCGATTAATTGGAGGAGGTGAGTACATATTTTTTTTTTAACCCTCTATTGCCCTTATACTTAGCATTCTGTATTTAGAATGCTATTATTTTTCTTTATAACCATGTTATAAGGGAAAATAATAAAGATCTCCTAGCAACCATGCGGGAAAATCGCACCGCATCCGCACTTGCTTGCGGATGCTTGTGATTTTCCCGCAGCCCCATTAATTTCTATGGGGCCTGTGTTGCGCGAAAAAAGCAGAAAGTAGAGCATGCTGCGATTTTCACGCAACGCACAAGTGATGCGTGAAAATCAACGCTCATGTACACAGCCCTACTGAAATGAATGGGTCCGGATTCAGTGCGGGTGCAATGCGTCCACCTCACGCATTGCACCCGCGCGGAAAACTTGCCCATGTGAAAGGGGCCTTAGAGTTCACCAAAGTAGTGAGTTCATGGCTTTGCCCAGTGAAAATAGGAACAAATATCCATAAAAGTCCATTGTCCAAAGTGCCCTTGCTCCACGGCACTACACATGTGCATGATATAACCAATCTGTGGTATCTAAAAACGAATCTACTGGATGGTTACGAAACAAAACCGGAGTTATACCAATTCTGTCCAGAGGGTGGCAGTGTCTAGGGTATTGCTTGAAATTATTGGTCAGTATTTTTGAAGGCTGCTTTGTGACCAATATATAAAGATTTGCACTTCAATAGATATTATCTCTATAGCTCTTCAGGACACCCTCGGGCCCCTGTGCAGCTTAACCTGCTGCACAAGTTTTATGTCTGCCTCTTTAGTTGATTTACACTTTATTTATTTTTTTGTAACCAGCAGGGAGCCCCTTGATCTCCGGGGCCTCAGGCATGTGCTTGGTTTGTATGCTAGTAAAGTCCGTCCCTGTATATGATGGATATATATTTCTATGGCTTGTTACTAGACATCTGATAAACTGTACTCCAACACATGACCAGGACACAGGGAACAATGGATTTTCACCTCTAGCGGTCCAGAAGGGAACAATGGATTTTCTCAAGGCTACCTCTGATAATATTATGTCGGATTCAATCCTTATGATTCACATTCCTAATCTTATCCATAAGATTGAATTGGAAGGAAATCACAAATCTCTTGTTTATTACCTTTTTTTTAACACTGAACAAAAAATATAAACGCAACACTTTCAGTTTTGCTCCCATTTTGCATGAGCTGAACTCAAACATCTGAATTTTCTACATACACAAAAGACCCATTACTCTCAAATATTGTTCACAAATCTGTCTAAATCTGTGTTAGTGAGCACTTCTCCTTTGCCGAGATAATCCATCCCACCTCACAGATGTGGCATATCAAGGTGCTGATTAGACAGCATGAATATTGCACAGGTGGGCCTTAGACTGCCCACAATAAAAGGCCACTCTGAAATGTGCAGTTTGATCACACAGCACAATGCCACAGATGTCGCAACGTTTGAGGGAGCGTGCAATTGTCATGCTGACTGCAGGAATGTCTACCAGAGCTGTTGCCCGTGCAGTGAATGTTCATTTCTCTACCATAAGCCGTCTCCAAAGGCGTTTCAGAGACTTTGGCAGTACATCAAACCGGCCTCACAACCGGAGACCACGTGTAACCACACCAGCCCAGGACCTCCACATCCAGCATGTTCACCTCCATGATCGTCTGAGACCAGCCACCCGGACAGCTGCAGCAACAATCGGTTTGCATAACCAAAGAATTTCTGCACAAACTGTCAGAAACCGTCTCAGGAAAGCTCATCTGCATGCTCGTCGTCCTCATCGGGGTCTGGACCTGACTGCAGTGCGTCGTCGTAACCGACTTAAGTGGGAAAATGCTCACATTAACATTGGCGTCTGGTACGTTGGAGAGGCGTTCTCATGTATCAAAGCTATTGGTAATTGGTGATTATATGCTCCCACACTCACCCATTCACACATAGCTAAATGTATTGCTCTAATTTCCATCCCTAGTTGATAATGTCGCACAGGTATAGCGCGGCTGCAGTCCTCGCCACGTGTCTAACTATTCCTTTACTCTAATTGTCAGCTCTTAAAACAGCGTCTAGGCCCCCCTGACATGTTTCGCTGCTACACACAGCTTTGTAAAGGATAGCGTGGGTAGTGGGGCACGTACAGGGGAAGGGGGTGTATTTATAGGATCCTGCGTCATGATGCTCTAGACGGGCCTATCAAGAAGCGTCACGTCACAGGAACGGCATCCTCAATTTCTCACCTGAGGTTATGGGATCTGTGATCTGTGACGTGCACTTTAGTCTCTCATCTCTTTTGAAGGAAGTTTCTATCGCTTAGCAGTTACAGTTTAGTCCTAGAATTCCTTTTGATCTTGATTTAAAGTGTAACTGTCATTTTTATTTTTTGCTGATGGGTAGAGACGGGGATAGGAATTACCGTATTTTTTAGCTTTATAAGTCACACTTTTTTTCCCCAAAAGTGGGGGGGAAATGGCTATGCGTCTTATAAAGCGAATACTAGTGAGCGCTTCCATTATGGAAGCGCTCACTGGTATGCCTTAGGTGCCAGGAGTGGCGAATAAAGCGCTGCAAGCACTTCCGGTTCTCACTCTCCCTGGTCTTCCTTCCTTGGGCCGGCGCTGCTCTGTCCTGACCCCGTACAGCGTCAGGACGTAGTGTGCGCACTATGACTTGACGCTGCACGCTGTGCTGGGAGCTGAACTCTGGGGGTCTAACATTACAGCGGCAGTTGGAACTGGCTGAATCCTATGCCTGAGTGTGGCCAGCGCTGTCAGTGAGCTCTCCCCCTGTACTCCCGGCTCGCTGTGTGATTAACCAGAAACCAAGAGCAATGCCTGGCCGAGCAGTAAGCTCTCGCTGCACTCAGTGCAGGGAGGCAGGGGGAAGCTATTTTACTGTATACAGTATAGGGACAGTAATATACTATAGAGTTCCCCCTTCTAACAGCCATTAGACGGATGCATTTCTGTCTAAGCGGCCGTTAAAAATGCTCCAATTGATTGATAGCCTGAATGGGGTTCTAAAATAGCGATTTGTGACGAATTAATTCATAACAAATCAAATTTCTTATCAAACTTCGGCAAAGCTGCCAAATTGAATTTTTCAAAACTTTGCTCATCTCTATCTGTATTAACTGTATTGCCCCACTACTATATGAGGGAACAGTGTGAGCAGACGCCCACCAGCTCCCAGAACAGCCCGTCTCCCTAATGTGCTGTTAGGAAAACGGATGTCCATTAGCAACGGCTCTGAAAAAGATCACCGCTAAAGGGACATTTCAGCTCTAGTTTTCTCCTATAAATATATGGTTTTCCCTAAATCAAGAATATTAGAAAAATACAGTATTTTTTGCTTTATAAGACACAGTCTCTGATAGAGGAAAATAATCATATCAGATCCTCAGATCAGACCCCTATCAATATCAGGACATCCCATCAGACCCCCATATAAGCCCTCCATGTCAGAAACCCATCAGTCCTCAATGTCAGACCCCCATCAGACCTTATATCAGCCCCTTATTTCAGACCCCCATCAGACCAGCCCTTTCTTTCAGACCCCCATCAGACCTCAGATCAGCCCTTTATTTCAGACCCCCATCAGACCTCAGATCAGCCCTCATTGTTAGACCCCCAGAATTCCTTGCCAGACTATCAGATCTCAGATCAGAATAACATAATAAACTTCTCTTACTTATCCTCCTCTCCATCTCCTGCAGCGCTCCCATGTCTTCTCTGGCGCACTATGTCCTGATGCTGTACGGGGTCAGGACAGTGCAGTGCCATTCCCAGGAAGGAACACCAGGGAGGCAGAGTACCAGAAGTGCTCGCAGCACTTCACTCCTCCCTCCCAGCACCTAATGCATTGTCATGCCTTTTCATAAGGATATAAACATTTATACATTTACTAGTGTTATAACATGTATTCATGGCCTATAAGAAGCCATGTTGAACTTATATTCACCCTTCTGTACGAACCTTCATTGTGTAAAAGAAAAATATAGGTTCAAGGAAAGATCCTTCCTGGCAGATGTGGGCCTATCTAAGGGAGTAATTTTACCTTATCACTAGGCTATGAGCCGACATGAGGTTCTTCCTGGCTCTCGTCTGGCATTCTTTCATAATGAGATATATTAATGAGACATACATATAATGTCTGTTTGTTCATATAGTGGATCGTATTTAGTCTTGACACAAGTTAATCAATATATCATATATGTGTTGTTTTATATTTCATATATTGGTTTTATTTTGTTACATGTTATAATCGTATACTAACGTATATATATCCTGTGTGTGTATCACCAGAAGTGTGTATTCCTGATGTATATGGGAATGCATGTGGAGTTGAACTTAATAAGAAGTTGCTGATGGGATAGTTGTGTTATTTTCGTAAGATAAGGCACCTGTGACATCCAAAACCCACACATTTGTTGCCTTACAAATGTCTGGGAATTTAAGTTTTAATTGCTTCAAGTGTCAGGGGGTATGCCTCCCTTTTTGATGTATGTCCCAGGTGGTGGATGTCTACCACTGAACATAAAGTCACATTATATAAATTTAACTCCTAAAAGCTTAACATTTATAGCTTATACAACATTGCCGCCTAGGTATCGGCAGGTAACATAACACGTTCACCATAAAATATTTTGGGTAATGTATGATCTCATAGTATCATTACCATATGTGCACACCCTCTGGTTTGGTTGGAAGACCGTTATCTAAAGGGGTGTATGCTTTTGATAAGTCTGTGAATATTAATCATAGACGGTATGAGAGAGGGATCCCAAGAGAAAAAGAAAAAAACTACAAACAAAGCATTAAACAGACACGTGGATTTGATCCGAGACCCCGGGAACCCTCTGGAGAGCTGACCGTCCCTCCGGAGCCCTACTCACCTTTTGACCCTTGGTAACGTATATCTTGCTTATTGCTTGCGGTATTGATAAGTTACTCAGCCCGGTATATAGTGGATATATATATATATTGTGGATCTGTAATTTATAAGGCTCCTGATCAAGTCTGACCATTCTCTTAGCAAAGATGCATATTGTTAATGGAGCATCAGACATTGATATCTAGTCCTTGGGAACTTTGTTATTCCCTAGCCTTATACCGAGCTGGTAAAATTTATGGTGCCGCCATATACCTCAATTGGTTAAAAGGTGATAGAAAGGGGTACTTTTCTTTAATTTGGATTGTTGCATATCATTGCATTGATTGGCGATATTCAGTATTGATTGAAAGTAGCGGTATTATATTGCATTGTCTATCATTGTACAGGTTGTATCATTGGTTTTGTATCTAGCACTTATGTATAATAAACTCACATATATTTTTGCATAGATGATGGTACCTCGTTTTCTTTCTAGTTGCACAAAATAATTAAGGTTCTCGTCAACGAGCTGAGAGGTTATTATGTCGCCCTCTCCTCAATAGGATCAATAACTTTGATATTTTTTTACTTTGATCCTTTCTTTTGTTTGTTTTTTTGTATATAAAGCATTTTTGCGCTTTATATCCGCGACAGCATACTAGAGTGCGCTTCCATAATGTATATTATTCGCTTTATAAGACGCAGGGCCACCCCCCCACACACACTTTTGGGGAGAAAAAGTGCGTCTTATAAAGCAAAAAATACAGTATTTTATTCCTATTAAACAAAGGCAGAAAATGAAAATCCTACAAATATAATCCTCCTCGAAAGACGCCAGGAACAGGACACAGGACGTAGATGCAACCGGCTTCCTTATTGCCGTTCCTGACAGCGACCTATATTACTGTGGACCAAACCGAAACGCATTATAACACAAAATGTGAAGCATGACATATTAAGTTTTTACATACTTCTTCTTTTCCAGTGCCCCCCTCACCATTTTCACACTTAATTCCTGTGGATTTCGAGGATACAGACTCTCCACATTAGTAGTGGCAAGTCAGTACACGTCCTGCCAGGTGACAAATTGAAGTGCCCAAACTAGACCCTTGGTGTCCACTAGGTATGAAGTCAAGAAATGACTGCAAGACCCAATCAAGAAATTAGGACAAAGACCAAAACTATCTGGAGACCTAGGGGCTCCTCTACACATTTATGGACCAATAAGGCTTTGAGGAATTTTCATAACGCAATTTTCCTCCAAACGTCTTTGATATTACATCACGTTCCACATAACCATGTAGTTAGGATTGGAATTTTCTCTTACAGCTATCCACGGGATTCCTATCTAGCTTTTCATATACCTGCTTTTCATCAAAAACAATAAAACAATAGGCAGGAGAATTGGAACAACATAAAAAAGCTTTAGTAGATGCTCACCTACATGAACACAACACTATGGAAGAGTCTAGGGGTTCATAAAATAAAAAAAAGGTAATAATCAGAGATTTGTGCTTACCATTCAGTTCAGTCCTATGGATAAGATTAGGACTTCAATTTGTAAGAATTTGGCACTGTTGGAAAGATATTTTCTGCTGCACAGTGTTATTTATTTGACGCTGTTGGGGAGATATTTTGGGCTGTTCTGTTGTTTTTATATGGTGAAGCTGAGGAGGTATTTGGAGCTTCATCAAGGTATGTGTTGCTGTTGGGGAGGGTAACGTAGGTCCCTGACCATGTAATTAGGTATTTCTGTGTTCCGCTTTTCTTTTCTTTTTTGCATTAATTGTTAAAATTAAAGCATGCACCACTATTTTTACATGAGACCATGGGGTTTGTCTGCCAGGGCTGATTTGTAACCCCAGTCAGGCCCTGGAGCTAAGGAACGACGCCGTATTTTCCTGTGTACACTAATTGGAGGATGTTAAATAAATCTGGAAAAGGGAGGATAGGCCAATGTCATTTTGAGTCTTTTATTTGTAGTCAATCTGCAACATTGTACACGACCTTAAAAGTAAATAACATTTTAAGAAATCTCATCTACATGCTGTAAAAATAAATAAAAAATTAAAAAAATCTGCAGCAAAAAACACTTGTAACTTTTTCAACATTTTCTGCCACGGTCAATTACATCTCGTGTGGAACCACTTGGCCCCACCCTTACAGTGAGTTCTGTCTTTTTAATCCTTTTTATGTTATTTTTGTTTGTCTTGAAGAATATCGCCTGGAATGACAACCCCATGAATCAAATGTTCCTCTGTCACTCAACTTCCAGCTGTTCTTACCCAAAGTTAATTAACAAGCTGTAATCTAATCAGACTTATGAAAACCTGCACATTATTGAATCCCTTCTCTCATCTCAGGTACAAGATATTATGTAAGTGACGAGATGTGCAGCTTGTATTAAATGGGTTTTCCAAGACTGTAATATTGATGACCTATCCAGGAGCAGATTACGTGCATCCTAGGCCTGGGGCTGTTTACCCATCTTGGGTCCCCTCCCTCCATTTGCCCTGACCATCCCCATTTCACGTTCAACCCCTTATCTAATTTTATTTGGTATAGTGAAGAAAACTATACCTCATATATAGTATAACACTCCCAGCCCCTCATAGTGTACAACAATCCACAGTATGCAGTATACAGAATAACACCCTACAGTATACAGTATATAGTATAACACCCCACAATATATAGTATAACACTACACAGTATATAGTATCACACCCCACTGTATACAGTATATAGTATAATACCTCACAGTATACAGTATAACACCCACAGTATACCATCTATAGTATAATACCCCCACTCCATCACAGTATATAGTATACAACACCCCACAGTATACAATATATAGTATAATACCCCTCAGTATACAGTACATAGTGCCTGACAGTATGCAGTATACAGTATAACACCCCACAGTGTGCAGTATATAGTATAACAGCCTCTGTCACCTTTTCCTGGTTATATCTCCGCATAAAACTATGGCAAATTTTTCCTGCAGCAACACTTCTCCTGGAGGAGAAAGGATCTATGATGATGTCCTTGCCATGTGACCAGTAACATCCATATGTTACTAGATCCAAGGAAACAGAAGAAGGCAAGATCCAGAACACTAGCATGCATAGGGAGTCTGCTGTGGTAGTGAAACAATACTGTGAGTCAGTATGACACGCAGATTACAGCAGTCGCTCTAAGAATCAATGCACACTTCACTTATTTGGGCAGTTACGGGGCCAAAACTGACCTAATAACTCAAGTGTAAACTCAGTCTTAAAGGTCGATGTTAACGTCAAGAAGAAGCGCACTCCTTTAACACCGTCATCAGCTGATTCCACATAGATGTCTACAGAACCTGTTCTATTAAACACTTATACAAGTAGAGCCCCCGACAGAGTGGAAAGGGTATCAATTTAGAGAAAATGGACGGCACTGTGCTTTCATTGAGGTTTCATTTCATTTTGAGAGTGGAAAGGGTGTCAGCTGTAAGTTTGTGTTGACATCACTGATTATTTTGCCCTTCCTCTGATCCGTGAGAACAATAACACCCAAAAAACTGATCCAGTCTGTTGAGCATCTGCCTTCACTCAGTTTGCATTTGGTCAGTAATCCATCAGTATTGCTGAAGCCAAAAAAAAAACAGGAGTGGATCCAAAACAGAGATGACACATAAATTGAATATTTGCATACCTTCTCTGTTTTGTACCCACTCCTGCTTTTGGATACCAAATCATAAGCCAATTCTGATGGGACCATACAGACCGTACAGCTGCTACATAGACAGGATCCACTTTGCATCTCATTTTTCCTACCTTCTGACAGATGAGAAGAGGGGTCAAATAAATTATGATGGTAACCAGGCCAAAAAGGCAAAAGAGTGGCCCAGTCATGAAGTGGGGAGGGTGGGAACAGCATGATAAGTCCACAGAGTTGCCCAATGACATAGTGGTGAGGTAAAAGCAGGATGAGGAGACCACAAAGTGGCCCAGTGACATAGTGTTCAGGTAGCAGCAGCATGAGGAGACCACAGAGTAGCCCAGAGACAGAGTTGTGAGTTGGCAGCAGCATGAGGAGACCACAGAGTTGCAAGGTGACATATTGTGGAGGGAGCAGCAGCAGCATGAGGAGGCCACAGAGTGGCACAATGACAGAGTGTGGAGGTGGCAGCAGCAGCATGAGGAGACCTGAGTGGTGAGGTGGTATCAGCATCAGGAGACCACAGAGTGACCCAGTGACAGAGTGGGGAGGTGGGTGGCAATAACAGTACCCGCTGACGATGGTAGGTATAAAAAGGAGCACTTGGCATCAGATGTGTGGCATCAGGTGGGTGGCAGCATCAGAATAGTAGCTGAGACAAGTAGCCAGAGGGAAACCGGTCTCTTTTGTCAAAGTGTTGGTGTGGCACCATGGATGATCTAGTCTGATGTTTCAGGCATTGGTGTTTGAAAATCCTTGCTGTTCCACACATGATTCATCTTGACAAAGGTCAATCTCTCCACATTTTGGGCGGACAGGTGAGTTCTCCTTGGGTTAACTATAGCCCCCGCCGCACTAAACACCTGCTCTGATGCCACACTACTGGCCGGGCAGGAAAGCTTTTCCAGGGAAAACTCGACTAGTAGTCCAGCGGGGTGGCAGGGTGCTGTCCAAATATGCTGGGTCAGGTTCTGATCCAGGTCTAGCTGCTGGTGAGTATTTTTTCTCCATGCGGGTGAAGAAAGCTGCTCATCAGCGACTCTAGACTCAAGTTTCTGATGGAGCTGGTACTGCTCCTACCCCAACCCCCCCTCCCCACCACAGCAGCCATGGCAGTGGAATGTGGCCACAGAGGGCCCCCCCCCAGTCAGACCTGCGAGAGGATGGGCGATGGCGCACATAAGCAGCAGCCAACTGACTACATAGGATGTCTCTATGGTAGTTCAGTTTGCCCTCACTCTCAGTTGGTTTAAAAAAGGCCCCATTTCGGACCGGTAGTGAGGGTCCAACAAGGTGGAGAGCCAGAAGTCATCCCTCTGCCGAATGGTGACAATTCGGCTGTCAATACCCAAGAAAGTGAGCATGCAGCGGGCCATTTGTGCAAGTGAATCTTCCTCATCTCCCTCTTGCTCCTCCGGCTGCTCCTGCCCCTCCTCTCCCGTCACCTGTGTAGAAAAACCACCCATTTCACTACACATTACTTGTGCTCCAATGTCCTCCTCCTCCTCCTCCTCCTCCAGTCCAGCCCCCATGGGGCTCATGTGGCTGTGAGATGTAGGCGCCACGTCTCCAGTCCCCTGACCAGACAGATTTACCAGCATCTGTTTCAGGATATAAAGCAGTGGAATGACGTTGTTTATCCCGTAGTCCTGGCGATTGACAAATAACGTGGCATCCTCAAAGGGCCTGAGCAAACGGCAGGTGTCACGCATGAGCTGCCACTGGATAACATCGAAGTTACACAGGGGGGTACCTCTGTCCACCTGTATCGTCAAGAAATCGTTTATGGTATTTTTCTGTTTGTATAGTCAGTTCAACATATGGAGGATGGACTTTCAATGGGTGGAAACATTGCATATCAGCCTATGTTGGGGGATGCCGTTCTGCTGCTGCAGCTCAAGGAGGGTGTGCTTGGCAGTGTACGAATGGCTGAAGTGCATGCAAAGTTTCCTGCCCATTTTTAGGATGTCTTGCAGATGGATGGAAGACTTCAGGAACCGCTTTACAACCAGATTGAACACATGCGCCATTCAGGGCGCATTGCTCAACCCTCCTTGACGCAGCGAAGACGAAGACGACTGAGGGGAGATCTAATAACTATGTATAAATATATCAGGGGTCAGTACAGAGATCTGTCCCATTATCTATTTATCCCCAGGACTGTGACTGTGACGAGGGGACATCCTCTACGTCTGGAGGAAAGAAGGTTTCTACACAAACATAGAAGAGGATTCTTTATGGTAAGAGCAGTGAGACTATGGAACTCTCTGCCTGAGGAGGTGGTGATGGCGAGTACAATAAAGGAATTCAAGAGGGGACTGGATGTATTTCTGGAGTGTAATAATATTACAGGCTACAGCTACTAGAGAGGGGTCGTTGATCCAGGGAGTTATTCTTATTGCCTGATTGGAGTCGGGAAGGAATTTTTTTCAACTTAAGTGGGGAAAATTGGCTTCTGCCTCACAGGGGTTTTTGTCTTCCTCTGGATCAACTGTTAGGAAACAGGCCGAACTGGATGGACAAATGTCTTTTTTCGGTCTTATATACTATGTTACTATGTTACTACTATATTACTATGTTACCATGTTTCCGATTTTGAGTTGTCACGGAGAAAGTCAGGATTCGGTTTCTTGATTAAGAACGCAGAGAAGTTCCTCTCCTGTGTGACTCAGTTCGCCCAGGCAAACGAGGTGTAGAACCGCGTGACACCGCCATACCCTGCACATGTGGTATGCTGGAGGGGCACTGTGAATTTTCCCTGCAGTGGAGGCTGAGGACACGGGGGAGGATGAGGAGGTGGACATTGTCACAAGACCAACGGTGTGATAACGTGGAAGCGGTGTCACCTGGCAAAGTTACTGGTGTGGTTGGGCAGGAACCACATTTACCCAGTGAGCCGTAAAATACATATATTGTCCTTGCCTGTACTCCACACGCTGACGCTGCCTTGCACTTCGGCAGACACCGACAGGCTCAAGGACTGGCCCACCTTGTGTCTGCAGGGCTGGTACTGCCTTTTTGGCAAAGAAATGATGGCTTGGGACTCTCCACCTCAGCTCGGCACAAGCCATCAGTTCTCTAAAAGGTGCAGCCACTTGGCAAGTCCACCACTTGGCAAGAGAGGGACTACAGCACCAGCAATGTGGCCAGTAGCACGTTCAGCTTCTGCACCGTTGGATGAGTGCACGCATACTGTTGTTTCTTGGCAATCGCTTTGGTGATCGATTGCTGATGGAATGACTGACAAGGAGGAGGAGGAGCGGGAGCATCAGGACCAGCAGATGATGGGAAGGACAGACAGCTCCCGTCGGCTGAGGTGGTGGATCCTTGACTGCCTGAAATCGGGTGAGTGTCACTGGGTGATGCAGCGGTTGCTGCGGCAGGCTGGACTACCAAATCGGAGCCACAGTTCTCCCAGGCCACTTTATAGTGATGGTGCATTTGTTGACGCAGGGCCGTGGTGCCAACATTGCACGCTTCACCTTCTGCCCACAGATTTGGCAAATGGCTATGTCCACCTCATCCGGTGGCTTAATCAAAAACTGCCAGAAATAGAAAACAGAGGGTGGTTATTAACGGTACACACTCAGATTGGGTCACGGTCACTAGTGGGGTACCTCAGGGTTCAGTATTGGGCCCTATTCTCTTCAATATATTTATTAATGATCTTGTAGAAGGCTTGCACAGTAATATATCAATTTTTGCAGATGACACTAAACTGTGTAAAGTAATTAACACTAAAGAGGACAGTTTTCTGCTACAGAGGGATCTGGATAGATTGGGGGCTTGGGCAGAGAAATGGCAGATGAGGTTTAACACTGACAAATGTAAAGTTATGCACATGGGAAGGAATAATGCAAGTCACCCGTACATACTAAATGGTAAAACACTCAGTAACACTGACATGGAAAAGGATCTAGGAATTTTAATAAATAACAAACTAAGCTGTAAAAACCAGTGTCAGGCAGCTGCTGCTAAGGCCAATAAGATAATGGGTTGCATCAAAGGGGCATAGATGCCCGTGATGAAAATATAGTCTTACCACTTTATAAATCACTAGTCAGACCACACATGGAGTACTGTGTACAGTTCTGGGCTCCCGTGAACAAGGCAGACATAGCAGAGCTAGAGAGGGTTCAGAGGAGGGCAACTAAAGTAATAACTGGAATGGGGCAACTACAGTACCCTGAAAGGGTATCAAAATTAGGTTATTCACTCTAGAAAAAGACGACTGAGGGGAGATCTAATAACTATGTATAAATATATCAGGGGTCAGTACAAAGATCTCTCCCATCATCTATTTATCCCCAGGACTGTGACGAGGGGACATCCTCTGCGTCTGGAGGAAAGAAGGTTTGTACACAAACATAGAAAAGGGTTCTTCACGGTAAGAGCAGTAAGACTATGGAACTCTCTGCCTGAGGAGGTGGTGATGGTGAGTACAATAAAGGAATTCAAGAGGGGCCTGGATGTATTTCTGGAGCGTAATAATATTTCAGGCTATAGCTACTAAAGATGGGTCGTTGATCCAGGGAGTTATTCTGACTGCCTGATTGGAGTCGGGAAGGAATTTTTTCCCCTTAAGTGGGGAAAATTGGCTCTACCTCACAGGGGTTTTTTGCCTTCCTCTGGATCAACTTGCAGGAAACAGGTCGAACTGGATGGACAAATGTCTTTTTTCGGCCTTATATACTATGTTACTATGTTACTACTATGCCACACAGCCGAGTGGGTGATTTAACACCCAATACTCCACACTGACTGACTGCTACGGCCGCTGCCTACGTGAACCCCTGCATCACTACTTTTCGGGCAGGTAGGCTCCTGCGAAGTGGGTGGTCTACAATGGGCACGTTTGGCTCCCGACCTCCCACTGCTGCCACCCTGCTGACTCCCGGGCATGCTACCGACTTGCTGGTTTTGCCACTGCCACCCTCTTTTCCCAATAATGATGAAGCCGCTTCGTCACCCGGCTCCCAATTGTGATCGGTTACATCATTATCAAGTACTGTCTGCACGTCACTGATTTCCTCCTCAATGGTCTCTGAGCCAGGAGCCTGACCGCTCGCAACACCAGCTCCCACGCCACTCTCCTCATCACTACTTGCCTGTCTACCGGAGGAAGCGGCGGATGTCTCCTCTACATCTTGGCTAGCCAGTAGCTGCTGACTGTCCTCTAGTAGCTCGTCTCCACTGTATAGTGGAGCTGAGTCCACAGCATATAATACTTGTCTGGCTGAGGAACAGAAAAGGACAGAGGCAGGTTGAGGATGGGTGAGGGCACAGGCCCTGCTCCCGGGCAATGCCAACTGAGGGTTGTTTCTAATGAACCCACCGGCTCTTGGCTGGGGGTGTCTGATGTCACTTGGGACAAAGTGGATGACCAACTCAACCATTCAAGAACCGCTGAGTTGCTGGTCAAGACACGACCGCTAGAGGACACCAGAACCTCAGGCCTCTCACTGCGACTCCTGCTGCAACGCCCCCTTACTCTGCTGCGACTCTGTTTGCGCAAGAAACATTTAGGCCTCTGCCCCTCTCCTGTGCAGGGCCTGTCACTTCTCTTTCTGACATACTGTTAGATTAAATAAATAAATAAAAAGGAAATGAATACATCCCAAAAAAGGCTTTAGAATATATAACTGCACCGCTGAATGGCAAATAATATTTTTTTCCACTAATACAACCAAAAAAAGGCTGAAATTTTGTAACTTCACAGCACAATGGCTAACAAGCTTTTTTTTCTATTAATGCACCCCAAAAAGGCTTTAGAACATATAACTGCACTGCTGAACGGCAAATAATATTTTTCCCCACTAATACAACCAAAAAAAGGCTGTAATGTTGTCACTTCACCGCACAATGGCTAACAAGCCTTTTTTTTCCACTAATACACCCCAAAAAAAGGCTTTAGAACATATAACTGCACCGCTGAACTGCTAGAAACCCTTTTTTTCACTAATACACCCCATAAAAGGCTGTAATTTTGTCACTTTACCGCACAACGACTAACAAGCCTTTTTTCCCCACTAATACACCACAAAAAAGGCTTTAGAACATATAACTGCACCGCTGAATGGCAAAAAAGTCCTATTTTTTTCACTAATACACCCCAAAAAAGGCTTTAGAACATATAACTGCACCGCTGAACGGCTAATAAGACGTACAAATATTTCCTAGTAATACACCCTGTTAATGGCTGTATCACACAGCACTTGCACCCCAATAACAAGCAAAGTAGTGGAATTACAGAGGTATCATCTATTGCAAACCTAAAAGCAGCAGAATAATTCCTTCCTAACCTTTCCTGAAACATCTACTAATCTTTCCCTGAACTTGTAAATCTTTTTTTCAGCTTCAATTAAGTCTTTTCTATCACTGTCCCTAGCGCCTGCTGACGTCTCTCCCTGCACTAAGCACACTGTAAAATGGATGAATCCAAGATGACTGAGGCTATTTATAGGGCTGTGACATCACAGGGCTGGCTGCTGATTGGCTGCATGCATTACATTGTGGGTTATCCCTCGTTCTCAGAGTTCTTTGCTCCATGTCCTAACATGTGCAGCAGCCATTTTAGGAAAAAATGCAATTCGTTACCACGAAGCGTGATGAAATTTGGATTCGGTGCAAATCGAAATTTTTCCTAAAATTCGGATCGAATTCCACTTTGTCAACCTCGATTCGCTCATCTCTAATTGCTACCACCACTCCTGTCCTCCACTACTCTCCCTTTCTGGGCCCTCTGCGAGTGATCCATGGGAGGAGTCCTAACCCCTAAACACCTTTCAAGTTCAATGTACTAAAAAACAGTATCAGGACTAGGCACAACTAAATATATGGCGCTGTTGGCTGGTATATGGTGAAAGGGACGGAGCTGATCGGTACCGGGAGCTGGACTTCCACTGATCAGATATCATGTCCTATCCTAATTATAGGCCATATGAAGGAGCTGTATCTGAGAGCCAGGAAGAATTAACCATTGCTTTGCTGCAGCAGGGTGTGGTAATGCAATACAGACAGAACAACACAGAAGTAAATCAGGAACAAACATAGACTACAATAGACCACCAGGATCAAATGGTGTCATCACCAATGTACACCTATTGCATGGCAGGAGGACTGCTCTGAGAGTCATGAGAACATTTTTGGTTGTGACACCTGGAGGAGAACATGTAAACATGCCTCTAAACTGGCTGCGGCATGCAGCGTTTTTTGCCATTGTATGAGGGGCACACTGTGGCTGGTACTATGTGGGGCATTATGGTTGGCACTGTATATAAGGACACTGATTGCCACTGTACTGTATATGTAGTATCCCAGAGCGGGCACTACCATTCCTACACCCTGCTACTGTCTCTAATGGCTTACAAATAATCTCATCTGTGTATTTGATTCCAAGTACTTTGATATTGTGCCTCAATAACATTGATATGTAACTTATGTATTGTTTTACATATAATGTACCTGGTTGTCCAGCAGGTGGCAGTGTATCTGGCAGAGAGAGACCTTTAGATAGAATAGAACTTACCATTCAATTATCTCCCCTTTTGGGCAGAAGTGGGCAGTCCTGCTTCCTACCAAGTGAGAAGTTGCAGGAGACTATAAGGAGTCGATAGAAGAATTGGAAAGAGACAGAACATGGTAGAATGAGGGGAGCATCCCCCTTCCTGCAGCAGGAATCTTCCAGGGGAAGCAGCTCATAGAGCACTTCGACTCCTTGCAGTTTATAGAGTTTATATAGTTTTTATATATAATACTGAGTATTACTAGGGGGTCAATGGCCAAAGGCACCCCACTCAAGGTACCCCACTCAACGGTACCAGAACTGCTAGAAAGTCCAGTAACTAGATTGAAGTCAGATTAGTACAGCAGAGAGAGAGAAAGCAAAGTATTCAAGTTTGCCTGCTAGTTTACCCTTCACCTACTGGAACCAGAGAAATATCAAATATAATCTGGATGCAAGTTTATTCAAGTAAAACTGTTGAACTTCATCAAGTCTGAACTCGACTTATTCTCCAACACTCCACCAGCTGCCACTCTCTTCTTTGAATGCTAGGGAGCCTAACCCTGGGGAACGACGTTATCCAGGTAGGAGCACCATGACACACAGAAACCATTTAGGTCACATCACTGCCCTGCATTCCCGACACTGGGATCCGATTGGTCCTAGACTCAAGGATACTCAAAAGAAGAATTCATTCATTTGGTGACTAACGTGGACTGCTGGAAGCTACAACTACTGAATTCCAGACCAGTACAGATCAAGTTACTTGTCACATCTTGTTTTGCCAGATTTTTTATTTAGCTTTGAAGGTATAACTATGCCCCAGGCAAGGACTAAAGACAAAAGACTGTGAAGGATGCAAGATTCAAAAACATCTCTAAAGGCTCTTCTTCATATCTCAGGTCTAAATGGTGTTAATAGAAGAAGAGACTCTTCCATCTCTCTTCAAGGATCCTATCCCCATAATAAAGAAACCATATCCACCTTTTATCACAATGTGGTAATGGCAGACTTAAAGGGGTTCTGCAGTTTGTTACCACTGATGATCTATCCTCAGGATAGTACATCAGCATGTGATCGGTCGGGGTCCGACACCCGGGACCCCCGCCGATCAGCTGTTTGAGAAGGCAGCGGCGCTGTAGGAGCGCCGCGGCCTTCTCACTGTTTACCTCTGCTAGCGCCCCGCCCAGTGACGTCACGACTTGTATCCAAGTGGCGTGGGCGAGGCTAAGCTCTGTTCACTGAACGGAGCTTAGTTCCGCCCACGCCACTTGATACAAGTCGTGACGTCACTGGGCGGGGCGCTAGCAGCAGTAAACAGTGAGAAGGCCGCGGCGCTCCTGCAGCGCTGCGGCCTTCTCAAACAGCTGATCGGCGGGGGTCCCGGGTGTCGGACCCCGGCCGATCACATGCTGATGATCTATCCTGAGGATAGATCATCAGTGGTAACAAACTGCAGAACCCCTTTAATCAATAGTCCCTATCGTTTCTTTCACACCAATGTTCACTGGCACTGGCTAACATGTCTTAATTAAGTCTTAATTTCAAAATTTCCTAAAAGCTAAAGGGGTCTCAGCAGTCTCAATTGATAAGTGTGCCCTGGCACACATTATGAGGGGGTATTTTTGTACTGCTACATATTAGGGGGCATTTTTCTACTGGCACACTTTCTAAGGATAATTATTACTACTGGAGGACTATGGGGAATATGATTACTAGTATGGGCACTATGGGGGCATTATTTCTTCTGGGGCACAATGAGGGACATTATTCTATTGGGGGCACTGTTAACCCTAAGTACACTCTGGCTGATAATTTTTATTGGTGGGACTTTGCGGAGCTCTAGTACTGTGTGGGTCACCCTGGCACAAATGGATTAAAGTGGAAAATTAGCCAAAAAATAGCTGTTTTGGCACCGTTTTTATTTTTTGTTTTTTAAAACCTTAGATCATCTGCTATTTTTATAGAGCAGGTTGTTACGGACGCGACAATACCAAATATGGCTACTTTTTTTGTTTCAGTTTTACATAATGAAGCATTTTTGAAAAAAAAAGATTTTTTTAGTGTCTCCACATTCTGAAAGCCATAGTTTTATTTTTATTTTTTGGGCAACTGTCTTATGTAGGGGCTTATTTTTTGTGGGATGAGATGGTGGTTTGATTGGCACTATTTTGGGGTGCATATGATTTTTTGATCGCTTGAGATTACACTTTTTGTGAAGGTGACAAAAAATGGCTTTTTTGACACCGTTTATATATATATTTTTTACGGTGTTCACCTGAGGGGTTAGGTCATGTGGTGTTTTTATAGAGCAGGTTCTTACTGACGCAGTGATATCTAATATGTATACTTTTTTAAATTTATTTAAGTTTTACACAATAATATTTTTGAAACAAAAAAATAATAATTTTAGTGTCTTCATAGTCTGAGAGCCATATATATTTTTTTTTTTGGGCGATTATCTTAGGTAGGGGCTAATTTTTTGCGCAATGAGGTAACGGTTAGATTGGTACTATTTTGGGGGGCATACGCCTTTTTGATCGCTCGGTTTGCACTTTTAGTGATGGAAGGTGACAAAAAAAATAGTTGTTATTTAATTTTTTTGACGGTGTTCACTTGAGGGGTTAGGTTATGTGATATTTTTATAGAGCCGGTCATTACGGACGTGGCAATATATAATATGTATACCGTCTTTTATTTATTTAAGTTTTACACAATAATATCTTTTTTGAAAAAAAAAATAAAATCATGTTTTAGTGTCTCCATAGTCTGACAGTCATAGTTTTTTTTAATTTTTGGCCGATTGTCTTAGGTAGGGTATTATTTTTTGTGGGATGAGATGACGGTTTGATTGGCACTATTTTGGGGTGCATATGACTTTTTGATTGTTTGCTATTACAATTTTTGGGATGTAAGGTGAAAAAAATGGCTTTTTTTTACACCATTTTTAGTTTTTATTTTTTTACGGTGTTTACCTCAGGGGTTAGGTCATGTGGTATTTTTATAAAGCATGTTCTGACGGCTGTGGCGATACCTAATATGTCTACTTTTTTTTTTACATTTAACACAAAAAAGCATTTAAAAAAATCATTTTTTAGTCTGAGAGCCATAGTTTTTATTTTTTGGGGGCGATTGTCTTAGTTAGGGGCTCATTTTTTACAGGATCAGATGACGGTTAGATTGGTACTATTTTGGGGGCATACGCCTTTTTGATCGCTTGGTGTTGCACTTTTAGTGATGTATGGTGACAAAAAAAATTGTTTATTTAGCACAGTTTTTATTTTATTTTTTTTGACGGTATTCATTTGAGGGGTTAGGTCATGCAATATGTTTATAGAGCTGGTCGATACGGATGCGGCAATACCTAATATGTCTGCTTTTCTTTTTTCCCCTATTCTTTACAATTTTTTTTTTATTTTATTTGTGGAAAATGATGTTTGTTTGTTTTTAACTTGAAACTTTTACTTTTTGGGGGGGGAAACTTTATTTTTTAAACTTTTTGTTTACTTTATTTTTTGTCCCACTTTGGGACTTCAACTTTTGGGGGTCGGATCCCCTTTACAATGCATTCCAGTACTTCTGTATTGTAATGCATTGGCTGTAAGTGTAATACAGTGTGTATTACACGTACAGCTTCCTGCCTGTGAGATCCAGGGGGCTGGATCTCACAGGGTCTCCCCCGGATCGGGCTGCCTTCCCTGCTATCTGGGCCCCGTCACAGCAGCACGGGGATCCTATGGCAGCTTTGATCCCTGCCCGACATCGCACATGCCGCGTCAGCGATGACCGCGGCACATCAAGGGTTGATGCGCCGGCATCTGTGATTTCACCGATTCCGGTGCATGCAGCAGGGGTCTGGCTATCAGTAACTGCTGGACCCCTGCCACTGGCCGATCACCATAAAGTACATGTACGTCACGTGTCTTTAAATCCCAGACAGAAATGATGTACATGTACGTCATGGGTCTTTAAGGGGTTAACAGCAGGGCTGGAGGGAGAGGGTTAGGTTGAGAATTTGGCATGGGCAGGTGCCATTTTAATTTTTGCCTCAGGCAGCAGAAAGGCTAGCTGCTCCCCTGCCCCTTGCCGTACAGCACTGAGGGAAGGGGGGCCCAAGCTGAATTCTTCAACAAGGGCCCATGAGGCCTTTAGCTACACCCCTGGTTGCACACCCTCACTCAAATTAAGTTTGCTTTATGGCATTACAAATTCTGGCCAGCTGTCCCTTAAACTTGTCTCATACTCTAAATGTTGTGCAGTTCCATGCCTTTACCAAAATTTTATTCTACTCTACAGCATTACTACTTCTGGCCAGCTTGCTATGGCTGTACTATCTTGTCTAGCTTCCAATGTACTGACACAGAGGGCATGCGGTTAAGCAGGTGGCATCATCACTAACAAGTGAATTGAATAGAGACCAACATGCACGGTTAGACCATAAGTTGGAGGAAAAGGTAAAAGAAAAAACCACTATGAGGGCGCCAACCTCTCTCTGGAGGTATAAACAACATAAAATAGGAAGAAAGCAGGGTTAATAACAGGAAATCGCATTAAATATAGAATTATTGGATGTCACCATGTTGAAACAAGATAAAATATTGTAACAAACAATCTATTGAAAGATATGTCATTCATGAGTAAAAGAAAGACTGACTCACTTCACCAGGAGGGTAATGAGGGATAAACTCAATACACCCGCATTAACACCACTGGCAGCAGGGCTGCCATCAGAAATTTTGGGGCCCCTTACACAGCTTAAGGACTGGGCCCCCCCCTACCACGCCCGTTTAGAATCCATCCTGACTCCACCTCCCGGCCCCCTCTCCACCCCCAATTTAATTCTTTTTTACAACTACAAAGACAGTAAAAAGTGATAATCAGTGATTTCAGTAAGGAATTATTTTTGGACCAAATATTATGAAGCCTGCTAGTATGACAAGGTAGACTCTTTTAAGCAGGGCCCTACACTAACACTAACTACATTACCTGTTCTAATCTGCCCTAGCAATCTTCCCCTGGCACATTTAAGAAAAAACACCTTAAAAGCACAAGGTTTACTGTTTTACCCTTTGTTATATCTCCCCTAACAAATCATCTAAGAAATCAACAAAACTCCTACAATACACAAGGTCCTCTTGAGAAGGACCCTACACCAACTACATCTTTTTTTTTCCATGCCTCCCCTAGCCATCTTCCCCATCATCTAGGTTAGGTTCCTTTTGATCCAACCAGTTGTTAATAAAAGACAAAAAAAAAAAGATAATAAAAGACAAAAACAGACATTAAACTGCATTTATAATAAAGCAATTTACTCACAAAAGAAGCTATTCAGTCGTCTGCTGTGTCGTCCTCTGCTTGCTATTGCAGATTCTTTCCCCTCCTTTCTCTCTCTTCCTCAGGGCAGGCACACTGTTATGGGGGATCTGTGGAGGACACTGTTATGGGGGATCTGTGGAGGACACTGTTATGGGGGATCTGTGGAGGACACTGTTATGGGGGATCTGTGGATGACACTGTTATGGGGGATCTGTGGAGGACACTGTTATGGGGGATCTGTGGAGGACACTGTTATGGGGGATCTGTGGCGGACACTGTTATGGGGGATCTGTGGAGGACACTGTTATGGGGGATCTGTGGAGGATACACTGTTATGGGGGATCTGTGGATGACACACTGTTATGGGGGATCTGTAGATGACACTGTTATGGGGGATCTGTGGATGGCACTGTTATGGAGGATCTGTGGATGGCACACTGTTATGGAGGATCTGTGGATGACACTGTTATGGAGGGGATCTGTGGATGACACTGTTATGGGGGGATCTGTGGATGACACTGTTATGGGGGGATCTGTGGATGACACTGTTATGGGGGAATCGGTGGATAACACTCTGTTATGGGGGGAATCTGTGGATAACACTCTGTTATGGGGGAATCGGTGGATAACACACTGTTATGGGGGAAATCTGTGGATAACACTCTGTTATGGGGGAAATCTGTGGATAACACTCTGTTATGGGGGGAATCTGTGGATAACACTCTGTTATGGGGGAATTGGTGGATAACACACTGTTATGGGGGAATCGGTGGATAACACACTGTTATGGGGGGAATCTGTGGATAACACACTGTTATGGGGGGAATCGGTGGATAACACACTGTTATAGGGGGAATCTATGGATAACACTCTGTTATGGGGGGAATCTGTGGATAACACACTGTTATGGGGGGAATCGGTGGATGACACACTGTTATGGGGGGAATTGGTGGATGACACACTGTTATGGGGGGAATCTGTGGATAACACTCTGTTATGGGGGGAATCTGTGGATGACACACTGTTATGGGGGGAATCAGTGGATGACACACTGTTATGGGGGGAATCGGTGGATAACACTCTGTTATGGGGGGAATCTGTGGATAACACACTGTTATGGGGGGAATCTGTGGATAACACTCTGTTATGGGGGGAATCTGTGGATAACACACTGTTATGGGGGGAATCGGTGGATGACACACTGTTATGGGGGGAATCTGTGGATAACACTCTGTTATGGGGGGAATCTGTGGATAACACACTGCTATGGGGATCTGTGGATGACACACTGTTATGGGGGGATCTGTGGATGACACACTGTTATGGGAGGGATCTGTGGATGACACTCAACCACTCTTAAAACCAACTGGTCAAACTTGTTAAATGGATCCCAAACACAATATGCACAATAACATCCCCCACCTCCTCCAACAATTAATTAACCCCTTCGTGGCCAAGCATTTTTTTTCAAAGCAGAACACAGATAAATGGGGCTGGGTGGGCTGGCAGTGGCAAGGGAGGGGTTAATAACAATAAGTGATGGAGGATCATGGCCCTGTGGGGTAATCCAGAAAACAGCTTTGTATTTTACCAACGACTCGCGCAAAAAAGACCACACAACATAGAGCTGCCTAGCCAAGTAGACAACATAAATTAAGGATCAATGGATCAATATGAAAATAAAAAAATTGGAGGCTTTGAAATGGCTCAGCTCATAACATTATTTAGGGAAACAAACAAGTAACCTAACCTAATGGACCTGTGATTGTCACCTGGCTTAATGAATGATTGGGGTCCCAAATGGAGGCTGGAGCATGGAGCCGGCACTGACTCCTTCTTCCTGGGCTGGCTAAGAGAGGGCCGGGCGAGGGCACTAGGTCAGCCAGGGCAGGCTTCCTGGGCTGGCCTGCTGGCTTCCACCACACAATGTTTTTCCAGTCCCACACTGTCCCAGTCAGACTTAGTACCCGCGTGCGCCTGGCCGCAAGCCTGCAAACCAGAATTCACTGTCTGGCACTGCAGTGGAAGGCGGCGCGCTAAACTGAAGGCATGGGCGGCGTGAGGCAGTGGCCAGCGTCTGATGTCATCTGCGCAGCTGCATTCCTCTGTGCAGAGGCTCAGAGAGTCAGAGCCTTAAAGGGGAATGGACCTGGTTATGCAGGTTTCGCTGCAGGTACGGTAATCAGCGCCGGCGAAAGGGGGGGGAGGGGCCCGGGCAACGCAACGCGGACTATTAAGTCAAGTGACAGTGAAGTTAGTCACTTACAATTTTTAAATGGCAAAAAAAAAAATACAAAAATTGATTTGGTACTGGCCGGGCCCCTTACTGGGGTATCGGCTGTACCTCCCTGATGGCGGCCCTGACTGGCAGCCACCTACTGTTCTCAACATCCTGATTTCCACTACCTAGCACTATCTTCTACTCCCTCAGGCCTACCCCTAATTATATTTTGATCTCCTATTCAGGAGTTCCTGAAATATAATACTCTGTTTTTTCTTCCCTGGCTCCTCATCATCACTAACAAGCAGTCATAACTGTCCGGCACAAGTGTGCAAAACATTATCTTTCCCAAAATGAATGAGGCACATGGACACACATCTCCGGCTGATGATAATAAACATATCTGCCATTGTATGCCTCTGTATGCCTGTTCGTCGTGTTCCATGCCATATTGCAGTTGCTGTTGCCACTCCACCCTGGTGCCACTACTATTACACCTAAATGACTGCACATCTCCTGCTTTGTCTGTGAGGTTCCATTCCGCAGTGCAATGCTACTCACAATAAAGGGAGAATTTTTGGGCACTTGTTCAGAACAAGCTACTGATTTTTATAATACTACGGTGCATGTGTTAAAAAACTGGCAAGCATCTTTCCCCAATAAAGGACAGATTATGGAATAATTTTTTCATTTTAGAAAGCATAACAAATGTGACTGCGTCCGGGTCAAGATTTATCCCAGAAGTAAAAGAATAAAATCTCTCAAGATAACTCGTAGGACATCCGGCAGTAGTTTGAACAAGGTAGAATTTCTATCCACAGATGATGAGGCATGGTGGCTGGCGAGGTGGAAGATAATGCCAACTAAGGTGTGCTATCTTGCTGGTGACTCTCTTTTAAACTTCTGGTTAACAGCTGTTTGATGACACTTGTGAATATAGGTGTCCACTTTGAAATGCAAGCTTTGATAGGTTGGCCTAGCCTGAATGTGAGCTAGGTGATGGATGAGCCCTAGTCGCTCACCTGCAGCAGGCTCTGAATAGCTATGGTTTCTGGTCATGCTGCTGTAGCTTTGTAGATATCTATAATTCTGTATGCTTGCTGTCTTTGGAGTAATGGTTTCACAGATGAGCTGGATCTAGAATGATCCCTAAGATCATTGGAGCAAGAGCAATTCAATATGCTTCGTTATTCCACACCATCCAAACTAAAAGTCCCCCTTCAGGCAGGAAGCACGACCAGCACACTCCAACCAAGAGGGGAGGAACAGGGTGGTTAACCCTGTCCTTGATAACCATACCCTGTCTTGCTGGGTGCACTTGGTATACACAGACAAGGTAAACACATAACATGCAGATACCCCCAGGTCTGGAGTACTGCATTAGATTAGAAGAACACTCTGGTCATCTCTGATAGACTGTGCTATGCCTAGTTCTGGGGGTGGAGAATGACATCAGAGAACACCAAAGAGAAAAGCCTGTGTCAGGCTCCGCCCCCGGAGACCCTGCACTAAACAAAACACTGGTAATACCCCTTTTATACTTTCTAGACATTGTGGTATAAAAGAAAATATTTGGCCTTTTTCAATCATCCTTGTGCGAGGAAACAGCAGATAAATATTAAAGTTGTAACTTGTGATAGGATGGTTGACAAGACTTTTTTTTCCTTCATGCATTAAGGAAAAAACACTGAACCATTACTTGTGCCCATAGAAATGTATTAGGATGGAGCAAAATGGAATGCCTCTTAAAGGGTTTCGTTTTGCATTCCGTCATAAAATTCTGTTATGTTGCGTTATAACTCTGTTATAACGGAACCTATAACGGAATTAGGAACAGTAATGAGAACCCACCCTGTAATTTAGAGATAAGAGTTATTAGATGACCGGCGCAAAGTGAAAATGAAAGTACCAGTCACACAGCTAGACAAACCCTTTGTGACGAAACGGCTCAATATTTTTATTAACGATAAATTAAGTAGAAAAATTGCAGCTGTTTTTGATAATTAAAAGAGGTGCAATTATTTGTCCCCTTCTACAAGCATACTGGTATGGATGCACTGAAATGCTCTGAAGTTCTTAATTATACACGGTAGCAAAAATGAAACTGTTATTTTTCGGAAACGAAGGGGCGATAGAGCAGAATTTACAGCAAAATGTATGCTGCTGGTGCTTAGGCCATATTCACACGTCCGTTGTGTTTATGGATCCGCAAATTGCGGATCCATAAACACACCCGGCCGGCAGCCCCATAGAAATGTCTATTCTTGTCCGCAATTGCGGGCAAGAATAGGACATGCTCTACTTTTTTGCGGAGCTGCGGCCGTAAGATCGGCGGCGCGCTCCGCAAAAACTGATGCGGAGAGCACAGTGTGTGCTCTCCGCATCATTCCGTGCCCCATTCACAGTTAATGGGTCCACATGTATTCAGCAGAATTGCGGAATACATGCGGACGACATTGCGGACGTGTGAATGAGGCCTTAAAGGGGTTATCCCATGATTAATGTAAAAAATGAAAATCAGACATCATATAGTACATGACAATCTCTTTCTAAAAAAGCCAGAACCAGCCTTGTATCTCACATGGATCCAGAGATCTCCCCATTCATTGCTCTTCTAGATTTATATCATTTCTGCTGCAGCTCAGAGGGCGTGTCTGTGCTCTCCCTATCACAGCTCAAGGGCGTGTCCATTCTCCCCTTATCACAGCTCAGGGGGTGTGTCTGTGTTCTCCCTATCCCAGCTCAGAAGGCAACTGAAGGATGGAACTGAGCATGTGCGACCATCTCAGTGAACAGGTCAAAGAATAAAAAGAAAACAGTAGGTGGCGATATACAGATGCATATTATTGAATAACTCAGTGGCTATACACAATATTTAATTAAATGCAATTACAAAAATACTCAGATTCAGGTGCTGGTTTAAAACTGTAGAATATTTTTCGTGGGACAACCCCTTTAAGGTCAGCTTATATTTTTTTTTATGAGGTAACAGAAAAAATTATGTTGATGCAGGAGTTTGGTGATTGCAGAATTCACAGTTTCTACGTGAAATTTCCACTTGCTGCCAGCAGCTGCCTTCAGTGTGTAACACACAGAGAGAACCCTGACTTTTCTACCTATTAAGTATGTCCTTACATAGTCCCTATCACACCTAGATTGCAGACTTGTGTCTGTAATTACTTTCTGCCAGACACATCCAAGACGCATGTCATCAGGTCACAAGCTAGCCTCAGAATGAGAAGCCCAGAGACTGGAGGACCTTCCTACCCCCATAGCCTGTCAGTCAGCCAGTGAGCCAATCATGACACGCCCCCTCTCTCCTCGGGTCATGTGATCCTCTATCTTCATTCTCCCTGACATTATTTCCCGCAAACTTTTACTGTAAGAGTACTTTCACACTTGCGGCAGGACGGATCCGGCAGGCTATTCAGCCTGCCGGATCCGTCCTGCCGCAAGTGGCCGTCGCACTGCCGTGCTGCCGCTCTGTCCCCATTGACTATAATGGGGCGGGGGGCGGAGCTACGGCACAGCACGGCTCCGCACGGCAAAGATTGCCAGACTGAAAAGTCGGACCTGCAGTACTTTTAGTCCGGCGATCTCCGGCCACGCACTGCCGTGCTGTAGCTCCGCCCCCACCTCATTATAGTCAATGGGGACGGAGCGGCAGCACGGCAGTGCACGGCCACTTGCGGCAAGACGGATCCGGCAGGCTGAATAGCCTGCCGGATCCGTCCTGCCGCAAGTGTGAAAGTACCCTAACATGACGCTGATGCCATTTTGGTCGAGTTGTTCGAAGTGAATCGCAAAAACTTTGGATTTGTCTGGCAGCAGATTTTTGGGGGAAATTCGTAACTAATTAGATTAGTAAAGAATCAATTCAGTCATCTCTAGTTGGCATCTGACTTGGAGCATGAAGAGTCAGGTGGACAGATAAATAATGACTAAATGCAGAAACAAGACAACAATTTATTATATATCTTCAAAATAACATAAAAAATAATCAGTGGGTATTTTCCAAATAATATCTGTGTGACATGAGGAAATCACAGAACCTGGAGGAGAGAAGAAACACTGGTTTATTAGGGGTTAATTATGTGATAGAATCTATATTAAAGACATTTATATGGAATTAGATACCAATAAATACAGTACCTTGAAAAAGTTTTCATACCCCTTGAACTTTTCCACATTTTTTCAGGTTTTTTTTTCACGTGACACCCACATAATTAAATATATTTTATTAGGATTTTATGTGATAGACCAACACAAAGTAACACGTCTATTTGAAATAAAAAGAAAATGATACATGATTTCAAATTTTTTTTATAAATACAAATCTGGAGAGTGTGCCGTGCATTTGTATTCAGCCCCCTGAGTCAGTACTTTGTAGGACCACCTTTCGCTGCAATTACAGCTGCCATTCTTTTGGGGTAGGTCTCTACCAGCTTTGCACATCTAGAGGATGACATTTTCACTCATTCTTCTTTGTAAAATAGCTTGCGCTCAGTCAGATTGGATGGAGAGCGTCTATGACGAGCAATCCTCAAGTCTTACCACAGATTCTCAATGGGATTTAGGTCTGGACTGTGACTGGGCCATTCTAACACATGAATATGCCTGGATCTGAACCCTTCCATTGTAGCTCTGGCTGGATGTTTAGGGTCGTTGTCCTGCTGGAAGGTGAACCTCTGCCCCAGTCTCAAGTCTTTTGCAGCCTCTACCAGGTTTTCCTCCGGGATTGCCCTGTATTTAGCTCCATCCATCCTCCCATCAACTCTGATCGGCTTCCCTGTCCCTGCTGAAGAAAAGCCTCCCCCAGCATCATGCTGACACCACCATGTGTCATGGTGGGGACGTGTGTTCAGGGTGATGTGCTGTGTTAGTTTTCCTCCACACACAGCGTTTTGCATTTAGGCCAAAAAGTTCAGCTTTGGTCTCATCTGATCAGAGCACCTTCTTCCATATGTTTGCTGTGTCCCCTACAGGGCTTGTGGCAAACTGCAAACGGGACTTTCTTTCAAAAACAGCTTTCTTCTTGCCACTCTTCCATAAAGGCCAGATTTCAGAGTACATGACTAAGAGTTGTCCTGTAAACAGAATCTCCCACCTGAGCTGTGGATCTCTGCAGCTCCTCCAGAGTGACCATGGGCCTCTTGGCTGCCTCTTGTCACGGACGTTCCCGCGACAGGTGGCAGGAGATCGGTGAGACTGGCAACATGTGGTTTGATCTGACATGTTTTCCGTTTGGATCAAGTGACGTCTGTGTTGTTTCTGGTGCTTGTCACCTTCTTTCCCCGGGTGTGGCTATTAGGGTCATTTAACCTTCTCTATTTATAGTTGCTTCTCCCACAATGCTGTGCGGTTTATAGCTTCTGTTTAGACTTTTCAGATAGATTGTGGTTGGATCTCAGCTGAGTTCCTGGTACTTCCATTGCTCCTTTGAAGTTAAGTCTTTCCTTTCCCTTTTGTATTTTGTTTGGGTTCTGTGTGTTGCATTCCCCTATTGTTTGTATTAAGCCTGAAGGAGGCTCCTGTTTGTCCTTCCTTTTGGGGGACCAGATAGTCTCGTCTCTGCCATTAGTACCAGGGTCCTATAGGGCTAGATAGGACTCTGGGTATTCCTGCATATTAACTCACCTACCTTTGGGGTCTGTTCATACTGGTAGTCAGTCAGGATTTTGGTTAGGGTTTTCACTAGGAGGTGTCCATTTTCCTTCCCTAGTTCTCAGGCCTGATTCCCTGTTCCCCCTTCCCTCCCACACCGAAGCGTGACACCTCTAATCAGTGCTCTCCTTGCCAGGGCTGTCAGTTTAGGTGGACGGCCATGTTTTGTAGGTTTGCAGTTGTTCCATACTCCTTCCATTTTCGGATGAATGATTGAACAGTGCTCCATGAGATGTTCAGAGCTTGGAATATTATGTTATGAAATAACTCTGCTTAACACTTTTCCACAATTTTATTCCTGACCTGTCTGGTGTGTTCCTTGGTTTTCATGATGCTGATTGATCACTAATGTTCACTAACAAACCTCTGAGACCTTCACAGAACAGCTGTAGTGATACTGAGAATACTTTATACCCTGGTGGACTCTTTTTACTAATTAGATGACTTCTGAAGTTGGTCACACTGGATTTTATTTAGGGGTATCAGAGTACAGGGGGCTGAATACAAATGCACGCCGCACTTTCCAGATTTTTATCTATTTAAAATTTAGAAAACCATGTATCATTTTCTTTTCACTCCACACATACTTGCTACTTTGTGTTGGTGTATCACATAAAATCCCAAAAAAATACATTTAAGTTTGTGGGTGTCACGTGAAAAAAATGTGGCAAAGTTATGGGAGTATAAATTCAAGGCACTCGATCTATCAATGGTATCTATCTATACACAGTATCTATCTACTGTATATACAGTATCTATCTATCTATCTAGTAAAATATTGCAGACCCAAACCTTATATTCCGCAGACTTTCTGGCATATTTCAAAGGATGTAAATCTATTGCGATTTCCATGGCACCCACTATAGTCGAATTTTTCACACTTTTTTGTCTTTGAGTTATAGAAATATTTGCTATAATGACCACTGCATTTTCCGTAGACTCTTGGCAACTGACATCTCTTATCTGAAACAAAGATCAGATTGTTACTGGGTTAAAAATCTTAATAAGCGGCTATTATGCACACAAGAATACACATGATGAGACATATAACATACACATAAGGCTAGCCATCTAGGTACGTAATTACTATCACAGACACATAGAAAAAAGCTTAGCTCTAAAGACTACCCGTAGAAACCACATTGTAGCCGACAATTACTATATAGAAAAAAACAATACAATAAAAGAACGTTATGTCCCTATGTACTAGAATCACATTCCCAATAAACAATATCTGCTATAAGCAATCTGCCTTTTGTCTTCAACATACTGTCAATCTATTATCTATCTATCTATTTATTCATCTATCTATTATAGATTTTGGGGCTTACCCACTTTGAATACCCAATAACAAGGTGTTCAGTTTTCCTGCAGCGCCTCCGCAGGAAAAATAAAGCATTACACACTATACATTAAAATCATTGGACTGTGTCTGTATAGCACATAGCCATACCAAATCTTCCAGAATGAGAAACGTTCTTTCTAACTTCTCTCTTTTACTGAAAGGAGATCCCCTTTATTTACTTACAATTACAAATATTCTAAATGGATATATCCATCATGAGCAGGTACTAGTTCCTGCATCCTCACGGATATATCTGCCAGAGGCATGGCATAATAGGTTACCTGTCAGTGTAATGCTGCCAGGCTATAATGCTGTGGAATGCTATGTATTCCAAAGCATTATGCAAAAATTCAAAGGACTGTAGTTTCAAGTTGCCTAGTGGGACAAAAGTTAAATTATGTTCATTAAACAAAAATAATAACAATAATAAATAATTATTTTTTTATTGAAAAAAAATAATTAAATTTAATTATAAAAAAAATTGACAATGAAAAAATATGTACAGTACTGGTGCTGCTGCAATAAATCTTATGATTTATACAACCTGACACATTGCATAAAAAATGGCAGATTGGAGTTTTCTACTCCATCCGCCCCCAAAAACTGATATAAATCAGTCCCTTAATTATATGTATCCCACAATTTTACTAATAAAGACTACAATTCATCCTGCAAAAATCAACCCTCATACATTGACCAGAAACTAAAAAATGTTAGCTCTTGACATTCGGCACCCACAAAATAACACCTGTCCACAACTCCTATTTTTATTATGCAAAAGTACTAAAACATAATAAACACTATGGGTCACATTCATTAAAGAGGATCGGTCATCAATATCAGATCAGTGGGGGTCCAACACCCGGCACCCCCCGCCGATCAGCTTTACAAGGCGATGGTGTGCGCAGTGCGCACGTGTCATCGCTTTTCTCTCTTCCTGTCCGCTGCTGTACGTCTATGGGACTGCAGCAGCAGGGCAGAAAGAGAGACAGAAGACGGCATCTGCGCACTGCGCGCCCTGTCTCCGCACACAGCTGATCGGCGGGGGTGCCAGGTGTCGGACACCCGCCGATCTGATATTGACTTATCTTGAGCATAGGTCATCAATAGAAAAAGCCCTGACAACAACGTTTTAGATGCCGGTCTTAACAAAGCCCTAAGCTGGCGGTGGTTCCGCCGAAGTTATGAAGATGCGCAGGTTTCTTTATAATGTCGGCAGATCATCTGCCAGTTCTAAAGGTAAGATAGATTCTGAGCTGTCTTACATTTACACCTTTTTCTATGCCTGAAACAGGCGTAGATAATGGTATATGAGACAGGCCTGCTATCCCGTCCCCTTCACCGCCCGCACAATGCCCACTTTTTTAGACTTGGTGTGAGCGGGGAGAAGTTGTAATATAGGCGTATTTCAGCTAAACTCACTGAGAGCATGCATAAATTTGTGACAGAAATGCTGTGTGTCACTCATGAACTAAAAGTAAGTGGTTGCTGAGAACCAGCATCATAACCATTGCAGCCCAGGTCTTGAAAAGGGTCAAATCTACCTGGGAAAAGTCATGGTTATACATAATCTCCTGCTCTCTCACCCATCTACTGAAATGTTGGCAGTTTTCTCCTAGAGAGAAATGGAGAAAACTAGGTAGAAGACGGTCAGTCATCAGCAGGTGGGCAGGAGAGCAGGAATTCATGAACAACCATGACTCTTCTCAGGTGGCCATGACTCTTCTCCAGGCCCAGTCTGCAATGATTGTGATGTTGGTTCTCGGCAACTACTTACTTTTAACTTATGAATGAAAGACCGCTGAAATCAACTCGTCTGTCTCTACGTTATGCTGCCATTAGTATGGACAGCATAACGTTGATGACAGGTTCCCTTTAATAGTTGACCCCTATATATACTTCGTATCACTGCATTTGTACTGCTCACTAGAATTACCTAACTTGTTATTTCTACCAACAGGTAAGCAGCAAAAACAAAACACAAATGACAAAAACAGAATTGCTAATTTTTTGCATTCCCTCCCCCCCAAAAATGAATAAAAGCTAGTCACTAAATTATTTGTTCAGTAAAATGATGCTATTGAAAAGCACAACTCGTCCACCGAAGAAACAGCCTTCAGTCAGCCTCCACGTTGTTCATTTAGCTTCATTGATGGTAAAATGAAAAAGCTTTGGCTTTTGGAATGCAAGGATAAAAAACAAAAACATTGCAAAGCGAGATGAGCTCGATACCGACCTACAGAAGATAGTGAAGCTGGAGAAAGCAGAAAAAGGCTGACTGCGAGGACAAGCAAGACAGCAGAAGTCTTCATATTGGCCGATGTATAGAGCAGGTCAAGCAGCCGTCCTTGAGTTGAAGAATGAGTATTCTGCAAACCTGTTATAATGGGGAGAGAATTTTTTTAGCAGTGAAAAAAGGTAACACCCTCTAAGTCATGATGGACTTAGTGACCCAACAGAGCCTGTTATTCCTGTCTGGTGACAATTGTCCTTAGGGGCACTTTTTACATTCTTATGCTGGGGTTTTGCACAGTTACAGTATTTTTAGTAATAAGTTAATCTGCCATACATGACTGATTGGTGGAAGTCCAATTACTGGGTCTCTGGGACCACCACAAATCCCAAGAATGCAAGTATCAGACCCCCTCTCCCAGTGGAGAGTTGGCCAAGAACACACAGTCACACTTTATTTTAATGGAAGGACCAGGGGTATTTAAATGGAAAATTGAATAGCATTGGTGGCCAACTCTTTAACCAAAGGTGAATCCAGGAGCAGTTTCCATTATTTTTCCAAATGCCATAAGCCAGCAGTCAATACAACTAGAAATGAGTCTCTGGAGCCTTATGTTTTCCTCTATTAATGTGTATATAGGAGTTTTTTCATCTGAGTCGCTTAAAGAGTCAAGTGGTCTAACTGGCTCCTCAAGATCACAGTACTCTGTCCATCTGGAGTTTTTTCATCTGAGTCGCTTAAAGAGTCAAGTGGTCTAACTGGCTCCTCAAGATTACAGTACTCTGTCCAACTGATCTGCCAACTTCATTGGACTTAATGAACCAACCTGTTTACCTGTAACCTGGCTTCCCACCCAGTCGCAACCCACCTTGTAAATCCAAGTCTATGTAGCTCTGTATCCAGAAAACAATGCTCCTGTTATGGCAATGAGTGTGGAACCACTGTGTCAAAAACAGATTTGACTTTGAGTTAAATCCTAACAGCATGAACCTTGAAGCCCCCTGGTTCTCAATCTTCAACCTCTGTACACAGATCTGGATTTTCTACAGCAGGGGAGCCACAAGACCACTAGCCCTTGGAGAACTCCCTGTGTGGTTGACAGCTGACCCTCGGGGGTGAGAGAGACCAGTGCAGGGCACTGAAGGAACAGGCCAAACCGCAGTCAGGGACAGCCAAGGTCAGGGCAGGAAGAGTATGAGCAATCTGAGGTCAGGGCAGACAGTGAAGAGTTAATACAGTGGTCAGGCAAAGGTCAGGTAAGCAGCACAGTGTCACAATGTGGAAAATGGTCAGATGTCAGTACATGGGCAGACACATGAATACAGCATACCTCCTATTTGGGAAAATACCTTAAGTATCCAGTGGTAACCAGCCATTGGCTGGTGTGAACTAGGGTACACATGTACTGGCACTTTAAGGGCTGTGGGAAATGCACATACACACCCTACAGGCAGAGAAGGAGAGGCTAAGCAGGCAAGCATTGGCAGAGCTAACCCACTGGAAAGAGGAGAACAGTAAGAGGTACGTCCACACAGCTGGGAGCCAGAGGACTGGGAATAGCGAGTGGGCAGCTGAGGCCTTGAGTCATTGCTTTAACAGTGTTTCCCACTTACTCCCTTTCTTCTTTGACCACCTACCCATTGGTCTGCGAATGGTAAGCAGAAAAATGTCAAATTTCATGTCCAGCAGTTTACAGATAGCTCTCTAAAACTTGAAAGTCAACTGTACTCCATGATCAGACAAGATTTGAAGGAGTAAACCATGCAACTGGCAAATATGTCTTAGGAATAAATTGGCCAGTTGACTTGCAGACAGAATACCAACAAAGGTATAGAATACGTCATTTTAGAAAGCCAGTTAGCCACTACCCACATCACACAGTATCCGAAAGCAGATTAGTGATGAAATTATTAGTGATGAGTTATTCAGGTCTTTGTTTTTAGCGGCTTGTTCTGTAGTAGGAATCCATACACACACGAAAACCGCAGCACACCTTGATCTCCTTGTTCCTTATTCTTTATTCCTACATCAAATACAGGTGCAACGTTTCGACCTGGTCTTTATCAAGCAAATGACACAGTGCACAGGCTAAACATTTATACCCTCCTAGTGGGAGGGCCCTACTAACAAATCACATGGTGCATATACAATCCATTCATAATAATTCATGCATTGTTTTAAAAGTGAACATCAAATATCCACTTACATAATAGTATCCGGTGGGTTGCTGGTGGGTGTAAGGTTTAAGTCCACTCTCATCCTCGTGTCCGTCTGAGAGAGTGTCAGTGTGCTGGCGTCTCAGTCTGACAACTGCGCAGGCGCGAATCCTCGCACATGGAATCGCGCGCCTTTGAACACCGGTTTTAATCGCGTCCTTTCATGTCAAGTGCGCAAGCGCATTAGTGCTCGTTCGCGCAGGCGCACAAAGATACCAAACTTCCGATATATCCAGCTCTGTCTGTGGCTGATGCGCGTGCGCGACGGGAAGCTACGCTAACTGTCAGCTGGTAAAATCTGTCATCCAATAGGGAGTGAGAGTTAAGGAGAGGACTGCTGGATTGAGTGTAATCAATCCAAACCATCTGGGAAAAACTACCTTGTGTACTGTATGGCATCTGTGGTGGTTCCCCTACATAAGAGGTAAAAACCTATAGTGGGACGTAGTAACCAGTGCATTACTTCAAACGGCAGGACCATCACTCATCCCTAGGGGGGTGTATCCCTAATGTCAGGGGCCCACCCCCCTATAGGTAACCAGTCTTAACACTCAGTGAGAACATTTATGAGTCCACGGCATCCCAGTGACACTCGGAGGGTAGACAATCCAACTTTTAGGATAGTAATCCTGCGCTATGATCACCTTAGTGAGGCAGCTCCCCCAGTTTCCAGGGGTGTCTGCCAATCCCAGGTGACCTCCATTGCGCTTATCAGTGTCTCACCCTTCGGATCGGCATGGGACTCACTACTAATGCATGCCACTCTCACTCCGGACCTCTAAAAGGAAAGGGATAGTGGTAGGGTCCATTCCTGGATCCCACCATTATCCTCCCAGGGTCCCCATTCCAAGCAATCCAGCCTGTCCATTGTAGTGCACCAGCCACTCTATGTATATCATATATCTAGTGGCCTTAAATGGAAATGAGGGTACATACCACAGATTCATCCAATACGGAGAATACATACACTTGGTGTGATCACAGCACCATCTTCAGAATTCCGGTTCTCAGTCCACACAAATCAAATCATCACATCACCAGTAACCTTAGCAGTGATAGTATAGCTACCGCAGTCCAACCAATAGTTGTCAAGAGAAAGCAGACGCTGCAGTCTTGCCCACCAGTACTTCCACACGAGATAAAACAAATCTGTGAAAATAAAAACACAATTAGTGTAAGGTCATAACCATAATGGTTAGGTACAATTCTTCTGTGCCAGAGTTTCTATATTTATACAGTATATTGGACTTACAGTTCTTCTACCCGGATCAGTAAAGTGAACCTATCCTGAACTCCCTATTAAGGCCATAAGGCTCAAGAGTTTGGAGTTCAAAAATCCATTTCAATTCAAGTCTCCTCAGTTTCTTCTCTCTGTCACCTCCCCTTCTCAGTGGGGGTATGCTATCTATAACACGGAAGCGGAGCTGTGCAACATTATGTTTGTAGTTCAAAAAGTGTTCCGGGACCGGCAACTCGGTTCTTTGTGTGTCCTCCTTCCTTTCTCCAGAGAGTAATTTCCGAATCTGGTAGCGATGTTGGTTAAGTCTATTCTTTACTTCCTGGGTAGTCTCGCCCACATAGAGTAATCCACATGGGCATTGTAGAATATAGATCACGTAATCGGATTTACATGTAAAGAATCCTTTAATAGGATATCTTTTACCAGTTCTAGGGTGGGTAAAGGTGTCTCCTTTAAGCATACTGTTGCAGTTACAGCAACCGAGGCAGGGATAACTTCCTTTCTTCCTGATCTTGGGTTCCTTATAGTGTTTAGTGTCCGCTCGTACCAGTCTATCCTCTAGGTTACGTGATCTCCTATATGATAGGAGTGGTGGTGCCTGAAATTCTATTATTCCTGGAAATGTCTGTGTCAGAATAGACCAGTTAGTCTTGAGGACTCGTGCTATCTGTCTGCTTTGTGTAGTATGGGTGGAAACTAAAGGAATTCTCCTATTCACCCATGGTTTGTGTTTAGTCCCTAACAGTTCAGTCCGTTGGCACTCCTTGACCCTCTCTTTATGTCTGCGGACCATGCTCCTTGGATAACCCCGCTCATGGAATTTCTTGCACATTTCATTCAGTCTGGGTTCCAGTCTCTCTTCCTCTGAAATTATACGTTTTACCCTCAGTAACTGACTGTAGGGTAATGACTCTTTCATAAAGCTGGGGAGATCGCTCTGAAAGAGTAGCATGTTATTCCTGTCAGTAGATTTCACATATAAATCTGTGTTGAGGGAGCCCCCTGAGGGGTAAATTGTCGTGTCCAAGAACTGTAGCTGGGTCTGTGAATAAACAAGGGTGAATTGGAGTTCCTCGTGGACAGAATTGATGTAGTCCTTTAAAGTCATCAATTCGTCCAGAGTGGTATACAAAGGTTTCCTCAAACCTGTTCATAAATACATTTGCATATGTAGGGGCCACATTCGACCCCATAGCGGTCCCTCGTTTTTGAATATAATAGGATTCTTCAAAAAGAAAAAAGTTGCAGGTAAGGCAATCTCCAGGAGTGACATTATAAAATGTAGTATCTCCTCCTCAATACCATCTCTTGTCAGGGCCCATTCGATTGCCTCCAAGCCCTTAGTATGATCAATACTCGTGTACAAGCTTGCCACATCAAATGAGACTAGGTACTCTCCCTCGATGTAGTCGATCAATTGTAGTTTTTGTAGAAAGTGTGTCGTGTCTCGGACATATGATCTAGAGGATATCGCATAGGTCCTGAGAAATTTGTCAAGAAAGGTTGCTGGTGCAGAGAAGATACAGCCAATCCCTGACACTATTGGTCGTCCAGGTGGATTCACTAAGTCCTTATGTATCTTTGGCAAGATATATAGAATTGGTGTAACCGGATGTTCAGTAAGTAAATATTCATGTAGCTTAGCATCTATTAAGTCGGTTGCAAAGGCATCATCAACCAGTAGTTTGAGTCTTCTCATGATGGTAAATTTCGGGTCAGAATCCACCTGACGGTAAACGTCAACGTCACTCAATTGTCGTAGTATTTCGGCTTTATATTTGTCTGTGTTCATTATGACGATGGCTCCGCCCTTATCAGCCTTTCTTATCAGCCTCTCTTCAGCAGGAGATAAATTACTAGATTATATATTTACCACTAAATTCTTCATTTCAATGGTCGACTCCATCGATCCTTCTTCTCCTGTGGGATCTGATGTGTCCTGGTGTCCAACGGTGGTATCTTGGATCGTGTGATCTGGGTATTGTCCTTTGCGGTTTCTGTGGTGCTTTCGTCCCCCTCTCCTGTTGGGTCTTTTCTTCCTTGTGTTCTCCTTTGTCCTAAAAAATTCCCTTCTCCGCTTGTTTCTCCCGATGTCTCTGATTCCGTGCGGTAGCTGCCTCTGCCACGTTGTCCGTAAGGTGATCATAGTGCAGGATTACTATCCTAAAAGTTGGATTGTCTACCCTCAGAGTGTCACTGGGATGCCGTGGACTCATAAATGTTCTCACTGAGTGTTAAGACTGGTTACCTATAGGGGGGTGGGCCCCTGACATTAGGGATACACCCTCCTAGGGATAAGTGATGGTCCTGCCGTTTGAAGTAATGCACTGGTTACTACGTCCCACTATAGGTTTTATACCTCTTATGTAGGGGAACCACCACAGTGCCATACAGTACACAAGGTAGTTTTTCCCAGATGGTTTGGATTGATTACACTCAATCCAGCAGTCCTCTCCTTAACTCTCACTCCCTATTGGATGACAGATCTCACCAGCTGACAGTTAGCGTAGCTTCCCGTCGCGCACGCGCATCAGCCACAGACAGAGCTGGATACATCGGAAGTTTGGTATCTTTGTGCACCTGCGCGAACGAGCACTAATGCGCTTGCGCACTTGACATGAAAGGACGCGATTAAAACCGGCGTTTAAAGGCGCGCGATTCCATGTGCGAGGATTCGCGCCTGCGCAGTTGTCGGACTGAGACGCCAGCACACTGACACTCTCTCAGACGGACACGAGGATGAGAGTGGACTTGAACCTTACACCCACCAGCAACCCACCGGATACTATTATGTAAGTGGATATTTGATGTTCACTTTTAGAACAATGCATGAATTATTATGAATGGATTGTATATGCACCATGTGATTTGTTAGTAGGGCCCTCCCACTAGGAGGGTATAAATTTTTAGCCTGTGCACATTGTCATTTGCTTGTCGCTTGATAAAGACCAGGTCGAAACGTCGCACCTGTATTTGATGTAGGAATAAAGAATAAGGAACAAGGAGATCAAGGTGTGCTGCAGTTTTCGTGTGTGTATGGATTCCTGTTGAGAGGGATGCTACGGACTGGCGTTCAACACTGCTTGCACCTCCACCATAGAAGGCTTGTATATCCAAGGTGCTGCTACACCCATATATATATATATATATATTGCTCTATTGTTCTGTAGTAGAGCAGGCAGCAAAAAAAAAAAATCCTAAAAGACAATCAAAATCATAGGTCACCAGTAACTTTGGAGCAATGACCAGAACCAACCTTTTCTTCACCATGGGGACATATGCCATGCCAGATGGGACATCCTTAAGCTGAACCAGAGGGACTGAGATAATGTGCTAGGGTCAGTGAAGTGCTGGGTCTCCTCTACCTGATCATCAGAGTTGAATGAATCAAAAGGGCATAAGCCTTACTATTCTTCTCAGCCAGACACACAATTTAACCAGGAAAAAAACAATGACCACGGGGCCTGGCGAGGATTATTCAGTGATCAGTCTGCAGTTATGTCAGATTTTTATTTTCTGTATAATTGACTGCTGGATGACAGGTGCCCTCAAGAAGGTGTCTCCACTCTTCAAGAGCTAATTGTATGGTGAGCAATTTTCTGTCTCTTCATCACGCCAGCCTGCAGGGGAGGCATGGGGTGTGGAGGATAGGAGTGGTGACAGTGGCAATGAAGGTGGTTGTAGTCCTCACAGTGGCTAGCCATGCTCCAGTTCTCCTTCAGGCCAGGCATGCAGTGTTGGGGAACACCCTGGATTTGTTGACTCCTGCCTAATGGTGGCTGGGGCCCAAAGATGGATCTCCATATTGTCCCAATTAATGACAGGAGCATGAAGCAAGAGCCAAGGTAATCCCAACAGCAGAGGGCTGAAAGATTCGGGCAGGGTGTAAAAGATGATCCTCTCAGAATGAAGAAGCCTGGCTTGGAGATTCAAGGGTACAGTGGCATACAGAGTAGATTCTGGGAGAGGCAGTAAGTTACCTGCTGAACATGAATCTAGAAAGGCCTGTTCAGTAATGCAATGATTACCGCAGGACTGGAAAACAAGGACTGTTAGTCATAGAGATTGCAGTGAACCCAGGAGGACCTAGAATGGAGGATGGAAGTGGTAGTAATTGTGGCTGTTTCAGTGAATCACAGTGGCTTTCCTTACACTGTCGCTCCCTAGGGAAAGGCAGTGAAAGGAAGGGGCACCCCTTTTTCCCTCAGAACACACCTTGATTCTGGGGCTCCTGCCTGATGGTAGCTGGAATGTCCTTGATGTTAGGCACTTGTATGTGTGCAAGGCAGGGTGTGTAGAGAGCAATGCATATGCTGCAATAGTCTGGAGTAGGAGTGAGAGAAAAAGGCCAGATGTAGCAGACCAAATGTCTTTTTAAGTGCTTAAGTGTAAAATGGGAATTGTAGTACATCCAACGACAATAAAGCTCAGTTCCATCTGGACACAATGTAAATCTTTTTCCCACATAGCGAGGTATGAAGGCTGGCAAAGCCGGTAGTTTTGGCCGTTATTGTACATGGCCTTGCTAAATTCTCTCTCAATAGAATGTATGGCTGGCAACTGTGCCTTGACAATGGCTGTAGCATCCACTGCGGGATGCGGGGTATTAGAAGCAAGTCTGAACAGAAGGTGTCCAAACGTGACGGGTGTCTTAAAGGTCTCCCTCAGTGCAGCAAAGTCTAAATTGCTGAAGTAGCGGGTTACCTTGTTGATTCCTATGCTTGACTGTGCAGATTCTAAGTTCTCCTCTTTCTTTCTCTTTCCATAGATCTTGCAATAAATCAGACAGAGATCAGTTGCTGAGGCCTAAGAAAAAGGAACATAGGACACTCTTTCCTTCCTCCACAACTCCAGTCTACACTCTCTGAAGCTAGAGGTGGAGCCAGCCACTATCTAGTTCCCCTACAAGGGCTGAGGCAGGATGGTTAATCCTGTCCTTGCCAATGATACCTTGCTATGCTAGGTATACATTACATAGCATGAAATACCATTACACAGTATTAAATGACAAACTATTTGCAGATACCTCCTGCTCATGAGTACTGTACATATTCTAGCCCAAGGTTGGATCTCCAACCGGCCCTAGACACTGGAGTTTCCTACTTTGAGGGGACAGATTCTAAAATAATGTCTCTTGCCTCTGCAGTACATGTACAGGTCATTACTATTTCTGTGCTGGCACTCCTCCTCTGACAGCCTGGCTCTGTCCACCTGCATGGGTTCCTGAGCTGGAGTCGCAGGAGGAGGAGCTGGGTGACTCTGAAATCAAGCTGCCAGTCTGGGAGTTTTATTTTTATGTACAGATTCCTTAAGACATTCCCTGGGGTGGAGATCTATATGGGTGGCAAGAGTGATCAGTAGAAATATGGATGCCACAACATGCTAATTAATTTTTTATGCATCCAGACAGACCCTCCAAAAATGCTGCCACCAAGGCCTTATTGTTTCATGACAACTCTGTGGCAAGCGTGCAAAATTGTACAATACACCATACGACCATGAGGTTGTTCTGGCAGAGGTGCAGAAGGCATGAGGCTGCAGAAGCAGTACGACCAGATTCCTCAAAGACTTTGTAAAATATAGTCAAGAATCGCTGGAGGTTGCCGGTCAGTGGGTAGTTGAGTTCCAACAGCAGAGTGGCCCAGGTAAGTGCTTCCCCAGACAGTAGAGAGATCAGAAAGGCTAAATTGGACCACTTGGTAAGGAAAAAGTGGGCCTGTAGCTCTAAGTAGACGGTGCATGGATGCAGGAAGCCTCAGAAAGACCTAGGTTCTCCATCATAGCATGAGGGGGGAAGTGGAAGGTGCAAACTGGTTTCACAGGAGACAGTGATTAGCGGAAGTGTACACACACTGTGGCAAGTGATGGCAGTGCCAGAGCAGCAATAGTCAAAGTATCCAAACCGGCCAAGATGGAATGCAGGTAAGGCAGGGGTTTCTCCTGGCGACAACATCCATTGACCCATCTTGGGTGGGCCAGTGGGTTCCATGGCCTTAGGAAATTGTTATGGCAGTGAGGGTGGAACCGCTAAGTCGAGCAACAGATCAAACTTTGGGTTATACTGGTTGTCCCTGGTTTTCACCCTTTAACTAATGTAAAGGGATCTGGACTTCATTGCCAGGGAACTACCAGGCCAATACCTTGTGGAGTAGTCTCTACGTGATTGATTACTGAATAGACTCTAGGAAAACTAAGATGCAGACTGTTAGTTCCACCCGAAGCTCAGAGAAGTCAAGTCTAGACTTTGGTGTTAGCATGGAAGGAGAGAGGAAAAAAAGTGTTTGTTCTCCAATCCTCAGTCCTACAGTATGTCGCAAGCTACAGAGACTAACCATCTCTGTATAATCTACCAAGAGAGAACGATATTTACATTGGAATACTAGAAAGATAGGATGAAAGAGAGATATTCCAGAATCTGTAACATCCAAGAGAATTGAGTCAGTAAGGTATACTGCAATAAAAAGCTATAGACATTACTGCAGTGAGGGGAGTACTGCTAAGACACCATCCACACTTAGACAAGACCTGGTCCGTCATTTCACTAAATATTTATGAGTATACAGCTATTTTACCAAAAGTATTGTTGTTAGCCTCAGATTCTGCAGAGGAAGAGTGAAGGAGGACATTGAATCTAAACCTAGCCTATATCCATAGAAGTCCATCTGGGGAATGATTTCCACTGTACATTGTTGGAACTGTAAAGATGTTTATTCTTCTAAATTTGGCATAGTTACTGTGGTGGATGGGTACTAATGATTTTTCTGAGTGCCTCATATTTATTTATATAGTAAATATAGCATTAGTTCATATAATCAATAATTGCAGAGCGTTGTTGCATTGCGTTCGGTTTGGTATTTTCAGCCATGGCAATGTGCTACAGGATCTGCTGACTAACTTTACCATTAGTCTTTAGCCCTTGCCTGGGGCACATTAATACCTCCTTCAAAACACTAAAAAAATCTTGGTAAACAAGTCAAACTACAGCAGGTGCTACTGTATAAATGTTCAGATTCAGACGGTATTGTGCTGGTCTGGAACTGAATCTACTGTAGCTTGCAGTGGTCCAGGTCTTTAACTGAATGAATAGATTGAACCACATCTGAGTCTTATAGTACCAGTCAGAGAGTGTCCCTCTATACAGTGCCAACCACAAAGCCCTACATAGTGCCAGCTAAATTGTGCGCTTCCTACAATGCTATCCATAGTGTGCCCTACATACTGCCAAGGGGCGTAACCATAGGGCCCCATAGCGAAATAAAATGGCTACCCACCACCTAGGGTAAGCGAATTAAAACAGAAGCATAAGAATATTTAAAGGTATGTACAGTATTATAGCACCATATATCAGAAAACCCAGATTACAGCAAAAAGCCAGCATATTGTTATTTTCTTACACCTGACTGGGACCCTCCAACCTCTTGGCTCCATCACAAGTATTATGGCTGTAACATCTATAGTTATGCCCATTCTGCCAACCATAGTGTGCCCTACATGCAACGCTAGCCAGTGTGCCCTACATAGTGCCAATCACAGTGTGTCTTTCATACAATACTAGTCACACTGTGCTCAGCATACAGCGCCATGCATAAGTCAACCCGATATATGGTGCTAGCTAGAGGATGCCGTCTGTATATAGCCATTCACAATCTGGCCACCATATGGTTCCAGCCATAGTGCTATCCCAAAGGGTTTCCTCTGTATGGTACCAGTCTCAGTGTGCCCTCTATATGTTGCATCTTCTTATAATACTAGGCAGTGTGGCTTCTACAGAGTGCACTGCCATGGAGTTCTCTACACAGCACCAGCAATACTGTGCCCTCCATACTGTGCCAGACAAGATGTGCCCTCTACACAGTGCCAACCATACTGTGCCCTCCATACAGTGTCAGCCATGATGTGCCCTCTACACAGCACCAACCAAACTGTGCCCTCCATATTGTGCAAGCCAAGATGTGCCCTCAACACAGCGCTAACCATACTGTGCCCTCTATACGGTGTCAGCCTTGATGTGCCCTTTAAACAGTGCTAACCATACTGTGCCCTCTATACAGTGTGAGCCTTGATGTGCCCTCTACACAGCGCCAACCATGATGTGCCTCCATACATTGTCAGTGATATGTGCCCTTTACACAATGCTAACCATACTGTGCCCTCCATACAGTGTGAGCCATGATATGCCCTCTGTACAGCGCTAGCACTAGTGTACCTACATACAGTAAGTACAGTAAACAAAATAGACATAAAGCCCATGAATTCACCTATAATCCTTCATGTTCATCCAGAGAATGCTGACAAACCCTTTAACCGCTTACCAACATGAACTATACACCATACACTTACGGTGGATGATGTTTCTTTAATATCTTCCAGAAACACGTATATTTTCTTCACATCTTATTAAAATCACTAATATATTGAGTCCTAATTAAAAACATTAAAAATACAGAGAGTCCCAAGAGATGATTACTGCAGATAAGCAAAATTCTCAAAAATTTGATTCGGTCGGTTCATCGAATTTTCCAAAAAGATTGGTTTCGATCAGAATTTATTTGTGACAAATCGCGTTACAAAACGGCTATTTCCGGGCTGCAGAGAGCCTTTATAGTGGTGTAGAACACTGTGCCTTGCAGTAACACGCATAGGGAGTCTGCTGTGGTAGTGAAATAATACTGTGAGTCAGTATGACATGCAGATGACAGGCTCACTCTTAGAATCACTGCACACTTCACCTATTAGATCAGTTACAGGGCCAAAACTGACCAAATAACTCAAGTTATTCCTAATAATACACCCCGTAAATAGCTGTATAGCAATGTAACTTCACCACAGAATGGCTAATAAGACATACTTTTTTTCCCCTATTAATACACCCCAAAAATGGCTGTAGTACAATGTAACTTCACCGCAGAACGGCTAAAAGGACGTACGTATATTTCCTATTAATACACACCGTAAATGACTGTATCACACAGCACTTGCACCCCAATCACAAGCAAGGTTTGGTGGAATTACTGATGTATCATATAGTGCACACAACCTTAAAGAAGCAGTATAACTGTAATTTGAATCCCCAATTAGTGCAGCAGGGTGTAATAGAATCGCTCCTATTACCCAGGCTGTACACTCTCCTATTGCACCCTGTTCTCCCTTAATAGTGTAGATAATGCCTCCCTATACTTTCCCTACACCGTGAATAATCTTTCCCTAAATTGCTCAATCGTTTTTTCAGCACAATGAAGTCTTTCCTAGCACTGTCCCTAGCGCCTGCTGACGTCTCTTCCTGCACTAAGTACACTGGAAAATGTCAGAATACAAAATGGCCGAGTCTATTTATAGGGCTGTGACATCACAGGGCTGGCTTGCTGCTTATTGGCTGCATGCATGGCATTATGGGTGATCCCGCCTTCCTAAAGTTCTTTGCTCCATGTCCTAACACGTGCATCAGCCATTTTAGGAAAAAATGTGATTTATTACCATGAAGCGTGAGAAAATTCGGCTTCGGTGCGAATCAAATTTTCCCAGAAATTCGGATCAATTTCCACTTCGTCAACTTAGATTCACTCATCTCTAATGATGATTTTGGATAGTACAGTCTGTCCTACAGTAGGTCATAGCTACAGTTTTTAAAAACAGGTTTTAAAACCATATGGTAAGTCGTATCGACAGGTGTCATCACACTCAATTAGTATTATTGCAGTTAACCCATTGCATAACTTGTCCAACTGAGCAAGATCTAATGCTGCATTTACATGCAGCGACTGAGCACATAATTGTCGGGAAGGAAGCGTTCTTTCCCAATGATTGCCTGCTCACTAGTGGAGGTGAAGAGCTGCATTTACATACTGTGATCGCCTCAACAGAATGAGAGCGAGCAATGGTTACTGCCATCTCTCGTCCTCATACAGCTGCATAGTTTCAGAAATGATAATTTAGGTGTCCTCATGGAAGATTGTTTCACCCGAAAAAAAAGATTTTCGCTCATTCATCAGGTGATCTGCAGCACGTTTAGACGGGCCGATTATCGGGAACGAGCGTTTGTAGGAATGCTTTTTCTTACAATCTGCCAATAGGGCAGTGTAAACCCACCATAAAGGGGTTATCCTATGATTAATGTAAAAAATGAAAATCATACATAATCTAGTACAGGACAATCCCTTTCTAACAACGCTAGGACCCGCCCTGTACCTCAATTGGGTCGAGAGATCTCCACATTCATTGCCGCAATTGATCTGTGAGATTTATTTCAAGCTGCCAGCTCAGGGGCCATGTCCTTTCTGCTGCAGTTGGTGGCAGTCGAAGGATAGAACTGAGCATGTATATCAACCTCCGTGAGCTGGACAGAGAATTTAGAAAAGGGGAAAACAGCAGGTGGCGCTACACAGATAGATTTCATTGAATAAGTCAGTGGCTATGCAAAAAGTTTTATTACATGCATTATTACAAAATTATTCAAATCCATTTCACAATATAGTACGGTTGATAAATGATCTAATGGGATAATGTTTTCTAGTTTGGCTCGATTCAATCCGTTCAGTTTTGTAGATGTACGGTATTTACAAGTATTGCATCAGCTGCTGACAAATCTAAATGAACATTTAGTAGTTAGCCAGTTCAGTAGTAGCCAATGTTATATTTGATATTCACTATAATTAATGTACTTTGCTGCTATCTAGTGGCCAGTGTTATATTTGTTAAAAATATCACCGGGCACACTAGTTGGACCTTGGTTGCACAATTAATTATTTATTCTATAACATATATAAAAAACGATTAAAAAACTAAAATAGTAAACTTCATATATAGTGATTATCCAAATAGCAGCTGATCAGCAACAATAATGAGTATACAGTTCACTAATATGAGATGTAACACTATTGACACTAAGCTGGATAAACGTGTCAATGTGTCAACAGTGTCCTTGGAAGTGATCACTTCAGAACCGCTCGTGCATGCGGTGTCACTAGGGCTTCAATAAAACCAATCCTTATAATGTTGATGGCCTGGGAAATACTCCTGATTTCCTTATGTAGAGATATTGGGATTGTAGTCACTGTTCATAAAATTCGGGTAGCGGCGTCCCGCCCCCTACTTATACAGCGATATCTCGTCGTGATATCCCGTTCTCTTAATAAGTATCAGCCGGCTGTTTAACTTGAAAAGTTACAGTCTTACCAGGTTCCGGGCCGTGCACTCCCCAGTACTTCAGACCTGTATAGATGTGCGGTCTTCTTTGTCGCGCTGTCGGGATACACGGGCGCTTGTCTTGTAACGCCGTTCTCGTGTCTTCCTCCCTTCTTCACGCGGTTTCTATTGGGGTATAAGTGTAGTTATATCTTTCGGCCCTGCCTGGTGTATAGGGGGTCCTGACCAGACGCGTTTCGGGGCTTCAAAGGTCCCCTTTCTCAGTGGTAATCGGGGCCCCCCTACATCTATCCTTTTATAGAGCTTCCAATGGTGTTTTTTTGGGCTACTCCCAGAACACGAGGTGGGTTCACCCGGAAGTATAATAGTCCAATTTTCCATATAGATCATTAGTGGCTGGAAAACATATTTCGCAATCCAACATAAACAAATCCAACCATACAATTGAACATCAAATGCAGTTCTTTCTAATAATATAAAAAACGCAAAAAGTCAATTGCGATAATGTTGCGTTATTTCTTCAGTTCGTGTCCAGGTTATTTAGACATCATTTAGTCCATATAGTTAGAGTTTAAACAGTACAATATACATTTCATTTCAAGATACTTTAACTAATATAATACAGTATATCTTAAATAATACAGTATATCTTAATTGAGTCTTCATCTTTCATTGATTGTGTGTCTGAAAGAGATGGCTCCCCTCCAAGGGGGGACCCCCCCCAGCATACAGACTTACTAGGTTGGGTTCGCCCTCAGAGAGAGGCCACCTCTGCCTCTACAGGAAGCCGAAAAGTTCATATTCGGCATTTAATCCCCCCGGGGTCATAGTATTAATCTCAAATATTCTTTGGGTCTCTAGACGTGACATTTTCCCGATATGGTTTCCGCCCCTCCAGTCTTTCTTTACTTTATCAATTGCTACAAATTTTACTCCGGACGGATCGCTATTATGGGCAATCTTAAAATGTTTTGAGAGTGAATGGGTTTCTAGGCCCTTCCTAATATTGGCCATATGTTCCGCCACGCGTTTCTTAAAAGATCTTTTTGTTCTGCCCACATACTGTCGATCACATGGGCACTGTATCACATAAATCACATTATCTGAATAACATGAAAGAAACTCTTTTATATTGTGTACATGGCCATTGGTGGTGGAAATGACTTGTTTGGTCAATCTTGGAAAGTTGGTCAATTTACAATTGTTACATTGTCCACATCTAAAAAATCCATTTGTCTTAGTCCAACTCGTCAATGTATGTTGTTTCTGTATAGTTGTCTTTATTGTTGGTGCTACCTTGTTACCTAAACTAGGTGCTTTAGTAAAGGTAATCAATGGATTTGGTGAAATTAAACTACCTATTTCCTTGTCTTTTTGTAATGTATTCCAATGTCTGTTTATAATTTGTTTTACTTTCTGGTAATCACTACTATAAGGTAGGATTAACCTAATTTGGTTATCTTCATTGTCATTGTGTTTGAAGTTTTTATCCTCAAAGAATTCCGCCCTATTCATATCTCTCACTTTAGTTAAAGCTTCATCTAGAAGTTGGTCTGGATATTTTTTCTCTATAAATAGTTTTTTTAGATGTTCTGCCTCTCGTTCAAATTGTGCTGTTGCTGTGCAATTTCTTTTTAATCGACGAAATTGGCCCTGGGGAATATTTATGAGCCAACTTGGCAAATGGCAGCTATTATATAAGATGTAGCTATTCCTTGCCGAGGGTTTCGTAAATGTACAAGTACTCAATTTTTGATTTTCCACATAGATTTTTAGATCTAAAAACTCAAGATTCTCTTGACTGGTTACGCCTGAGAATTTTATGTTAAAATCATTGATGTTAATTGTCTCTAAAAAAGCAGTTAATTGTTCTTGTCCCGAATTCCAAATAAAAAACACATCGTCTATATATCTTTGCCAGAGCACCAGGTTCGTCCCCAGATTGGGTTTCACATACTTCTCTTCCCACTCCGCCATAAAAAGATTGGCGTAACTGGGGGCGAACCTGGTGCCCATGGCTGTCCCTCTTGTCTGTAAATAAAAATCTCTGTTAAAATAGAAATAATTGTGGTACAAAATAAAATCTATTCCTTCAATTATAAAATCTATTTGCTCTGGCCCTAACCTTCCCTCTTGTGTGAGTTGAGCTTTTACGAGTTTTTCCTTGTTCAGTGGTCTATGATAGTATATAATGATTGAACATCCAAAGAGCCCATTATCCACTCTTGTTCAAAATGTTTATTCTCTAAAATCTTTATAATTTGTGACGTGTCTTTAACATAAGATGGAATTTTTTTGACCCTCGGTTGTAATAAAATATCTATATATTTTGACAAGTTTGCCGTCAATGAATCAATGCCTGATACTATAGGACGGCGGTGGGATTATTTATGTCTTTATGTATCTTTGGAGTACAGTAAAGACCGGTATTCTTGGATGTTGATTAAGTATGAAGTTGTATTCATCCAAATTTAAATGCCGCTAGTTTTACCTTTCTGGCACAATTCTTTCAATTCGGAAAAAAATTCTTCTGTTGGATCTTTCTTTAATTTTTGATACGTTTCTGTGTCGGAAAGTTGGCGTAAACATTCTGCGTTATATTTATTAACGTCCTGTACAACTATTGAGCCCCCCTTATCTGTCGGGCGGATGACTAATTGATTGTTTTCCTGCAGAGTTTTTAAAGCAATAATTTCTTTCTGTGTCAAATTGTTTCGTCTATATTTGATATTGTTTTTAATTTTCTTTACGTCGTTCATTACACTTTCTTTAAATGTGACCATTTCTTGACTCAGTTCGTTTCTAGGGTATTTTTTAGATCTATTTTTAAGGTCAGTGTGGGTGTGTAACTTATATTCCTCCATACTATAAGTTTCCCTATTCTGTGGGTTTTTTAGAAAATATTTTTTCAAGCAAAGTTTGCGCATAAATTTCTCCACCCCTATAAAAATCTCAAATTTATTTAAAAGTTTAGTGGGAGCAATTTTTATAGGGATTGAGATTTGATACTTTTAAATAAATTTGAGATTTTTATAGGGGTGGAGAAATTTATGCGCAAACTTTGCTTGAAAAAATATTTTCTAAAAAACCCACAGAATAGGGAAACTTATAGTATGGAGGAATATAAGTTACACACCCACACTGACCTTAAAAATAGATCTAAAAAATACCCTAGAAACGAACTGAGTCAAGAAATGGTCACATTTAAAGAAAGTGTAATGAACGACGTAAAGAAAATTAAAAACAATATCAAATATAGACGAAACAATTTGACACAGAAAGAAATTATTGCTTTAAAAACTCTGCAGGAAAACAATCAATTAGTCATCCGCCCGGCAGATAAGGGGGGCTCAATAGTTGTACAGGACGTTAATAAATATAACGCAGAATGTTTACGCCAACTTTCCGACACAGAAACGTATCAAAAATTAAAGAAAGATCCAACAGAAGAATTTTTTTCCGAATTGAAAGAATTGTGCCAGAAAGGTAAAACTAGCGGCATTTTAAATTTAGATGAATACAACTTCATACTTAATCAACATCCAAGAATACCGGTCTTTTACTGTACTCCAAAGATACATAAAGACATAAATAATCCCACCGGCCGTCCTATAGTATCAGGCATTGATTCATTGACGGCAAACTTGTCAAAATATATAGATATTTTATTACAACCGAGGGTCAAAAAAATTCCATCTTATGTTAAAGACACGTCACAAATTATAAAGATTTTAGAGAATAAACATTTTGAACAAGAGTGGATAATGGGCTCTTTGGATGTTCAATCATTATATACTATCATAGACCACGAACAAGGAAAAAACTCGGTAAAAGCTCAACTCACACAAGAGGGAAGGTTAGGGCCAGAGCAAATTGATTTTATAATTGAAGGAATAGATTTTATTTTGTACCACAATTATTTCTATTTTAACAGAGATTTTTATTTACAGACAAGAGGGACAGCCATGGGCACCAGGTTCGCCCCCAGTTACGCCAATCTTTTTATGGCGGAGTGGGAAGAGAAGTATGTGAAACCCAATCTGGGGACGAACCTGGTGCTCTGGCAAAGATATATAGACGATGTGTTTTTTATTTGGAATTCGGGACAAGAACAATTAACTGCTTTTTTAGAGACAATTAACATCAATGATTTTAACATAAAATTCTCAGGCGTAACCAGTCAAGAGAATCTTGAGTTTTTAGATCTAAAAATCTATGTGGAAAATCAAAAATTGAGTACTTGTACATTTACGAAACCCTCGGCAAGGAATAGCTACATCTTATATAATAGCTGCCATTTGCCAAGTTGGCTCATAAATATTCCCCAGGGCCAATTTCGTCGATTAAAAGAAATTGCACAGCAACAGCACAATTTGAACGAGAGGCAGAACATCTAAAAACTATTTATAGAGAAAAATATCCAGACCAACTTCTAGATGAAGCTTTAACTAAAGTGAGAGATATGAATAGGGCGGAATTCTTTGAGGATAAAACTTCAAACACAATGACAATGAAGATAACTAAATTAGGTTAATCCTACCTTATAGTAGTGATTACCAGAAAGTAAAACAAATTATAAACAGACATTGGAATACATTACAAAAAGACAAGGAAATAGGTAGTTTAATTTCACCAAATCCATTGATTACCTTTACTAAAGCACCTAGTTTAGGTAACAAGGTAGCACCAACAATAAAGACAACTATACAGAAACAACATACATTGACGAGTTGGACTAAGACAAATGGATTTTTTAGATGTGGACAATCTAACAATTGTAAATTGACCAACTTTCCAAGATTGACCAAACAAGTCATTTCCACCACCAATGGCCATGTACACAATATAAAAGAGTTTCTTTCATGTTATTCAGATAATGTGATTTATGTGATACAGTGCCCATGTGATCGACAGTATGTGGGCAGAACAAAAAGATCTTTTAAGAAACGCGTGGCGGAACATATGGCCAATATTAGGAAGGGCCTAGAAACCCATTCACTCTCAAAACATTTTAAGATTGCCCATAATAGCGATCCGTCCGGAGTAAAATTTGTAGCAATTGATAAAGTAAAGAAAGACTGGAGGGGCGGAAACCATATCGGGAAAATGTCACGTCTAGAGACCCAAAGAATATTTGAGATTAATACTATGACCCCGGGGGGATTAAATGCCGAATATGAACTTTTCGGCTTCCTGTAGAGGCAGAGGTGGCCTCTCTCTGAGGGCGAACCCAACCTAGTAAGTTTGTATGCTGGGGGGGGGTCCCCCCTTGGAGGGGAGCCATCTCTTTCAGACACACAATCAATGAAAGATGAAGACTCAATTAAGATATACTGTATTATTTAAGATATACTGTATTATATAAGTTAAAGTATCTTGAAATGAAATGTATATTGTACTGTTTAAACTCTAACTATATGGACTAAATGATGTCTAAATAACCTGGACACGAACTGAAGAAATAACGCAACATTATCGCATTTGACTTTTTGCATTTTTTATATTATTAGAAAGAACTGCATTTGATGTTCAATTGTATGGTTGGATTTGTTTATGTTGGATTGCGAAATATCTTTTCCAGCCACTAATGATCTATATGGAAAATTGGACTATTATACTTCCGGGTGAACCCACCTCGTGTTCTGGGAGTAGCCCAAAAAAACACCATTGGAAGCTCTATAAAAGGATAGATGTAGGGGGGCCCCGATTACCACTGAGAAAGGGGACCTTTGAAGCCCCGAAACGCGTCTGGTCAGGACCCCCTATACACCAGGCAGGGCCGAAAGATATAACTACACTTATACCCCAATAGAAACCGCGTGAAGAAGGGAGGAAGACACGAGAACGGCGTTGCAAGACAAGCGCCCGTGTATCCCGACAGCGCGACAAAGAAGACCGCACATCTATACAGGTCTGAAGTACTGGGGAGTGCCCAGTGTTATATTTGGTTTTATTACGTTACCTATGGTTGTATTTCATTATACGATTAACCTAGTAACTTCTCCTATTTATTGAGCTCGTATCCTGTGTTGTTTACTTTTTCCTGTTTGTCAGACATACATCATAGAGCTGCAGAGGATTTTCCTCTGATCTCTATCATCATTTCTCAAGGTGCAATTCAATAAATTACCTAAAGGCATATCTATTTCATCATCCTCACAGGAATTCTACATACAACTGGTATTGCTAGGGAATTAGTATAGCAAGTTCACTATCTTCCATTGCTTGTACAAGAGATTGCCATTCACACTCTCATGGACATCGATGGCAGAATATCTGTATATAGAATGGGTTAATATCTCTTGATAGTTTCAATCAACTGTGAATAATCTGTACTATACTGGGTGCTAAATGTAAAACCCTCAAATCTATCCTGCTTGTGATGTTTTGACTTCACTGTATCACAACCTCTCTGTTATTTCTTTCGTATAACCCCTGCTATTTAGTCTACTGCAAATATGTTTGCTTTTTTCTGAAAAGCCATCCTCCCTGCTGCAGCATCTCTTGGCTTGTACAAACTCCCCCATGTGTAAATTCCTAATTAAATGACACGCGTGACAGCGAGCAGCAGGGAGAATGGAATGTCATATAATAGGCTTCCTGAAAAATTACTTTGTGAGTGTCACAATCACCTTGCAGTAAAGCCAATATAGAAACCGGGGAGCATACTAGAGTGTAACAGAGAATAACACTAAGGTCTCATGAACACGGCCGTTGTTGTGGTCCGCGTCCGAGCCGCATATTTTGCGGCTCGGACGCAGACCCATTCACTTCAATGGGGCCGCAAAAGATGCGGACAGCACTCTGTGTGCTGTCTGCATCCGTTGCTCCATTCCGTGCCCCCGCAAAAAATAGAGCATGTCCTATTCTTCTCCATTTTGCGGACAAGAATAGGCATTTCTATAATGGGCCGCGTTCCGTTCCGCAAATTGCGGAACAGAATGCGAAGCAACTTCCGTGTTTTGCGGATCCGCGGTTTGCGGACCGCAAAACACCAACGGTCGTGTGCATGTAGCCTAAATTGTAACAGAAGAGTCACAATAGAGTGTAACTAGAGCATAAGAGCGTGCCGGTCACTAGTCCCAGATTAAACTACTCAACAAACACAAGAAGGACTATAAAATCAGACAGCTAGTGTTGAGTGAATTGAAACATCGAAGTGGAATTCGGTCCGCAGTTTAGGAAAGCTGTGATTCGACACAAATCCAGCGGTAGCCATCCCCTGTGATGTCACTGTCCTATAAAACCCTGATCTCACGCGGGCTCTGCCATTGTCCTGTGAGCTGAGCATAGGGAGAGACGTGGAAAGTGCTCATGCACTAGGGACAGTGTTGCTGCAATAATCCAGCGGCTATGTTTGATCCATCCACCATGTTAGGCCATCTGATCTTAACCCTAATCAATTTAAAAGCAAAATATCACTAGGTGCACAGTAGGGAGGGATCCATATGGGATTATCGTCATCCCTGTTGTGGATCCCTCAGATTTATTGCTTTGAGTAAGGTTTTCCTGCCTCAACGTTTTGTACCATCTCTGGTACCATCACACAGGAGGACGGTGGCTGCTGCATACATATAGGGAATGGTGGAGCCGGACCACACCTGCCTGACCACGGCATCTGAAGGTATTACCGCTGGTCGTGGACATTAGTGCAGTGTGTCTGGTCTTTAAAACAGCAGACATCCAGTGGCCATGATGAACACAGCAAACGGTTTAAATGTCCGACTGTCTATGTAAATTTACTGTTGGCAGTCAGGAAAGGGTTAACTTCCAAGCCTTCACACTGAGATTGGGCCACCAAGTGGGAAGAATATGATTAGGCAGAGTGGCATGGGTATACGTGACTTATAGCGATTCGTGAAAAAATTAATTCAGAAATTCTAAATAAAGCCCCTTCTCTGGCGTTAGATCTGCTGAAGTTATGTAGAGGCGCCATCCCTTACATAACTTTGGCGCATCCAACGCCAGTTCTAAATCTAAGAAAGCTTCCTACCTGGCATACATTTAGACCATTTCGTACACCTAAACAAGGGAGCCCTCCGAATTTAAGCCGTGACAGAGATGTGGACTCCTTCTCTCTCCCAATGCCACCCCGCAAATGTGATTGTGTAAAATGTAAAGAGTGTAAGTCACATGAGAACTGAACTGGAAATTATCTTGAAAATTTGAAAAATTGTTTCTAAATTTATAAGAATTTTAACATTCTAAAAAATTTAAATGGCATTTACAAAATGATGCCAATATGCAAATGTTAATTAATTAACCATTTTCCAAAGCATCACTATCCATCTTAAAAAGCAGAGAAGTTCAAATTTGCAAAATAATTTTCGTACATTTTCTGTAAATTTTGGATTTTTTGGGTAAATAAAGTTAAAACATACCAACCCAAACTTAGATGTAAAGAGAAGTACACGAAGTGTCACGAAAAAACCTATTGGATTGTGAGATTGTTATTACCATATAAATTAACACGTGAGATTGGCAAAATTAGGCTTGGTCAGGAAGGTGAAAGCTGTCTGTGTCTGTAAGGGGTTAACAATCTATACTAAGGATCAATGTTACAGCCCTAGAAAACCCATTTTTTACAAGCTGCATGTTTCATCACCAACTAAGTTCTTGTACCTGAGATGGGAGAAGTGATTCGATAAAGGGCAGGTTTTTGGGACTGTGACTAGATTACAGCTTGTGAAGAACACCTGGAAGTTCAGGGACAGAGAAGTCGAGTTGTCATTTCAGTGGATATTCTTCAAGAAAAGAAAGTAACATAAAAAGGATATAAAACACAGAACTCGCTGTTCACTGTTGGTTAATGCAGGAAGTACTGTAATTTCGCGAAAATTTCCATGAGTTACCATATTTTTCACTTTATAAAGTGGGGGGAAATATCAGAGCGTCTTATAAAGTGAATACTAGTGAACGTGTCCATTATGGAAGTTCTCACTAGTATGCAGGAGGCATGGGGAGCGGTGACTGTAGCTCTGCCTGTACTTACCGCTCCCTGGTCTTTTTCCACGTGTCCGGACTGCATAGTACACACACTTTGACCTGTCATTGTACACAGTCAGGTCACACTGCAGCGTGCCCTGCTGAAGACCAGGGAGCAGTGCAGGAGAGACTGCTGGAGCTTTATTTAACATCCCATAGCATACACAGAAAAATATGGTGACGTTACGGCCTACTACAAGCTTTTTTTCTGGCAAATACAGGTATACCACGGAAATACAGGTATACCACAGACAGATATACGAAAGTTGGTACGTAAGTGCAAGTCAAACCGGGCCCCCCACACAGGACAGGGCCTAAACCCCGTTCAATGACCATTGGGCCATTTTTTCCACTGCCTCATTTGCTAAAAGTTGTTCCTTTAGAGGGTAGAGTCCTGACCAGGTTTTTACCCCCAGTAGAAGAGGGGATGATCGAAACTGGGCCCCCTCTTGTACTTTGCCCATAGCAGTCGCATGGTCTGCCACTATGGTAGTTACACCCCTGGTTGCCACTTTTTCTATAAGTCAATGTTCGACCCTTTAATGGGCTTTGAGACATGACTTGGATAATAAATAACCCAGCGTCTCATCTGCAGACAGCTGTTTCGGAGTGATTGCCCCTCATCAGTGCAGAGCAGAGAGAACTGTCTTGACTGGCTGAGAGGTCTAGGTCTGGATTTGGGGCTAATGCGGAGAGGGCCTTAATCAGCACTGGGCAGGTGTTTGTCCAACCCATTGGTATTTGATTTTTTCTATGAGCCTGTAGTTAGAGTGCGAGAGAGAGGGAAGGTGGATGTGAATAATAGTGTTCGCCGCAAAGCTAAATTTCCTCGTGAATCGTGGTAGTGAACTGATTTTCCCTAATATGGGTTTAAAAAAAAAATTTATCATACTTACCTCATCCGTTTGAGTGAGAAGAGCCGGCCGCCACCGTCTTGATGGAAGATCCCGCGAGAAATTCCGTGCACTGTGACATATGACGTCACCCCACCGGCCGACGTTGTGACGTCATCACGGACCATGCGATATTTTGGTCTGGATCTTCAGCCAAGATGGTGGCTGGCTCTTCGAATGAGATAAGTATGATTTTTTTTTTCACACTTTCATGACGAAATCGCCGTTCCCTGTCATTGCACTCACTACCTACAATGAAATGTGCAAATTTTTTGTAAAATTAAGCGAAGCAGCCAAATCTAATTTTACAAAACTTGCTCATGAATAGTGAATAGTCCTGTGAGCATCTGCAGACAAAAATTGGGGCCCATGACAAAGAAACTCCAGAAAACCTTCCAGGTCTAGTGTAGCAGAAACATAATCTATAGAAGGTTAAACCACCATGTTGGAGGGTGCGAAGTACACAATTTAGAGATAATGCTTGTATTCTGGTTATTTGACTTCACAGCTTGTTGGCTGGGTTTAATGGCCTCTGGTCTCTAGTAATACAAGAGAGACTAGAGGCCTTTAAAGAGAGGTCACTTCACTGGTGGTTGCCATCTTCAAATGTTAATAGTTTAACAATTATAAATCCTACAGCGAAGAGCTTTATATTGTAAGAACCTACATTTCGATGCATAGTATGTCTCTAAAGCATTAAAAATAAAGGCACAGTCGCAGTTTAGAAATTGCTCTTCAAATGTGAGGTGGCTAGAGTGGAGCTTCAATGAATGTCAATAGGCGGCGTGAGTTGCAAACAAATGGTCATATTGTGAAAACTATCAGGACTATGGCTTAGTTGTGGACATTTTTAGTGGCAGCAGGGATAGCTGAACGTCTTGATATAAGATTTGTGTAGGTGGGCTTGAAAATAAGGGAGTGGTGGCAGTTTAGAAATCATGTCCTGATTTTTCAGCTCACACTCTAGCTTTTGTCAGCTCCCACTCTAGTTTCGAACATTCTGCCATTCATTCCTATGGGACCAATTTTGCCACAAAAACGTTGATATTTTGTAAACCATTCGGTGAAAATTTCCACAAACTAATAGCACACCAATCGGGAACAATCCACACGTTTCGGTATATTACTGTCTATGTAGTGTAAAAACTGTGGGAGGAGTTAGGGTGGTAAATTTGGCTATAATAAGAATATATATGTGAGATAACAGTAAGTGGTTGCCATGCAAGAACACTTAATAAGGAGGCAGTTGTGCAGCAGAACGGTTCCTTTCTGAAGAATTCAAATTCAAACAGATCAGGACAGTTCTTATGTTGCCATGGACCGGCAGTTGATACACAAGCTGCACTTTCACTGATTCATTATAATTTATTAATTTAAATTCCTGCTCATTCTGGGCTTTGAAGTCATGGAGATGGTGCTATAAGTGATTGGGTATACAGGGATAGCTGTCAATCACTGTTTCTTGGTCTGATGAAGGGGCTGTACCGGCCGCGAAACATGCACCTGTGAAGAAACAATTCTCAATAAAGATACTTTTCAGAAAATCAAGCTTTTGGACCTTCCCTGGTTGCGGCGCTGCTCATCCCGCACCCTCTTCTCTTCTAATTGATGTCTGTCAGATACACGGTAGTCATGTCCTATCACATCAGTGGCTGAGTTCAAAATAGCATTTGTGTTTCACAGCTGAATGTGAGGGTTATTAACCCCAAAATAGTCCCTGTACGGGGTTACCCTTATTGAGATAAAATGTAACTTTTACTATTTATGCTAAAAGTGTGATCCATTAAAACTACAGGGGTACCGCCGTCACTCTATTATAGTGTAAAGATCACGTCTATCATCTGATAGGATAGTGGAGTGAGGTCTTGGCTCAAAGTGCACATTAAATCCGTGTTTTTTGATCCACTGCTATTTTAGGGTGAATCTATAGCTCGCTTTTTAGCGAGCATTCGCCATATCGAGTACTCCTCTACTATTTTGAAAGAATCCAATAGCTAGCCTGTAGCCAGACCACGCATAGACCACTAGACCTGGGACGTATTGGGTAACCTAGGTAACTATAGATTCACCCTAAAATATCAGTGGATCAACCCCCCACCAGGTTTCATGAGCTGCAATTGAGCCGCTCCCTGTCATTGTACCCCTCAGATGCCGCGGTCATACATGATTGCGGCATCTGATAGCAATAATCAGGTGTAAAATAAAAAAACTAAATCATACTTACCTCATCCATTTGCTCATGACGGGCCAGCCGCCGCCATCTTGATTGAAGATCTGGCGTGAAATCTTGTGTGGCCCGTGATGATGTCATCACCTCAGCCGTCTTGATGACATCATACATCACCGCGCATGGGATTTTGTGCGAAATCTTCAATCAAGATGCCGGCCCGTCATGAGCAAATGGATGAGGTAAGTATGTATGTTTTTTACGCTATTTCAGGGAAAATCAATTCGCTACCACAAAGCACGAGGAAATTCCGGCCTCTTGGTTGGCTTTTTTTAAAGCTTTTCCCTCTAAATCGAATCGTACAATCCCGAGCACATGAAGAAGGCAGACAGGCGGAAAATTCTTTCCATTATAATTTATTTAGATTTTTTTATTTTTTTGCGAACCCTCGAGCCGAAAGCAAATCTCGCAACCTCAGAATGAACCGACAATGGCAGATGCTGTGGAGAGAAGAAAGAGAATTTTTTTTCTCCTTGTATCTTCACAAACCAGTGTATCGCCGCTCCTGCTAATTGATGTGACAGTGCATGGACCATGGAGAGGAGGAACGCTCCAGAAGACGGCACGCTACGTGAAGTGCATTCTGTAAAGGGGTTAAGATAAACATTATCATAAATCATATGAAAGATGATTTGCCCAAAATGATGACCTATGAGCCCAAGGTACAGGGTGCTGCCGGTGTCTTACAAGTCTATGTGGCTCCTGTTGGTTCTGCCAGCCACGTGCTCCACCAATGGAGTCAGTTACCAAATAACCAACACACACGTATGACCTAGATATATATATTTTTTTCTATGATTTATTGCCCAGAAATAACCATAAGTTACACTGGAACCAGTGCTGCCCAGTATGCCGCAAGTTGTGAGATCACGGCAGATTTTTATCAGATGCACACCCAATGTAACGGCTTCTGTTTATTCACCATCCAACAGGTGAGACGTCTCTTTCCAGCTAAAACCTTTTATTATTTCAATTTATCTATGACTGCTTTCCCTTTAGATCAAGAACACTGAAAACCATTGGGAAGAAACACTGCCCTCTTCTGGACACAAGCTGCAACTTCATACACATATTTTTAACCTTCAAGTGGTTATCCCACAAAACATTTCACTATGCAATGAATAGGGCGTTTCAAATGACATATTATTGTAATATACATGCAATAAAAATATAGTTTGACTTTTTATGTACAGTACATTTTCCTCTCTGGCAGCGCCCCCTGCTGTCTATCCCTCTAGTCCACCTTCTCCCGCATTCAGTGGTGGACACATATGCTCAGTAGACTTCCTCCTCTCAGTGCCGGGGTAGTGATCTGATAGTGAAACGGTCCAGATACCTTTTATTTAATCATTCCTACTTCTTCAGTCATACAAATATACAGTTAGGTCCATATATATTTGGACACTGACACACATTTAGATTTTTTTACCTGTTTACTAAAACATATTTAAGTTATAGTTATATAATTGACATGGACATAAAGTCAAGTCATTAAAATTAGATGAAGGGTTTAGGAGTTTCAGCTCCTTTACATGTGGCACCCTGTTTTTAAAAGTAATTGGACAATTGACTCAAAGGCTGTTTCATGGTCCGGTGTGGGCAATTCCTTCATCATTTCATTCTCAATTAAGCACATGAAAGGCCTGGAGTTGATTTGAAGTGTGGTGCTTGCATTTTGAAGATTTTGCTGAGAAGTAAACATGCGGTCAACGGAGCTCTCCATGCAGGTAAAACAAGCCATCCTTCATCTGCCAAAACAGAAAAAACCCATTCGAGAAATTGCTACACTATTAGGAGTAGCAAAATCTACAGTTTGGTCCATCCTGAGAAAGAAAGAAAGCACTGGTGACCTCAACAATGCAAAAAGACCTGGACGCCCACGGAAGACAACAGTGGTGGATGATGGCAGAGTAATTACCATGGTGAAGAGAAACCCCTTCACAACAGCGACCAAGTGACCAACACTCTCCAGGATATCGGCGATCAATATCTAAATCTACCGTAAAGAGAAGACTGAATGAAAGTAACTACTGAGGGTTTACCGCACGGTGCAAGCCACTCATCAGCCTCAAGAAGAAGAAGGCCGATTGGACTTTGCTAAAAAAACATCTTAAAAAACCAGCACACTTCTGGAGGAACATTCTTTGGACAGATGAAACCAAGATCAACCTCTACCAGAATAGTGGAAAGAAAAAAGTATGGTGAAGGCGTGGTACAGCTCCTGATCCAAAGCTACCACATCATCTGTAAGACACGGCAGAGGCAGTGTGATTCTTGGGCATGCATGGCTGCCAGTGGCACCGGGTCCCTAGTGTTTATTAATGGTGGGACACAGGACAGAAGCAGCCGGATGAATTCTGGGGTTTTCAGAGACATACTGTGTGCTCAAATCCAACCAAACTGATTGGTCGGCGTTTCATATTACAGATGGTCAATGACCCAAAACATAAAGCCAAAGCAACCCAGGAGTTTATTAAAGCAAAGAAGTGGAATATTCTAGAATGGCCGAGTCACCGGATCTGAACCCAATAGAGCATTTCACTGGTTAAAGACTAAATTTCAGACAGAAAGACCCAGAAACAGAAACTGAAAACCGCGGCAGTAAAGGCCGAGCATTAAAAAGGAGGAAACACAGCGTTTGGTGATGTCCATGGGTTCAGGACTTCAGGCAGTCACTGCCAACAAGAGTTTTCAACCAAGTATTAGAAATTAACATTTTATTTACATTTATTTTATTTGGCCAATTACTTTTGAGCCCCTGAAATGAAGGGATTGAGTTTAAAAAATGCTTTAGTTCCTTACATTTTTATGCAATCATTTTGTTCAACCGACTGAATTAAAGCTGAAAGTCTGAACTTCAACTGCATCTGAATTGTTTTGTTCAAAATCCATTGTGGTAATGTACAGAACAAAGATTAGAAAGATGTTGTCTCTGTCCAAATATATATGGACCTAACTGTAGCTCTGTCTCTCTCTAGACAGTGGAGAAGGAAATATGGGCATTGCTTGTGTAATGATATTTATTAGTGGAATCGCTGGGATTGTGTGTGAAGGACTAGTGTAGTTTTTAGGTAGGGGAGGAGGACAGAAGAACAGAACTGTGGCAACTGGAGAGAAATAGGGTTAGCAAGAGCTGCAATGCACTCCTTGCCTGATGCAAAAAAAAAAAAGTCTGAGCTGCGGAATTTAGTAGCGCTATATAAGTGCATACAATATATATACTGTAAATATATATATATATATATATATATATATATATATATATGTAATGAGCTGCTGCCCACCCACCTAATGGGAAGAGACCAGAGCTGGAAAGGGGTGAGAAAAAAGAGATAAGGGGTGCATTACTGCAGATTTTTTTTAAATCTGTTTTATTACCCTTTTTTCCCTATTAGAACCTTTATTGGGGGGACATTTTATAATAGCTTTGTTCAGTTTGTGACCTTTATAGCTAAATTTAAAAGTTATTCCCAGTGAAATTTTTAAGTGGAATTGCATACTGGCAGTAAAAAAGCAACTGTACTAAGAGACAACCTCTGAGGGAGAGTTGACAGTTGGTTTAGGACTAGAGTTGAGCGAACACCTGGATGTTCGGGTTCGAGAAGTAAGGCCGAACTTCCCAAAAATGTTCGGGTTCGGGATCCGAACTCGACCCGAACTTTATCCCGAACCCCATTGAAGTCAATGGGGACCCGAACTTTTGGGCACTAAAAAGGCTGTAAAATAGTCCAGGAAAGGGCTAGAGTCGTGCAAAAGGCAGCAAAATGTAGGTAAATCCCCTGCAAACAAATGTGGATAGGGAAATGAATTAGAATAACATAAAATAAATAAAAATTAAGCAATATCAATTGGAGAGAGGTCCCATAGCAGAGAATCAGGCTTCAAGTCACCCACCAATGGAGAAGGCCACTTTCATTTATTTAGGCTCCAGCACCCAGAGATCGCATAGCAGAGAATCAGGCGTCATGTCACCCACCAATGGAGAAGCCCAATTTCATTTATTTAGGCCCCAGCACCCAGAAAGAGGACAGAGGTCGCTTAGCAGAGAATTAGGCGTCATGTCACCCACCAATGGAGCAGGCCACTTTTCGATAATTAGGCCCCTGGCACCCAGACAGAGGAGGGAGGTTGCATAGCAGAGAAACAGGCTTCATGTCATCCAGCAATAGAGAAGGCCACTTTTAGTTATTTAGGCCCCAGCACCCAGACAGAGGACAGAGGTCGCATAGCAGAGAATCAGGCATCATGTCACCTACCACTGGAACAGGCCACTTTCAGATAATTAGGCCCCTGGCACCTAGACGGAGGAGGAGGTTCATTCAACTTTTGGTTGCACTGCAAAATAATGTCACCTACCAACCCAGCATAAACCGTAGACGCGGGACTAAACCGAAACAAACCCAAAAACACCAGGACCCACATCTTAATCAAACTCAATATTTTATTAAATCCATAATACTAAAGCAATGGCCGGACTGGGGGGGGGGACAGGGCCCCCCCCCTTTGAAGGGAGGCCAACATGACAGGGGTTTGGGTTAGGGAGCCCGGGAAGGGTGGTTGGAAGAGGCGGTCCTGGGGGCTGGGCGGGATAGAAAAGGGGAGTGCTAGGGTATCAGGAGCTAGGGATTGGGTAGTTAGTTTGAAGGGGCGGAGTATAAGGGGTTAAATTGTGTGCAGAAGGGAAGCGGCGCCATTTTAGGTACAGGAAAAGTACAAGCTGGCCGGCGAGTACCTGTCATGGAGCTGGAGGCGGCGATCTCTGAGTTGAGGGCGGCGGCGGAGGTTCGTGGGTCTGCATGGGCCCAGGAGCAGGTGCGGGTGCTGCTGCGGGGGGTGGCTGAGGCCCCCGTTTTGCCTCAGTCTCGGGCGGTCCGGCCGCGGCGGGCCCGCCCGCCGGCGCGCTACAGCCCAAATGCCTCACCCCCCCGGGCTCAGCGCCGGACACGGAGCCCTTCTGAGGACCCTCCACGCCGGGAGCCGGTGGTGCCAGCTCCTTCCGAACGGCCCCGGCGTGGGAGGAATCCGATTTGTAGGCGGAGCCCGAGGGGTGGCCGGCCTCGGCCACCTCGTGATGTCGGCAGGCGCAGCGAGGGAGCGGGACCAGGAGCGGCGGGCGCCTCTATCACCCTCGGCGGGGAGGCGGCCCCCCAGCGGGGGAGAGTTACTGGGAGGAGCGGGGCTGCTGCCAGGGATGAAGACGTCGGCAGCAGGCCCCAGGCAGAGCGGGAGAGTGCTAGCCCCGCCCACCGATCGGGGAGTGAGACGCCTTCGGCCCCTTGCGTCTCTGGTCTGGCCCGGGCCAGGGGACGGGGTGAAGATGTGGAAGCCCCTGCCCCCTTCCCTGCCAGCTCGGTTGCGTCCAGGGGGCAGGGTGAAGGTGGCGACTTCCTGGCTGCAGTGCAGGTTCCGGAGCGGAGGGATGGCGTTGCCCCTGGACGTGGCTTCCCCAGGGGGCAACATGACGACGTCGCAGAAGGATTGTCGGGACGTCCGGAGACTGGATCTGCGGCTGATGGGAACACAGCACCCAGGCAGCCAGGTGAGATTGCATGGGGATCTGTAGCGCAGGTGGTGCAGGGATTGGGGGCCGGGGCGGGGGCTGGGTCGCAGGTGGATTTGAGCCGGGGATTGGGTCAGTTGTTGGGGGGCCTGGCGGGTTTGGTGGCTGGTTGGGGTGTGGGGGGTGCATCGCCGGCGCAGGCTTGGGGGGTGCCTGGGCCGTCGGGGGCGGCGGGATCGGCGGGGATTCGCGGGGGGCTTTGCCAGGGGCGGGTGTGTCCGTGGAAACCCAGGCAGGGGGCGGTGCGGGGGAGACCGGGGAGCGATTGGATGACAGGGCTAAGGGTGAGGTGTATGTGTGTTTTGAGGGGCCGTTGGGGGCCCACTTGAAGCATGAAGTGCGGGAGCGGATATGGAAAGGGGACTATGTAGAGATTTTTTCCTTGCTTCCCCTTGAGCGGTTTAATCTAGATAGGGCGGGAAAAGATGAGGGTAAGAAAGAGGAGGAGGAGAAGCGGCGTTATCGGTTGATACCGAGGACGTTTGCGAATTGGCTGCAGGCGTTCGCGATATTGGCGAGCGTGATCGGGGAGAAGGCGCCGGAACATTGCTCTGCGTTGTTTTGTTACCTGGATGCTATTGGGGAGGCTTACCGGATCTATGGGGGCGTGGCGTGGCTGCGTTATGACGAGCAATTCCGTCAGCGGAAAGCGGTCCGCCCGGATATGCGTTGGGATCACAAGGACATTGCCTTGTGGTTGAAGGTGACCGCACCTGTTCGTTCGGGTCAGCCCTTTCGGGGGGAGGGGACCTCTGGGGGGGGCGTTTTCAACACGGCGGCCGCATCAGCGAAGGGGCTGTGTTTCGCATTCAATGAGGGCAACTGTCGGTTCGGAGTCAAGTGCAAGTTTAAGCACGAGTGCTCTGGGTGTGGGGGAAATCATGGGGCGGCCCGCTGCTTTCGGGGGGGTAGGCAAAGAGGGGTGAGGGTAATAGCAAGGGGAGTGACGCCAATTCGTCTGGCAAGGATGGCGCCCTTTCTCGATAGGTATCCAGATGGGGCGGCGGCGGCGTTGATTAGGGCTGGGTTTTCGGAGGGGTTTTGGATCCCACACGTGCCAGGGGGAGCATTTTTGTTGGATAGGAATTTGCGGTCGGCCAGGGAGCATCCGGGTGTGGTGTCGGAAAAGCTGGAAAGGGAGGTGGCGTTGGGGAGGATGGCGGGGCCGTTTTCGACTCCGCCGTTTGAGAATTTGCGGGTGTCCCCGTTAGGGGTCGTGCCCAAGCGTGAGCCGAATAAATTTCGGCTCATACATCATCTGTCCTTTCCGCGGGGTTCTTCAGTGAACGATGGGATTGACCCGGAGTTGTGCTCCGTGGTTTACACCTCTTTTGACACGGCTGTCGCGTGGGTGAAACGTTTTGGGGCGGGGGCGTTGTTAGCTAAGGTTGACATTGAGGCGGCTTTCCGGTTGCTTCCGGTCCACCCTGATTGTCATCATTTGTTAGGCTGTTTTTGGAATGGGGGGTTTTTTGTTGACCGGTGCCTGCCCATGGGTTGTTCTTTGTCCTGCGCTTATTTCGAGACGTTCAGTACGTTTCTGGAATGGGCGGTTGTGGATTCATCGGGTTGTGAGTCTTTGATTCATTACTTGGATGATTTCCTGTGCATTGGGCCTCCTGGGTCGCGGGTCTGTGGGTTATTGTTGGAAACGTTGCGGTCGTTGTTTGCGGCCTTTGGGGTCCCGCTGGCGTCTGAGAAGACGGTTGGCCCGGTGACGGAGTTGAGTTTCTTGGGGATTGTGATAGATTCGGTTAGAATGGAGTGTCGCTTGCCGGCGGATAAATTGGAGGATCTGAAAGGGGTGGTAGCGAGGGCTCAGCGGTCTAGGAAATTGCAGTTGAGGGACCTTCAGTCGTTGTTGGGGAAGCTCAACTTTGCTTGCCGGATCATGCCGATGGGTAGGGTGTTTTGCAGGCGATTGGCAGGGGCAACAGCGGGGGTGGAGGCCCCGCATCATTTTATTCGGTTGGGTAAGGAGTTGCGAGCGGACTTGCAGGTTTGGGGCTCCTTTTGGAGACTTATAACGGTCGCTCGTTGTTTGTGGGGAATGTGGTTGAGGCGTTTGATTTCGAATTGTTCACGGATGCGGCGGGGGTTCAGGTTTCGGTGCGTTTGTGGGGGTCATTGGTGTGCAGGTAGTTGGCCGGTGGCGTGGGTGGAACGGGGTTGGGTGAGGAACTTGGCTTTGTTGGAATTATTTCCGATAGTATTGGCCGTTGTGTTATGGGGGATCGTTTTGAATAAGAAGGTGCGGTTTCACTGCGATAACCTGGGGGTGGTTCAGGCCATCAATGGGTTGTCGGCGTCGTCTCCCTTGGTGGTGCGGCTTCTCCAGCGTTTGGTATTAGAGTGTCTTTCGCTTAATGCTTGGGTGGTGGCGGTGCATGTGCCCGGGGTGGAGAATTGTATTGCTGATGCCCTTTCTCGTTCGCAGTGGGACCGGTTTCGGCGGCTGGCTCCGGAGGCAGACGCGGCGGGCGTGGAATGTCCAGCTTGGCTGTGGGATCTGTTGGAGGAGCGGTGACCGAACTCCTTCGGGATTCCTTGGCGCCCGGTACGTGGGCATTGTATGGGAGGGCCTGGAGTTGCTGGGAGGCTTGGTGTGGGAGATTGGGCGCGGGTCCCGGGGAGTTGGAGCTTGCTTTGTTGTTGTTTGTGGGTCAGTGTAGGGAGGAGGGATGGTCGGTCAGTAAAATCAACGGTTATATTGCGGGTTTGGCGTTTGGTTTTCGTTTACGGGGGTTGCAGGACTTGACTAAGTCGTTTTTAGTGGTACAGGCCTTGAGGGGGTGGCGACGTTTGAGGACAGGTGGGGATTCCCGGAGACCGGTGTCGTTTACGTTGTTGCTGGATTTGGGTCGGCAGTTGGAGTCTGTTTGTACCTCGGTGTGGGAGGTCAGGCTGTTCCAATTGGCTTTCTCTTTAGCGTTTTTTGGGGCGTTGCGCTTGGGGGAGCTGGTTTGTCCTTCTGTGCGTCGCTTGGGGGGCTTGTTGAAGGAGGATGTTGATCTGTTTCCTGATAGGGTGGAGTTTTTGATTCGGCGGTCAAAGACAGATCCCGAAGGGAGGGGGAAGAAAGTGGTTTTGTTTCAGGTTGAGGGCTGTCGTATGTGCCCGGTCCGGTTTGAGGGAGTTGGGTTTGGGGGCCGTGAGTAGTGCGGGTCCGCTGTTAGTGCATGAAAACGGGTCGTTTTTGTCCCGTTTCCAGTTCTCGGCCGTGTTTCACAGGTGTTTGGATCGTCTGGGGTTGGATAGGGCGGGATTCACTAGCCATTCATTTCGGATTGGGGCGGCCACCGAAGCGGCTCGGTTGGGTTTGGGTGAAGAGGTCATTCGGCGGATTGGGCGCTGGGAATCGGCGCGGTTTAAGTCTTATATCCGGCTGGATCGTTTATAAGTGCCTGGTTTACTGGTCTGGGGAGATTGCATGATTAATGGTGGGGTTGTTGTGTTTTCTCGTTTCAGGTGCGGGGCCCGCTTTAGTCTGGATACTCGGGCATTCGTACGTCTGCTGGGGGGCCGTTCGGGCAGCGGTTCGGCCGGACAGTCAGCAGCTGGATTTTTCGCGGGAGTCGGCTGTGGTGAGATGGCTGGGCAAGGGGGGTATGGTTTGGAGTGGGGTGTTGCCTGAGGTGCATAGGTTTGTGAGGTTGGACAGGGCGCCGAATGTGTTAGTGATTCACGCGGGGGGTAATGATTTGGCGGCCAGGCCAATCAGGGAGCTGGTGAGGGACATTAAGTGGGATATGTTGAGGTTGTGGTAGTTGTTCCCTGGGTTGGTGACCGTTTGGTCGGATATAATTCCGAGGCAGGTGTGGCGGGAGGCCTGATCGGTGGAGGCGGTGAATAGGGCCCGGATTAAAGTAAATCGGGCGGTAGGTCGGTTTATGGCCAGGAATGGGGCAGTGGTGGTGCGGCATAGGGATTTGGAGGGTGGCGTTGGGGCTTTCTGGAGAGCTGATGGGGTGCATCTTAATGCTGTGGGGTTGGACATGTGGTGCTTGGCGCTGCAGGAGGGTATTGAAGTGGCCCTAAGAATGTGGAGGAACGCGCAGCGTTAAGGGGTCAAAGCTGCGCGTCGTGGCGGGGTGAGGGGGAGTTCCTTGGAGTTGGGTACTGAGGAGCTTGAGGACATTGGGAGGGCCCCATGGTGGGGGCTGGACTCCCATGGTGGGCGAGCTATGGTGGTGGACCGAGTGGGGCCCATTCGGTGGTGCCTCCGAGCTGGGGCTAACGGCTGGAGGCAAGTGGGCATACACTCGGTTCGGCAGCTCGTGGTTTTATGGGGCTCCAAGGACCTCCCCCTATCTGGGGAGGTTATGGTTATTTATGGTTATTTATGGTTATTTATGGTTATTTATCGGTATTGTATTAATAAAACGGCTGCTGTGGCCATTACATTCCAGTCTGGTGTCTGAGTCTTATTGGGTTGGGGTTGTCAAAGGGGTGGGGATGTAATGGTAAAGATTTGGCAGCAAGAGGTATGCCCGGGGTAAGAGAGCAAAATTTAGGTGGCGGGGCTCCCGTCGCATAGCCAATACCCCGGTCAAGACATATACTTGTATAAATATGAATGATACAGTAATAGGGAGCGTACAACACCTCACAAATGTAACACTGCTGGTGATATAGATACCCTCAGTACATCCCATACGCACAGAAGAGTATTACAAGCCCAAAATGTCAATGTGAATTAAGATACTACAATAGTCAGGCATAAGCTAATACAAACAAAGTGCTAATTAGGAAAAATCCTGGAACTCACCGTCGGGGTGTGTGGCACTGCTTGGTGAGTTCCAGGATTTTTCCTAATTAGCACTTTGTTTGTATTAGCTTATGCCTGACTATTGTAGTATCTTAATTCACATTGACATTTTGGGCTTGTAATACTCTTCTGTGCGTATGGGATGTACTGAGGATATCTATATCACCAGCAGTGTTACATTTGTGAGGTGTTGTACGCTCCCTATTACTGTATCATTCATATTTATACAAGTATATGTCTTTAGTATTATGGATTTGATAAAATATTGAGTTTGATTAAGATGTGGGTCCTGGTGTTTTTGGGTTTGTTACTGCAAAATAATGGTAAAATTAAAAAAAGAGGATTCAATAAAGAAGTGCCCCGGAGTACAAGAATATATGGTTGAGGGGGAGGCAGTTATAAATGTCTATTCTGCACAAGGGATGGACAGGTCCTGTGGGATCCATGCCTGGTTAATTTTTATGAACGTCAGCTTGTCCACGTTGGCTGTGGACAGGCGGCTGCGTTTGTCAGTAATGACGCCCCCTGCCGTGCTGAATACACGTTCAGACAAAACGCTGGCCACTGGGCAGGCCAGCACCTCCAAGGCATAAAAGGCTAGCTCTGGCCACGGGGACAATTTGGAGACCCAGAAGTTGAATGGGGCCGAACCATCAGTCAGTACGTGGAGGGGTGTGCACACGTACTGTTCAACCATGTTAGTGAAATGCTGCCTCCTGCTAACATGTTCCATATCAGGTGGTGGTGCAGTTAGCTGTGGCATGGTGACAAAACTTTTCCACATTTCTGCCATGCTATCCCTGCCCTCAGAGGAGCTGGCCGTGACACTGCTGCGTTAGCGACCTCTTGCTCCTCCTCTGCCTTCACCTTGGGCTTCCACCTGTTCCCCTGTGACATTGGGGAATGCTCTCAGGAGCGCGTCTACCAGCGTGCGCTTGTACTCGCGCATCTTCCTATTACGCTCCAGTGCAGGAAGTAAGGTGGGCACATTGTCTTTGTACCGGGGATCCAGCAGGGTGGCAACCCAGTAGTCCGCACACGTTAAAATGTGGGCAACTCTGCTGTAGTTGTGCAGGCACTGCAGCATGTAGTCGCTCATGTGTGCCAGGCTGCCCAGAGCTGTCCTCTGTGGGAGGCATATTGTCATCGTCCTCCGTATCCCCCCAGCCACGCACCAGTGATGGGCCTTAGCTGTGTCGGGTGCCAACCCGCTGTGAACCAGCTTCATCCTTATCCTCCTCCACCTCCTTCTCATCCTCCTCGTCATCCAGTAGTGGGCCCTGGCTGGCCACATTTGTACCTGGCCTCTGCTGTTGCAAAAAACCTCCCTCTGAGCCACTTCTAAGAGACTGGCCTGAAAGTGCTTGAAAAGACCCCTCCTCCTCCTCCTCCTCCTCCTCCTGGGCCACCTCCTCTTCCATCATCGCCCTAAGTGTTTTCTCAAGGAGACATAGAAGTAATTATTTTTGGTTAATTGTAAAGCTGATAACGGTGTCATCGCCACTGGCCATGTTGGTGAAGTACTCGAAACAGCGAAACAGGGCACACAGGTCTCGCATGGAGGCCCAATCATTGGTGGTGAAGTGGTGCTGTTCAGCGTGCTGCAGCTGAAACTCCACCATGGCCTGCTGCTGCTCGCACAGTCTCTCCAGCATGTGCAAGGTGGAGTTCCACCTGGTGGGCACGTCGCATATGAGGCGGTGAGCGGGAAGGCGGAAGTTCCGCTGTAGCGCAGACAGGCGAGCAGCGGCAGAATGTGAACGCCGGAAGCGCGCACAGACGGCCCGCACTTTATGCAGCAGCTCTGACATGTTGGGGTAGTTGTTAATGAACTTCTGCACCACCAAATTCAGCACATGCACCAGGCAAGGAATGTGCGTCAAACCGGCTAGTCCCAGAGTTGTGACGAGATTTCGCCCATTATCGCACACCACCAGGCCGGGCTTGAGGCCCACCGGCAGCAACCACTCGTCGGTCTGTTGTTCAATACCCCGCCACAACTCCTGCGCGGTGTGGGGCCTGTCCTTTAAACATATGAGTTTAAGAACGGCCTGCTGACGTTTACCCCGGGCTGTGCTGAAGTTGGTGGTGAAGGTGTGTGGCTGACTGGATGAGCAGGTGGAAGAAGAGGAGGAGGAAGCCGAGTAGGAGGAGGGGGCAAAGAATGATGCCCTGCGATCCTTAACGGCGGAAGGACGTGCGCCAAAGAACTCTCCGCCTGGGGCCCAGCCGCCACTACATTTACCCAGTGTGCAGTTAGGGAGATATAGCGTCCCTGGCCGTGCTTACTGGTCCAGGTATCTGTGGTTAGGTGGACCTTGCCACAGATGGAGTTGTGCAGTGCACACTTGATTTTATCAGATACTTGGTTGTGCATGAAAGGCACGGCTGTCTTGGAGAAGTAGTGGCGGCTGGGAACAACATACTGTGGGACAGCCACCACCATCAGCTGTTTGAAGCTGTCTGTGTCCACCAGCCTGAATGACAGCATTTCAAAGGCCAGTAGTTTAGAAATGCTGGCATTCAGGCCCAGGGCTTGAGGGTGGCTAGGTGGGAATTTACACTTTCTCTCCAAGGTTTGTGAGATGGAGAGCTGAACGCTGCCGTGTGACATGGTAAAGATGCTTGGTGACGGTGGTGGTGGTGTCGGTGGCACATCCTCTGTTTGGTGGGCGGCAGGTGCCCACATTCCTCCCGAGGCGGAGGAAGAGGCCGAGGCAGCAGCAAGAGAGGGAGCAGGGGGAGCCTGAGTGAGTTCCTTGCTTTTAAGGTGTTTACTCCACTGCAGTTCATGCTTTGCATGTAGATTCCTGGTCATGCAGGTTGTGCTAAGGTTCAGAACGTTAATGCCTCGCTTCAGGATCTGATGGCACAGCGTGCAAACCACTCGGGTCTTGTCATCAGCACATTGTTTGAAGAAGTGCCATGCCAGGGAACTCCTTGAAGCTGTCTTTGGGGTGCTCGGTCCCTGGTGGCGGTGGCCAGTAGCAGGTGAACTCTCTTGGCGGCGGCTGTTCTGCTTTTGCCCCCTGCTCCCTCTTTTGCTACGCTGTTGGCTCGGTCTCACCACTGCCTTTTCCTCTGAACTATGAAAGTCAGTGGCACGACCTTCATTCCATGTGGGGTCTAGGACCTCATCGTCCCCTGCATCGTCTTCCACACAGTCTTCCTCCCTGACCTCCTGTTCGGTCTGCACACTGCAGAAAGACGCAGCAGTTGGCACCTGTGTTTCGTCATCATCAGAGACGTGCGGACTCCGATGAGGTGGTATTCCCATGTCCTCATCATCAGGAAACATCAGTGGTTGTGCATCAGTGCATTCTGGGTCTTCCACCACTGCGGAAGGGCTAGGTGGATTCCCTTGGGAAACCCTGCCAGCAGAGTCTTCAAACAGCATGAGAGACTGCTGCATAACTTGAGGCTCTGACAGTTTCCCTGATATGCATGGGGGTGATGTGACAGACTGATGGGCTTGGTTTTCAGGTGCCACCTGTGCGCTTTCCGCAGAAGACTGGGTGGGAGATAATGTTGTGAACAGGCTAGATCCACTGTCGGCCACCCAATTGACTAGCGCCTGTACCTCTGTACCTGCTCAGGCCTTACCATCCTCAGAACGGCATTGGGCCCCACCAAGTATCGCTGTAAATTCTGGCGGGTACTGTAACCTGAGGTAGTTGGTTCACTAGGACGTGTGGCTGTGGCAGAATAGCCACGTCCCCTCCCAGCACCAGAGGGTCCACTAACACCACCACTACCGCATCCGCGTCCCTTACTAGATGTTTTCCTCATTGTTACCTTCACCAAGCATCACAATAAGAAAAAAAATATTTTGCCCAATGTATTGATTTCAAATTCAGGCCTTTTTTTACAGGCACCTAACACTATCTGCCTATTAATTTATGTACCCTATTACACTAATCCAGGCACAGCATTAACCACTGATTTAGGCGAATATCAATTGTAGGCCTAGTATTTAGGCCCTGGATGAAAGGTATCCTTTTATGGACAGATTTATACTTGGAGATGCACAGTAGCGTGTGAAAAAATATGTAGGATTATGCCTTCAGCAATTGTATTTTAACACTTTGTGTAATATACCCTTTAACGGACAGAAATACACTTAGAGATGCACGGTAGCGTGTGAAGTTATTGAGGATGACCCTCTCAGCACTTGTATATATACCTTGAGTGTAATATACCCTTTTACGGACAGAAATACACTATGAGATGCACAATAGTGCGTGCAGATTTACAGGATTATGCTTTCAGCAATTGTAATGTAACACTTTTTGTAATATACCCTTTTACGGAAAGAAATATACTTGGAGATGCACGCTAAGTGTAATTTACCCTTTTACGGACAGATTAACAATTGGCCTGCAACAGCTGGAACACCAGATTCAGGGTATTGCTATATTGGCACGTGAATTTCACCCCAGAACAAAAATTTTCTTTTGACGGATACTATTAAACTTTGCCAGCCACAGCTGAAACCACTGATTTATGGTATTGCTATTCTGGCATTTGAATTTAACACCAGCAAAAAATATACCCTTTTACGGTCAGATTTAAACTAGGCCTGCAACAGCTAGAACTCCAGATTCAGGGTATTGCTATTTTGGCAATTAAATTTCACCCCAGAACAAAATCTATCCTGTGACGGACACTATTAAACTTGGCCAGCCACAGCTAAAACCACAGATTTATGGTATTGCTATTTTGGCAATTGAATTTTATCCCAGAAAAAAATATATCCTTTGCCGGACAATATTAAACTTGTCCAGCCACAGCTGGAACACCAGATTTACGGTATTTCTATTTTTGCAACTGTATTTCACCCCAGAAAATAATATATCCTATGACGGACACTATGAAAATTGTCCAGTCACAGCTGGAACACCAGATATACGGTATTGCTATTTTGGCAATTGAATTTCACCCCAGAAAAAAATCTATCCTTTGCCAGACAGCAGACAGTATTACACTTGGCTAGCCACAGCTGGAACACTAGATTTAGGGGATTGCTATTTTGGCAATTGAATTTAACCCCTTAATAAAATATAGAAATTTCTATCCTGAGTTTCTAGGGGTGACAATAAGCACAGCCAAGCCCCTGATGTAGGATATAGCAAAAAAAAACACTAGTATTGATGGATTGATGGACTTGGTGGCAGCTTGTGCTGGTGCACCACAAGACACAAAATCGCCGCCGATCACCCCAGAAAAAAGTGACAGAAAAACGCTCTGTGAAGCCTAAAAACCAGTGAGCAGTTAACTAGTAGAAGTTGAATGATTCACAGCTGTAGATCTATCTGTTCATTAGGTGTTTTTGCTGAGTTTTCCCAGCCTAATCTCGCCCTCACAGAAGCTGCGTCCTCTCCCTACACTAATCAGAGCAGAGTGACGGGCGGCGCTACATGACTCCAGCTTAAATAGAGGCTGGGTCACATGCTGCACTTTGCCAATCACAGCCATGCCATTAGTAGGCATGGCTGTGATGGCTTCTTAGGGCAAGAAGTAAAATGCTAGCTGATTGGCTGCTGTGCAGCCCTTCAGAAAGCGTGAAGAAATCGCCGAACAATTGATCCGAACCCGAACTTCCCTCTTTCTGTCCTAAACTCACCAAACACAGTTAAACTGTAAACAAAAATCAATAATAAAATGACTAGTGCTCCACTATTGGTGCAGTATCCCAGAACCGGGTAACTGTAAATTGTTGAAATGTTATGTTGCCAAGTGAAATGTTGTGACTAGGGATGAGCGAATTGACAAAGTTGATTCGCATAAAACTTAGTTCTAATTCTGTATGGAGCAGGGGAGTCTAACTGAGGAAGACAGAGAACCTACTTGTACAAGCTCCTCAGAGCTAGTCCTCAGCACAAAGAAAGTTCATCTCTAAGACAATTTACAGCCAATGAAGCAACTTTATCAAAATTGCTTCAGCGAGAACGAGAAACCAGAAGGTCCAGAAACAACAAGGTTGTCCATTGGACTCAGACAGCAAGGTATTGTGCACGTTTATGGCACAGAGACCTTACAGCTGTGAGAGGGAACATTGGTAATTTACCCTTCCATACTGTGGGATAGATTGGCCAGCTTTATCTTAGTTCTGTACCCCTCTGCAGACACACTTACAAGAAACCTTGTTGTATGCCTAAGGTTCTGCAGAGAGAGGGAGAGAAGGGTACTACAACCCCCATCATTGCTGCTGTTTGGGAAAGATTTGTACTGTGATCTACCTGGAACTGTGCCTTGTTACTGTTGGACATACTACTACTCCTATTCTGCAAAGGAGACTTATTGATATCAACCAGCCTAGTTACTAACTCATCCATTATCTGCCGGCCACTTCAGCTGCACCCTGCCAAAACACTTAACATCAAAGCCACCCCAACTACCACCAGTCAGAAGACCTAATACCAGGTGTGATGATGTGTACAGTATAAGTGCTGGGAGGTGTGTATATCCCACCCAGATACCTCAGTGGGGTGAGATAACTTAAATCCAGAAAGCTGCAGTGTTTTCAGCAAAGTGTAGTTTGCGGAGACAGTTTTGTCTACAATAGTAATGGAAAGGTTGTTTTAAGGGGACTAACACCTGGACTGTGGCATGCCGGAGGGGGATCCATGGCAAAACTCCCATGGAAAATGACGTAGTTGACGCAGAGTCGGGTTTTAATCCATAAAGGGCATATATCACCTAACAGTCCTAAATTGTTTGGAATAACATGCTTTAAAACATCCATTGTGTGTATACGATCAGATATGATGTTGTATCGATCAGGTAGTGTAAGGGTTACGCCCACTTCACAGTGACAGACCAAACTCCCCGTTTAACGCACCGCAAACAACCGCAAACAGTCCATTTGCACAAGGTTGGATACCAAGCTAGCCATGTCCCGTTCCTTGTCCTCACTGAAGTCATTAAAGGTCTCTTCCTCCACCCAGCCACCTATAACACCAAGGGTCCCCGAAAGGTGACAACAAGCCCCCTGGGACGCTTGCTGTGGTTGGTCTTCCACCTACTCAAAGCCACCTTCCTCCTCTGACTCCTCTTCTTCAGACTCCTCTCTCTGCGTTGCCGCAGTTCCAGCAATCAACGACGACAAGGCTGCTTCTGGTGGTGATGGTGACCACAACTCTTCCTCTTCATGCTCATCTATGGCCTGATCCAGCACTCTTCGCAGGGCACGCTCCAGAAAAAGCACATATGAGATAAGTCGATGATGTTGCCTTGGGTTTGACTGACCAGGTTTGTCACCTCCGCAAAAGGACGCATGAGCCTACAGCCATTGTGCATGAGCGTTTAGTAACACGGCCAAAAAATACCCAGCTCCGCAGAGGCTGTCCTCTTTTTTTTAAATTAAAAAAATCTGTTCTTACCAGTTTAATCTCTGTTTTGTCCCCTATCAGGGGCCGGTGTATGGAATAGATTTTAGGAACCGGGAGATGGAAAGAGATGATTGGTCGGTCCTCTTACTTCCAATTTGGGGCACTGCGCGTGCGCCGCGCAATGTACTATGCCACCAATACAAATAGAGTGAACTACTATTCTTACCATTTTAATCTTTGTTAAGTCCCCTATCAGGGGACGTGTATTGAATTGGATCCTTGCATGGGGAGATAGAGAAAAAAGCTTGCTCTGTCCGCTTCCTTCTAGTATAGGCACTTGCGATGGAATTTGCCACCAATGCAACTAGTGTTAACTAAGTACTATTCCTATCAGTTTAATCTCTGTTTTGTCCCTTATCAGGGCCAGGGCCAGTGTAGTGAATAGATTTTTAGAACCGGGAGATGGAAAAAGACCCATGCTCGGTCCGCTTCGTTTGAACTTTAGGTCACTGCGCGTGCACCGTGCAATGTACTGTGACACCCTATATGAGTGGTGGGCAGTGGGCACAGTACAGTCTGTGGGCCTGACACACACTGGCAGGCAACTGCATTTATATTAAAGGGTAAAAATTAAATGACTTTTTTATCTGCAAGGTACTGTGCCACCATATATAAGTGGTGTGCACACAGTACAGTCTGTGGGCCTGCGGCCTCTCACACACGGGCAGGCAACTGCAATATATATATATATAAAAAATAAAAGCAGACTGATGTACCAGCCCTAAAAAGGGCTTTTTGGGGTGCTGTCAGGACGCTGTCCTTACAGCAGATGGCCCCTTTCACACGAGCGAGTTTTCCGCGCGGGTGCAATGCGTGACGTGAACGCATAGCAACCGCACTAAATCCTGACCCATTCATTTCAATGGGTCTGTGTACATGAGCATTTTTTTTTTCACGCATTACTTGTGCGATGCGTGAAAATCGCAGCATGTTCTATATTCTGCGTTTTTCACACAGCCCTAACCCCATAGAAGTGAATGGGGCTGCGTGAAAAACACATTGCATCCGCAAGCAGGTGCGTTGCGTTTTTCACTGATGGTTGCTAGGAGATGCTGTTTGTAGCAACTGAACGCAAAAAAACTGAATGGCTTTGCCTGTGAAATCGCACAGTTTTCACTGAACGCATCCACAACGCATCCGGACCTAAGGCCCCATTCACACATCCGCAATTTTTGTCCGCATCCATTCCGCAATTCTGCAGAATGGATGCGGACCCATTGATTGTGAATGGGGCCGGACGTGATGCGGAGAGCACACTATGTGCTCTCTGTCTCCGCATTTGCAGAGCCGCGGCCCCGAACTTCCGGGTTTCGGCCCCGAAACATCCGTCCGCGACTTCGCAAAAGATAGAGCATGTCCTTTTCTTGTCCGCAGCCTGCGGACAAGAATAGGCATCTCTATGGGGAGTGCTGGCAAGGTGTGTCACAATATGGACGTGTGAATGGGGCCTAATCCGGACACGCTCGTGTGAAAGAGGCCGATGAGTCTTTGAGGACTGGAGTGGACACAGAACACTGGCCTAGCTAACACTTTTCCTATTAATTCAGCAGCAGCAGCACTCTCCCTGCTCTAACACTGCAGCTTCAGAATGAATCTAAGATGGATGCTGTCCTTGCTTTTTGATGGAGGTGGGAGGATCTGGGAGGGAGTGTATGCTGATTGGCTGGAATGTGTCTGCAGGGTCAAAGTTTGCTCAATGATAAAGTATAGGGGGCGAAGCCAACATCGCATATGTTCGCCCGCCGCGAACTGTTCACCGGCGAATAGTTCAAGACATCTCTAGCAGGAGGTGGGAGACTAGGGGCCCACCGGGGAGGTTCCCTGTGCCCCTGTGGGCCAGTCAGAGCCTGCCCGTAACTATGTGCTGTTCGCGGCACACACAGATGAATCAAGCCTAACCTTAGAATCCTAACATTTTAAAATCCAGTATCAAAGAGAGATTTCGGTCCAGAAGGGGCCGCTATCTGCCCTTACTGTGCACCCTTCTTTTCTATCTTGCATCCTTTGCTCCTCCTTGTATAATTATTTCTGCCAGCAATAGTCATTTTTTGCAGTATGTAGACATTTGGATAACTTGACCTGCATTTTTCACGAATATTGCCAAAAACGACTGTTTCCTTTCAGCACACACTACACCTCATCTGGAAAACATCTGGATTACTGAAGGTACAAAGAGACACATCAATCATTGAACATACTTTTTTTTAGTGAGGAAAATCAGAAGAATTTATTAAAGGCCTCCCACTAATGTACTAACATTCCTTTTGCTCCCCACTGTAGGAGCTGACGTTTTGTCGTCAGTGATCTCTCTTATATGTGAGGGTCATGTGCTCTGAAAAATACAAAAAAACAAAAAACCCTGGGAATGTTCCTGTAATACAAAGATGGAATAAAGGTGCAAAAATATTCTAAAAAAAAAACATGGGTGCAAGGAGAAAGCAAAAAAAAACCATGCACGTTTTCTCTGCTCAAATTCTTGTGCGGAAAAAAAACACAACATAACATAATACAGTGCCAGCAATGTGACTCGGCATGTCAGTTATTTGTGCGGTTCTCGTTTGGATTTTGCCCTTTTTAATACAAAGGTTAGATCTGCTGCAAAACCGCATCAAATCCGTACCAAAAACCGCAAGTAACACATTAACTTTTTGGTGCGAATTAGGTGTGGAAACGCCCAGAAATCCGCACGGAATTTCTGTTACATAGACCACAGCCTTGTGCCAGTATAAAAACATGTGGGTGTTTTTTTTTTGGCACCTGCGTTTTTTGAAAAAAAATAATTCTGGCATTTTCTGGAGGAAAAAAAGCTGTAAAAAATGCAAAAGTGTACTAATATACCAGGAAAAACTAACGTGTGAAAGCAGCCTTAGGGCTCATGCATGTGACCATTGTTTTAGTCAGCAAAAAATATGTATCGGATGCGGATCCATTTATTTCAATGTGGCCGCAAAAGATGCGTACAGCACTCCGTGTTTTTTTTTCCCCCATGTCACTATATGTATTAAAAAATACATAAATATATATATATATACTGTGTATGTATGTGTGAGATATATATATATATATATATATATATATATATATTATATATACATATTAATAAGGGCGGTTCGGGTACGGACCCATTCACTTCAATGGGGCCGCAAAAGATGCGAACAGTACTCCATTGCTCCTTTTCAAGGCCCCCCTAAAATTTTGCGGACAAGATTAGGCATTTCTATAAAGGGCCGTCCGTTACGTTCCGCAACTTGCGGAAGGCACACGGGCGGCATCCATGTTTTGTGGATTCGCACGTTTATGTGAACAAGCCCTAATCCTGAAGTTTTTGCACCGGTCTCTAGGTCTAATAATAGTTCATGATTTCCTGTTCTGCGCAGGTAACTTTTCAGTAGGTATTGCCTGAGGATAGGTCATCAATATTAAAAGTCCGGACAACCCCTTTAAGGGCGGCCATATTATAGTAAAGACATTCATTGATTCACTTAGATAAAAATGTTGGATTGACAGTTATGTTTCAGGCGGATATGTAAATGATTACAGCTGTGGCCTGATTAGACACTGGGTCTTACCCCAAGAGGGCGGAAAAGTGCTTCCCCAGCTGACCTGTAAAAAGACTCTCAGCGGCTACTTTTGGGCACTGGACGTCTTGGTAAGAGATGACTGTTAAACAGACCTCTCCAAGACATTTCTGCCCAGTTGACAGACCGGCGCACCACTAGACTGAGACAAGAGGACGCTTCGAAAATATTCCCTTTTGCGTGACTTAAAAAAAAAAAAAAAGTGGGTGGGGTTTGGTAGGATTGGGTGGAGCATACGTGGAAAAACATTACTTATGCCAGAAAACTGGCGTGGCTGTCGTAGATTTTAGTTTTTGACGCACCAAAATTATTACCCGCTTATAAACTTGGCTCATTTCGCGCAGTATATTTTTTATGAGGACCGCCCCACAGTTTACAGGGGAGGTTCATGTGAATGTTCCTATTATATACGTGGACAGAGAAAGAACCAGAACATAAAATACTGAGCTAAAAGAAGAATACCAACCCTAATATTTGTGTATTTGGGGCGGGGTGACTCCTTAAAGCCCAGCTGGGAAGAAGCAAGAAGGCGACGGCCGGCGTTGCTCAGTACTAGATGAGCGGCTGCGCCGTGTCTTGTCTTCGAGCTACTTTATAACAAATGTTAATCCGTAAGACATTTCACGCTGAGTAAAGATGTAATGTAATGGTCTCGCCGGGAGCTCGCTGCCATCTCTCATCCTCGCTGATATCATTCTCATTTTTATGGAATATTATATCATGGGCTATGATGAGAAATAGATTAAATGATTTCCATTAAGACTCCGGCCTCTTGTGATTCTCTGATCCTAATGTACACAATCCATCAACCTCCTGATCTAAAGAGAGAGAGAAACAGATACGATCTCCATAATAAACCGCAGAATGGCGGCCCTTCATCCATGGGGACCATCACCCCCATCATGCTTCAGTGTTCACGTGTTATTGGCCCAATGCCCGTCCAATCCAATTAACGAGATCATTTACCTATAATGATATTTTATGGCTCAAGCACATATTAAAAATCTTCTCCCATTTTGTGTATACAGCTCCCGTGCCAACATATGTGTTTCCATGGCAGTGGACTACAAACCAACCCTGTTTACAGTCATGTGTTACTCTTACCTCTGCCCTCTCTTTTTTACGAAGACTGGCGGGAGGCAATAAAATGGGCAATACAAACTTCGGCGCAGAAGTGACCACACTTGAAATAAAGATGATAAATCCATCTCCCAATAAAAGTGACCACACAATTTACTTCAAGGGGTTGTCTCATCTAAGACATTGGGGGCGTATATCATTAGGACCACCTCTGGTAGAATTCAATGGAGTGCTGCGCTAGGATATGCCACCAATGTCAGGTAGGTGCCGGTCTAGGATCCACATCTACGATATCTCCAAAATGGGCCACCGAAAGTGAAGGAGACCGTGCCTCGCATGTGCAGCTGCTCTCCATTAATTTCTATGGGATTTCTGAAAATAGCTGAGCAAGCGCGCTTCTTTGTTTTTGGAAATCTCATAGAAATGAATGGAGGGCGAATTGCACATGAGCAGACACCGCTCCAATCACTTCCAGGGTTCGGCCATTTTCGGCAGCCCCATAGAAATGGAGGACGGATGCTCTCCATTCACTTCCGGGATCCAGTTCTGGAGATAGGTGCAAGTACCGGAGGTGGTCCTAACATATCGTTGGGACCACCTCCGGGACTTGCACCTGTGTCCGGAACTGGACCAATGCCACCAATGTCTAAGATGAGAAAACCCCTTTAGGACAGAGCTGTTTTAGCGAATGCTTGTATAAAAATTATAACAATGCTGAAGAATCTTTTCTTGCACTCTGCCTTGTGCCGTAACTCTGCGATTCCTCCTGGAAATATATGTATATTCTGAAAACTGGGCATGACCTGTCCTAACACATTTGTGAGAGGGAATCGGAGACATGAGAAAAGGACTTGTAAATGTTTTGGTCTTTGTGCCTTGTCCATTTATATAGGGCACGCCTTTAACCTATGACCTTTAAATCCCAAATAATGCATACGACTCATTTATCACATCTTATCATGAATTTATAGATCAGATATGCCAGACGCTCCTTGTCCGGCGCTCATTTTCATTCCTGGCGCCTCTCATACACGACAATGATGAGAGAGTTCGCTGTTCCCTTTATTCAATAGGGTGTTTGATACACAACCTTACACTTTACTGATGTGCAGATTGTACCCAGAAAGCCTAGGGCCCCATAGCATGATTCAGAATGGGCCCCTCTGGCAGCTCTGCCGAATCTGCTCTGCAGTATACAGTGAGGTCCCTCTAGTGGCAGATGCATGTAACTGCTGGGACAGGAAGCAATTCAGTAGTGGCCTGCTCCAACACACATAGACGTTGCTGTAACATCTAACTCCAGCAGAGGGTGCCAGTCCTTGGTCAGGACAGGAGAGTGAGAAGGGAACACTGCTCCAGTGTGTGAAGGTATGGTTATATGCACACATGTACACACAATGGAGCAGTATTTCCTGCTCCAATGTGAGCACGTGTGTGCAAAGATCAGGGTGTAACTTAGTCTGAGCCAGAGCTGGGGAACAATTGCTGCCTAAGTGGAGTATTGGAGCCACACGAGGAGAAATTACAGCTTTATGGTCCTGGTGCCCTGGAGTACTGGCAGCAAATAGTCAGAACGGGCTCGATAACGGAGCTTATAAGATCCTGGGAAAATACAAGTCAGAGAACTGGAAAGTCGCGTCCCAGTGATCCGACATTCCCGGAGACGGGTGACTCGTGCATGGGGGGGGGGGGGGGGCTGACCCCAATGATTGGAATTGGGTTATTTGCAATCCAGTCTCCGCACCTTCTGCCACGTCTACCATCGGCCCCACGTGTCTTGCTAGTAAAATGGGTAGTGTTGAGCGAATCAAAGTTTCCGAAGTGGACTTCGATCCAAATTTCAGGGAAAATTTGATTTGCCACGAAGCCAAATTTCCTTGTGCTCCATGGTAATAAATAGATTTTCCCTGAAATATGGTCAAAAAAAAAATAAATTATACTCGCATCATCCGTTTGAGCGTGAAGATCCTGTGTGAAATCTCACGCATGGTGACCTATGACGTCGCCATGCCGGCCGGCATTATGACGTCCTCACGCGCCATGCAGGACTTTCAATCAAGGTGGCAGCGGCAGGCTCTTTGCACTCAAACGGAAGAGTTCAGTATGATTTTATTTATTTATTTTTGACAATGGGGGCATATCACTAGGATATGCCTCAATTGTCTGATAGGTGCGGCTCCCATCTCTGGGACCCGCACCTACAATCAGAACGGAAGGGGGAAATGAACGGAGGGCGCACAGCGCATGCGCAGCCGCCCTCCATTCATTTCTATGGGGCCGCTGAAAATAGCCGAGTGCTGGCTCGTCTATTTCCGTCTGCCCCATAGAAATGAATACTACACAAAAAAGGGGGTCAGTCAGCACGTCCCTGAAAGCAGGTGCACGTAGCGAAATACAGTTGTGTTCAAAATTATTCAACCCCCAATGCTGTAAAGGGTTTTAGGGGATTTAGTGTACATTTGTAATTGTGTTCAGAATGAAATCTTACAGGGACTTTTTAAAGAACCAAATGCAACTAAAATGACATCAATTGTTTTTGTAATAGAGTATTAAATGTTTTTTTTTGTGATTTCTTCATTGACACAATTATTCAACCCCTTAAAGACGACCACTCTTAGGGTACGTTCACACGACGACAAATGTCGCGCGACAAAAAGTCGCACTATTGTCGCGCGACAATTTTTATAATGGGAGTCTATGGTGTCGCAGTGCGACATGCTGCGACTGCGACACAAAAGTCGGAGAAAATCCATTCAAGATGGGTTTTTCTGCGACTGTCGCGTCGCAGTCGCAGCATGTCGCATGTCGCAATGCGACACCATAGACTCCCATTATAAAAATTGTCGCGCGACAATAGTGCGACAAAATGTCGCGCGACAAATGTTGCAGTGAAGTTGTGCCCTATTTGTCGCGCGACTTTTTGTCGCGCGACAAATGTCGTCGTGTGAACGTACCCTTAAGAACAGAGGTTCATTCAAGTGTTTTCCATCAGGTATTGAAAACCCCTGTGGATGTCAAGGAGCAGCAATCATGCATAATAAGCCCCAATTAGGCAGATGTAAAATGACTGTGATACTCGGCTCCTTCTAGACATTTACTGGTGTGTTTACAGACATGGAGAAGTCAAGAGAATGGTCCAGGAAGACAAGAGAAGAGGTGATTTATCTTCACAGGAAGAGCAATGGCTATAAGAAGATTGCAAAGATGTTAAACATACCAAGAGACACCATAGGAAGCATCATTCGCAAATTCAAGGCAAAGGGCACTGTTGAAACGCTACCTGGTCGTGGCAGAAAGAAGATGCTGACTTCGACTGCTGTGCGCTACCTGAAGCGCAAAGTGGAGAAAAGTCCCCGTGTGACTGCTGAGGAACTGAAAAAAGATTTGTCAGATGCGGGTACTGAAGTTTCAGCTCAGACAATAAGGCGCACACTGCGTAATGAAGGCCTCCATGCCAGAACTCCCAGGCGCACCCCCTTGCTGTCTCCAAAGAATAAGAAGAGTCGACTGCAGTATGCCAAAAGTCATGTGGACAAACTACAAAAGTTTTGGGATAGTGTTCTGTGGACTGATGAAACAAAATTAGAACTGTTTGGGCCCATGGATCAACGCTATGTTTGGAGGATGCCTATGAAGAAAAGAACACCTTGCCTACTGTGAAGCATGGCGGGGGGTCAATCATGCTTTGGGGCTGTTTTGCCTCTACAGGTACAGGGAAGCTTCAGCGTGTGCAAGGTACCATAAATTCTCTTCAGTACCAGGAGATATTGGATGAAAATGTGATGCAGTCCGTCACAAACCTGAGGCTTGGGAGACGTTGGACCTTTCAACAGGACAATGATCCCAAGCATACCTCCAAGTCCACTAGAGCATGGCTGCAGATTAAAGGCTGGAACATTGTGAAGTGGCCATCGCAGTCACCAGACTTAAATCCGATTGAGAACCTCTGGTGGGACAAGCCTAAGAATGTGACTGATTTGGAGGCTTTTGCCCATGAAGAATGGGCGAAGATACCCGTAGATCGCTGCAAGACACTTGTGTCAAGCTATGCTTCACGTTTAAAAGCTGTTATAACTGGAGAAGGATGTTGTACTAAGTACTAAGATTGAATGTCACTTGGGGGTTGAATAAAACTGATAATGATGTGAGCACAGAAAAGACATTTGTGGTTATTTCATTATAAATGTTCTGTTATATTTGTCTGACTTACAAGTGCCTCTTTGATTTAATTGTAAACAAGATGACTGAAATGATCAAAATCAATGTCAAACTGGCCAAAACACTCAATTTCAGCAGGGGTTGAATAATTTTGAACACAACTGTATACATACAAACACAAAAAAAATGCAACAGCACTCTGCAACCAGCACTCTGCCCTGCCTATATGCTGGAAAAGTGAGGCGTCAGTGTACATTTTGATCAAAAGGTAATAAGACACTCGCCACGCCAAGGCCGCCTCTATGAGTGGTCCTAACGCTAAATCCTACCTGTTATGGGCCATGACAGCCACACAAAATCCAGGGAGTGCGGGCCCAGCATGCATGCTGGATCCACCTTGCTTAGTGACCCTGTTTGGTGCCATAACAGCCTCCATTAGATCCATGAATAGGAGCAGGGGCCGATCGTTGCGCTCCCATTCACTTCTATGGGAGCAGCGCTTGGGAAATCCGGGGTCCTCCAGCCACAGCGCTCCCCTCTCCGTTCTTGTTATAGGTGTGGGTCCCAGAGGTGGGACCTGCACCTATCAGACAATGTGGGCATATCCTAGCGATATGCCCCCATTGTCTGTGATAGGAATACCCCTTTAATATTAATGTCAGATGCCGCGATCATCATTGAACGCAGCATCTGAGGGGTACAATGACGGGGAGAGGTGCAATCGCCGTTCCCTGTCATTGCACCTGCTACTTACAAAGAAATGCACTTCGTGACGAATTAATTCTTCATGAAGCAAATTATTTAGTAAAATTCGGCTAAGCATCTGAATCGAATTTTCAAGAACTTCGCTCATCTCTAATAACGGGTATACTGCAGCCACCTTCTAACCTCGTGCAGGTCTGGCATAAAAGGGACACGCCAAAATGTCTCTAATTTGACTCGCTCTGAGCCTCCGTGCTTTACTAGACCTGGAGACAGTCCTTCACTCATCTCTACACAGTGTGTATCTCGTAAATCATCAAATCCCCGAGGAAATAGTCGTCATTATTGCGGCAGGCAGGGTGCAGAATAATTTGTGTAAAAATTGGAAATGTTTTTTTGTGCCCTTCTCTGGACAAGAATGATGCTTCAGGGTATGTGATGAAGCCGCTCATTTTCTATAAGGCAAAACTATTGCTCGGTGGGAAATTATTTTGCTTCCTTTTAACATCTAGATGATGTAATCTTCTCCTCCTGTGCAGGTCCATGGACAAAACTTTACGGGAATAGGAGGAAAGTCTAAATAATTGGAAGTGGCGATGCTCCCGGGGCAGTAATCATTACGGAGGAGAGAGCGTCCCACCATCTGCTGGTGACATTACATGAAATTCCAGATTCGACTGTCTGGATCTGCTACTTCAGTAACTCACTTGTTAGACTTGCCGCTGTTTCCTTATATTGTCCCTAAGGAGCCTTGAGACATTGATAAGAATGAGGTTTGTAACCTCTGGGCCACAGGATGGTGGGAGGCTACAACTCTCATCATTCATCTGTCATGCTGGGAGTTATTTTACAAATGCCGGAAAGCCGCAGAACTACTGTACTGGGGTATCCCCTGCGTCTCACCTCTCCTGACATGTCTGTTTTAATAACTACTTGCATTCCCCAATTCTGGAGCATCGTTTCTTATGAATCTATGTTATGCTATCCCTCTATTATTCCTGCTGGATATTATGAATAAATTGCTAAGAGTTTGCAATGAAGGTCCTTCTGGGTATTACCAGTTGGGGGTGTGTCCCTGCACAGTCTGACACTATCCAATCAGTGCTGCCAGTGTCAGTGCCGCACAGAGACATTCTACCTGTGGTGATAAAGATAATGGGCACTGAAAAGTTACCTGTTCAGATCAGGAAATCACGACCTATTATTAGGCCGAGGGGGTCAGTAGGAAAATTGCAAGATTGTAAAAAAAATGATACACCAAAAATTAAAAACATAAAAAATGTGATTTAAATAATAGGTCATTTTCTGATGACACATTCCATTTAAGGTTTGACTGCCGAGACTCACCTTGAGGCCTCATGCACACGAACGTATGTATTTTGCGGTCCGCAAAAAATACGGATAAGCTCCGTGTGCATATTTTGCGGAATGGAACAGCTGGTCCCTAATCCGTAATGCGGACAATAATAGGACATGTTCTATTTTTTTGCGGAACGGAAATATGGACATACAGAAATGGAATGAATGGTTCCGTATACGGTCCACAAAAAAAAACAGAACGGACACGAAAAGAAAATATGTTCGTGTGCATGAGGCCTGATGCTGAAGATGAAGGGGACACAGCACCCTCAGCATTTTATAGTTGTGGTCGGGGCTACATGACACGTAACCGTCTACCTGCCTAACTAACCAAACTAAGCGGCTTGAGTTGTGCCATAACCGCTGCGTACGAGCAATGCCTGAAGGGGGGCATACCCTGCAAGGTGTTTATGAAAAAGAAGGGCGGGTTGGGAGGGTACGCAGCATCGTCGTCACACCCAAGGTAGGCGCCTGCCTGGTATAAATGTGCTACTAACGCCCCTCCCACAAATACAGGCCAATAAATCAGCCTTCAAACTTGTGGTCGGGGCTACATGACACGTGACCGTCTACCTGCCTACCTAACTAGGCTAAGCGGCTTGAATTGTGCCATAAACGCTGCGTAGGAGGAATGCCCGAAAGGGGGCAAAAACCCGCACCTAAATGATATACATTAGTTTATAGCAACAATACTAACATGACCAACCTCTGGAACGCAAGAACATCTCTCGACTAGATTGAGGTATCAACCTATTGAACACGCAGAGCGCCACCGACCTAGCTTCCGGAGAATATGGGCCAGAACTTTCGTACCTAGAGGCAGCATATGCCGCATCTTACCTGAAGGAAAGTCCCAATAGCTGTCGGTTTCAACCCTAAATTGGACTCGGGCATACGGACATGCCGCACGACTGAGAGGTGTAGAGTAGTGATGAGCGCAAAGACCCACATTCGACTTTGCGACATTTGACAAGCAACCCCCATCACAATTGTCACATATTTGCAATTTTGCAATATTCGTTATTTCGCATTCAATATCATGACTTGCGATTAATTTTTTAAGTTATATTTATGCGCGCATGGGACCTGTATGTTATTAATAATGTTTAAATCGCTTTACACGTATTAAAAGCTTGAAATGGCGGGAGTCGTTTGTGCGAATGGAAGGGCGCGAAAAGACATATACGATTTTTCGCAATACATGCAGCGTACTGGAGTCTGACACAACCTGTTAACGCTAGGTAGGTAAGGAAATACCGATCGCGAATAGATTAATGCGAATATTCAAGTGACGAACATTCGCAGGACAGTTTTTACCTATTAAATCTTTACTCTGACAGGAACAGTGGAAATTGTTAAAGAAGCAACTAAGGTTGGGGAAATTATGTCTGAATTTTTTTTATTTTTTTATATTTTCTTTATTTTTAGATACAGTTTCCCTATCACTCACTATCCATCTTAAGGCCTTGTTCACACTTCAGTGTTTGGTCGGTGATTTCCATCAGTGATTTGTGAGCCAAAACTAGTAGTGAAGCCTCCATAGAGATAAGGTATAATGGAAAGATCTGCACCTGTTCTGTGTTTAGTGCCACACCTGGTTTTGGCTCACAAATCACTGATGGAAATCACTGCTAAACACTGAAGTGTAAATGAGGCCTAAGAGCGAATATACGTAATTGCGAATATGGGGTCATGTATTCGACATATTCGCAAAATCTCGAAATCACGACACTCTAAATCAAAACTCGCCCTGCGAATACTCGCGACCAACACCAGTGGCGAGTGGTGTCGTGGTAACCGCAACAGAGTACTCTTAAGGCCTTGGTCTGTTACTGATGCCAGTAATTGCTGAAAGACACGAACCAGGCACCCTGAATGGAAAGTCGGAAAGAAGATGATTATATTGGGGGCCAAGAAAGACCACAAAACCAGTGTCGGCGGAAGCACCAGAAAAACCAAATAGTTGAAACCGCCGTGACCTAAGCGACGTGTTTGGTTTGACGTTGTGATACTGGAAACTGATGAAAACATGACTTACCCAACACTCTGAACCTATAGCAACCAATGAAGAAACGTCAAGTAGCGAGTTTGTATGCTGATAAAGTTTTACCGTATTTTTCGCCATATAAGACGCACTTTTTTCCCCCCAAAAGCGGGGGGAAAATGGCAGTGCGTCTTATATGGCGAATGCTACCATTTTCCTATAGTTAAAGCTGATACATCGCACAGCATGCGATGTATCAGCATGGAAGGAGGAGGGGGCGGAGCCTGGCAACATGCGGCGGGTGGCCCGCCGCTCACAGCGTGACTGCTTTCATAACACTTATAATCTTTAATCATGTCCCCTTATTCCCTATAAGCCCAATACAGTAGCGCTCTGCTAACCTGCTATACCGATCCTCTAGCAGGCAGAGCGGTGCGGCGGCAGGCTGCTGTGTAACGTCCTCACTGACGTCATCTGACTGCTCCTCCTGCTTCATTCATAAAGTGAAAGGAGCAGGCAGATGACGTCAGTGAGGACGTTACACAGCAGCCTGACGCCGCACCGCTCTGCCTGCTAGAGGATCGGTATAGCAGATTAGCAGAGCGCTACTGTACTGGGATTATAGGGAATAAGGGGACATAATTAAAGATTATAAATGTTATGAAAGCAGTCAAGCTGTTAGCGGCGGGCCGCCCGCCATGTGTTGCCAGGCTCCGCCCCCTAAGCAGTCACTATGAGCCAGATCTGTGGATAGCACTTTGATGGGGGCATTTATAAATGACACTGTAATTGGGGTGATCTGTGGATGACACATATAGCATAAGATGCTATATATGTGTCATCCACAGATCCAATCCATTACAGTGTCATTCATAAATGCCCCCATCACAGTGCTATCCACAGATCCCCCCATCACAGTGTCATCCACAGATCCCCCATAACAGTGCCATCCACATCTCCCCCACATAACAGTGCTATCCACAGATCCCCCCATAACAGTGCCATCCACATCTCCCCCACATAACAGTGCTATCTACAGATCCCCCCCCATCACAGTGCCATCCACATCTCCCCCAAATAACAGTGCCATCCACAGATCCCCCCCATAATACTGTCATGCACAGACCACCATTACTTCAAAAGCACACCTTTTGGTTAAAAATATTTTTTTTCTTATTTTTCTCTTTAAAAACCCAGGTGCGTCTTATAGGCCGGTGCGTCTTATAGGGCGAAAAATACGGTATATATTTTTTTATTTTTATTTTATTTTTTTGTCGTTTTTTTTTTTTCCTCCTACATGAGCAAAAGACGTAATAGAGCACACCAAAGGAGGAAGGTGAGCTGTGACATCAGGTAACACTCTGAACTGAAGTTGGATCCCCAGGAACTAGCACAGGTGCTCTCTAAATACACAAACTCAGGTTCACAACCTTAAAGTGGCACACACACATTTTATATTTCCAAAACAAATGAAACGTGGCGCCAAACGTGGTCTGCCAGGCAGAATTGCTCCGGTGCAGTGCTGCTCCTCCTCACCAAAGGAGCCGACAAACCCCTGGCCACACTAACCGTGCTGCCGCGTGGGGGCCAAACGTGGGCTGCCAGGCAGAATCGCTCCGGTGCAATGCTTCTCCTGCACACCAAAGGAGCCGCAGATCGCCGGCCGGACTGTGACAGAACGATGCAGCAAACCCTCACCTAACCGGAATGACCTCAACTGGGATCCTGAACGCCGACTGGGTATGGAAGCTGCTGATTCAGCCCATGTGCCGCAACAGGTGGCTAAGACTGCACACAACTACGCAGCACTGTCGTCACACCCAAGGGAGGCGCCTGCCTGGTATAAATATGCTACTAATGCCCCTCCCACAAATACAGGCCAATAAATAGGCCTTCAAACGTATTAAATAATATTGTATAGACAGTGTAGATATAGGTGTCATATAAGTATTAGGGCTCATGCACACCACATTATTTTTCTTCAGTGTGGTATCCGGATAGCCACTTACCCATACTACTCAATGGGGCCATGCAAACTTTTGTTTGTTTGTTTTTTGCCCAGTCTGCAAAGTCAGATACAAAACTCTAAAAGAAAGACAGCACTGCAGAAGTCATCAGGTATATAGGTAGGTACTGTATATACAGTATAAGTATAATACAAGTATAATGTAGGTGTTGTATTGGTAACAAGTCAGCATGATATAGGAATTAGTGTGTACAGAAGGTATAATGTATATATAATGTAGATATAATATATGTAAAATGTAGGTATAATGTAGGACTGTAGGTATAATATACAGTATGTATAATGTAGATATAATGTAAATATATGTATAATGTAGATATAATATATGTATAATGTAGATATAATATATGTATACTGTAGATATACTGTAGGTATAATATATGTATAATGTAGGTATAATGTAAATATGATGTTTGTTATAGATACAGTATAACAGATATAATGTAGGTTTAGCATAGATATTGCAGTATGTAGGTATAATGTAGGTATGATACAGAATATGATATATACGGTAGGTGTTGAATACGGTAGGTACTGTGTTACTTAAATACAAACAAAGCAATAGCTGATCTTAGGGAGACCAGCTACAAAAATGCCGTGGAGCCTCACTTAAGAGTCTCAAACACAGCAATCCAAAGTGCAAAGCTCCCTGGGAAACATAAAATGCAAAAAGATTGTGGAGCCCCAGTTATGGGTCTACAACACAGTGAAAGCCAGATATCCCTCAAAGGAAGGAAAAACAAGCAAAGGGGTGTCTCCATTACAGAGATCACCAAAACCACCATATTAAGTGGCCCCTATGTCAAGATCCCGCTCTTTTACAAGCTTTAAAAGAGGATGGATAACTTGCTTAGGTCTTCCCCGTCACATCCTTAAAGCTTGTAAAGAGCGGGATCTTGACATAGGGGCCACTTAATATGGTGGTTTTGGTGATCTCTGTAATGGAGACACCCCTTGCTTGTTTTTCCTTCCTTTGAGGGATATCTGGCTTTCACTGTGTTGTAGACCCATAACTGGGGCTCCACAATCTTTTTGCATTTTATGTTTCCCAGGGAGCTTTGCACTTTGGATTGCTGTGTTTGAGACTCTTAAGTGAGGCTCCACGGCATTTTTGTAGCTGGTCTCCCTAAGATCAGCTATTGCTTTGTTTGAGTAGTCACCAAAGCATTGCTCCCGGTTAGCCAGAATCCTACTCCACACTGATGAGGGGCAACACCCCGAAACAGCTGTCTGTGGATGGATAACTTGCTTAGGTCTTCCCCGTCACATCCTTAAAGCTTGTAAAAGAGCGGGATCTTGACATAGGGGCCACTTAATATGGTGGTTTTGGTGATCTCTGTAATGGAGACACCCCTTTGCTTGTTTTTCCTTCCTTTGAGGGATATCTGGCTTTCACTGTGTTGTAGACCCATAACTGGGGCTCCACAATCTTGTTACTTAAATACAATTTAGGTAATATTTGGTTATAATGTATGTATTATATAGATATAGGGGCTCATCTATGAACTCATATATGCCGCTTTTGTGGCGTATATCACTTGCAGATTTTGTCGCACGCCATTTTGCAACAAAATCTGTGACTTTTCCTCGCTCATGCCACTTTTCTAACAGACTGAGCAAAGTGAGTGTGGGGTGGACAGAGAAGAGAGCAGACCAGTGTTTGGCATACAAAATGACTTAAATCTATGCCTACAAGGGAGCTGGTGTAGATTTAAGTTTGTCGCACGGCCTGCTGGAGGCACTTACGTTTGGTGCTTTCTCCAGCAGTGCCGAGACGTGTAAATCGCCAGTCTTAATAAATGAGCCCCATTATGTATGTATTATGGAGATATGACACGTGTATTTTGTTGGTTGTGTGGATCATGAGAAATAGAAATCTCCTTTTTGCTCATTTCTGTGTCAGCAGATGCTGGTCAAGTTCTTCAGTCTCAGGGCTCATGCACACGGTTGTTGCCGTTTTAGCGGTCTGCAAATTGCTGATGCGCAAAACGTGGATACTGGCCGTGTGCATTCTGCATTTTGCAGAACTGAATGGCCGGCGCCGAATAGAACAGTCCTATCCCTGTCTGTAAAACAGATAAGAATAGGACATGTTCTATCTTTCTGTGGAGCAGCGGGATGGACATACGGATGCAGATAGCACACAGGTGTGCTGTCCGCATCTTTTGCAGCTCTATTTAAGTGAATGGGTCCACATCCGACCCTCACAAAATGCAGGTCGGATGCGGACCAAATATATGTTCGTGTGCATGAGCTCTTACACTGGGTTCAGACCTGGGCGTTCGTGCAGCGCGTTTAATTAAATCACGCTGCACAAAATAGGAATCGCGCGTTTAACGCGCGTCCCTATTAAACTCTGTTTATGGGGACGCACGTTAAACGGGCCAAAAAACGCAAACATACTTGCTTTTGCGTCGGCCGTTTTTTTGCACGTTCGAACGCGCATAAAAACGCGCAAGTGTAAACCAGGCCCATAGGAATGCATGGGTACTGTACAGTTGTGCGTTTTTATGCGCGTTCGAACGTGCGTAAAAACGCTAAAGTGTGAACTGAGGGTTACTGTGGGACATTAGATCTGAGATCTCATTTGGTGACTTCTCTATAGAGCAGGGGTGGCCAACCCGCGGCTCTCGAGCCGCAGCGGGCTCTTTGCCTCTTCAAGTGCAGCTCTAGCAGTGAAGCTGGGAAGCAGTCAGACCAGTGCACTCTCCACCCCATGCTCAGATCTCCTTTCCTGATCGGGCACAGTTGCTACTCTGCAACTCTAGCTTGCTCGCCACTACGTCCTGATGCGCACAGTGTCAGAACGTAGTACGTGAAGACGCGCACTATGGCCTGACTCTGTGCGCATCAGGTCACAGTGGAGACTGTGTCAGACCTGCAGAGTATACGGAACAACCAAGGGGAATTGCTGAGGGAACCGACGGAGATATGCCGTCAGTTTGCCTCTTACTATAGTGCATTATATACCCCTAAAACTCAGAATGATCCAGTAGCGACTGCTGCCTTTTTTATCGAATATCGCTATCCCATCTTTAGACAGAAAAAATAGGGAATTTTTAGAGGCTGACATATCTGACGCTGAGATTGAAGCAGCCATTAATTCTCTAGCGACTAAGAAAACTCCGGGACCGGACGGCTTCCCTGCTGAATGGTATAAGAGATTTGCAAAAGATCTGGCTCCTAGATTGGGGAAACTTTTGAAATATGCGTTAGAACACAATTCATTGCCTCCCTCTTTCTCTGAGGCGACGATAGTCATTATACATAAGCAGGGTAAGCCGGCTGATCAATGTAGTTCTTATCGGCCAATTTCGCTTTTGAACCTTGATGTTAAGATCTTTGCGAAGGTCCTGGCTTTAAGATTGAGGGAAGTCGTTCTTTCTCTGGTAGGGGTGGACCAGTCAGGTTTTATGCCGGGGAAAACCACGGATATCAATCTCAGGCGGTTGTTTACTAACCTGCAAGTTAATCATGACAACCGAGGTAGGAGGGTTCTGGCCGCCCTAGACAATGAAAAGGCCTTTGATTCTGTTGAGTGGGGCTTTATATGGGCGGTGCTGCATCGGATGGGATTCCCAGATAAGTTTCTGAGATGGCTACGGTTGCTTTATAGCTCCCCTTCGGCGAGAGTCCGGGTAAATGGATATATGTCAGACCCCTTCTCTCTAGGGAGAGGCACCAGGCAGGGATGCCCTTTATCCCCCTTGTTGTTCGCATTAATAATGGAGCCATTGTCGATACTTATCTCCTCGGAATCGAGGATTGAAGGTTGGAACATAGCTGGAATAACAGAAAAATTATCGTTATACGCTGACGATATGTTGGTGTATCTAGCTGATCCGGGGAACTCCTTAGACGCTCTTTTACAGGTGGTGAACCGTTTTGGTAATTTTTCAGGGCTGCGGGTGAACTGGGCAAAGTCCAGTCTCTGCCTAATTGATGACTTTGATCCTATACATATATCACCGCATACCGATCTTCGAATTGTAGAAGAATTCACATATTTGGGGATTGGTATCCACAAGGATGTGGCAAAATTTGTTGACCTGAATGTGACTCCAGCCATTCATTATATTGGTAGGAAACTGGAAGCTTGGGGAACATTACCCTTAAGTCTCATGGGACGTATCAATATTATTAAAATGATTCTCCTCCCGAAACTGTTGTATATTTATAGGGCCGCCCCGGTGCTCGTCTCTAAGAAACACTTTACCACATTAGATAAAATTATGACTCCCTTTCTGTGGGGTAAATCTACCCCTAGGATTGCGAGGGGAACGCTTCAAGCAACATACATACAGGGAGGCCTTGCTCTACCTAATTTTTACCTGTATTATGTGGCAGCGCAGTTAAATTATGTGGCCTGGTGGGTACGGGCGGATGCGGGTAACCCCGCAATAGTGCTGGAAGCAGCCTTGGTGGGGTCATATGAAGCACTTACGAACCTAGCTTATAGGAATGGGGGAGAGATTTGGAACATTATACTAGATCTATGGCTGCAGTGGTGACGATTTGGGGTAGATGGCATCAAATGAGGAAAGCTGGAGATAATGCTATTACTTGGTCACCGTACTTACCACTGTGGAGAAACAGAGCGCTGCCAGAGTTATTGAATTTGACAGATTTTGAATTTTGGCCCCAAAAAGGGCTACGTTATCTCACCCAACTGTATGATAGAGGTTTTTTCAAGTCTTTTAGTAGTTTAAAACAAGAATTTAATTTGCCCCAGAACAGTCTATATCGGTACTTTCAACTCCGGCACGCTTGTCATGCACAGTTTGGTGGAGAGCCTCTGAACTTGGAATGTGGTCCAGTGGAAGCAGTAATTAGAAGGGTCCCACTGGTAAAACCGGTATCATCTCTTTATGAATCTTTAATATTACTGCAAGATTCTCCTTTGGACAAATCTATGGAAAAATGGCGAGGAGATGTGGGGAATCTAGAGGATGTGCATATTAAAGAAATTAGCAGAGCCTGGAGATCAACAGTGGTTAGTGCTAGGGACCAGGTGATTCAAATTAAATGGATCCACAGGGTGTACTATACTCCTGAGAGACTTGTTAAGATGGGTAAACTAGTAGACCCGAAATGTACGCGTTGTGGCTTTGAATTGGGTTGCCTCATTCATATGGTCTGGCACTGTCCAGTAATTCAAGTCTTTTGGACAGAGGTCCATACCTATATTAATGAGAGACTGGGTCTACCCAATGTTTGTACCCCGCTGACGAGTTTGCTGGGGATAGCTAATGAGATTATCCCCACTAAATTTGGCAGGACATTGTACAGAATACTCCTACTCTATGCCAGAAAAGTTATCCTTCTCAATTGGAAGCCCCCGAAGGTACCAACTATCCAGCAATGGGTACAAATAATTAATGATAATTTAGACATGTATAAGTTCGTATATGAAAAAAGAGGAGTGCCGGACCGATTTTTGAATATTTGGGATTCTTGGGTCACTGCCCAAACAGTGCTCCCTTAGAGGGGGTAGTGATCCATACCCGACTGATGAGGATGTACGTGTGTGTGGCTGAGTGTCTGCCTGCAGTATGATTTATTAGCTCTTGTCATATTCTAATGGGTGATATGTATTTTTTTTATGGTGTCTTCCTGATTCTAAACTGGGTGACAGTTTAATGAAGAAATTATGCTTAATCCCATGTTGATTGGTGTACTGCGAGCTGCAGTGTGATTTGTGTTTCAGATGTTCTGTATTTCTTGTTTAAAATGATCAATAAAAAGACACTATTAAAAAAAAGACCTGCAGAGTAGCAGGTGCCTGATCAGGAGCCCGATGCCTGATCAGGAGATATAGGCGATTTCTTTAAATTATAGTACTGAGCATGGGGGTCTGATCTGAGCATGGGGGGGTCCTGATCTCAGCATGGAGGGTCTGATCTGAGCATGGGATGGGGTCTTATCTGAGCAATGGGGGTCTGGTCTGAGCATAGGGGGTCTAATCTGAGTATGGAGGGGTCAGATCTGACCATGGGGGGTCAGATTTAAACGTTGGGGAGTCAGATCTGAGCATGGGGGGTCTGATCTGAGCATTGGGGGGGGTCTGATCTGAGCATGGGAGTCTGGTCTGAGCATGGGGATCATATTTTGGGGGTCTGATTTTGAGGTCTGATGAGGATTGGGGATCTTATCTTAGGTCAGATGAGCATTGAGGGTCTGATGAAAAAAATTTTTTTCCTTTTTTCGCTAAAAGGTGCATTTTATAGGGCGAAAAATACGGTGACTTGTGTGTAAACGTATAGCTTGTGGCTAGAGTATAGCATGCAGAGCTGCAGGAATCTCCATTCAGAGGTACAATATACTGTATGAATATGGTTCATAGAATTAGGCTGTGGATGAATTGGGGCGGCAGCTCCTCATGTCTCAGCTCAGGATTTATGCTTTTCTTATAATTTCACTATGCAAACTCCATTAACTTTGATTAGCAGCTGGTGTTTATGGCAGCCATCAGCTCACTCTCCCCCTCATCGGTTCCCATCACCGAGTCCTGTAGCATGTCCTAGAATTCAATGCCATGACTCTCTACATGTTACTTGTAGCTCCTGGGCCCCAATGCAAAATCTGTAAAGGGGCCCCTCCTCTACCATATATTATTTATAATATTGGTGCCTTTTCTGGTGTCCTTAGGCAGCTGCTTCCACTGTAGTCCCTATAGTTACACCGCTGTATGTGTAAGATTGTATAGTGGGGTGTATAACAGACAGAAGAGGGGTCCCCGGACCGGGTGGAGGTGTACAAATACAGTAGTGAATGTTGCTCCCTCAGAGCAGACAATGGTCAGTCAGATATAGTAGCTGTTACCCATACTCACAGTTCTCCTCACTGTGGTCAATCATGGGAAGGAGGGGCCTGCACTTATCTGACACTAGTGGCATATCCTAACGATAGGCCACCAATGTCTGAAATGAGACAACCACTTTAAGCCCATCCGGACCTTCGCTGCACATGTACGACTAAATTTGGGTCTGTAAGGATGGCGCCTGCTGGGTTTCGGCTGTTTTATACTGCAGAGGCCCGGGCTAATGTCTGCGATCGACAATAATGCCGATCGCAGACATTTAACCAGTGTGAGCACAGCATCTGAGAGCGCTAAAAAGCTGCAAACTTCCCAGCTCATACCTCCTTCTTTTGGCTGAGATTCAGGAAGGAATTCAATACTAGTTATCGGCCTGAGCCTGTACAAAGCTTCCGGGTAATTACTAGTATATTCCAATACCGGCCTGCAGGTGGCAGCACAGCATTGGAATATACTGAATCCTGTATTCTGTAATGGATAGAAATCCATTACAGAATACAAGAGAAAATCTAATCTAATGATTACATGGTATAGTCACCGAGGGTGAAAAGTAAAAAAAAAGAAAAAGCTAAAAAAAATGTAAAAAATATAAAAGTTCAAATCATCCCCTCTTTCACTAGATTAAAAAAATAAACAAAAATTAAACATCATGGACATCGCTGCATCCAAAAACAGCCGCACTAAGGCCCCTTTCACACGGGCGAGTTTTCCGCGCGGGTGCAGTGCGTGAGGAGGACGCATTGCACCCGCACTGAATCCAGACCCATTCATTTCTATGGGGCTGTGCACATGAGCGGTGATTTTCCCGCATCACTTTTGCGTTGCGTGAAAATCGCAGCATGCTCTTTATTGTGCGTTTTTCACGCAACGCAAGCCCCGTTTTACAGGCTAGGGCGGCACTAAAGCCCGCCCATTTAGTAGGACAAGGGAAAGCATCAGAGCATCTCATAACAGGGGGGCTGCCTGGGTGTCATTGTGGGTTTGTTCGGGTGGGTATGTTCGGACAACCCCTTTAACACTACTTACAATCTAGATACAAGCAGTGTGCAACAATCAGCTCCACTGTGCAGGCAACCGCTCAGATGATGACAATGACCGGCACCGTGTTAGTTAAGTGAATCCAATTTCATAAAGAGCAAGTTCTCTCCTTGTTTTATGCATTTCATGTACATTTCTACAGTACCATCTCTATTTTAGGCTATTCTCAGCGTAGAAAATTATCATTCTCGTTATAGGTCTATAATATGTGGTGCTTAGTTCTGGCGGATAATGGTTTGTTCGAGAGATGTTATTTAAAATTTACGTATAACATATAGACATGCAAAACACGTATCTCCAGCTGTAAAATGAATACTCCCCCACTGAAAGTTCTCAGCTTGTCTGAGGGTTGTTTCATTCTCCGGATCTGACCTAGCTGGATACTGCTGTTCACCGCCGGATTCCATTGACTATAATGGGATGCCGCGGGGAACCGGATGCTCGCCTGCCTTTATGCCGGGATTCGACCAGAAAAAAACTGTTGCAGGCAGTAGCTGGATTCCAGAAGTGCTCCGGTGAACTCTGCAGCCTGCTGACAACTTACCAAGCACAGCGTTGTACATTCTATAGCGGCTGTGCTTGGTATTTCAGCCACCCCATTCACTTGAATGGGACTGAGCTGCATCTAGGCCTCATGGCCAATGAATGTGACATCACTGGCCTAGTCTAAGCAGGAAGAAAGCTACGGCCTCCTGAAACAGATGACCGTGGGCTTCTAGATTGTTGAAACCCCCCTCCCCCCTACCGAACAGATCCTGATGACCTGCCTTGAGGATAGGTCATCACTATAAAACAATCGCACATCCCCTTTAATAGAATTATTGGTGGAGAATGCAGTCAACTAAAGACATAGGGGGATTTATTTTAATAAAGCCCTATAGCTGGCGCCGGCCTCTCTATAACTTCGGCGGATCCACTGCCGCTTCTAAATGTAAGACGGCTTCCTTTCCTCGCTGTCTTACATTTTAGAGCATTTTCCACGCCTAAAACAGATGCAGAAAATGGTAAATAAGACGGGCCTACCTGCAAACCCCCTTCCCCGCCTACTTTTGTAGAACTGGCGTGAGCGGGGAGAAGTTGCAGTTTGAGGCGCAAATAACCGGTGCACCGCAATTGAACTGCTCTTGAAATACATCTAGTTTGTAACTTTTAGGCACCAGCGCCTAATTGTCCCCGGCTATCATGTACCATTTACAATATTGGGCAGTGACCAGTAGCGGCCAGTAACAGGGCAGCAGACAGGTGAGTGGGTTTTTAGGATGGGGCGAACCTTCCAAATGCTGGGGAGGGTTGCCAGCTCGTAGGCCAGACAACCTCTAAGGGACTCCAATTTCTAAAGAAAAATCAACACAGTATTGTGACATTGTAAAAACCATTAGGACTGCAATTCACATCACAACCACTGGGTGGCCACACATAGATACATATAGGATAGACATCTCATGACAGAGTAGCAGGAAATTATTATTATTATTTTTTTTTAAACAAAAGGCTGACTGCACATCTCAGGATATGCTGAGCCAATAGGAAAGGTAAGGAAAGACACAGCTGTATATGACACATATGTGATGCCATAAGACATGTCAAGCTATGCTCAATGTTAGGATAGCAACTAGGTAGTGCTGAACCACTTGCAGACGGCCCATTAAATATATATGTCCGGGCGTAATTTTTTATGGATCACATAACTCAGCAGATCACTGGCATGTAGGTGGGTGCTCGTCACTTGTTGTCCCTGACTCCACTTCACCACTTGTGGACAATCAACCAAGGTTTGAGACAGCACATCAGGTATGATTTCAGATGCAATTTAAGTTTTATTCAGCCGGACATTGCAACGTTTCGGGCTAACATATTACGCCCTTCATCAGACTAGGTAGTGGGTGCTTCGGTATATGGAGCCCGGCATATATGTCCAGGCGGTTGGCACCTATCCCACTAAAGATGTTTTTAAATGTCCGTGCAGAGACCGCAGCTGCTCGCTAACTGTGCAGCTGCGGGATCAGCGCTCCCCATAGAGAAGGCAGGGACGTCAACCCGCTGTGTGCCTTAGGTCCTGCTTTCTCTAGTAAGGAACAAGTGCCCCCGCACGTGCAAGTGGATGAGGTGAATATTATTTTTTATTTTAACCTTTTTACACTTTTAATGGTCGTAAGATGGGTGCACCCTAGTCTAAAAATTTCATTAATTTTCAAATTTCCTATTTTTTGACCGGCCAAGTGAATAGCCCAATAGGTTTTAATTGGCTCAGAAAAAAACATCACATTACTCCATTTTTCACTGTCATGTGCCGGTAGCCTTAAAGGGTTATGAGATTGATTCTTTATTTTTAAAACCAGCTCCTGGACCTGAATCCTTTTGTAATTGCATATAATTAATAGTTTTGTATAGCCACAGAGTTATTCAATAAAATAAATCTGTATAGCGCCACCTGTTGATTTTTCTTTTGTCCGCCTGACTGAGCTGTTCAAACACGCTCAGTTTAAATCTTCAACTGTCACAAGCCATATCTTCTGTTAGACACTGTGGTAGTTGAAGGAAGAAAGCTGCAACAGAAAGGACACACTCCCTGAGAAGGGACAAACTCCCTCTGAGCTGCAAGGCAGCACAATTGGAGCAGTGAATGGGGAGATCTCTGGATCAAGGTGAAGTACAGGGTTGGTTCTAGCTTTGTAGAGATTGTATTATATGTCTGATTTTAATTTTTTACATTAATCATGGCGTAATTCAGTTAATAGCTGGATAGCTCTTTAATTCCATCATGCAGATATATACATAGAAAAAAAAAATACAAATGCCAGGGCTTTTTTATATTTTTTTAAAAATGCTTTTGTAAAATACTCTAAATAATAATATAATAATAATAATAATAATTAATAAAAAAATCAGGTTTCATGGACATCAGTTATTTACATACAATACAACTGTAAAATAACTGTCAATAGACTTCATTTTTCTTGGAAAAATATTAGCCCCGCTGGCAACTACTCTCCCTGAGATCAGAAATGATTTTTTTTGTCCGCTTTGGGATAACACAGCGTATGGAGAGGTTGCTGCAGATCGGATATACAGCCCGGGTCCATGATCACACTATTACTTCTCTACACCGACCATGGCTTGTTAAACCAGTTGACCTCCGCATTCGGAGACGTGACCTTGTATGATTTTATTTTACCTTATCTAAAAGGTCACGCACAGCGACAGTTTATATCATCTGCATAGTAATGATCCGAAAAAAAAACGAAAAAAAAAAACCGCTGAGAGAGGTGACAAAACAGCGTTTCACATTACCAGAGATCATTCCATATAGATTAGAGAGCAGGTGTCCCTGGAACATGCACTCATATTTAATACATGAACTTATTTGACAGCTTAAGGTTTTACTGCATAAAAATATCTTCCTCCGTTGGAGAGAAAAAACACATGCATAAATTCACGACCACCGCGAAATCCAGTAGAGTTCACAATGTGTTTTTGTACTTCCACAATGTCTCTTGGGAACACAATAATATATGCATATTGTTTTTAGGATGTAGGGCAAAGGAGGAGTCCTCTTTTTCGAAGAGCTCCACTTACTCTTGGAGATACTATTTATTGATTGGGAACTTTAAAATTCCAAAAAATCTAAAATTGGTCTGATTTTGAACGTGGGTCTTAACTGGTAGCAGGAAGGTCAGCAATATTGGCCTCAATTTGTAGGTCGGTCAAAAGTGGAAGCAGGAGGGGTCTTCACAAGTAAGTTGGGTCAACAAAATTGGCCTCATTTTGTAGGTGGGTCTAAACTGGCATTTGGAATGGTCTTGACAAGTAGTTTGGGTCCGCAAAATTGGCCTCATTTTGTAGGTGGGTCCAAATTGGTAGTAGGAGGGGTCATCACAAGTAAGTTGGGTGAGCAAAATTGGGATTATTTTGTAGCTGGGTCCATAATAGCAGTAGAAGGGGTCTTCACAAGTAGGTTGGGTCAGCAAAATTGGCCTCATTTTGTATGTGGGTCTAAATTGGTAGAAGGAGGGGTCTTAATAAGTAGGTTGGGTTAGAAAAATTGGCCTCATTTTATGGATCGGTCTAAATTGGTAGTAGGAGTGGTCTTCACAGGTAGGTTAAATCAGCAAATTTGGCTCATTTTGTAGTTGGGTCTAAGTTGGTAGTAGGAGTGGTCTTCACATGTAGGTTGGGTCAGCAAAATTGGCCTAATTTTGTAGTTGGGTCTAAACTGGTAGAAGGAGGGGGTCTTCACAAGTAGGTTGGGTCAGCAAAATTGGGCTCTTTTTGTAGGAGGGTCTATTATGGCAGTAGGAGCAGTCTTCACAAGAAGGTTGGGTCTGCAAAATTGGCCTCATTTTATAGGTGGGTCTAAATTGATAATAGGAGGGGTCTTCGCAATCAGCAGAATTGGCCTCATTTTACAGGTGGGTCTAAATTAGCAGTAGGAGTGGTCTCTGCGCTGGTAGGTTGGGTCAGCAAACCACATTAGTGGTAGGTGGGGCCTGTAAAAGTAATACAACGGAATACTGCTTTCCCCTGACCCTTATATTCAGCTCTGTATTCAAATATGGAGCACCATTATTTTATATACAGCACTACAGTGTCATGATACAACCCTAACATTTTTGGGGGGGCAGCCTGCCTGTAGAATCAATAACCAATCAGTCCCTGCCTCCCTCATGTTTGGCTGTCCCCAATTTTCTAAGCATCAACTTGTTACAAAGCCAGATTCATTTACACAAGGGACGGTTACAGTGGCATGATCTTTTTAAATCTTTCTTAAAGGGGTTTTTCATTTATTTATTTTTATAAAAAGGGCTACTTTCTTCCATAAACAGCACCACAAGTGTTCATGGGTTGCGTATAGTACGGCTCGGCTGAGCTGCATTAATACCACCCATGAACAGGTATGGCACTATTTTGAAGGGGGGGTGAGGGGAATAGCCATATATTTCAAAATATGGACAATCCCTTTAACTCTAGTAATGATGGCAAAATTAAAATTATTTGCAACCTTTTTATCTGGTCTGTCCAGCCTGTAAGGACTTATGAACATGGCTCTGCACAGATTCCAAGTTGTACAGTTATATAGCATCCATATCAGTCTACAACGCCCTGATCCTTATTCCATATGTGACAAAAATCACCTCGGCATATCTTGAGAGGCATACAGAGGTGATTTTTGTCATATATGGAATCCAGCAGGAAAAAAATGCCATGTTTAGTCAGATTCAATATTATACAGATATAATACTTTAGTAGTATTGTCACTAGGATACGATGTCTTCACAATGTGGCGTGACTGAGGGTGCCATAGAGGGGCACCTGGAGCACCTATAACTATAACTGCTGTGAGTGCTTGTATACACCCCGTGCACATGACCTTGATTTGCACATATTGGAAAACTTCTATTTAGATAACTCAATATCATTTTATACTATATAACAAATAATACATATAAAATTATATTTATGCATAAAAATAATATAAAAACGTAACATTTTTTACACTATAAAACAAAAAATCTATAATAAATAGCATAAGATAAGAAAATATATAATAGTATAAATAAAAAAGTATATATTAAAAAAAATATATATATACAGTATATCTCAAACAGTTCTTACAGATGTAATAAAATATAAAAAGTAACATTTTATAGTTGCATTTTTATTAGGGTTGAGCAAACCCGAACTGTAAAGTTCGGCTTCGTACCGAACATTATGGTTTTTTGCACCCGGACCCGAACCTGAACATTTCCATAAAAGTTCGGGTTCGGGTTTGTTGTTCAGCGATTTCTTCCCGCTTTTTGAAAGGTTGCAGGGCAGCCAATCAACAAGTGTTTCACTACTTTGCCCTAAGAAGCCATCACAGCCATGCCTACTATTGGCATGGCTGTGATTGGCTAAGTGCAGCATGTGACCCAGCCTCTATTTAAGATGGAGTCACGTAGCGCCACACATCACTCTGCTCTTCTCAGTGTAGGGATAGGATGCTGTCGCTTCTGTGAGGGAGAGATTAGGGAAGACATCTGTTGAACTTGGTGGTGTTAACTCTTCAAACTACAGCAATTATTGAGGGTGCTATGCTACATATGTGTACCCAGCCCTGAGCCCAGTGATACTGCAAAATAATTATTAATCCATCTGTTACTGAGGTTGGGGTCAGCGGCCATTTTAGCAACTGCAGTGTCCTTGGAACTGCATGTGACCTGCATGTGTGCCAGCCTGCCAGGGACATCAGTCTAAATATTTTTTGGTAGCTCAGTGGAGGAAAAATTCCTTTTTTCTGGCAGGTCAAGTCCCCCTACATTAACTATTTTATAATTTTGGGGTGACAGTGCATTTCTGTAGTTGGGGGAATAAACCCGTACTGTCGTACCACAGAGCATGTTTAGATACACCGCTAAAAAACCTATTTTAAAATTTTTCGGTGACATAGTGCATTTCTGTAGTTGCTGTAATAAACCTGTACTGTCGTACCACAGAGCACGTTTGCATACGACGCTGAAAAAAACAGTTTTAAAATGTAGCGGTGAAAAACTGCATTTTTGTAGTTGGGTTAATAAACCCGTACCGTTGTGCCACAGAGCACGTTTGCATACAACGCTAAAAACCCTGTTTTATAATTTTTGGGGTCACATACTGCATTTCTGTAGTTGGGGTAATAAACCCGTACCGTTGTGCCTCAGAGCACGTTTGCATACAACGCTGAAAAACCTGTTTTAAAATTTTTCGTGACATAGTGCATTTCTGTAGTTGCTGTAATAAACACGTACTGTCGTACCACAGAGCACGTTTGCATACGGCGCAGAAAAAACTGTTTTAAAATGTAGCGGTGAAAAACTGTATTTCTGTAGTTCGGTTAATAAACCCGTACTGTTGTGCCACAGAGCAGGTTTGCATACAACGCTGAAAAAACTGTTTTATAATTTTGGGGTAACATACTGCATTTCTGTAGTTTATTGCAATATACAATGGTTTTGTGCTACATAGCAGATCTGAGGCTGACCCTGTATTTCAGTCATTTTAAGTAACCTGTGGAACTCCGCATTTACATAGTTGGTTGAAAAAAAACACCGGTTTTGTAGTAGATAGCACATTTGCGGTGTACGCAGCATTTCTTACAGTCAAATTAAACTGTTATCCTCTGCTGTTACATTGTTGGTTTGAAAAATCTACTTTTTGTTGATAGTGAAGTAAATGTATTGAATTGCTCCGTTACACTGTTGTGTGACCTAAAGAAATGTATTCTGTTTATAACACGGGCACTGCATTACTGTTAGTGAACTTAATTGTTGACTATTGGCAGTTAAATTAACACCTGAGATAAACCATCTGTTAGTTTGGTGGGTGAATGCAAATAATGAGGAGAACATCAAATAAGGGACGTGGGCATGGTTGTAGTGGTGTTGGTGGAGCTCCTGTTGCTGGGAGAGGACGTGGCCAACTACAGGTCCAAGTGAAACACCTTCCTCAGGTGCGAGTAGGCGACAGAACCTGCAGCGATGCATAAACGTTCTAAACCAGAGCACAACCTGCATGACCAGGCATCTACATGCAAAGCACGAACTGCAGTGGAGTAAACACCTTAAAAGCCAAGATAGGTCTCAGGCTCCTCCTGCTCCCTCTTCTGCTGCTGTCTCTGCCTCTTCCTCCACCTCTGGAGTCACAGTGGCACCTGCCACCCAGCAAACAGAGGATGTGCCACCAACACCACCACCTCCATCATCACCACCAAGCATCTCGAGTCTCGACCATGTCACACGCAAGCGTTCAGCTGTCCATCTCCTAAACACTGGAGAGAAAAAGAAAATACACACCTACCCACCCTCGAGCCCTGGCCCTGAATGCCAGCATTTCAAAATTACTGGCCTTTGAAATGCTGTCATTCCATCTGGTGGAGACTGTTTTAAACAGCTGATGGCAGTGGCTGTCCCCCAGTACGTTGTTCCCAGCCGCAACTACTTTTCCAGGCAAGCCGTCCCTTCCCTGCACAACCAAGTGGAGGATAAAATAAAGTGTGCACTGAACAACGCCATCTGTGGCAAGGTCCACATAACCACAGATACATGGACCAGTAAGCACGGCCAGGGAGGCTATATCTCCCTAACTGCACACATTCTTTGCCTTCTGTTACCTCCTCCTTCTACTCCGCTTCCTCCTCCTCCTCTTCTACCACCTCCTCATCCGGTCAGCGAAAGACCTTCACCACCAACTTCAGGACAGCCAGGGGTAAACATCAGCAGGCGGTTTTAAAACTCGTGTTTGGGGAACAAACCCCACACCACACAGGAGCTGTGGAGGGGCATAGAACAACAGACCGATGAGTGGTTGCTGCCGGTGAGCCTCAAGCCTGGCCTGGTGGTGTGCGATAATGGGCGAAATCTCGTAGCAGCTCTGGGACTAGCCGGTTTGACGCACATCCCTTGCCTGGCGCATGTGCTGAATTTGGTGGTGCAGAAATTCCTTAAAAACTACCCAGACATGTCAGAGCTGCTGCAGAAAGTGCGGTCTGTCTGTGAGCACTTTCGGCGTTCTCACCCTGCTGCTGCTTGCCTGTCTGCGCTGCAGCGTAACTTCAGCCTTCCCGCTCACCACCTCATATGCAACGTGCCCACCAGGTGGAACTCCACCTTGCACATGCTGGAGAGACTTTGCGAGCAGCAGCGGGCCATAGTGGAGTTTCAGCTGCAGCACGCAAGGGTCAGTCGCTCTGCGGAACAGCACCACTTCACCACCAGTAACTGGGCCTGCATGCTAAACCTGTGTACCTTGTTGCAGTGTTTCGAGTACTCAACCAACATGGCCAGTGCCGATGACGCCGTTCTTAGCGTTACAATACCAATTCTATGTCTCCTTGAAAAAACACTTAGGGCGATGATGGAAAAGGAGGTGGCCCAGGAGGAAGAGGGGGCATTTCACCGGGTTTCAGGCCAGTCATTTAGAAGTGGCTCAGAGGGTGGGTTTCTGCACCAGCAGAGGCCAGATACACATGATACCAACCAGGTCACAGTTCTGGAGGACGAGGAGGATGAGGTAGAGGAGGAGGAAGCGGGTCCAGAGCAGGATGGCACCCAACGCAGTTTATGGCTATCACTGGAGCATGGCTGGGGGGATACGGAGGACACAGACGATACACTACCTACAGAGGCCAGCTTATCCTTACCTCTGGGCAGCCTGGAATACATAAGCGACTACAGTTGCCCACATTTTAACTTGTGCTGACTACTGGGTGGCCACCCTGCTGGATCCCCGGTACAAGGACAACGTGCCCACCTTAATTCCCGCACTGGAGCTTGATAGGAAGATGTGTGACTACAAGCGCACACTGGTTGAGGCGCTCCTAAGGGCATTCCCAACTGACACCGAGGGACAAGTGGAAGCACAAGGCGGAGGCAGAAAAGGAAGAGGTCGCCAACGCAGGTGGGTCACAGCCAGCCCCTCACAAGGCAGGGTTAGCATGTCCGACATGTGGAAAAGCTTTGTCACCACTCCACAGCAACAGGCACCACCAGCTGATATGAAACGTCTTAGCAGGAGGCAGCATTTGAACAACATGGTGGATCAGCAGTGGCGTACACACAATCCATGGGGCCCCGGTGCGAAACTGATCCTTGGGGCCTCCCCCCTCACGGTCTCGGGAGGGGCATTTCCCCGGGCAATAGGAGATTACGGGGCCCCTGTGTCCCCGCCCACCCTCAAACCCCACCCAGACACAGCCCCACCCATAAATCGCGCCCGTACCTCTTACATCCAGTGGTGACGTCTCCTTCGATGTAGATATTCTCTGTCCTCGTCTTCTCCTTTCAGACCAGATACCATTTTGTCACCATTTTCCGTCTCTACATTTTGAAAAAAAAATGAATTTCTTAGTTTACTACTTTTCCATCATCCTCCTATCTTCTAGACAAAACACCCTACTACCCCCAATACTGTGCCGCTGTGCTCCCCAATAATGTGCCAGTATCAAGTGCCTTTCTCCTCTCTCCCCCCCATGTGCCAGTATAAAGTGCCAAACCCCCCCATGTGCCAGTATCAAGTGCCAACCCCCCCTCATTTGCCAGTAAGTGCCAACCCCCCTTATTTGCCAGTAAGAAGTGCCAACCCCCCCTCATTTGCCATTAAGTGCCAACCCCCCCTCATTTGCTAGTAAGTGCCAACCCCCCTCATTTGCCAGTAAGAAGTGCCAACCCCCCATTTGCCAGTAAGAGTCAACCCCCCCCCCTCATTTGCCAGTATGAAGTGCCAACCCCCCCCCCTCATTTGCCAGTATGAAGTGCCAAATTCCCCCTTATTTGCCAGTATGGAGTGCCAAACACCCCCTCATTTGCCAGTAAAGGTGCTAAACACTCTCCCCCTCATTTGCCAGTATGAAGTGCCACCCCCTCATTTGCCAGTATGAAGTGCTAAACCGCCAAACCCCCACCCTCATTTGCCAGTAAGAAGTGCCAACCCCCCACACTTTGACAGTATGAAGTGCCTCCTGCTCCCCTCATGTCCGGTATTTTAAAAAAAATAAAAACCACATATACTTACCTCCTTGGCAGTGATGCGATGCAGGCCTCTTCTGGCCTGCGTCCCGCGCTGTACGGCTCAGGCGGCGCGATGACGTCATCGTGTCGCCTGCACCGCTCTGATAGGCACAAGGCCAGCAGCCTATCAGAGGAACAGGGAAGGGAAACGCCTCCCCCCCTACCCGGCCGCAGCACTGCCATCTGTATCGCTGACCTGAGGACGGCGACACAGATCACTATGGAGATGAACGCTTCCACAATGGAAGCGTTCTTCTTCCTGTCACCTGCCGCCACCGCAGGCCCACACCTGAGTCTGAGCTGCACTACTGCAGGTGCCAGGGGTCCACAGCCGGCCAGGCCCGGTCACAACGGCGACCCCTGCGACCCCTGTATGTACGCAACTGTGGATCAGTACATGTGCACACGCCTACACGTACTGACTGATGGTTCTGCCCTATTCAACTTCTGGGTCTCCAAATTGTCCACATGGCCTGAGCTTGCCCTTTATGCCTTGGAGGTGCTGGCCTGCCCTGCTGCCAGTGTATTGTCTGAACGTGTATTTAGCCCGGCAGGGGGCATCATTACAGACAAACGCAGCCGCCTGTCCACAGCCAACGTGGACAAGCTCACGTTCATTAAAATGGACCAGGCATGGATCCCACAAGACTTGTCTGTGCAGAATAGACATTTATACCCGCCTCAACCATACATTCTTGTACTTAAGTGCACTTATTTTTTTTTTTTTTTTTTGTCCCATTAGTAGTATTTTCCGAAATACTGCCTGTACCATGGGCCACACAAGAAAGGCAGAGGGAGATTAGAGAGGTTAACAAGTGGCTCATGAACTGGTGTAGGAAGCAGGGTTTTGGGTTCATGGAGAACTGGGCCGACTTTGCTATCGGCTACAGGCTCTATCGTAGGGACGGGCTGCACCTCAATGGGGAAGGGGCAGCCGTGTTGGGGAGAAAGATGGCTAGAAGGTTGGAGGAGTGTTTAAACTAGGGACTGGGGGAGGGAAATTACATTATAGGAGGGGGAGATCGTGCAGATAGAGACCGGGGGCAAGGTAGTGGGACTGGGGGAGGAATGGAAGGAGGGACTAGAAAAGTTCAGAAGGAAAGGTGTAGGGCAAAAAATATGCATAAACCTCTCAAATGTATGTATACTAATGCCAGAAGCCTGACTAATAAAACTGGGGAACTGGAATTAGTGATGTGTGAGGAGGATTATGACATAGTGGGAATAACTGAGACATGGCTGGACGATAGCTATGACTGGGCTGTTAATGTACAAGGTTACAATCTGTTCAGAAAGGATCGTCAAAACCGGAGAGGGGGAGGGGTCTGCTTTTACATAAAGTTCTGTCTAAAGCCCACACTGTGAGGGACACGAAATCTGTGAGGGACACGAAAATGTGGAGTCATTGTGGGTGGAGATAAATGGAGCCAAAAACAATAATAAATTACTAATAGGAGTTTACTATAAACCACCTAATATACCAGAGTCCACAGAAAATCTATTACTAAACGAGATAAACAAGGCGGCAAACCATAATGAGGTGGTTGTTATGGGGGACTTCAACTACCCAGATATAGACTGGGAAACTGAAACCTGTACATCCCATAAAGGAAACAGGTTCTTGGCAATAGCCAAAGACAATTACCGGCCATACTGGACTTAGTATTAACCAATAGACCTGATAGAACAACAGACGTGCAGGTCGGGGGACTTCAAAAAAGCTGAATTTAGCCAACTAAGAGAGGCCATAGGCCCAATTAACTGGGACAAAGTCCTCAAAAATAAAAATACAACCACAAAATGGGAGATTTTTAAAAGCATTGTAGCATCTAATTGTGATCGATGCATACCTTATAGAAATAAAAGGCTAAGAAATAAGAAGAAACCAATGTGGATAAATAGAACCGTAAAAAAAGCAATAAATGACAAAAAGAAAGCATATAAATCACTAAAACAGGAGGGGAGTCAGGAAGCTCTGATAAACTATAAGGAAAAAAATAGAATATGTAAAAAACTAATAAAAACTGCCAAACTAGAGACCGAGAGATTAATTGCCAAAGAGAGCAAAACTAACCCTAAAATGTTTTTCAATTATATAATGTCAGGCATTTTCATAGACATATATATTGATACCTGATCATATTATATTAAAAATGCATGCTCATTGTCTTTAAGAAACATACATGAGCCAAAGTTTTCATATGCGACTGAGACAGGCCAAGATGAGGTCATGCCAAGCTCAGTCTGTGTAAAAATACACAGAGTATTGTATTTTAAAAGTTATTATCTGTAGGGAGTACACTGGATTCTCCAGACATGTCCGTCTGAAGAGAACAAGGCCCATTCATATCATTATGGTCCATAGATCAACAGTGTGAGAAACATTCAGAGAGACGCCTAAAGGTCTGTCTTTAGTTGTTTCAAAGTTTTCTAAACTAATCCTTATCTCTGATTTACGACGACGAGGGTCAAATGAATATGATGCAAAAATACCCTAGTTAACTCTTTACAGTATGGTGCTAATAGCTTGCACAACAGTGCCATCCGGAGACAGATCGATATTGTTACACCATCCTCCATTAGTTGCATTATGGGTAAACATGATCTCATAGGATCTTATTACATATGTTTACACCCCCTCAATTGATTGGAGAATACTAATCCAGGGGGTGGTAATGTTAGATTACAAGGGAGATAATTACCCTAGATAGATCAGCATAAGGAGAGAGGCAAGAAGGAGGAAAGCAAGGAACAAAGGAGGAAGCATAGCATTCCAACATTCCAGGAGCCAACACCCAAGATGAAAGCCATGGTGATGGACCATCCAGCTTTCCTAGGAGCAGAAGTGAGATTCCTGCTAGGACTTGGTAAGAAACACAAAGAATGATGTTTCATTTTATTAAGACTATTTAGATAATGTGGGTAAAATCATAGCATCTATGTTGGCGAACATATTAATTTATTTATCATCTCTTTATATGAGATGTAGTCTTAGATATAGAATAATTGTGAGCCTTCATTCTACCTGCAGAAGAATCAAGTTTCATAATTTATCAGAGTATTAAATGATTGCATATATATATGCGGAGATATATTGATAGTAGCATTCTTCGCCAAGCTAGATGATAAATTCCCACTGGAAGATTTGTTCCAAGTTCTTCCAATTTCTGTTGTCTTAATAGTCTTACCAGGTTATACAGATATGAAAGTAGTATTGACAGAAGTATACATGCAAAAGTAGTCTAGGATTTGACTACTATCTTCTAAGTGGTATACTTGAATGGATTTGCCCATTCCCGAAGTCATGTGAGTTGTACTTTGGTTAGAGAGGGGTGGGGAATGTATTCAGCATTCCAGATTGATGTCTAGGATTAGGCACACCCATTTTTGATATCAAGAGGTTTTCCTCTTAACAGGAGTAATGTATATAATTTAACTTCTTGTTTTGATATCCTAACCAAAAAGCTTTGTTATAATGTGACAAGCTGCTCCTACCCATATGTATTGTGAAGCTTCTGATGCCTGATATCAATGCCGTATATATTAATTGGCAGATATCATTGTTTATTTACTTATTTTAAGCTTGTAATGCTTTATATTAACGCTATATATATTCATTGGCATATATCATTGTGTTATGTACTAGTTTATGTTTATAATCTTGTAACTAATAAACTTTGCATGTTTTTATAATACCTGCGTATTATTATTTAATGTCAAAACTATATCTTTAGCATTAATGTCATCTCACATGAAAAGAACTTATTATCTGAGGAAATAGTCGGCCTCAGATGTGAATTGTATCAATTGGGTTATCTACAATTCACCAGGTCATAATTTCAGGTAGTTATGAAAAAAATATTTTTATGACCATAATTAATAATTCTTAATTGAATTATTATTATAAACCCGACAATAAATGGTAAAAAATATAAATCTGAAGGAGTCGGCCCTCTACATAGCAATGAGGGGGGAGTTGCAGAAAGCAACGAGGATAAAGCTAAGCTATTAAATATTTTCTTCTCCACTGTTTTCACTGAGGAAAATAAACTGTCAGATGAAATGCAAAATGTAAAAGTAAATTCCCCTTTAAAAGTGCCCTGTCTGACCCAGGAAGAAGTACAGCAGCGACTTAAAAAGATTAAAATACACAAATCGCCAGGACCGGATGACATACACCCCCGTATCCTAAGGGAATTAAGTGATGTCCTAGCCAGACCCTTATTTTTGATATTCACGGACTCCATACTGACAGGGAATGTTCCACCAGACTGGCGTATAGCAAATGTGGTGCCAATATTCAAAAAGGGTCCAAAAACAGAGCCTGGAAATTATAGGCCGGTAAGTTTAACATCTGTTGTGGGTAAACTGTTTGAAGGTTTTTGTAAGAGATGCTATCTTGGAGTATCTCAATGAAAATAAGCAAATTACACCATATCGGCATGGCTTCATGAGGGATCGGTCATGTCAAACTAATTTAATCAGTTTCTATGAGGAGGTAAGTTCTAGACTTGACCGGGGTGAATCAGTGGATGTCATATATCTGGACTTCTCCAAAGCATTTGACACTGTACCACATAAAAGGTTAGTATATAAAATGAGGATGCTCGGACTGGGAGAAAATGTCTGTATGTGGGTAAGTAACTGGCTGAGTGACAGAAAACAGAGGGTGGTTATTAACGGTACACACTCAGATTGGGTCACTGTCACTAGTGGGGTACCTCAGGGGTCAGTATTGGGCCCTATTCTCTTCAATATATTTATTAATGATCTTGTAGAAGGCCTGCACAGTAAAATATCAATTTTTGCAGATGACACTAAACTGTGTAAAGTAATTAACACTGAAGAGGACAGTTTTCTGCTACAGAGGGATCTGGATAGATTGGAGGCTTGGGCAGAGAAATGGCAGATGAGGTTTAACACTGACAAATGTAAAGTTATGCACATGGGAAGGAATAATGCAAGTCACCCGTACATACTAAATGATAAAACACTCAGTAACACTGACATGGAAAAGGATCTAGGAATTTTAATAAATAACAAACTAAGCTGTAAAAACCAGTGTCAGGCAGCTGCTGCTAAGGCCAATAAGATAATGGGTTGCATCAAAGGGGCATAGATGCCCGTGAGGAAAATATAGTCTTACCACTTTATAAATCACTAGTCAGACCACACATGGAGTACTGTGTACAGTTCTGGGCTCCTGTGAACAAGGCAGACATAGCAGAGCTGGAGAGGGTTCAGAGGAGGGCAACTAAAGTAATAACTGGAATGGGGCAACTACAGTACCCTGAAAGGTTATCAAAATTAGGGTAATTCACTTTAGAAAAAAGACGACTGAGGGGAGATCTAATAACTATGTATAAATATATCAGGGGTCAGTACAGAGATCTCTCCCATCATCTATTTATCCCCAGGACTGTGACTGTGACGAGGGGACATCCTTTGCATCTGGAGGAAAGAAGGTTTGTACACAAACATAGAAAAGGGTTCTTCACTGTAAGAGCAGTGAGACTATGGAACTCTCTGCCTGAGGAGGTGGTGATGGTGAGTACAATAAAGGAATTAAAGAGGGGCCTGGATGTGTTTCTGGAGCGTAATAATATTTCAGGCTACAGCTACTAGAGAGGGGTCGTTGATCCAGGGAGTTATTCTGATTGCCTGATTGGAGTCGGGAAGGAATTTTTTTCCCCTTAAGTGGGGAAAATTGGCTCTACTGTACCTCACAGGGGTTTTTTGCCTTCCTCTGGATCAACTTGCAGGAAACAGGTCGAACTGGATGGACAAATGTCTTTTTTCAGCCTTATATACTATGTTACTATGTTACTATGTTACTATTATTTTGGGGGCTACCCCAATTTAAAAATAAAAAAAAAACACTGTTAGCTGGCTTTCTCCTCCTCCATCACCGCTTCCACCTACAACATCACATTCACCGCCTCCTCAACCTCCGACTGCACATCCACCTCATCCTCTGAGTTGCAGGTTAAAAATGTTACATTTTATTTATTTTATTTTAAGTTATTTACATTTGTTTGCAGAGCACTTGCCATGCACTTAAGCACATTTTGCTGCCTTTTGCAGCCCTCCAGCCCTTTCCATTACATTTTAGGGCCATTTTAGTGCCCAAAAGTTCGGGTCCCCATTGACCTCAATTGTTCCCAATTCTTGTGAAGTTCGGCCGAACCCGTCAAACCCAAACTTCCAGGTGTTCGCTCAACTCAAATTTTTATTTTACATCTCCACACAGCCGTCTTTACCAGTGAAAACAAAAATCAATATTGACTCACTCCCCTCCGCTTCGTTCCACCTTTTGGGCTATCTTCACTGTTCTTCTGGTCCCCATCTGTAAACTCCCAGATGGTCAGAGTCATGTGCAGTGACTGGACTCAATCACTGCTGGGTCACATGCTCAGGACATGTCACCGCTAGGGTCAGTCATTGGTTTTAGCAGCGTCCATGACCCTGTCCATCCGTAGGTTAATAGACCAGGATTAGACCACCAATGAAGATAGCCAGGAGCCGGTATGTATGGATTTCTCCACAGGTACTGTGGGCAGGGTTGGGGAAAAAAAAGAAGCTAAAAAAGGCAAAATTTAGGTTTTATTTCACTGTTAACTACAGATTATCGAATTTTCGGCCCAAATTTGTTTGCGGTGAATTTTGTTAAAAAACGGCTATTTCCTGGCTTTAGAGAGCCTTTATAGTGGTGTAGAACACTGTGCCTTGCAGTAACACGCATAGGGAGTCTGCTTTGGTAGTAAAATAATACTGTGAGTCAGTATGATATGCAGATGACAGGTGTCACTCTTAGAATCACTGCACACTTAATTTATTTAGGCAGTCACGGGGCCAAAACTGACTAAATAACTCAAGTATGAACTCAGCCTTACAGGTCTATGTTATCGCAAAGAAGAAGTGCACTCCTTTTACACCATCGTCAGTTGATTCCACATAGATGACAGAACCTGTTCTATTAAACGCGTATACAAGTAGAGCCCCCAGACAGAGTGAAGAGGGTGTCAGCAGTAAGTTTGTGTTGACGTCACTGATTATTTTGCCCTTCCTCTGATTCATCAGAACAATAACCCCCAAAAAACGTATCCTTTCTGCTGAGCATCCGCCTTCACTCGGTCAGCATTTGGTCAGTAATCTATCAGTATTGCTAATGCCCCAAAAAAAAACCACAGGAGTGGATCCAAAACAGTGATGACACGTGAACGGAATATTTGCATGTCTTCTGTATTTTGTACCCACTCCTGCTTTTTGCTACCAAATCACAAGCCAACTCTGATGGGACCATACAGGCCTTACAGCTGCTACACAGACAGGATCCATTGTGCGTCTCATTTTTCCTTCCTTCTAAAAGATCAGAAGAAGGCTCAAAAAAATGATGATGTCAGCCAGGCCAAAAGGCAAAATAGAGCCCCAGTCATGAAGTGGGGAGGGTGGGAACAGCATGAGAAGCCACCGAGTGGCCCTATGACATAGTGGTTAGGTAGAAGCAGCATGAGAAGGCCAGGGAGTTGCCCAAGGGTAGTGTGGAGGGGGCAGCATCAGGAGGAGGCCACAGAGTGGCATAATGACAGTGTGGAGGTGGCGGCAGCATCAGAAGACAGAGAGTGGCAAAGTGACATAGTGTGGAGGTGGCAGCAGCATGAAGAGACTACAGAGTGACCCGGTGACAGAGTGTGGAGGTGGCAGCAGCATCAGAAGGCCACAGAGTAGTAAGGTGACATAGTGTGGAGGTGGCAGCAGCATCAGGAAGCAACAGAGTGGCAAGGTGACATAGTGTGTAGGTGGCAGCAGCATGAGGAGACCACAGAGTGGCAATGTGATATAGTGTGGAGGTGGCAGCAGCATGAGGAGGCCACAGAGTGGCATAGCGATGAGAGGTTGTGGAGGTGGCAACAGCATGAGGAGACCACAGAGTGGCACAATGATGAGAGGTTGTGGAGGTGGCAGCAGCATGAGGAGTTCACAGAGTGGCACGATGACGAGAGATTGTGGAGGTGGCAGCAGCATGAGGAGGCCACAGAGTGGTACGACAACAAGAGATTGCGGAGGTGGCAGCAGCCTGAGGAGGCCACAGAGTGGCACGACGATGAAAGATTGCGGAGGTGGCAGCCACTTTGTCTATTCATTTATAGGGAATATGGGACAGAACAGAAGGTTAAAATTTCTCAACTTCATAAAGTGTTTCTTAAAACAAGATTTAATAATACATGTTCTCCGGCACAAAAGGCTTGGCAAATTGATTGTTCAGGAATTTCCCTGGGATTAGGATAATATATTGGCGATTTTAAGTTTATTTTCTTATAATTTTAATCAAGTTTTGGTTTAATTTAATATTGAATATTTAATAAATTTAATTAAAAAAAGACACGAGAGAAAGACACGAGAGAATTGGCCAGTCTTCTGGTTATTCGAGATCATGGTTGCGATGGAGAAAGCATTCCAAAAAACGATTTCTCTCCACCTGGAGACAAATCCTGTCAAGATTGATGCAAGTGCGGTATCGGCTGCTCATCGAGCCAGATACTTCTGGGGGAACCTGCCTGGCATGAATAGGCATCTAGTAGCTACAAACAATGAGAAGACAAAGCTTCAAGATTGCTGGGAGGCCAGAAGAGTCGCGAAGTTCATCAAGATTAAAACCATAACTACCAGCCCCTGGTCTCTTCGTCAGGGCAAACATCACGAGTTTCCAGTCATCATGGATGGGAAGGAGGACATCCTGTGGTGCACAGAGATGGAGAGGGTCTTCGGATTCCCCTGCACTATACGGATGTCTCAGAAATAAACCGCTGCTCCCAACAGCAGCTCCTGGGAAGGTCATGGGGCATCCTGGTCATCTGGCATCTATTTACCCCTCTGAAGGATTATTTTGAAAGTGTGTAGAAGCCACATGGGGCCACCACACTGTAGATTTATCATGGAGACACCGGATTTTATAATATTAAATTATTATATAAAGAAGAAAAAAAAAGAAGCCCCTTTGTCACCTGAATCCCAAATGCGATCAGCTACATCATCATCATCGATTACTGTCTGCAGATCACTGATGTCCTCCTCAACGGTCTCTGGGTCAGGAGCCTGACCGCTCACAACACTAGCTCACACGCCACTCTCCTCATCACTACTTGCCCGTCCAGTGGAGGAAAGGACAGAGGCAGGTTGAGGAAAGGTGAGGGCAATGCCAACTAAGGGTTGTGTCTGACGAACCCACTGACTCTTGGCTGGGGGTGTCTGATGTCACCTGCCACGAAGTCAAAGATCGAGTCAACCATTCAAGAACGCCGGGTTGCTGGTCACGACACCACCGCTAGCTGACACTGGGAGCTCAGGCCTCTCGAAGTGACCCCTGCTGCCATGGCCCCTTACTCTGCTGCGACCTCTGCCTGCGCCAGAAACATTTAGGCCTCTGCCACTCCCCTGTGCAGAGCCTGGCACTTCTCTGTCTGACATACTGTTAGATCAAATAATCAAATGTTAGATCAAATATTTTTTATTTCGCCACTAATACACGGCAAACTGGGTTTTCGACTATATCACTGCACCGCAGAACAGCAATTAGGCCCTAATTTTTTTAACCTTTTACTCAACACAAAAGGCTTTTCAACAGATAAGTGCAACGATGAACAATGAATATATTTTTATTTCACCACCTCTAATACACTGCAAACAGGGCTTCAGAATACTGTATATCACTGTACCGCAGAATGGCAATTAGGCCCTAAATTTTTTCTCCTTTTACAAAACACAAAAGGCTTTTCAACAGATAAGTGCAACGATGAACGGCAAATGTATTTTTATTTCGCCACTAATATATACGACAAACATGGCTTCAGAATATATCACTGCACCACAGAACGGCAATTAGGCCCTAATTTTTTTCTTCTTTTACACAACACAAAAGGCTTTAAAATAGATAAGTGCAACGATGAACGACGAATGTATTTTTATTTTGCCACTAATACACGGCAAACAGGGCTTCAGAATATACCACTGCACCACAGAACGGCAATTAGGCCCTCATTTTTTTCTACTTTTACACAATACAAAAGGCTTTATAACAGATAAGTGCAACGAGGAACTGTGAATATATTTTTATTTTGCCACTAGTACATGGCAAACTGGGCTTTAGAATATATCACTGCACTGCAGAATGTTACTTTTTTTCAACTTTTACACAAAACCCAAAAGTCTTTCAACAGATAAGTGCAATGCAGAACGGCGAATATATTTTTATTTTGCCACTAATACACGGCAAACTGGGCTTTTGAATATCTCACTGCACCCCACAAGCGCAAATATATTTTTCTTTTGCCACTAATACACTGCAAAAAGGGCTTTAAAACCTATAACTGAACTGCACGAGGGCAAATAAGACATACTGTAGAAATATTTCCTTGTAATAAACCCTGTTAATGGCTTAATCAAAAAGCACTTGCACCCCAATAACAAGAACGGTTTGCTAGAATGACAGAGCTGTATAATGGCAATTTGGATCCCAAGTAAGGTGTAATGGGATTGTTCCTATTACCCAGGCTGTAACCTAAATGATGTGAAACGATTCGTCCCTATCCTTTCACTGCACTTATAAATCATTTTTAAAGCACAATGCAGTCTTACCTATCACTGTCCCTAGCGCCTGAAGACACGTCTCTCTCCACACTAAGTAAACTGGTGAATGGCAGAATCTAAGATGGCTGCCGCTATTCATAGGGCTGTGACATCACAGGGCTGGCTGGCTGCTGATTCGCTACATGCATGTCAGTATGGGTGATCCCACCTTCCCAGAGTTCTTTTCTTCATGTCCACACACATGCAGCAGCCATTTTAGGAAAAAATGCGATTTGTTACCACGAAGTGTGAGGAAATTCGGAGCAAAATGAATAATTCCTGAAATTCGGATCAAATTCCACTTCGTCAACTTCGATTCGCTTATCTCTACTATTAACATAACTTTAAAATATGTAATTTTTAAATTTACACAAAAAAATTGTTCAATGCTTAAAGGAAAAAAAATATCTTAAAAGTTATTTAATGACACAACAGGGAACAAAGATGCCAAATTTAATCATTAGCACAGAGATAGACAGAAGCATTTATAGCGGAGGCAGGTCACGGCGAAAATGGATTTTCTGAGCCCTGTGAATAAAAGGTGCAAGGAGCCTTTTAGTAATCTGCAACATAATTCGAGTCGCTGGCAATTGGCATGATTTGGCACAATTTGCCTGAGCAGGGCTGAGAGGGATGTGGATGCTTTTAAATGTAAAATTTCCCTCTCGGTGTTGCAGCAAAAATAGTGAGAAAAATCAGTGAAAGCCGTACGAATGAAAATGTATTATTTGTTATATGAGTTATTTATGATATTTTTAGAATGCTTCAATTTTGTGGGCATTTATGGCTGAGTTGGTTACTGTGGAGTGTTCCTTAAATATCGCCAATTTGACGGTCACGATTGGAACAGCATTTTGGATTGTTGCTTGTTTGATTGTCTTGTCAGAGACAGAGATGAGCAAGTTCTCTAAAATTCGATTTGGCTGCTTCACTGAATTTTACAAAAAAATTTGCTTTGTGACAAATTACTTTGTCAGGAAGCACATTTCTTTGTAAATAGCGGGTGAAATGATGAAGAACGTTGATTACAAACGCCCCCCCCCCCTCTGAGATCCATTATTAAAGCATTTTAGTGTTTGCGAATTAAAAAAAATTATAAATTGTACTTGGCTTATCCATTTGATCACAAAGAGGCCATCGCAGTCATCTTGGTTGAAGATCCAGTGTAAAATTTCACGCAGCGCATGATAACGTCATCACTTCGGGCGGCATATGTCACTGTGCGGGATGTTCAAGCAAGATGGCGACAGCCTCTTCCAGTTCAAATAGATGAGGTACAGATGTAGCAGAGTTAACACACATGCTTTATGAGATGTGTTATCTAAACTAAATGTGTTAAGTAAACACCTTTAATTGCTTTTCAAAAGCTTTTGTTTCAAGATAACACGATGAGTTAAGAAATTGAGTTAAGAAGTTTGAGTTAAGAGTTTGTGTGTTAACTCTGTTATGATTTTTTAAAATTTTTACTGCCATTTCAGGGAAAATTAATTAGTTACCACGAAGCACGAGGAAATTCAGCTTTATGGCAAATCCAATTTTTCCTGAAATTCGGATCGAAGTCCACTCTGTGAGCTTCGATTCACTCAACAATAGTCAGAAGACGATATAAAATTGGTGGTGCACCCCTGGATCCTTTCAGTGTAGTGCGAACATGTAAGGGCATCACAGAACAGTTAGGCCCCATGCACACGAATGTATTTTCATTCTGTGTCCCCGTTCCGTTTTTTTTTTTTGTGTATATGGAATTATTCATTTCAATGGGTCCGCAAAAAAAAAAATGAAGGTACTCCATGTGCATTCCGTTTCCGTATGTCCGTATTACCGTTCTGCAAAAAAATAGAACATGTCTAGGGATGAGTGGATGTCCGGGTTCGACAGTTCGGGATCCGAACATGACCGGAACTCGAACCCGAACCCCATTGAAGTCAATGGTGACCTAATCTTGGGTGCAATAAAATGGCTGTAAAATAGTCGTAGTAAGGGCTAGGGGCTGCAAAAGAAAGGAAAATGGGGGTAAGAGCAGGACAATTGCCCTGCAAACAAATGTGTATAGGGAAATGACTTAAATAACAGAATAGAAAAAAATATATAATAATAATCATGAACTAGGAGGCGGAGGTCAAAGTGGAGTAGGAGGTTGAGAAGGAGGTAGATGTGGTGGTGTAGGTGGAAGCGGTGGTGGAGGAGGAGGTAGCCAACCCTGTTTTTGTTTTTTTGTTTTTTTTTCCTTTATTTAGAATTATTAATATTTTTTTTTTAAATTTGGGAAGACCCCAAAACATTGGGAAATAGAAAAGAGAATGCAAAGAGAAAGTGCGCTGAAGTATAACAATGACTAGGTGCGGCCGGTATACTTGTCTACTCAGCACAAGGTACAGACAAGTCCTGTGGCATCCATGCCTGATTAATTTTAATGAACGTGAGCTTGTCCACGGTGGCTGTGGACAGGCGGCTGCACTTGTCTGTGATTACACCCCCACCGTCGTGGTAAACACACGTTCGGACAATACACTTGCTGCAGGGCAGGGGAGAACCTCCAAGGCGTAGAGGGCAAGCTCAGGCCATGTGCCCAATTTGGAGACCCAGAAGTTGAATGGGGCAGAACCATCAGTCAGTACGTGTAGGTGTGTGCACACATACTGTTCCACCATGTTGCTGAAATGCTGCCTCCTGCTAAGATGTTCCATATCAGCTGGTGGTGCTGGTGGTTGTGGAGTGCTGACAAAGCTTTTCCATATTTCAGCCATGCTAACCCTCAATTCTGAGGTTCTGGTGGTGCCCCAGCTGCGTTGGCGACTTCTTCCTTCTCTGCCTTCGCCTTGTGCTTCCACTGAGCCTTTGCTGTCAGTTGCTTGTACTCGCGCATCTTCCGATCACACTCCAGTGACAGAATTAAGGACAGCACGTTGTCCTTGTAGCAGGGAACTAGCAGGGTGGCCACCCAGTAATCAGCACTGGTTAGAATGTGGGCAACTCGGTAGTCGTTGCTCAGGCACTGCAGCATGTAGTCTGTCCTCTGTGGGAGGTGTATTGTCTGCATCCTCTGTATTCCCCCACCCACGCTCCATTGATGCCCATAAGCTGCTTTGGGTGCCACCCTGTGGTAAACACGGTTCCTCCTCATCATCATCCTCCTACTCCTCATCCTGCACTCTGCCCTGGCTGAAAAGTTGTGTACCTGGCTCTGTTGGTGTAGGAACCAACCCTCCGAGCCACTTGTCAGATTAACTATATTAATTTCCCTGTCACGTATAAAGTGCACTTGTATCTCACACCAAAAATGGGTATATGTCACCCACCGAACTAACAGACTGATTAACTATATTAATTTCCCTGTCACATATGTAGTGCACGTGTATCTCACACCAAAAATGGGTTTATGTCATCCATCGAACTAACAGACGGATTAACTATTATATTTTTGTGTCAGCGGTACAAAAATGAGCATTGCACCCACAAAATATCACTATAGGTCATCCATAGAATTAGCAGCCAGATTAATTATTATATTTCTGTGTCAGGGGTACAAAGATGGTGCATTGCACCCACATAAAATTGCTATAGGTCACCCACAAAACAAATAGCCAGATTCCTAACACTCTCCCTCACTTCAGCTGCCTGCTTCCTGTCCCTGCTCTACTCAGAGCTGATGGGCGGTGCGACACGTCATCCAGCTTGTATAGAGGCTGGGTCACATGATGCACCGGCAGGAGCGTAGCTAATGGCTCATGGGCCCTGGTGCAAGAGTTCAGCTTGGGCCCCCTTCCCTCAGTGCTTTGTGTGTCTTCTTATGTGGCACAAGGGTCTTTGGGCCCCCTCAGGCTCCTGGGCCCGGTAGCGACTGCTACCTCTGCACCCCCTATAGCTACGCCCATGTGCACCGGCCAATCAAAGCCATGCCATTACTAGGCATGGCTGTGATGGCTTCTAAGTGCCTACAGCTTAAAAGCTTGTTGATTGGCTGCCCTGCAGCCTTTCAAAGGCTTTATTAAATGCCCGAACACCGAACTCGTACCCAAACTTTTCCATCAAAGTTCAGGTTCAAGTCCGGGTACCCGAACTCGCAAAGTTCGGTACGGACCTGAACTTTACAGTTCGGGTTCCCTCAACACTAAACATGTCCTATTATTGTCCGCATTACGGACAAGGGTAGGACAGCTGTTCTGTTCCGCAAAATACGGAATGCACACGGATGTCATCCGTATTTTTTGTGGACCGCAAAATGCATACGGTCTTGTGCATATGAGCTTAGTGCTGAACACCACTTGGCCCGTCCAGTTGGACGCAGAACGCCTGGGGTCAAATAACTCCATGTGTTAGGGTTAAAACCAGATAAGCCGAACTTGCTGGATCGATGAAACCTGGCAGCTGGATTATTGCCATACATGAGGAGTGTCATTGGTTATCAGAATGAACCACACAAATCGCTCCACCAACGCGACCCAAATTCATCGTAGCTAATACGCTCTTTCAGCCAAAAATTAGTCTGCGTGGTTATTGCAATGGTTTATCGTCGGAAATACGACTGTATTACCAGACTAATCGCTCCACCAACTGGACCCAAATTCATCATTCCTAGCACGTTCTGTTATGGAAAATTTTATTCTGCGTCACTCTGAGAGCCACAACAAATTTTGATCAAATTATTTGTCACTGTGCAGTGCAAATTTTTTTTAGCTCATGTGGATCCCTCCAAAAGGTCCGGGATGCCTCCACACTATGAACTTAATGATATTTTGCTTTCAGCAAGTATTTGGGTTAAAACCAGATGGGCCAAACTTGCTGGATGGATCAAACATGGCAGCTGAATGAACCATACAAATCACTCCACCAATTCGACCCAAATTTATTGTAGCTAATACGTTCTTTTAGTCAGTGTTTAATAAGAGTTTTACATCAGTATTTGATCAGAATTTGTAATCCAAAAGCAGTAGTGGGTCCAACACACAGATGAGATTCAAATAATTCCATTACAATTTATCTCTGTTTTGGACCCACTCCTGTTTTTGGCTTACAATTACTGATCAAATATTGATGTAAAATACTGACCATCTGAAACAGGCTTAATAGATGCTCAAAATACAGGATTGTTTTTTTTTATGTTTTATTGACTGATCAGAAGAACGGAGGCATAAACATTGATGTCAACACAGCCTTACTACTACTTCTGCCGCAACTGTCCTCACTCTCTCATTGGTCCATTTTGTCATGGGTACTGCTACTGCTTCTGCTTCCACCACGGTCACCACTCTGTCATGGGGCCACTACTGCTGATGCAACCATACTCACTCTGTCATGGGGCCACTATTTGAATCTTGGGGCACTGCACGGTAAAGTTCACGGCGATAAATTAGACCTGACGGGTTTATTGACCTGTAATACTGACACACAGTGATTCTACAGCTAACAGAAGGGATTGGCTATGAATTTTGGTGCCCTGCACAGTGATGTAGATGGCAATAAATTACTCTCTAATACTGATGGCACAGTACCTACAGAATGGATTAACTATCAATGTGGGTAGACTAGACTGTAATGCACACGGCGATGCACTCTCCTTGCAGTTTTAGTTCCAAGCCTTTACACTGAGATTACCTAATCATATGCATCCCACTTGGTGGCCCAGAGTGGCACGGGTATACCAGATTTATTGTGATTCATGACAAATTAATTCTAAACTAATCACATTTCTTGAAGAACTTCGGCGAATTACCCCAATTGAATTTTTCCAAACTTCGTTCATCTCTAGTTACAGTATATAAGCACAAGCTTACAGGTAGTCAGTGCATGGAGAGAACAGAATGATTGCAGAATAGACTAAAAGCGACTACACCAATGGTTAGAAAAAAAATCCCCCCCAAAAATCCCAAAACAAGTCACAAGTCTAAATCTGATAGAATGACTCTATTTACAATATTCTTCCATTGTCTCCTGCTGCTTTTTTAATGTCTGACATTTTAATGTCTGACATTGTTTAATTTTCTCCATCTCCCTCGCTCACCTTTTATAAAATTATTAAAATGTTTTTGAAAGGCAGATTATTCTTCATCTGTATTTCCAGTCAGGGTCTTCAGTGTCTGCGAGCCACTTGTCCACAACTTTACAGAACATCTGCATTAATCGTCAGAGTTTTATTCCATCTTTGACTCCTTGTTTTAGAAAGTTTCTCAGCGTTTATTGATCTCCTGAATATCTTTGCCAGGATGGGTAATGCATACAGATGAACAGCAATTTACCGGCTGCGGATCTCGTTGGTGAAGGGCCTGTCCTTCAGAGACACTGTGCTAAGTTTACTTCCTCTTCAAGACATTTAAAGGTGATAAAACCTTGCTTGGGTAAACTTATTGCAATTTCTATGGTGATTAAAATGTCAAGAGGTACGGTATTATAAAGAATATTGCAGCAATGCATGAATGGAAGGAAACAAACCCGAAAGCGCCAGGGCAATTTATTTTGTCATTAAGTTTTGTATAGTGCTGGTTTACAGGGGTGACTTAAGTGTTAACACTGAATACTGCTGGAGGATTGAGATTATTTAGAGGTTCATAATAATTAGAGATGAGCGAATTTTTCAAAAACTCAATTCGCCGGTTTGACAATTTTTTGGGGAAAAATATGGTTAGATCCGAATTTATTTGCGGCGAATTTCGTTTAAAAACTGCTATTTCCTGGCTGCAGAGGCTCTGTATAGTGGTGTAAAACACTGTGCCTTGCAGTAACACGCATAGGGAGTCTGCTGGGGTAGTAAAATAATACTGTGAGTCCGTATGACATGCAGATGACAGGCATCGCTCTTAGAATTACTGCACACATCACTTATTTGGTCACGGGGCCAAAACTGACCAAATAACTCAGCCTTACAGGTCAATGTTAGCGACAAGAAGAGTACAATAAAGGAATTCAAGAGGCAACTGGATGTATTTCTGGAGTGTAATAATATTACAGGCTACAGCTACTAGAGAGGGGTCGTTGATCCAGGGAGTTATTCTGATTGCCTGATTGGAGTCAGGAAGGAATTTTTTCCCCTTAAGTGGGGAAAATTGGCTTCTACCTCACAGGGGTTTTTTGCCTTCCTCTGGATCAACTTGTAGGAAACAGGCCGAACTGGATGGACAGGTGTCTTTTTTCGGTCTTTAATACTATGTTACTATTTTACTAAGAAGAAGCGCACTCCTTTTACAACGTCGTCAGCTGATTCCACATAGATGTCTACAGAACCTGTTCCATTAGACCATTATACAAGTAGAGCCCCCCGACAGAGTGGAGAAGGTGTCAGCAGTAAGTTTGTGTTGACATCAGTGATTATTTTGCCCCTCCTCTGATCTGTCAGAACAATAACCCCCCAAAAAATGGATTCTGTCTGTGGAGCAAGCGAGGTGCAGAAGGGAAAGACAGCTCCCTTGGGCTGAGGTGGTGGAGCCTTGACTGCCTGAAATCGGCTGCATGCCACTGGGTAATGTAGCAGTTGCTGCGGCAGGATTGACCACCACATCGGAGCCACGGTTCTCCCAGGCCACTTTATGGTGACGCTGTATTTGTTGACGCAGGGCTGTGGTGCCAACATTGGCACCCTGGCCTTGCTTTACCTTCTGCCCACAGATTCTACATAAGGCCAATGTTTACCTCCTCCGGCGGCTTAACAAAAAACTGCCACACTGCCGAGTAGGTGATTTTACCCCCAACACTACTCATTGACTACGCGCTTGCCACTAATACACAGCAAACTGGGCTTTAGAATATATCACTGCACCGCAGAACGGCAATTAGGCCCTAATTTTTTTCCACTTTTCCACTATACAAAAGGCTCTTCAACAGATAAGTGCAATGATGAAGGGCGAATATATTTTTATTTTGCCACTAATACACAGCAAACAGCACTTGCATCCCAATAACAAGAACGGTTTGCTAGAATGACAGAGCTGTATAATGGCAATTTTGATCCCCAGTCAGTGCAGCAAGGTGTAATAGGATTGTTCCTATTACCCAGTCTGTAACCTCCCCTACTGAACCCTGTTCAACATAAATGCTGTGGAACTATTCCCAATCCTCACTAGTCTTTCCTTGCTTTATAAATTGTTTTTTAACCACAATCCAGTCTTTCCTATCACTGTCCCTAGTGCCTGCAGACACGTCTCTCCCTGCACTAAGTATGCTGGTGAATGGCAGAATCTAAGATGGCTGCCGCTGTTTATAGGGCTGTGACATCACAGGGCTGGCTGGCTGCTGATTGGTTGAATGCATGGCATTATGGGTGATCCCACCTTCCCAGAGTTCCTTTCTCCATGTCCACAAACGTGCAGCAGCCATTTTAGGAAAAAATGCGATTCGTTACCACGAAGCGTGAGGAAATTCGGCTTCAGTGCGAATCAAATTTTTCCTGAAATTCGGATCGAATTCCACTTCGTCAGCTTCGATTCGCTCATCTCTAATAATAATATCCCTTTTCATCAAGGGTATCTTGGTGCTTAATACATTGTATCCTTGGTGATTGTTATGGGTGATTAAATGGTAACACCCCTGGTGGTCTAGGGTGGTGGTCTAGGTTAATTCCAGAAAAACTGGTGGTCTAAAGTAGTCAAATAATACTGTTGTTCTTGCTAGTCTAGTGTATATATAAAAAGGTCAATGGCATAATCTGTGCTGATCTACTTTATTGAAGAAGGAGTTTATGTAAGGGTCTCTGATGGTCTAGGTCTAGGGTGGTTGAGAAATAAATACTAAAATCCTTGGTGATCTAGGGTAGAGAAGAGCGTAGAGTGTTCTAATGTAGTGAATATAGTTATTGTCAGTGTCCCATGTAGTCCCTGCTAGTTGTGGCTTGAGATGACTTAGTGGTGATTAATAATATCCCTTTCCATCAAGGGTAGCTTGGTGGTTAATATATTTTTTTCTGGCTGGTTTTCATAGGTCAGTTAATGGTTACACCCCTGGTGGTCTAGGTTACTGCCGGCATCTCTTGTGTTTTAGTGTAGTGAATGGGGTTATTACCAGTGTTCCTGGTAGTCTAGTGCCAGGATGGCCAACCTGCGGCTCTCCAGCTGTTGTAAAACTACAATTTCTACCATGCCCTGCTGTAGGCTGATAGCTGTAGGCAGTCTGGGCATACTGGGAGTTGTAGTTTTGCAACAGCTGGAGAGACGCAGGTTGGCCATCCATGGTCTAGTGTATAAAAGAGTCAATGCCAGCACGTGCCAGTCTAATTTACTGAAGGAGTTGATGCCAGCACCCATGTGTGAAAGTTAGTAGCGGAATCCTTGGTGGCCTAGGGTAGAGATAAGTTAATGCCAACATTTCAGGTTTTCAAATGCAGTAAATCGGGTTATTGTCATATTGTCAGTGTCTCTTGTAGTCTAGGGTATAGAAAAGACAATGCCAGCATCTGAGCTGGTATATTGTATTGTATTGTAGAGACAAATTTAATGCCAGCAACTCTGGTGTTCTAATGTTGTGAATTGGGTTATTGCCAGACCGCTTGGTAGTCTACTGTATATAAAAGCGTCAATGCTAGCATCTTTTCTGGTCTACTGTATTGAAAGAATTGATGCCAACATCCCTAGTGTTCCAGGGTAGTGAAGTATATAATACAGGAATAAGTCATGTTATAGAGTAATGACAAACTTAATATCAGAATCTGTTTATGGTCTAGGGCAGTGAAGAATTTCATGGTTGTGCAGTGGTATAATATTGCAGTGACCCACTGATTCACTGCCAAAGGGTTAAAGGATAACTGTCACATTTAGACCCTAATTTCAATTTTCATATATGTAGTTACTAATAACAGAATATTCCTGAATCAATAACTATTAGACTTACTTACCCCATATTTAATAAGATTCAGCCCTTAGCAACCAGTCTGCATAAAACTGCAATTTCACTATTCTGTTAAGATGGCCGCCCTCAGCCCTGAGGCTAATCCATAGGACACCGGCAGTGAAGTTAGTGAAGACCAGCTCTGTATAGGGGGGTCTTGCGGTGAAGTTCCCAGGCCTGGCTGAAGCCTGTAGTCCTACTGCAACACAGAGGGGTTGCCCAAGCTCTCCTCTTACCACATGATGCTTTCATTTATACACTGGGCATGCGGCAGATCTCCCTTCCCCGGCTGCTCCAGCCACATTCTCCAGCACTGCTAAGGGAGTGTCTGCCAAGTGCAGGGATGTGTAGAAGTGCACACAGTCCAGCACTGTTATCACCTGTCAGGGAGGACCTGGCTTTTTATGCATCCCCTTACAACGTTTACTCTAGCTGTCCCTGCTTGTGCGTCCTCCGTCTACCTCTGAGCAAACTGATAGACAGAAAAAGCCTAGCAACCTGATCTCAGGTAACAATAGCCAATACTGGGACAAAAATCTGTCTTTTAGGGGTTATTTATTAAACAATCAAAAATTAAAACAGGGCCAACAAGGTGATATTAATCACCAAAATCCAATAGTCAAAAAAATAAATAAATGTGACAGTTATCTTTTAATGATATGATTCACTGCCAAAGTTAATCCAATGGTTTAATGTTTAAGTTGTTAGGATAGTTACTGAAATGTTAACCATGTACCATTGCAATAGGTGTGGACCCACTGTGCCAACTATCCAGTTTGACTTTGGGCTAAACTTAAGGGTTTTGTCCCAGCAGCTCCCTGGTATTCCCCCTTCAACCGTTGCACAAGAATACGGACTTCACTGCAGGGAACCAACTAGGAGTAGTCCTGGTGTAGTTTGCTGCCGACTCATGAGGAGGTCAAGAGAACCGGTTTGAAGCACCAAGTCTGAATACAGTCCAAGATCAGGGCAGGCTGAGTACATGCATAATGCAGATAGCAATTCCAAGGTTGGGGCAGGTGACATGGAGCAAAATAAGACATTGGCCAAGGTCAGGACAGGAGATGAGAGAGCAGAATCGGTAGTCAGACTATGTATGGTATACAGGTAGACAGACAAGAAAACAGCTTTGCTGGTTACTACCAGCGGAGAAAGTGGGCACGGACCGCCAGCATAATAACCATCTGTGATACAAGTGGCTAATGCAACTTTGCTATGTACTGTTTTTTTCCAAAAGGCTGAAATATGAAAAGGGAATTGCTAACCAGCAAGTTCTTAGTGATTCAGTTGTGTTCAAAATTATTCAACCCCCAATGCTGTAAAGGGTTTTAGGGAATTTAGTGTACATTTGTAATTGTGTTCAGAATGAAATCTTACAAGGACTTTTGAAAGAACCAAATGCAACTAAAATGACATCAATTGTTTTTGTAATACAGTATTAAATGTTTTTTTTGTGATTTCTTGATTGACACAATTATTCAACCCCTTAAAGACAACCACTCTTAAGAACAGAGGTTCATTCAAGTGTTTTCGATCAGGTATTGAAAACCCCTGTGGATGTCAAGGAGCAGCAATCAAGCATAATAAGCCCCAATTAGGCAGATGTAAAATGACTGTGATACTCGGCTCCTTCTAGACATTTACTGGTGTGTTTACAGACATGGTGAAGTCAAGATAATGGTCCAGGAAGACAAGAGAAGAGGTGATTTCTCTTCACAGGAAGGGCAATGGCTATAAGAAGATTGCAAAGATGTTAAACATACCAAGAGACACCATAGGAAGCATTATTCGCAAATTCAAGGCAAAGGGCACTGTTGAAACGCTACCTGGTCGTGGCAGAAAGAAGATGCTGACTTCAACTGCTGTGCGCTACCTGAAGCGCAAAGTGGAGAAAAGTCCCCGTGTGACTGCTGAGGAACTGAAAAAGATTTGTCAGATGCGGGTACTGAAGTTTCAGCTCAGACAATAAGGCGCACACTGCGTAATGAAGGCCTCCATGCCAGAACTCCCAGGCGCACCCCTTGCTGTCTCCAAAGAATAAGAAGAGTCGACTGCAGTATGCCAAAAGTCATGTGGACAAACCACAAAAGTTTTGGGATAGTGTTCTGTGGACTGATGAAACAAAATTAGAACTGTTTGGGCCCATGGATCAACGCTATGTTTGGAGGAGGAAGAACAAGGCCTATGATGAAAAGAGCACCTTGCCTACTGTGAAGCATGGCGGGGGGTCAATCATGCTTTGGGGCTGTTTTGCTTCTACAGGTACAGGGAAGCTTCAGCGTGTGCAAGGTACCATGAATTCTCTTCAGTACCAGGAGATATTGGATGAAAATGTGATGCAGTCCGTCACAAACCTGAGGCTTGGGAGACGTTGGACCTTTCAACAGGACAATGATCCCAAGCATACCTCCAAGTCCACCAGAGCATGGTTGCAGATTAAAGGCTGGAACATTTTGAAGTGGCCATCGCAGTCATCAGACTTAAATCCGATTGAGAACCTCTGGTGGGACCTAAAGAAAGCAGTTGCAGCGCGCAAGCCTAAGAATGTGACTGAACTGGAGGCTTTTGCCCATGAAGAATGGGCGAAGATACCCGTAGATCGCTGCAAGACACTTGTGTCAAGCTATGCTTTACGTTTAAAAGCTGTTATAACTGGAAAAGGATGTTGTACTAAGTACTAAGACTGAATGTCACTTGGGGGTCGAATAAAACTGATAATGATGTGAGCACAGAAAAGACATTTCTGGTTATTTCATTATAAATGTTATGTTATATTTGTCTGACTTACAAGGGCCTCTTTGATTTAATTGTAAACAAGATGACTGAAATGATCAAAATCAATGTCAAACTGGCCAAAACACTCAATTTCAGTGGGGGTTGAATAATTTTGAACACAACTGTAGTTGGTAGGTAGTGGGCCAGTCCACTGGTTAGTAAGTCTGCTAGTAAAAAAGCCAGAGTAAGACCTGTTTTGGCTAAGAAAGAATCCTTCTGTAGGAAGACACCATTCCTGTGAGTGAAACCTGCCAGGAATAACCCCTGAGGAAAAAAGCAATTAATTAATAACTACAGAAGGTTGATGGACATTTAAGGCCCATGCTTGGACTGAGTCAGTAAAGCTAATGCACACATATGGCTTTAGACTTTACTACCCATGGTTTGGGTTATATTGCTTCTGGTGCCTGCCACACTTCTGAAGTGGACTGGCGATTCAATCTAGAACTGCAGACCAGATTTGGAAAAGAATGCTGGAAAGAATGTTAGTGTTTATGGAGAGAGAGACTTAGGAAGAACCACCATTATAATAGCCACCTCCAACACACAACCTTTGGGAGAAGCCTACTCTGTGACATACCTGAGAGCTTTAGTATGGGAGATACTTTATTTATTTATATTCAAGGCGACCTGATCATTGGTCTCCCTACTAGTGTTGGGCGCGATTATTCAAATTGCGAATTTTAATCACGAATATTACTACTTCAAGAATTTACGAAGAATTAGAATATAGTGCTATATATTCGTATTCGCGAATATTCTAGATTTTTTTTCATCTGAACCCATGATCCCTCCCTGCTTCTTGCTTGTGGGCCAATGAGAAGGCTGCAATGTCTTTGTCTGAGCTTAGCAACATCCCTAGCAACCAATAGGAAAGTTGCCTACCCATTACTATATAACAGGGGTGCACAACGTTTCCTGGTTGGGGGCCACATTGCCAGACCAAACCAATGACGAGGGCCGAAATTAAAATTTAAAGGGGTATTAACACCTGAAATAGTGTATTTATGACATATTGAACACACAGTATATACCATTAATGTCTAGTTCCCGTTCCAGGACTCCCATCTAATGGGAGAAAAACATGAAAAATACATGTGAGCAGCCACAAGACCTAGACATACATGTCGGTTAACAGAGTGTTTGGGGCCGCACAGAATGGTATCAAGGGCCGCATGTGGCCCCCGGGCCGCAGGTTGTGCACCCCTGGTATATAAGAACCTCCCCAGCAGCCATTTTCTGCAGTTGTTTTGCTGTCATTGCTGTGCTCTGTGCTTTGCTGTGTCACATTACATTAGTTAGTTAGTTAGCTTATATATATTATACAGATAGTTAGTGGGAGATAGTCAGTGTAGGTTAGATAGTGATATAGTGTAGCTGATAGGTTCCAGTGCAGGGTGTTAGGTAGTGTGATCGGTTCTGCTGTCCATACATACATGCTACATACATAGTGCTGTGATGTCACAAGTTCACAATACTTAGTGCACCAATCAATAATATGTAGTCAGACCTGCTAAAATGTGAAGTTGCACGTATTGCGCCAAAATATGCACATAATTAATTGCCGATTTACGCAATTGTGAATATATTGAAGCACTTTAATTGCATATAAAGCTGTTGTAATGTTCTGCTGTGCCAATTATTTTCTCAATACTCTGGAAACTTCTAGCAGCTTGAAAAATGTAGCAAAAGTGAACTATGCCTGTATTACACGTGCAATCCGCGCATATTACATTGCCGATTTTCGCAATTAAGAAAATAATCATGAATTCGTGAATTTATGATAAATATTCGCGCAAATATTCGCAAAATATCGCAAATTCGAATATTGCCCCTGCCGCTCATTACTACTCCCTACCCGATCCGGCTTGTTCCTCCCTGTTCTTTTGCCTTGCACCCCGCTGCTCATCTAACATCAAGGGAACCCCAGCCACCACCAGGCAGAAGACCATGAAAGTACAGAGTGTGCTCAAGGGTAAGAAGTGTTGCACCACTGCATGCGATGCCCAGGGAGAGATGGTGCAGGGAAAATCCATCATGAGGACTACAACCACCCTCATTGTCTCTGCCACCACTCCCATCCAACCACCACCAGACCTCCCCCTGCTGGCCAATACACTGCAATATTAATGAGCTATCCTCAGGATAAGTCATCAATATCAAATTGGCAATAGTCTGACACCTGGCATCCCGCTGATCTGCTCTTTGAAGGGGTTTCAGCGCTTATACATGCTACTTGCATGTCCTCTTCATAGTTTAACTGCCAGCTCTGAGACCTTCACATATTAATAGGACGGAACCTCTAAGACTCTAACCTGTATGTCATCTATATATTTGTTTCCAGGTCCCTCAACACTGTGCATTTATATTAATGTTATGTAACTGTTCATGTAATGTGCCTGGTTCACCAGCAGGTGTCAGCAAACACGGCAGAGCTGTATGTAGGTAGAATGGAGCGTTCCATTACATTCTAACCCCCCTCTGTAGGGAAGTGGGCTAGGCCTACTTCCTGAAGGAAGGGTGGGGACTAGCTGGAGTTAGTTTGAGTTTACCCTCTGCAAGGGAAAGGGTGTGCAGGGGCATGTCTCTGCTGGACATGCCCACGCCAACCAGAGCACCTTATGCTCTGCTGGCCAGGGAGGCTGAAGCATAAAAGCCTCAAGAGCCAGGAGATTAGTTCCTCAGCTGAAACTAACTCCGATTAAAGAGAGAGGTGTAGCATAAGGAAGAATCCAAGTTATCCAGTGAGCTTGTCAGTACAACAGAGAGAAACAGATATAGCAAAGTTGAGTTTGCCTGCCAGTTTAATGCTAAAGCCTGCTGGAACCAAGACAAAGCTTGTAAGCTTTTGGAAGAAATGTTTATTCAAAGTAAAGCTGCTGTTGAACTTCATCTCAAGGTCTGAACTCAAGAACTCAAGTTATTTCTTTAAAGCCTATTATTACTCCCCCTATTTATTGCTTCAGAGTCCAAGCCTGGGGTCCAGCGGTATCCAGGTAGGAGCACCATGACATACATAAGGAAACAGATAGGCCGCACTATACCACTCAGCATTTCCTACACCTGGGACACGATATAGAAGGCCCTGGGTGGAGGAGGCCCATTTCATGAAGGCCTGTTTAGTGTGTGCTCCTGCCAAGTAGGCCAAGACGGTGGTAGTGGTTTCCAAGGGGAAGGTGTGCATTGATATCTATTAGGGTTACGGCACAGCGAAGCCCCGGCTAGCTCTTGGCATCTTGAGGATCTTAGTACGCATGCGCGGGGAAGCGCAAGAGGAAACGCAGTGTATTCAAGCCGGTATGTAATGGAGGTTTGTCCGTGAGAAGCGAACATAACCAACCTTTGAATCATTATTGGAAACAACTACGGATCATATAAAACATTTTACAAACATCCAATTTTTGCGCATTATCCATTAGCTGACTGGCAGACAGCATAATAAGCCACCCAAGTTCTATAAGTTGGTTACCAACTAAGTTGAGTTGACACTAAAGAAAGATACAATTGCTAAATATTAATTGATACTAACAATTGCACACCAAAGAGATGAACTAAAAGACAAGGAAACCGTTTTGTAAGAGACTTTTTATATCTGAATTTATATATGAATTTTATAGAGAGCTCTGCATTTAAAGGAACCATGATCATATATAGGGTGTATAAAATTTAGTTTTTTTTCTATTTGCTTTTTATTGTGTTGTATTATGTATATGAATTAGTAAAGAGATATGCAAATTACTGAGAGCCAGCCATTTTGGGGGATTTTTTGTCTATATAAAGCACTAATTGGTGGTTAGTGGGCTGGGCTCCAGTTGAACTGGTGAGCATTCTTTATTTTTTTGTTATTTATTTTGAATATTAGGCCAAGACAAACCCTGGTCCAGGAAAACAATGCTCCGGTGAGTGAAAGCTGCCACGAAAAGTTACTTTGCTAAGGATAAAACCTCTGAGGGAAATAAGCATTGAATTTTGCAGATGGTTGAAGACCATGCAGGCTGTAATGCATTTATACAGCTTTAGACTTTGGTAGTTTGGGTTAGTTGCTTCTTGCACTTGCCACACTAAGATGGACTGGCCATGTGATTAGGACTGCACCCCTTCGGTGAACATTGCAGAGAAATATTGAGGAATTCTATGTCTTTGGTCATTTTGGAAATATAAAGAGAGTGACTCTGAGTGGATTGCTATCATAAAAGCCACCTTCTAACCACCTTAATTGCCTCAGCCACCACACCTATCCTCTCCACCTTCATGCCTCCTCCTGTGGGCCAGCGCAAGGCACTTGTCCCTCACAGGAATATAGATGGGTTTTATCATCAGAGGTGATCAGCTGCATCAGTCTCACATGCACTGTGGAGAGGCAGTGTAAATGAGGTACAATAAGTGATGTCCGCTGCTCAAGTATACACAGCAGCTGACGACGACTTAAAGGGGTTATCCAAGTTATATTTATTGATGACCTATCCTCAGGATAGGTCATCAATATCAGATCGGCGGGGGTCCGACACCCAGCATCCCCGCCGATCAGCTGTTTGAAGAGAAGGCGAGCGCTGTGCCAGCGCTGCCTCCTCGTCATTGTTTACATGCTGGCCGTTGCATCTGCAGCGGTGAGCAGGTGTAATTACACCTAAGCCGTTCCATTCATTTCAATGGGACGGCTCGTTTCTATACAAGTGTATACTACAGAGCCGTCCCATTGAAATGAATGGAACGGCTTGGGTGTAATTACACTTGCTCACCGCTGCAGATGCAACGGCCAGCATGTAAACAATGACGAGGAGGCAGCGCTGGCACGGCGCTCGCCTTCTCTTCAAACAGCTGATCGGCGGGGGTGCCGGGTGTCGGACCCCCGCCGATCTGATATTGATGACCTATCCTGAGGATAGGTCATCAATCAATATAACTTGGACAACCCCTTTAAATAACACAGTCATGGGATTGAAATGCTGTGAATTAAGAAATTGTAAAGCTCTCACTTGATGATTTAAAATTAGCAGCATTGTACTGCATTATAAATCCATGCCATTTGTCGATTTTTGTGAAAAAAGAAAGTTTCATAAAGCAATGGTCTCCACCCTGTGGCTCTTTAGGCAGAGTGGATCTACAACTCCCAACAGGCCTCTAGGAAGGCAGTCTAAAATCAAACATAACCAGCAAAAAAATAAAATAAAATAACTAAGTATGACATATGATACTCAACTATCACAGTGCGTTAACACCATTTAAAATAAGAGTCGGAAAAAATTCAGGAGCTGAATCTGCCTCCTTGTTTTCCATGCTGATTTTGGACTCAGATTTTTGGATTACACTCCTTTGGGTGCTGATATTGATACTGACAACTGTTTTCTCTAATTCCCAGGGTTTTCAGCGCTTATTCTGTATTAAAACACAACAGGGTGCTGTAGGATGCTTTTTTGCCATATGTGGCTTTTTCCACAGCCTGCAAAATACATAAGAAATAGCAAAAAACAACTTGCTTTTAGCATATTTCAGTTCGGAAGCCTAAAGAATGCACATTTGAATGCCGATGTGTATTTCTCTCAGAACCCTATGGATATCTTACCGTATTACCAACATATATTAGCATCATATTACAAATTGATTTTGCTGTGTTTATGTTTTTTTAATAATATATAGTATAATGGTTGGTATTACTACTACCTACTATTGCTGCTCCCAGTTCCTCTTCAGTTTCAGACTCCTGATGCACTCTAGTGTCGGGCCATAGTAGTACTCGGAGCTGATGAGGAGCCTAGGAGCAAGGGACAGTAAGTGTATAAAGGCATCTGGTCTGAGGTCTTAATTTCTGGTTTGTTTGTTGTCGTCTGGGTTTTGTATTACTTTTGTTGTCTGGACTGGGTTTAAATGTCCTTAGGGGTCTAGGCTCTAAATTTACTTAGAAGTTTGCTCTTGGATCTGAATACATTTTAACGTCTGGTGTGGGATCTGAATTCAGTTAAGGGTCTGTATTAATTTTGGGTAAGGATGAGCAGACCCGTGGATGTTCGAGTTCACTGGGTTCGGCAAAACTTCGGGTCAAAGTTCGGGTTCGGGACCCAAACTTGACCCCGAACCCCATTGAAGTCAATGGGTACCCGAACTTTAGTGCACTAAAACGGCTGTAAAATAGTCGTAGTAAGGGCTAGAGGGCTGTAAAATAGGGGTAAGAGCAGAACAATTGCCCTGCAAACAAATGTTGATATTGAAATGACTTAAAATAACATAAAACTGAAAAAAAATAAATAAATAACAATCTTGACCTAGGAGGCGGAGGTCAAAGTGGAGTAGGAGGTTGAGGAGGTGGTGGACGTGGCGGTGTAGGTGGAAGCGACGGTGGAGGAGGAGAAGGTAGCCAACACTGGTTTTGTTGTTTTTTTTTATTATTGTTTTCATTTATTTATTTATTATAAATTTGGGAAGGCCCCGAAACATTGGGAAATGGAAAAGAGAACGCAAAGAGAAAGTGCGCTGGAGTATAACAATGACTGGGTGCGGCCGGTACACTTGCCTACTCAGCACAAGGTACTGACAAGTCCTGTGGGATCCATGCCTGATTCATTTTAAAGAACGTGAGCTTGTCCACATTGGCTGTGGACAGGCGGCTGCACTTGTCTGTAATCACCCCCCCTGCCGTGCTAAACACACGTTCAGACAATACACTGGCTGCAGGGCAGGCCAGCACCTCCAAGGCGTAAAGGGCAAGCTCAGGTCATGTGCCCAATTTGGAGACCCAGAATTTGAATGGGGCAGACCCATCAGTTAGTACGTGTAGGTGTGTGCACACGTACTTTTCCACCATGTTGCTGAAATGCTGCCTCCTGCTAAGGTCTTCCATATCAGCTGGTGGTGCTGGTTGTTGTGGCGTGCTGACAAAGCTTTTCCATATTTCAGCCATGCTAACCTACCTTCTGAGGTGCTGGCGGTGCCCCAGCTGCATTGGCGACTTCTTCCTTCTCCTCCTCATCTGCCTTCGCCTTGTGCTTCCACTGAGCCCCCGCTGTCAGGTGGGAATGCGTATCTTCCGATCATGCTCCAGTTATGGAATTAAGGAAGGCATGTTGTCGTTGTAGCAGGGATCCAGCAGGATGGCCACCCAGTAATCAGCACTGGTTAGAATGTGGGCAACTCTGTGGTCGTTGCGCAGGCACTGCAGCATGTAGTTGGTCATGTGTGCCAGGCTGCCCAGAGGCAACGACAAGCTATGTGTGGGTGGGGCATCGTCTATGTCCTCTGTATTCCCCCAGCCATGCTCCAGTGATGCTCATGTGCTGCTTTGGGTGCCACCCTGCTGTGAACACGAATCCTCCTCCTCATCCTCCAGAACTGTACACTGGCTGGACAGTTGTGTACCTGGCCTCTGTTGGTGCAGGAACCCACCCTTCGAGCCACTTGTGAATGACTGGCCTGATAACCGTGGAAGTTATCCCTCTTCCCCCTCATATTCCTCCTGTGCCTCATCCTCTTTTATCATCGCCCGAAGCGAGACATAGAAGTGGAAATGTAACGCTGAGGAGGGCGTCATCGACACTGGTCATGTTGGTGGAGTACTCGAAACAGCACAACACGGCACACATGTCCCGCATGGAGGCCTACTCGTTGGTGGTAAATTGGTGCTGTTCTGCAGATTGAATCACCCGTGCGTGCTGCAGCTGAATCTCCACTATTGCCTGCTGCTGCTCGCACAGTCTCTCCAGCATGTGCAAGGTGGAGTTCCACCTTGTGGGCATATGAGGCTGTGAGCGGGAAGGCAGAAGTTATGCTAATTTTTCAGGAACCTCTGCACCACCAAATTCAGCACATGTGCCAGGCAAGGGATGTGCGTCGAACCGGCTAGGTCCAGAGCTGCTACGAGATTTTGCCTGTTATCGCACACCACCAGGCCTGGCTTGAGGCTCAGCGGCACCAACCACTCATCGGTCTGTTGTTCTATGCCCGTCCACAGCTCCTGCGCGGTGTGGGGTTTTCCCCCAAACAGATGAGTTTCAAAACAGTCTGCTGTCGTTTCCCCCTGGCTGTGCTGAAGTTGGTGGTGCAGATGTTACGCTGACCAGATGAGAAGGCGGTAGAGGAGGAAGCGGAGTAGGAGGAGGAGGCAACAGGAGGCCACGAGTAACATCCTGCAATCCTCAGTGGCAGTAGGACATGCGCCAAACTGCTATCTGCCTCAGGCCCAGCCACCACTCCACCCAGTGTGCAGTTAGGAAGATATAACGTCTCTGCCCATGCTTATTGGTCCATGTATCGGTGGTTATGTGGACCTTGCCACAGATGGCGCTGCACAGTGCACACCTGATTTTGTCCACCTCTTGGTTGTGCAGGGCAGTGCTGGCTCGCTTGGAAAAGTAGTGGCGGCTGGGAACCACATACTGTGGGACAGACACCACCATAAGCTTTTTAAAAGTCTCTGTCTCCATCAGACAGAATGACAGCATTTCAAAGGCCAGGAATTTTGAAATGCTGGCATTCAGGGCCAGGGATCGCGGGTGGGTAGGGGGGTACTTCCTCTTTCTCTCCAGTGTTTGGGGAATGGACAGTTGAACGCTTCCATGGGACAGTGTGGACATGCTTGGTGACTGTGATGGAGGTGGTGTTGCTGCCACATCCTCTGTTTGCTAGGTGGTGCCACTGTCACTCCAGAGGGGGAGGTAGAAGCTGATAGTGATGAGCGGCAGGTGCCATATTCGATTTCGACGAAATTCGCGAATATTCGAATGAATATTCGTTTCATATTCGTCGAAATCGAATATTCGTCATTTTTCTAGTTATCGCGATTAACATGCGATTTAAATAATCGCATATTGCGATTTTAACTTAAAGAGAACCTGTCACCAGGAAATTCACTGATAAAGCAGGCATGCTGCCTTGTAGGACTCACCCTGCTGAATATAATTATACCTTTTACTTGGTGATCTGTTGCTTCATTGTGGAGAAATAGTACTTTTAATCCATATGCTAATGAGCTGATATGAGTCCAGTAGTTGATATGAGTCCAGCATTTTTTCTATTCAGAGCTGTAGCCCCTCCCCTATTTACTTCTTCAGTTGTAAAAGGGGCGTGGTTTAAAAAAATGACCTGCATTATAGCCAATACAAGCCTTGCTGCCTTTCACTTTAAAGCCTAACTGCCATACCCACGGCGACATGTCCCTTATCAGCCATCATGTGTTTATCACTCCATGAATAAACTAGCCCTTATTATAATTACTAACTTCAATAATATATTCCTCCCCCTTTTTTTACCTAAGCATTCCCTGTTATTCATTTTCCCTCCAGTTATTAAAATGAATGAATGATGTAATAAACCACGCCCCTTTTACAACTGAAGAAGTGAATAGGGGAGTGGCTATAGCTCTAAATAGAAAAAACGCTGGACTCATATCAACTACTGGACTCAAATCAGCTCATTAGCATATGGATTAAAAGTACTATTTCTCCACAATAAAGCACCAGATCACCAAGTAAAAGGTATCATTATATTCAGCAGAGTGAGCCCTACAAGGCAGCATGCCTGGTTTATCAGTGAATTTCCTGGTGACAGGTTCCCTTTAAGGCTACTTTCCTATTGGTTTCATATCTAGAATTAGCGAGGATGACGAATATGACGAATGTATTCGTCATATTCCTCAAAACGAAGATAACGAAGTATTCTACATCTTCGTTTTAGCTACCTATTCGTCAACTTCGCTAATTCTAGCAATCAAATAGGAAGGTTGACTATAGAGACAGCTGTGTTAAATTCGCTATGCGATTTTTTTTTTTTTTTTTAATAAATAGAATAATTAATTATAATAATTTTATTAAGTAATATACTTATTGTATTAAAAAAAAAAAAAATCGCATAGCGAATTTAACACAGCTGTCTGGTAAGTCAACCTTCCTATTTGATTGCTAGAATTAGCGAAGTTGACGAATAGGTAGCTAAAACGAAGATGTAGAATACTTCGTTATCTTCGTTTTGAGGAATATGACGAATACATTCGCCATATTCGCTATTCGCTAATTCTACCAAGCCAACCATAACTTCCTTGCTCATGGAGCGTCCCCATCACCATGGGAACGTCTCCATATACTAAAATGTACTGTCGGATTTGAGGAATTACGTTGAAATCGCAATGCGATTAATTCAAGTTATATTAATCGCATTGCGATTTCAACTTAGAGCTGGGTTTATAATGGGTCAGCTTGCTAGAATTAACAAAGTTAACGAATATGGAATATAGCAGCAGTACTAAGTTAGAATCGCAATGCGATTTATTTAACTTAAAGTATTCGCATTGCGATTTCAACTTAGCACTGCTGCTATATTCCATATTCGTTAATTCTAGCCTATGTAAGATAGCAGTGCTAAGTTGTAATCGCAATGCGATTAATATAACTTGAATTAATCGCATTGCGATTTCAACGTAATTCCTCAAATCCGACAGTACATTTTAGTATATGGAGACGTTCCTATGGATGGGGACGCTCCATGAGCACGGAAGTCGGCAGAAGCGGCAACGGGCACTGACTAGAGCAGCCAGGAAGCCAGGAATCCTCAGGACAGGTAAGAACTACTTTTGTGAAGTGGGAAAGAAAAAAATATAACTAAAAAAAAACAAAAAAAAAAACGAATATTCGAAATAGCGAATTTATAGCGCTATATTCGAAATATTCGCGAATTAGCGAAGTGCCGATATTCGCAAAAAAAATTTGCTTTTGAGGGGGGCGGAGCTAGCGCTCGACTGATATGGACGTGCGTGCTTGAGCTCTGTTACTCAGACCCGGCTTTATTGTAGCATACGATAGCTCCCTGACACCCAGATGGGGAAAATCGGCCAGCAGAAGACTGGGGACTCTTCCCTGTCCCACAAACAGCCTGCCGCGGGTGGAGAAATGGACAAGTTTGTTAAAAAAGCTGCCGCCATATGTGCAGCAAGAGAAGCCAAGATGGCGCCGGAGCCCGCTAAGGAAGCGGATGATAGCGAAATTGACTTTAAGGCTGATGGGAGTGACCTGGAAGACCATAGACATCGCAAGCATATGCCTATTTCCAGAAAATACCTGGATACAGCCCTACAAAAGGCCATGGAACCGCTGGTAAGCGAGATTTCCTCCCTCCGGCAAGACCTACGGCATGTGGGCAATAGAGTGGAGGTCTTAGAAAACAACCAGGCCGCGATAGTGGACTTCCAGACTGCCACAGCCTCCAGCCTCCAGAAGTGCCAGGCCCACCTAAATGCTGCTTTTTCCGCCCTGGAAGACCAGGAGAACCGGGGAGACGCAATAATCTGCGTTTTAGGGAATCCCGGAGTCCGACTCCCCCCAGGACTCAATAGAAATAATTCAAACTATTTGTGGCGCACTACTGGGCCCAGAACGCCCGACCCCAGTGAATATCGAGAGGGCGCACCGGGCACTTAGGCCGAAACCGAGTGACACAGACCCTCCCAGAGACATTATATGCCGCTTTTTACATTTTCAAGATAAAGAGCTAATAATGCTCAAAGCTCGCCAGGCGGGAGGAGCGACCTACAATGGGGCCCAGGTCAGTGTTTTTCAGGACTTGGCACCGGTGACCCTACAGAAGAGAAGAGTCTTAAAACCTCTCACAGATTGGCTCCGGAGTCGGAAAATAATGTACCGTTGGCAATTCCCTTTCGGACTATCTTTCTCTTTTCAAGGAAAAAGGATCACTATCAGATCTCATCCGGATCTCGGCCCAATTTTCGATCTGTTGGACATTTCGCCGATGGACATTGACGACTGGGATACCATACAGGACTTAGTCCCGCTCCCGGATCTACCGAAAATAATGCCGTTCAAAACAAAAAGCACCCCGAAGGGTCAACGTCAGAAGAAGAAAAACCAACTCCTGACTCCCAGACGCATAGATGCGGAAACCTTCTGAGGACTATAACTCGCGCCTAATGCCATGTCATACATAAGTATACTGCCCTGATCTCCATTCCTTCAGGGGCTACTAACCCCACTTCCTCAGTCACCCATCCCTGTCCATATTACTTCTACTTTTCTGGCTCCTATCACTAATTTCTGTCAGGATGCTCCAGATCTGACTCCTCTTCTTCTGTCTTTACTCCCTTTTCATGTCGATACCTTTCCTGTCCCGTCTGTGCTTAACTCTGTTTCTTTACTTCTGCTTCCAACAAGTGATACTATACCGAGTGAGACAAAGGTTTACACAATGTATATCCATCATCTATTCCGTATTAGATGAGCCGTATGTATCACCGTACTTACTATTGCATTATAGTAAACGCTTAGATTGCACATTATTTACCTGTAATAACTCAGGGCACCTGTTGCTTGAGATGAGATAGTATGCCATTACTTGTCACCTGTTACGTATACTCCTTAATGTGCCCCTTCTGCAACTGCTCCTTTATTGTCCTGCATATCCTCATTTTCCTCTACCTTAGCCCTCAACCTACCCTCCCCCTCTCTCCTGCCTTTCCCTCCCCTCTTCTTACCCTTCTTTTCCCCTACTCAGTTGCTATTTTTACTCTGGGTGTCAGGCCTCGTGCTCGGGGACCTAACGACGTATGTCATCTATTGTTGTTATCATCTTTTACCCGACCACGAGGTCAGATAGGCCATCCTCCCTACATAGCCGGGTCCCTTAATTTTGGCGTATGCCATATACCCCCAACCATCTGGTCCTCCGGGACCGTTGCAAGTTTTTGTTGTTTATCTCCTGTTTAGTTTTTTGTTTATATTCCAGGTCTGTCAGCCTTTTGAGAAGTCCTCATCCGAGACGAGCTGTATGCGGTCGAAACTCTGTGCCTTCCTCGCCAATGTGCCTCTGGAGAGCTAAGTGCCCCACGCTGTTATCCATCTTACACTTCTTACATGCTTTCATATTGCAGTGCTTTGTCTTCTCTCATTACCCTAATGATGGCTCTTGACATTGCCTCCTATAACGTTAAAGGGTGCAACTCGCCATCTAAACGGAGCCAGATTTTTGGGGTGCTGAGGAAACACAAAGCGAATGTGATTTTTCTGCAAGAGACCCATTTTAAAGTTAATCATTTTCCCAACCTATCACATTCGTACTTTCAAAACTGGTTTCACTGTGGTTCCCCTTCATCCAACTCCAGGGGCGTGAGCATAGGCTTCCATAGTAAGGTCCCTTTTATCTTTGACGATCAGTTGTGTGACCCTGATGGTCGATACATTATGCTAAAAGGGAAGATGGGCCCACACCTGTACACATTTGTCAACGTCTATGCCCCTAACACCCACCAAATTAAATGGTTGAAGTCCGTCTTGACCAAGATGGATTCTTTCAGTGAGGGAATTATAGTGTTTGGAGGCGACCTAAACTTAGTATTAAACCCATTGATTGACTCGTCATCTCAAAAATCTGCCCAATCTCAGAGGGGTATCCGTTCTCTGCTGAAATCCTTGGCTAAACACCACCTCCTGGATGTGTGGCGTGTCATGTCTCCAGATGTGCGGGACTATACGTTTTATTCCTCGCTTCATAAATCCTACCAGAGGTTAGACTACTTGTTTATCACAAAAGATAATCTCCAGATGTGCTCAGGGGCAGACATAGGATCAATCCTGCTGTCCGATCATGCGCCTATTTTTCTCCGCTTGCTCCCACCTCCCACCCGCAAACCTGCTAATCACTGGCGTCTTAATGAACAACTTCTTAGTACCCCCAGCATTCAAACTAAGCTAAAAGGCGCACTAGAGGAGTTTTTCTCTATAAACTGCACCTCGGATGTCGCCCCTCAAACAGTCTGGGATGCCCACAAGGCATTCATAAGAGGCCAGTGTATTAGTTTGGGCTCCCACCTTAAAAGAGAGAGACTAAAACAGATTGACTCCCTTCACCAGAAGATATCCTTTTTGGAATCTGCTCATAAACGCTCCCTTTTAGAATCCCATCTCCAGGAACTCTCGACCTGCAGGGCTTCTCTCAAAAACATCATGAACACAGCGTCTGCCAAGGTCTTTTTACACTCCCAATACAAGGTTTTCGCGCACGGGAACAAAGCTTCCAAGTACATGATGTCCAGACTTAAACAGCGTAAATTACACAACTTTGTTCACAAGCTGAAAACCCCAGAGGGCACGTTTACCTATGATTCCCTTAAAATTGCTTCCTTATTTAAGGAATACTATGAATCTCTCTATAATCTCGATCGGCCGTCCTCTCCCTCGGATATAGATAATGTCTCCCTCTCACATAGGCGATTTCTGGATACACTGGCACTCCCATCTCTCACATTAGAAGATCAAATTGCCCTTTCCTCCCCCTTTTCGCCCCAAGAGCTGCTCGAGGCCATTAAAAGCTCCCCGAAAGGGAAATGCCCGGGCCCTGATGGGCTTCCGATCCCATATTATTCTACATTTCGCGATTTACTTGTCCCACATCTCCTCCCTGTGCTTAATGGGACCCTGTCAGATAGCCCCTTGTCTCATGACATGACCAGGGCTCTCATTACATTGATTCCTAAAGAAGGGAAGGATCACTCCCTATGTCCCAACTACAGGCCCATCTCCCTCCTTAACACTGACCTCAAGCTATTAGCTAAAATGTTGGCGAATAGGTTGGCAAAGCTCCTCCCTACCTTGATTCACAGAGATCAAGTGGGCTTTATTAAACACAGGGAGGGAAAGGATAATACAGCCAGAGTACTCAATGTCTTACACTTTGCTACAAAAAAAAGCCTCCCCTTAGTCCTTCTCAGCACCGACGCTGAGAAGGCTTTTGATAGAGTCAAGTGGTCTTTTATGTATTCGGTCCTCCACCACCGTCGCTTCCCTACTCCTTTTATTGATGCTATCAAAGCCATGTATCAACATGCCTCAGCGTCGGTGCGTGTGAATGATGTCCTTTCGGCTCCTTTTAAGATAAGTAATGGCACCCGACAGGGCTGCCCTCTTCCCCCTCTCCTCTTTGTTCTCACTTTGGAACCCCTTCTGCAGGCTATCCGGTTGGATGGGGACATCCAGGGAGTTCAGCTAGGTGACCAGCAGCACAAGGTAGCGGCCTTTGCAGATGATATGCTTCTGATGGTGAGCAACCCTGCAACAGCACTGCCTAGAATATACGATCATTTAGAGTTGTATGGATCGCTATCTAACTTTAAGGTCAACCATAGTAAGTCTCTGATTATATCTAGGGGCCTCAAAAATTCTCTGAAAAACCAATTGAAGTCTAATTCTGCTTTCAATTGGTCCTCTCCATACTTGACTTATTTGGGGGTAAAGATTAGCTCAGATCCGGGTGAATTATTTAACCTAAATTACATTCCGCTTATGAATAAACTGACTGAAGAATTGGGCTCTCTGGATGTCCCCATGCTCTCGTGGTTTGGGAGAAAAAATATTCTTCTCTCCCTCATTATACCCAAACTCACCTATTTACAACAGACCCTGCCCATTCCCATTCCTGTCGCGTATTACTCTAAACTTAAGTCCCTGTTCAGCAAATTCGTCTGGCGTGGGAGGAGGGCGAGAATGTCCTACCGCTCCTTGTCTTATCCGAGGGAGAGAGGCGGTATATCATTGCCTGACCCCGAAATGTATGGTAAAGCAATCTTAATGTCCAGAGTGGTTGATTGGATGATAGCCCCTGCCCACAAATCCTGGGTCTCCATGGAACAATCCCTAATGGGACTTCCATTTAGAACCGCTCTTCTGGGGCGTGAGACACTCTCACCTTTCCCCCCTATTATTTCTCCGATTATGAGAGCTACCCTGCGGGCTTGGACTTACATTCGAACCTCCGCACTAGGTTCTCCTTTCCCGTCTCCCACTCTCAGAGTAGAAGATGTGTTTCACTTAGCCCCACAGGCCTTGAGAGTCAGTCTCCCACATGATGTCTCCCATTCCAAATTGTCCTTGATGGCCCTCTACCATGACGACCAACCAATCTCTATCTCATCTCTTTCTAGTAGGCTTAAAACAACCCAGACCAACTTCAATGGGCTTCATTTTCTTAAATCTTACCTGAGCCAACATGCTCAAATATACAAATTATCACGCCCAATGACGTGGTTTGAACATGTCATCACTCAACCTGAGGTCCCACATAAAATTATATCTCAATGGTACTCCAGACTACGGTCGCCCCCTACTGCTCTTACCCCTGCCTTCATTAGACTGTGGGAGAGAGATCTTGGCAGACCTCTATCGACGGAAGACACCCTTTTTGTACTTAATTCCCCTCACAGAGCATCGCGGTGTGTCAAGATCCAGGAAAATAACTACAAAATCATCACCCGATGGCACAAGACCCCTGACAAAACTTGTTTGTACTCCGCTTCTGCCTCTGACACGTGCTGGAGATGCTCTGCACATAGAGGCACTTTCCTGCACATCTGGTGGACGTGCCCTGTCTTGCACCCGTGGTGGGTCAAAATTTTTACTTTATGTAATCAAATTTGTGGGTCTAACGTCGCCCCCTCACCGGAAATTGCCCTTCTGAACTTATTCCCACGAGACCCGCCCCTAGTGAATCAAGCCCTACTTAAACACTTACTCAATTCGGCCAAGTTGCTGGTCCCCTTATTATGGCTCTCCGCTGACGTCCCGCCCCAGGAACAATGGTTCCAGAAAATTGATCAAATTTATAGATTAGAAGAACTAGCGGCATGGGAATCCAGATCTCACCATAGATTCCTGCAAATTTGGTGTCCGTGGAGATTCTTTAGGGGTTATCAAGACGCTCCCTTGGCCAATTAGAGACCTGACCTGTGGTGGGCCTATGTTCACTAACTAACTAACTTTCTCACTTCATTCTCCTTACCCTACTCTTTTTCGTTCATCTCTGCTGCAGCGTGGGGTACTGCCCGGCTCGAAGTATTGCCTGGCTTTTATCGCGGCTCCCCTCATGCTTGCTCTGTCTCGGATCGGAACTATATCAGACTTTGGACTTAATCGTTCTCATTGTTCAAGCAATATATAGTATTGCCCGCTATTGTCATACTTGGTCTTGTAATCTACAATGTGTGATTTTTCTCTGCCTAGCTGGACTTACATTATATATATCACATTACTTATGCCATGTTATTTTTCTGCTTGATCTACGTGGAGAGTGGCTCACCCTCTTTCCACTGTTTTACCAGTGTATTGCTTGATGCTTTTCAATAAAAAATTTACAAAAAAAAATAAATAAAATAAAAAAATAAAAAATTTGCTTTTCGAATATTCGCGCTCAACACTAGAAGCTGAAACTGCAGCAGAAGAGGGAGCAGGAGGAGCCTGAGATCTTTCTTGGTTTATGAGGTGTTTACTCCACTGCAGCTCGTGCTTTGCATTTACTGTAGATGCCTGGTCATGCAGCTTGTTCTCAGGTTTAGAACATTTATGCTTCGCTTCAGGCTCTAATTGCACAGCGTGCAAACCACTCGTGTCTTGTCGTCAGCACATTGTCTGAAGAACTGCCACACCAGGGAACTCCTTGGAGCTTGCTTTGGTGTGCTGAGTCCTTGGGTGCGGTGGGCAGTAGCAGGTGTACTGGCTAGGGGACGATGGCTCTGCTTTTGCACCCTGCTCCCTCTTTTCCTGTGCGGCTCTCCTCATTCTTTGAGGTCACCCACTGATCTAACAGACGGATTAACTATATTAATTTCCCTGTTACGCATGCAGTGCCGGTGTACCTTACACCAAAAATGGGTATATGTCACCCACTGAACTAACAGACAGCTTAACTAATATATATATTTGTGTCAGGGGTACAAAGATGGTGCATTGCACCCGCAAAAACTCGCTATAGGTCACCCACATAATTAACAGCTAGATTAATTATTATATCTCTGTGTCAGGGGTGCAAAGCTGGTGTATAGCACCCACAAACAATCACTATAGTTCACCCACAGAATAAATAGCCAGTTGAAATTCCTAACACACTCCCTCACTTCAGCTGCCTGCTTCCTGTCCCTGCACTACTCAGAGCTGATGGGCGGTGCTACAAGTGATCCAGCTTGCATAGAGGCTGGGTCACATGATGCACCGGCCAATCACAGCCATGCCATTAATAGGTGCCCACAGCTTAAAAGGTCTGTTTTTTGTAGTCTAAATAAGTCCCAAATGCTCAAACCTTCTGGACCATGACTTTCTGGACTAAAGTAATTTTACTGTATATTTAACGTTTCTCAATAAATATCGTATATTGAGGCCATCGATGGCACGGGTCCTTTAAGAGTAGTAATCTTACCTATATACAGTGGGAACATATTTTGTGGAAAAAAGACCTTTGGTACAAAAAAGTTAATTATGATCTTTACTGTTGCCGCATTCATGGATTCTATATTGTACACGGAGGTACACTATAATTTTCTTCTCAAGCCTATATTGTTCCGTATCCAGTGAACATGCAATTTTGCGGATATTAACTGTACAAAGATCTACCATTATCTATAATGTCAAAATATTCTCTTTTTACAGCATTTCAGTCAATAGAAGATAGCGGTAAAGTAAGGATATCTTAAGGTAGACCTAGACATTGGACTTTTGAAATGGAAAGATGCTAATTTTTGGCAATCCAACGTCAGAGGGATTTTAATTGTTGTTTGACGGCTTCCTTCAAGAAAAAAACAAAGTCAGTAGAATAAATTTTCCATGTGCCATCACTAGCAGTATTATTTAGACATTGTGTTGCACTATTATTAGAATACTATAGAGGACTGTTGTTTGATGACTGTATGTTGGTATTACTTTGGCACTGTATGGTTGCTATTTGCATGGCACAGATTCACTATAAAGTATACATTTAACGGTGAGTGCCGCCACTTATTCTTCTTACCTGCAAGTCTATATTATTAGTGCAGTAAATACAGTGACTCTACCCTAATCACTGCACTTATCACTATAATTAGAGATGAGCGAATTTCTCAAAAATTCGATTAGGTCAGTTCGCCGAATTTTCCAAAGCGATTTGATTCGATCCAAATTTATTGGTGGTGAATCGCGTTAAAAAAGATCTATTTCCTGGCTGCAGAGAGCCTTTATAGTGGTGTAGAACACATAGGGAGTCTGCTGTGGTAGTGAAACAATACTGTGAGTCAGTATGACATGCAGATGACAGGCGTCACTCTTAGTATCACTGCACTACATTACTTATTTAGGTAGTTATGGGGCCAAAACTGATGACAAATAACTTAAGTGTGAACTCAGCCTTTCAGGTCGATGTTAACGTCAAGAAGAAGCGCACACCTTTTACACCGTCGTCAGCTGATTCCACAAAGATGTCTGCAGAACCTGTTCTATTAAACGCTTATACAAGTAGAGCCCCCCTAACAGAGTGGAGAGGGTGTCAGCAGTAAGTTTGTGTTGACGTCACTGATTATTTTGCTCCGTCAGAAGAATAACCCCCCCAAAAACGAATCCTGTCTGTTGAGCATCCGCCTTCACTCGGTTATCATCTAAAAGTAATCCATCAGTATTGTTAAAGCCAAAAAAACAGGAGTGAATCCAAAACAGAGATGACACGTGAACAGAATATTTGCATGTCTTCTGTGTTTGTTCCCACTTCTGCTTTTGGCTGCCAAATCATAAGCCAATTCTGATGCAAAATAGGGAACGTCATACAGGCCTTACAGCTGCTACATAGACAGGATCCGTTGTGCATCTTATTTTTCCTTCCTTCTGACAGATCAGATGAATGGTCAAATAAATGATGATGTCAACCAGGCCAAAAATGCAAAATAATGTCCCAGTCATGGAGTGGGGAGGGTGGCAAACAGCATGAGAAGTCCACAGAGTGGCCCAATGACAGAGTGGTGAGGTGGCAGCAGAATGAGGAGACCACAGAGTGGCCCAGTTACATAGTGTTGAGGTAACAACAGCATGAGGAAACCACAGAGTAGTAATGTGGCAGCAGCATGAGGAGACCACAGAGTGGTGATGTGGCAGCAGCATGAGAAGACCACAAAGTGGTGATGTGGCAGCAGCATGAGGAGACCACAGAGTGGTGATGTGGCAGCAGCATGAGGAGTCCACAGAGTAGTGGTGTGGCAGCACCATAAGGAGACCACAGAGTGGTGAAGTGGCAGCAGCATGAGAAGACCATAGAGTGCCCCATTGACATAGTGTTGAGGTAGCAGCAGCATTAGGAGACCACAGAGTGGTGATGTGGCAGTAGCAGGAGGAGACCACAAAGTGGTGATGTGGCAGCAGCATGAGGAGACCACAAAGGAGTGATGTGGCAGCAGCATGAGGAGACCACAGAGTGGTGATGTGGCAGCAGCATGAGGAGTCCACAGAGTAGTAATGTGGCAGCAGCATGAGTAGACCACAGAGTGGTGAAGTCGCAGCTGCATGAGGAGGCCACAGGGTGGCCCAGTGACATAGTGTTGAGGTAGCAGCAGCATGAGGAGACCACAGTGTCGTGAGGTGGCAGAGGCATGAGGAGACCACAGAGTGGCCCAGTGACAGAGTGGGGAGCAATACCAGTACCAGCTGAAAATGGTGGCTGGCAGAAGGAGCACCTGGCAGCGGGCGGATGGCAGCATCAGAATTGTAGCTGAAGCAAGTATCCAGAAGAAACAGGTCTCTTTTGTCAAAGTGTTGGTGTGGCACCATGGATGATCTAGTCTGATGCATCAGGCACTGGTGTTTGAAAATCCTGGCTGATCCACGCCTGATTCATCTTCACAAAGGTCAGTTTCTCCACATTTTGGGTAGACAGGTGAGTTCTCCTTGGGGTAACCATGGCCCCCACCGTACTAAACACCCGCTCTTATGCCACACTGCGGGACAGGCAGGAAAGCTTGTCCAGGGCAAACTCGTCCAGTTGCGGCCACAAATCAAGTTTGGCTGCGCAGTAGTCCAGGGGATTTTCGATGTGGGGTGGCAGGGTGCACTCCAAGTATGCCGAGACCTGCTGGTTCAGGTTCTGCTCTGTCTAGCTGCTGGTTCTGGTGAGTAGTTTCTTCAGTAGGTGGGTGAAGAAAGATTGCCATCAGCGACTCTATACTTAAGTTGCTGCTGATGGAGCTGGTACTGCTCCTGCCCCCGCACCCACCCAAGCCCAACAGCCATGGCAATGGAACATGAGCACAGAGGGCCCCCCGGTCAGACCCGCGTGAGGATGAGCGATGGTGCAAATAGGCAGCGGCCAACTGACTACATAGAATGTCTCGTTAGCAGCTATAATATCCCTCTTCAATTTATGCCCCAGTACAGTCTGGTAATGTTGAGAGTTGTAGTTCTGTCCCATTGTATCCCTCTCCATGTAGTTTCAGTTTATTCCCTAGTACAGTTTGGTAATGCTGGGAGTTGTAGTTCTCTCCTCTTATACCGCCATGACTGGGCCGCAAGGGCAATATGTGAGTGATGGTGGGCCGATGGGGGTAGTAGTAGTTTTACTCACGATTAGCAGAGCCTCCCTGGGCCGGCGTGCAGTGATAGGAAGGACAACACCAGTTCCTTTCCTCTGTTGTCCAGGGATTCCCGCCAGATGGTGATTGAGTTGCCCTTCGTTGTGTGAGTTTAAGGTGCCATGGAAGCAGGGTCCCTGGTGTTCATGATGCCAGCACCGTAAGGTGCACATTAGAGATTAGCAAATTAAAGCTGACGAAGTCAAATTCGTTCCGAATTTTAGGAAAAATTTGATTCTGAATAAATGGTAACGAATCGCATTTTTCCTAACTTGGCAGCTAGCCAGCTACGTTGGCCACTACACGTGTGAGGACATGGGGCAAGGAACTCTGGGAAGGCGGGATGACCCATAATGCCATGCATGCAGCCAATCAGCAGCCAGCCAGCCCGTTGATGTCACAGGCCCTATAAATACGGTGGCCATCTTAGATTCTGCCATTCACCAGTGTACTATGTTCAGGGACAGACGTGTATGCAGGTGCTAGGGAGAGTCAGTGTGAGAACAACTAATTGTTTTAAAAAAAAAGCAAAGAAGCGATTCACTAGTGCAGGGAAAGGATAGTGAGAGGAATCATTTCACAGGCAGGGAGAGATAGGTAGAATCATAGGAAAAACTTAATTGTGCAGGGAAACAGTACTTGGGAATCCAGAAATATACGCTGTTGACATGTGTTGTTATTTGCGCTAAAAGCGTATATTGCAAGTTCAGTACAACCCGTGAAAAATATACCCTATTCACATTTTGGTGTTTTTTGAGCTAAAGGCATATATTGCCAGTTCAGTACAACCTGTGAAAAATATACCCTGTTGACATTTTGGTGTTATTTGCGCTAAAAGCGTATATTGCTAGCTCAGTACAACCCGAGAAAAATATACCCTGTTCACATTTTGGTGTTATTTGAGCTAAAGGCGTATATTGCCAGTTCAGTACAACCCGTGAAAAATATACTCTGTTGACATTTGTTGTTATTTGGGCTAAAAGCGTATATTGCCAGTTCAGTACAACCTGTGAAAAATATACCCTGTTCACATTTGGGTGTTATTTGCGCTAAAAGCGTATATTGCAAGTTCAGTACAACCCGTGAAAAATATACCCTATTCACATTTTGGTGTTATTTGCGCTAAAAGCGTATATAGTTCTTTCCATTTTACCTCTCCCTGTGTTGCCCCCTAATTTACAATAATAACAATCTGGTGATGATGAGACTTATGGTTCCCTTGTCACGATTATAGTGTTCTGCAGCAGCTGAGGTGTGTAATAGGCTTTGTTCACATCTATGTTGGTGATGTTCACTGTTCTGCCATCATAGGAGCAGAACAACGCAAAACACTGCAATTTCGGATCTGGCACTTCATGGACGTCAACATCTGACGGATCCCGCTGACTATGATGAGATCTGCCAGGATATAAGATTGTGTCCATCATTTATGACCTGATCTGCGAATGAGGCCCCAACAAAGATGTGACCAAGCCTTCTATGTTCTCTAGCATTAGGTTATGATGTTCTGCAGCAGCTGAGGTGTGTATTAGGAGGTTCTGCAACAGCTGAGGTGTGTATTAGGACAGAGGTCCTCAAATGCCATTATGGAAGCGCTTCATTAGTACCGGAGGACCCGGAAGCGGTGAAGGATCTGTACTCACCGCTTCCTGGTCCTCGGCTCGGCTGTCGGCTGTGCAGGGCTGCGCACTGCGTGAGGGCGCACTGTGACCTCACACTGTGCACCGCGCCCGCGATACACAGCCGACAGCAGGATGAGGAGGATAGCAATGGTGAGCAGCGGTGGTGTTCAGGAGCAGGAGAGGTAGGTGTTTTTTTTTATTTTATTTGCGCTGATAGCTGGCTAACATGGGGGCTGATGGCTGGCTGACATGGGAGGCTGATGGCTGGCTGACATGGGGGGCTGATGGCTGGCTGACATGGGGGCTGATGGCTGGCTGACATGGGGGCCTGATATGGGGGGCTGATGGCTAACATGGCAAGCTGATGGCTGACATGGGGGGCTGATAACTGACATGGGGGCTGATGGCTGACATGGGGGGCTGATGGCTGACATGAGGGGCTCATGGCTGGCTGACATGGGGGGCTGATGGCTGGCTGACATGGGAGGCTGATGGATGGCTGGCATGGTGGGCTGATGGCTGGCATGGGGGGCTGATGGCTGACATGGGGGGCTGATGGCTGGCTGACATGGGGGGCTGATGGCTGGCTGACATGGGGGCTGATGGCTGACATGGGGGGGCTGATGTCTGGCTGACATGGGGGGCTGATAGATGGTTGAAGGTTGGGGGGTTGATCTGAGGCATTGGGGGTTATATAGTGTTATATATTTGAATATGCACCTTGTGTTTTGTTATGCGCGTGAATCAGTCAGCGCCGACCAGCACCCCCTAAGCCCCTCCCCAGAACTCCCCACCCGGGGCCCTGGGAAAATTGTCTTGCGTGAAACTAGTCCTTGGTGCAAAAAAGGTTGGGGACCACTGTATTAGGAGGTTCTGCAGCAGCTGATGTGTGTATTATGAAGTTCTTCAACAGCTGAGGTGTGTATTAGGAGGTTCTGCAGCAGGTGAGGTGTGTACTATGATGTTCTGCAGCATCTAGGGCATGTATTATGAGGTTCTGCAGCAGCTGAGGTGTGTAATAGGAGGTTTTGCAGCAGCTGAGGTGTGTATTATGAGGTTCTGCAGCAGCTGAGGTGTGTATTACGACGTTCTGCAGCAGCTATAGTGTGTATTATGAGGTTCTGTAGCAGCTGATGTGTGTATTAGGAGGTTCTGCAGAAGCTGATGTGTGTATTAGGAGGTTCTGCAGCAGGTGAGGTGTGTATTAGGAGGTTCTGCAGCAGCTGAGGTGTGTATTAGGAGGTTCTGCTGCAGGTGAGGTGTGTATTAGGAGGTTCTGCAGCAGGTGAGGTGTGTATTAGGAGGTTCTGCAGCAGCTGAGGTGTGTATTAGGAGGTTCTGCTGCAGGTGAGGTGTGTATTAGGAGGTTCTGCAGCAGCTGAGGTGTGTATTAGGAGGTTCTGCAGCAGTCAGAGAAACATCAGTTGTGACTGGATTAAATCCTTCAGTTTTTTATGTCTGCCTGTTCCTCCGCCAGAACACGTCGCCCTGTGACCTGACTGACCAGTCTGGACCTGACCTGATCCCACACTGTCACCAGTCCAGACTCCAGAGCAGCTCCATAAAGATCTGCCCCAGGCCCTGACTGTGCTCTGCCAGCAGCACAAACAGTATGTCCTCTTTCACACAAGCGTGACGGATTGGCTCCGGATGCGTTCAGGGTACGTTCAGTGAAACTCGCACCATTTTGCAAGCAAGTTCAGTCAATTTTGTCTGCAATTACATTCAGATGTTCAGTTCTTTCCATGCGACTGCAATGAGTTTTGATGTGTTTTTCACACACGTGATAAAAAACTGAAGGTTTACAAATAACATCTCCTAGCAATCATCAGTGAAAAACACACTTGTTTTAAGATGCAATGCGTTTTTCACTGAAGCCCTATTCACTTCTATAGGGTCAGGGCTGCATGAAAAACGCAGAATATAGAACATGCTGCATTTTCACGCAACGCAGAAGTGATGCATGAAAAAAAACGCTCATGTACACAGAACCATTGAAATGAATGGGTCAGGATTCAGTGCGGGTGCTATGCCTCCTCCTCACGCATTGCACCCGCGCGGAAAAATCGCTCATGTGAGAGGGGCCTAAGTCAGCATTGGGGAGTAGGTGAAGTAGGAGCAGGCACAGTTCATGGGGGAAGCATGGCACATTATATAAGAAGTAGCAGCAGCGGGCACAATTCATCGGGTATGGCTAGGTAATCACGATCAGAATTGCCAGATCCAGCATGTGCCAAACACTGCTGGCACCTGCTGGATCCCATTCACAATCATGGGGTCATTCAAGATCCCACATGCAGAATTCAGATTCTTGCCATGGGGCCTAGTGTTTTCTATGTACGCACCTGGTGCCACTGGGTGATGCAGCAGTTGCTGTGGCAGGCTGGACCACCACATCGGAGCAATGGGCCATGCCAACTGAGCGTTGTGTCAGAGAAACGCACTGACTTTTGGCTGGGGGTGTCTGATGTCACTTGCGACGAAGTCGACGGCCAAGTCAACCATTCAAGCACTGCTGGGTTGGTGGTCAAGACACGACCCCTAGATGACACTGGGAGCTCAGGCCTCTTGCTGCGACTTCTGTTGAAGTCTCCCCCCCCCTCCCCCAGCGCTCCAGGTGGTGAACAAAATGGTTGCCAATGCACCTTAAAATTTGCCATTTGCAACTGGGCTGCCGCATATATTGCGGCGGGGCATGGGAGCCAATAATTCCTTGCCTCGCCACCGATCACCTACGCTACAGGCCTAAGGTCTATTTGGTTTGCCTCTGCTGCAGGGAAGAACATCCTCCGGACACAGGAAATGGTAGGAGAGAGAGTGGAGAGGCCACGTGACCGGCCTGGGATGGGCTTACTCCTGATGTGGCCCAATGGGGAAAGAAGAAGTCTGCAGCTGCAGGTCTAGTGATGTGTAAATCTCGTGCACTGGAGAAGTAACGGATGAAGCAGATTGTGAGGGTGGTGCACAGAGAGCGGTCTGTGTAGAGAGGGATGTATGGAGAGTGGTCTGTGTAGAGGGGGATGCATGGAGAGTGGTCTGTGTAGAGAAGGGGATGGACGGAGAGTGGTCTGTGTAGAGAAGGGGATGGACGGAGAGCGGTCTGTGTAGAGAAGGGGATGGACGGAGAGCGGTCTGTGTAGAGAGGGGGATGGACGGAGAGCGGTCTGTGTAGAGAACGGGATGGACGGAGAGCGGTCTGTGTAGAGAGGGGGATGCACGGAAAGTCTGTGTAAAGGGGGATTAATGGAGAGCGGTCTGTGTAGAAAGGGGGATGCACGGAGAGCAATCTGTGTATAGGGGGATTTATGGAGAGCGGTCTGTGTAGAGGGGGGATGTATGCAGGCATGGGACTCAGCCGGTTCCCTCCGATTCTCCAAATCCGGTTGTTAAAATTACAGCTGAATCGGAGAACCGTGTTGCTGGCTGAATCCCGATCCGGAGCTCAGCAGCGGCGGCAACAGGTCAGGGGAAGACGAGCGATACAGATTAATGTTGCAGCAGAGCAAGGGAGAGGCGTCTCCCTTTTCTGCTCCTCTGATAGGCTGCAGGCACTAGGCTTGCAGCTTATCAGAGGCTGGTGCAGGCGGAGCAATGACATATTCGCGTCCGCCTGAGCCGAGATTTGTACTGCATGGGACACAGGCTGGAAGAGGCCTGCATAGCTGCCAGAATAGAGGTAAGTATTAGTGTTTTTTTTTTTCTTTTATGTGGTGCGCTATTGGGGCATCAACTAGGGGAATTACTGGCACATGATGGGGGACTTTATGGGGGCATTACTGGCACATGATGGGGGAACACTATGGGGGCATTACTGGCACATAATGGGGGAACACTATGGGGGGCATTACTGACACATGATGGGGTATCCTATGGGGGAATTACAGGCCACCAGGATTCCTCTAAACGCTATTTACAAAAGCCCTGAGAGAGGTTCGGGATTGGACCGAAACGTAGGCCATATGTCTTGTATACATGTGTGGTGGCAATTTTGGAAACATTGTTCAATAAAAGTTTACTAAGAGATTCTGTGGAGTGCCATGTTGTAATCTACTACTATGGGGGAATTACTGACACATGATGGGGGATACTATGGGGGCATTACTGGCACATGGTGGGGGATACTATGGGGGCATTAATGGCACATGATGGGGGAATCTATGGGGCATTACTGGTACATGATGGGGGACACTATGAGGGCATTACTGGCACATCATGGGGGACAATATGGGGGCATCTATTGGCACATCATGTATGAGGGCTTCTACTGGCACATCATGGGGGACACTATCGGAGCATTACTGGCACATCATAGGGACACTATGGAGGCATCTACTGGGGGAATTACTGGCACATCATGAGGGGCACTAAGGGGGCATCTACTGGCACATCATGGGGGGCACTATGGGGGCATCTACTGGCACATCATGGGGACACTATAGGGGCATCTACTGGGGGTATTAGTGGCACATTATGGGCACTATGGGGGCATCTACTGGCACATCATGGGAAACACTATAGGGGCATCACCGCCACATCATGGGGACACTATGGGGGCATCTACTGGAGGAATTACTGGCACATCATGGGGGGCACTATGTGGGCATCTACTGGCACATCATGGGGACACTATGGGGACATCTACTGGGTGAATTACTGGCACATCATGGGGGCCACTATGGGGGCATTTATACTGGCATATCGGGGCATTTATACTGGCATATCATTGGAGACACTATGGGGACATTTAAACTGGCACATCAGTGGGGGCACTATGGGGGCATCTTATACTGGCACATTTTGAGGGCACTATGGTGTTGGAGGGGGGAAAGAACACTATGGGGGCATATTATATAGGCACATTATGGGGGCACTATGAAGGGGCATTTATACTGGCGCATTAACGGGGACACTATGGGGGAATCCTTTTTTGGCACATTAAGGGGGAACTATGGCGTTGGGGGGGAGAACACTATGGGGGAATATTATATAGGCACATTATGGGGGCATTATGGTGAAGGGGAAGGAGCTCTACGGGGGCATTTTATACTGGCACCTTATTGGGCACACTATGGGGAAGGGGAGAGGAGCACTATGCGGGCATTTACTAGGGGCATTATATAGGGGTATTTTATACTTGCACAGATTATGGGGGCACTATAGGGACATTAGTTCAACTGGGGGCACTAAGAGGGGGAATGTTTTTGTACTGGCACACAAAATGGGAGCATTTTTGAACTTGTGCACATTATTAGGGGGAATTTTTTGTACTGGCGCACATTATAAGCGTCATTCTTTGTACTCGTGCTCATTTTAAGTGGCCAGTTTGCCCCTCGCAGTAATAATGCTCCCCAAAGTCCCACCAATTGTAGTACTGTAGTTCTCTGCCAGAGTGCACTTTGTAGTAATAGTGCTCCCCTACAGTGCCCCCAACAGTAATAATGTCCCCACTGTGCCCCAGAAGTAATAATGCTCCTAGTGCCCATAATAGTAATCATGATCCCCATAGTCCCCCAGTAGTAATTGGGGGACATAATGTTTACACTATTAGTGTCAGGGGCACTTTTTGCTTGGTGCAGTTATTTTAGGACAGTGTGTGCCAATAATTATTGAAGGGGCACTATCTTTGTGGTACCAGTGTTATCAGGGGGATTAATATGTTTCTGTAGTATAGTATTGGGAGCACAGTGGGCACAGTATTGGGGCACTATCTGTGTGGTACTAGTGTTATCAGGGGGATTATCTGTTTCATGGCTTAGGAGGCTGCAGGGTCCTGGTGCCGATCTGTAGGTTTCACTTGTATGTCGATATATTAGAATCCGAGAGCGCTCTGGATTTCAAATCTTAATAAGCTGGAGGTCTTCTCGTGCTGTACCAAACGCGTTTCGGATATCTCAGTCTCCTTCCTCAGTGGAGATCTCATTCTCCTTCCTCATCCGCTGAGGAAGGAGACTGAGATCTCCGAAACGCGTTTGGTACAGCACGAGAAGACCCCCAGCTTATTAAGATTGGAAATCCAGAGCGCTCTAGGATTCTAATATATCGACACACAAGTGAAAACTACAGACCGGCACCAGGACCCTGCAGCCTCCTAAGCCAAGAGAAGACGCTGAGAAGCAAGAACATCGCGGCCCCTATGCGCACGTGGGACGCCGCGGCCACAGACCCTGCCGCTGCCAGCACTCAGCTTGTGGTCCTCACAGAGGGGAGCTTAAAAATCCATATTCTTCGGGACATCAGTGTGTACATACACTGGACCAAAGGTATGCCTGCATCTCAATAGTTGAATACAGGAGACAAACATAACGGAGGGGCACCACGGTCTTCAGGTGATTGTCGACTGTTTTACTCACTGAGATACACCAAAACCGTGAGTAATATCCCTATATTGGATCTATTAACAGAATTATAACTATTAATAGGTAATACAGGCATTATTCAAAATAAGACTAAACAAAAGAACGCCATTACTGAACATATATGGGACATAATATCGATATGGTGTTACCTATTTTTGATTAATGCCTAAGACTTGATGATATTGAAAACTCGGCTGCATTTGTAAATTAAATCAATTCTGGATGAAACTAATGCTGGATGAACTGTTTACTACGTAAAATATACGCCGGATTAACTATTTAACACAAGTGGATTAAATATATGTTTATATGGTTTTATGCAGAGCGTATAGACTTTTGAATAAAATATACGTCGCATGAACTGTCCACTCTATATAAAATGCATCAGCTGGTCACAGTACTCAGTATCAATGGGCGAACGCATTGCACAGAGTTCTACTTAATACAAGTGGATGAACTAACTACACAAAGTTCCATATAAATTCATCCTGCTGATTAACTGTATCCTGTGCCTAAACCACAGGCGTTTCACTTTTACAGGTGGTTCCTTACGTGTGGTTCTACACGTGAATTATTATACCTTTGTATATTTTTATATTTTTATTTCTTAATTTTATCAGCTATTTTTATGAATTGTTTATATATGTATCAAATAAATGGTTTACAGTGGATATAATCTTTGGAGTCCTTCGCAAACAAGGTGTGCCTGACCACTATAAATGTAATCGTTTCTTGGATTTCTAGTACCCTGTGTGTTTTAGTTGCTGCAACTAGCAGTTCACAAGGTGGCCACATTAACTTAATTAAGTTGCGATCCTGACAATCTTTAGCCGTGCAACGCATCATGCCCCCGAAATCGCCATGTAGCCCTAGCTTTAACAGATACAAAATATCTGAAAACCCAGATTTATTTTGCATTAGTTCATGCCACAAGCGAGCCTAAATACTTGTCCTATTATCGGTGTTATTGAATTAGGAATCATTTCAGCCTGTAGACGCACGTTAAGCACTAAGCGGACACAAATCTTCCGCGTGCCGCTGGTAAATGGGAATAGCACCGGCCTGTTCAATAAAACCGATTACCCTTCTATTTATGTTTATTGGAAATACAATGATGGTGTTTACAATGGGGAAAAAAAAAAACATCTCCCTTCCATTCTTGGCTTCTCGTCGTACGGTCCATGTAATTAGATCATGCCTCTTTGTCTAGATGCATACTTACACGCGATGGGCAATTGCATTAGGAAAGGTTGAAACGCGATTACATCCATTGAAAGGCTCTGACACGCCGCTTGCATGGGATACATAATGTGTGCTGGGTTGTATTTATAGCCGGTGATAAATTGATTTTATTTCATGGGAAGGTGGTACATTATGTGTTTGGCTTCAAATAAGACTAAGGGCTCATGCTGCGGTCCGCAATGCACGGGCACCGACCGTCCTGACGTCACTGGACCTGCCGTAAACAGCGAAAAGGCCGCGGCGCTACTGCCAGTGCCGCTGCCTTCTTAAACAGCTGATCGGCGGGGGTCTTGGGTGTCGATGATCTGTCCTCAGCATAAAATAACTGCAGAACCCCTTTAAATCGAAGACTTTGGAACAACAAGGACTAGGGATGAGCGAACCCGGTGAAGTTCAGGTTTGCCGGGTTCGGCCGAACTTCAGGTCAAAGTTCGGGTTCGGGAACCCGGACCCTATTAAAGTCAATGGGGACCCTAACTTCACTTTATTATTTTCTGTTATAACATGGCTATAAAGGAAAATAATAGCATTCTTAAGATAGAAATCTAAATAAAATGGCCATTGAGGGGTTAAAAATAATTAACAAAACTCACATCATCCACTTGATCGCGCAGCCAGTATCCTCCTCTTTCTTCAGAACCTGCAAAAAGACCTGTGATGACGTCACCGGGTTTGCTCATCCCTACGCGATTTAGTGGATGAGGTGAGTTTTTTTTTATAATTTTTAACCCCTCAACTGCAATTTTATTTAGCACTCTATCTTAAGAATGCTATTATTTTCCATTATAACCATGTTATAACGGAAAAAAATAAAATCACCCAAACACCGAACCCCATCCCGTACTTCAGTGAAAATGTCCGGATTCGGGTCTGGGTACCCGAAATCGCAAAGTTCGGTATGAACCCAAACTTTGCATTTCCTCAACCCTAACCAGGACTCTTCTTAGAGCTGGCTGCCCCACAAAATTGATGGTTGACTCTTTGGAAGTTATGCCCATCTGTACACAGAATCTGTGGAGCTTAGTCAGAATGATCATTGGGTTTTTTGTAACTTCTCTTACCAAGGCCCTTCTCCCCCAATTACTTAAAGGGGTTGTCCGGGTTTAGAGCTGCACCTGGCCATATCCCCTTCTTCACCCAGGCAGCCCCTCTGAGATGAGCATCGGATGCTGCAACATAACAAAATGTGAAAAAAGTGAAAGGATCTGAAGACTTTCCAAAACTATATATATATATATATATATATATATATATATATATACACACATACACACACTATATGGTGTTCTGATTCATTACAATACAGTTAAATTCAGAATTCTCTCATTAGAGTCAATTATTACTTTCCTTTTCTTCTCCATTCAGCCCAGAACACCATGACAACTTCCTTCAGCCACGGCACACCCCTGCATAACACACAAATATCTTTTCCAGTGCCCTCACCTTTTCTAAACTTTTACACAAGCTTGCCATCCATAGTCCCTAAGATGTAATAGTGTCCCAGGAGGTAGAATAATAGAATAGTAGGACAAAGTGTTCCATTCACTGTACAGTTTCTGGTGCCGGTGGCTGTTGACGGCACCTATCTGATACATATGATCTATCCTGTGGATAGTTCATCAATATCTAAGTCCCAGAAAACCCCTTTAACATTTTTTTGCCTGTTCCACCTTACAGTGAAGTAAATATGTAGGTCTACAAAGGACGTAAAAAGCAAGCCTGCGGCAGAACGACAACATTCATATCAAAATCCATTGAATTTTCACATGGATTTTGCTGAGGATATGTTGCAGATTTCATCACAGCAAAAATATTGACATTCTAATATAAAACTTGTGCCACAGGTTGATCTCCGCAAAGACTTTTTTATGCAGAGTGTTGATAAGCCAGCCAACTCTCATCCACTTCTGTTGTGAAACCTTTGCGGATTCTCTGAATGCCATTCCTTGATGGAATATCTGCAGTATATATATATATACTCTGTGTGCTTGCACCTAATGTGTTTTTCTAACACCCCCCCCCCCCCCCGAACCTTTCCATATCTCGAAAACTAAGCAATATCATTGCTCAGATGCTTTGAGTAACTATTCAGAGTGAAAAATGTGAAAAAATAACGTATATCTAGCAGGGGCAGATCATTTTTTACATCTCTGCGTTGTATCCAGCATCATATAGCATCATGATAGAGTAGATGACATGAACTTAAGGCTTAGTTAAATTAGCTTTATGTAAATATTGTATAAAATACAGTTTTTGGATTTAAATAATATTGTATTCATTAACTCTCAATTAAGAACAGAATAATTACTTCTTGCCTCTTCTGGGCCTGACGATATTAAGAGATGAAAAAGATAATTTGACTTTCATAAAACAAATCTCCTGATATAAACTCATTACCGGAGCTTGATTCATTTAATTTATCTAATATAAAAAGACTTGACCCTAATTAACATTTGTGGAGAACTGGTAACGTATATGATAGCAAAAAATTACCATCAAAATAAAGGATCCGAGATGACGGTGCTCCCATGAGCTCTGCCAAACTTTTATAGGCCGACGTATCACAAAACAAAGACTTCTTTAGTTACACACAGTGACTCAAAAAAGTATTGTACCCCCCACTTAAATTTCATTAGGTCTTCTTTAACTCTTTATATACAGTGATCAACAGAAAATATCAAGGTGAAAACTAATCTTCATTACAGGTACTAATCTGCAGTACTAATCTTTTTTGGAAGGAGGGCAATATGCTTTGCCCTCCTTCCAAAAAATATCTCCATACTATGATCACATATAATAATTACTGATTGGAGTCCTTCACATTTCCATTTTCTTTTTCATCTGACCCAGACCGCCATGATGACTTTTCCCAGTATGCAAGCACAACAACTGCTGGATTGCAGAGTGGTCATAACCATGGAAACGAGCAGTGTATAATGTGCTGGAAAAATTAATACAGCCAGAGGCAATATGGAGAATCACAATACATTAGCAAGTGCCTTGTATTAACTTTCTCTGCATGATAAATGTTATTTGCTGAAGTGAGACAACCGTTTAATGCCCCCATACAGAAATGATGCCCAGGTAATGCTTCCACGTTCAGTTTCAAGGACAGATTAGGGGTTCTAGGCCACAAATAAAAAACCTACCTCATCCCGGGAAGAGCAAAACAGTCTGGGACACTTTAAGTTGTTTCTGTGCTGCAGACACTGATTGTGGGGTCCACACTTGTGCCGATGCCACGCTGTGATGGGGCCCCACCAATTGTAGTAACTCTGAGGACTGTTCCAATGGAGAGGAGGATTTGAGGGCGGAGGAATTGTGCCAGGGTATGTAGTATGCACGCTGCCACATGACACGCTGTGTCAGACAGGGGCGCAGCAGCAAAGAGTCAAAGAATTAAAGTTTGCGGTTCTGCTTGACAGTTGTTTGGGGTACATATAATCTGGGGCACAGGCCTCTGATCATAATGCTTAGTGATGCCCCTGCTAAACCGAATCTCAATGAATTCATAAATATTCACTCCCATGTGCTATGGTGTGCCAAGGCACTGACACAGTAATGGGCCCCAAAGGTCAAGTAGAAGACAACCCCATTTGGAGGTGACATTGAAGATACCCACTTACCACTATGGTCTACCTGATACAGCCAACCAGATCTGTACAGAAAAAGGGCCACGCTCTCATTTCCTGCAATGTAGGTGGCTGGTCGCGACTTTGTGGTGGGCTGCCCCCCAGGGGGCAATCAAGTCCAAGTGTTTAGGAATGCCGAGTGGTGATGTGGCTTTAATAGTTTGTGTAATGGTGCTCCTACCTGGATACTGTCGCTCCCAGGGTTAGTCTCCATAGCAACAAAAGAGTTGTAGTTGGTGGAGTAAGTAGAGCCCAGACTTGGTAAAGTTCAATGGTTTTTACTTGAATAAACTTGTGTCATCCAGACAATACTTGATCTGTCTCTTGGCTCCAGCAGATTAAGGGTTAACTGGCAGGTGAACTTAAATACTTTGTTTTCTCTTTCTGATGCTGTGCTAATCTCTGGCCTGAGTCTGGTTCCTATCAGCTTCAGTTACTGTTATTTATGAGAGTGAGGAATTCTGTGAGCCGTTTTGCTGAGTAGTGTGTCTTTGACACGGTTTTCCTTCTCAAAAGTATTAATAAGTCCTTTTATATTTCAGGAGTGGGGTGCTCTCTGAGCTACTTTCCCAAAGCTTCTGCAGCACACCATGCTGCTTCACTCTCTCGCTCCAACTCTCAACTCCACTCCAGTTTCCTGCAAACCCCTCCCTTGGTAGGAAGTGGAACTAGCCCACTTATCCCCAAAAGGGTGCAGAATGGAATGGTAAGTTCCATTCTATCTAAAGGTACTCTCAGATACATTGCTGGGCAAACAGGCACAGTGCATTCAATACAACACATAACAGTTACATGGCACCTAATGAATAGACCTGGAAACAGAAGGCATGGTGGTGTTACACACTGGTTAGGCATTTAAGACAGTAGCCGGTCGTAGGAATGGTAATGGGGTACTAAAACTGTGCAGGGAAAAATAGTGAAGAGATCGGTGGGGATCAGAAAGTGATGGCATATGTTAGTGATATTCCACCACTTTACAAGATGGGGAAACCCCTGCAATATATCAGAAATAAAGTATCCATTGTACACGTGTATTCCTTTATTTTCCACCTTCTGATCATCTCACCTTTATTTCATTCATTGCTGTTAGTGTCCCGGCTTTATTTTGTGATATATAAAATCCATAATTCATAGTCAAAGCAGGTGCAATATATCATCACATTTCTAAGTGCAAGTTCATGCATATTTCAGTCAACGGTTTGACAAATTTGTAATTCGTAAGCTTTTGAAAGAAAAGGTATATTTCTAGCATGATGGCTAATGCAAAATTCATGCAAATGGGTTCAAGAAGCAGCTTTTGCAGCCATATTAGGCCTCTTTCACACTTGCGTTCTGAGGATCCGGCAGGCACTTCCGTCCCGCCGGATCCGTCAGAACGCAAGTCGTCTGAAAGCATTAGAAGACTGATCAGGATCCTGATCAGTCTTCGAAATGCTTTGAGATTACTATGGCAGCCAGGACGCTGTTAAAGTCCTGGTTGCCATAGTAGTAGTGGGGAGCGGGGGAGCGGTATACTTACAGTCCGTGTGGCTCCCGGGGCGCTCCAGAATGACGTCAGAGCGCCCCATGCTCATGGATCACGTGATCCATGCGATCACGTAATTCATGCGTGTAGGGCGCCCTGACGTCACTCTGGAGCGCCCCGGGAGCCGCACGGATGGTAAATATACTGCTCCCCCGCTCCCCACTACACTTTACCATGGCAACCAGGACTTTAGCGTCCTGGCTGCCATGGTAACCATTGAGAAAAAGCTAAACGTCAGATCCAGTGATGCGCCGAAACGACGTTTAGCTTAAGGCCGGATCCGGATTAATGCCTTTCAATGGGCATTAATTCCGGATCCGGCCTTGCGGCAAGTGTTCAGGATTTTTGCTCGGAGCAAAAAGGGCAGCATGCTGCGGTATTTTCTCCGGCCAAACAACGTTCCGGTCCTGAACTGAAGACCTCCTGCTGCAGCCTGAACGGATTTCTCTCCATTCAGAATGCATTGGGATAATCCTGATCAGGATTTTTCTGGCATAGAGCGCCGAGGACGGAACTCTATGCCGGAAAACAAAAACGCTAGTGTGAAAGAGCCCTTATAAGGAAACGGAGCAAAAGACTAGCCACCTGGTAGGTCCTCCTAGTGATTTGATCACAGGATCTTCTCCAGCAATCAGCTCATTTCTGAGAACCTTATAAGAACAGATAACCTCGAAGAAGACAAGGTAGAAGAAAATGCTAATGATAATAATCTGCAATAATCTATAATTCATTATTAAAGGGAGTCTGTTAAACCAGGCACAATGCCTGTAGGGCTAGCTCAGCTGAATGTAATGATACCTTTCACTCACCATTGATGTGCAGGGAAATATCAAACTGTGAAGGCACAGCAGCACTTAAAGGGGTTGTTCCACAGAAAATATTCTGTATTTTTCACACCCGTACATGGATCTGAATACTTTTTCAATTTTACATAATTAAATAAATACTAAGTAAATTTAGTATAGCCACTGAAATATTCAATCAAATGTAATCTGTTGTTTGTTCTTCTCTCTGTCCAATTCGCTGAGGTGGTCGCACGTGCTCAGTTCCATCCTTCGACTGACAAACATATCTTCTGTTAGAAGCTGTTACAGTGTAGGCTGAGAAAATACACACCCCCTGAGCTGTGATAGGATGAGAGGTAAGGCAGAAACGATATACTCCCTTAACTGTAATAGGATGAGCGCTACAGCAGAAAGGACGCACCACTTAAAGTCTGATAGAGAGCTGCAACAGAAAGGACACATCCCCTGAGCTGTGATAGGATAAGAGGTAAGGCAGAAAGGATATACTCCCTTAAATGTAATAGGATCAGCGCTACAGCAGAAAGGACGCACCGCTTAAACTCTGATAGAGAGCTGCAACAGAAAGGACACATCCCCCGAGCTGTGATAGGATGAGAGGTATGGCAGAAAGGATATACTCCCTTAAAGAGGACCTTGCACTGGTCCACAGTTTATTAGGCAAAGGTATGTACATGGAGAGCGGCACCCAGGGATGTCCCTGCACTTACTTGTATCCCTGGGTGCCGCTCTGTTCGTCCTCTGTAGCCACCGGTAACGGCGCTCCTACTTCTCCAATTTTGCCTGGGGCGGAGACTTCTTCTTTTTCCCTGGGCGTCTCCTTCTCCTAGGGCTGGAGCACTGGCCAATCGCAGCGCTCAGCTCATATCCTGACACATCCCCGAGCTGTGATAGGGAGAGAGCTATAGTAGAAAGGACACTTCCCCTGAGCTGCCAACCTGAAGAAAATCTAGCAGAACTTTTGGAGCAATGAATGAGGAGATCTCTGGATCAATGTGAGGTACAGGGCTGGTTCTAGCTTTATTAGAACGAGATTTCTATCTATCAAATGAGGTCTGATTAGTTTTTATAATAATCATGGGATAACACATTTAACTAACGGCACCTTCTCTCTAAGAATCATTGTTGTTCCTAGCCGTCAGACCCTTGCTGATCCGATATGCCAATTTTTTTTTTTATTCTTCATCCAAAATTTCACTTTAACCAAACCTTATTGGGACTGTCTAGACTTGAAGTATAAAATAATAAAATGTCCCATTAGGGAATTCTTGGAGGTTCCAGTTTCAGAAACCTCCTTTAATAGTCAAAGTCAAGGGTGGCTTCATAGATCGTCTCTGGCTCTGGAGGATCTAACACAGGCATCCTCAAACTGCGGCCCTCCAGCTATTGCAAAACTACAACTCCCAGCATGCCCAAACAGCCTACAGGTATCAGCCTACAGCAGGGCATTGTGGGAGTTGTGGTTTTACAACAGCTGGAGGGCCGCACTTTGAGGATGCCCGATCTAACATATTCATGCATTAGACAGACAGGCCATTTTTACCCTGTGGTTACACTGATGGAGAAATAAACACATACTGATGGGGTTTCCAACAAGCATCAGGCTAAAGTTCCTTGAGCCCACCAGAAGTTATCTAAGTAATTCTGAGGGTCCATCTTTTGTGCATACAGAACATGGACTCATAAGTAATTTTTTCTTTTAAGTAATTTTTTCTTTGCACTTACAGGACTTACCATCAATAGGGGGATAAGTGAATATACAGAGGTAGACATTCAGATGTGTCGTTCCTTAACCGGTCTCTAAACCCAGCATATTCCAAGATGTTAAATAAATCTGAAAAATGTGTATTTTACCGTATGTTCAAATGAATCCTTGGCAATCAAACATCCATCACTCATATACTTTTCTTACTGGATGGCTGTGATGGATGTCATCTTCTGTCAGAGGCATCCTTCACTCATAGGCTTCCATGAAACAAAAACAGTAGTAGTAGAAGTAGTATCACGACAAACTGTATAACTTTATGCAATTCAAGAAAGCTTAAAGGTTTTGTCCACTCCCATTGAAATCAATGCAACCAGCTCCATCTACTACATAGTGGATGGAGCTGTGTAATTCCAGCGCCTACAGTCGGTGTCGGAGCTGCTCGGGAACAGATGATCGTCAGGGGGCCATGAGTCAGACCTCCGCTGATCAGATATTGACGACCTATCCTAGGGATAGGCTATCAATATAAAAATCATGGGCAACCCCTTTAAGGGTAGACACATCTGTAGACTGTAAATGACCCATGTGTAAGAAAAGTATGTGGCCCCTGGTTCTGTAGAAGCTAGGTTGTTGAGAGTGAAGAGTTCCTTTGATGATTCACGGTGTATCAGCTTCTTTTGTGGATTGCCATCAACAAGCGAAAGCTATGACAACACTTCAAAGGGTTTACCTACATTTTATATGGCCCCCAGAGAAGGGGGGCATATAAAGTAAAGGAAAAATACCATACTCATGTGCCATTAATGCATACATGTCTGCTGAGGCCAGTGATTGGCAACAGGGTTCACATGAACGATGGGCATGATGTCAGGACGTGCAGAATGAGGAGTGACTAGAGACCACTGGGGTGGTGGGACATATAAATGAGGAGGAAAAGGCTTTTTCCTGCTCTGAAAAATGCTCTTGGAAAACCCCTTTAACAGTTCTATTAAATTGGAGCTTTGTTGTTTGGGCCCCTTTTCCTGTTCAGTTGCACATATGTCAACCCAGATCTGGTTATTGTTTCCAAAGTCAGATCCAAATGAGCTAGACCATTGGCAGTCTGGTTCATTGAGGGTCCATTGTGTCAGAGTTTGGGTCCACCAGAAGATCCTCTGGTGGTCGACCCGACCCTGTTTCCAAAAGAATAAAGCTGATTGCTGGTGGACTCATCACTGGCACACTTATTCTTGGGGAATCGTATAATAAAAAGCAGACCAGCCCTTTCATGGTAAGTTCCTCTACATGTACGTTCTCATGACTCTGCACCCGCTAGTGATCACAGCGAACCATGCTCAGCTTGGCTGTTAGATCCTTTACATTAATTCATTGTACCAGAACAATGTCCACAAGGCAGTTAAAGTGTAACTTTACTTTATCAACTATTAATACGTCTCTTGGAGTCTCTTCCTGTTGTGTGCATTATGATTTGTACTTTCCTTCAAATGTCCCATTCCTCAGATTCTTTGATGCATTTCAGATTAATTTTACGCTTAATAAACAAAAAACCTTAAGCTGGTTAAATATATAATGAGAACAAATCCACGGTGTTCGATGAGGTTTTCCATAGTGGAATTGAAGAGCATAAGATATCCTCCACAATATGACTCCTCCATCTAGTAGTTTAGGTGAAAGTGCGTCTCTGCATTAACCCTTTGTGTGCGTCATGTGGCGGCACCAGTGTAACCATCTGCATCTCTCTCTTGTGTTTATAATATTTTCATTGTGCACTAAGATAGAAGAGGAACACACAGGAAACAGTGAAAGGACAGGCAAAAAGAAGGAGAAGGGCAAGATGGGCGCAGGGGAGTCAAGGAGGAAATCAGTATAGTAAGAAAACAAAAGGGCAAGGAAGAAAGAGGGGGAAGGCATGGAACAGGAAGAGAAAATATTGCTGAGAAGAGAGTATAGTAAGTTAAGAAATGAGTTTAAATATGAGGATTGAACTTCCGACCCTGTAAAAATGCAGGGTTGGAAGAAAACAGGAAAGATAGGAAGGGAATCGTTAAAGGGTCAGAAGGGAACAGTGGATAACAGGGAGTTAATAAAGGAAGAAGAGAAAGGAAGAGTGAAAGAATAGGAAACGAGTAAAGGAAGGGAATGGAGAAACAGAGCAAGAGCAGGTTAGGAAAGAGGAAGGACAGGGAGAAAATAAAAGAAGAGACAGAAATAGTGCAAGTGTGGGAATAGACCAGAGCAAGGACACCGAGATGCAGAGAAAGGACAGGGAGAATAAGAGGAAAGAGATGGAGGGAATAAAGGAAGGAGAGAGAAATAGTGGAAGGGTGGGAGGTTACCAGAGGAAGCACACGGAGAAAAGGAAGGAAGGGTCAGATGAAGGACAGGGAGGAAGGAAAGTGAAGGGAGGGAAGTGACCAGATGAAGGATACGGAGAAACAGAAAAAAAACAGGGATGATAAGAGGAAGGACAGGAAGGGAATAAAGGAAGAGATGAAAATAGTGGAGAGGTGGAAAGGGACAGAGGAAGAATATGGAGAAACAGAGAAAGGGTAGGAAGGATGTGAGGAAGGGCAGGGAGGGAATAAAGGAAGGAGCGATAGAAATTGTGAAAGGGGCCAGAGGAAGGGTAAGGACTGGAGAAACAGAGAGAGTAGATCAGGAAGAAAACAGAGGAACGACAAGGATGAGCCGTAGAAGGGCATGGAAGAGACAGAGTAAGGGAAGGAGCAAAAAAAAGTGCAGGAAGGGAACAAGAGAGAGCGTAGGGAGAACATAGAAAAGGAGCAGAAATAGGATATGGAGGGAACAGAAAGGGAGGGAAAAAGAGATAGCTTAGTAGGATATAGAAGAAAGACAGGGAGGAGACAGTAGAAGGATAAATTAGGAATAGAAAAGAGGAAGGTTGGAAAGGAAATAGAAAAGACAGGACAAACAGCCATGGGTCAATAGAAGGACGAGAACAGTATAAGGGGTAGGTTGGGATAAAGCAAGTCATGTAGGGTATATGATGTGAAGGGTTTTTCAGAATGAATAGAATCTGTTCTAATAGGAGAAAGCTTCCCTAATAAGTTTCTAAATTTCTAAAAGTGGAAAATTAGAAAGACTGATATCATATATCTGACCTGACAAGAACACAATATCTGCTGAATGATATTTAAGACACATCATTGGTAAGATTCCTAGAAATGTCCACGAACAGATGATCTGAGATGAAAGATTATCCTTTTTACCAGTGGCAAGGTCAGTGACTACACATGTGCCTCCCGATCTGAGAGAAATAGATGAGCCCTGAAGCTGCTGAGACATGCACGGCAGATTGTAGTCTGTATATCAACGTCCTTGTGCTGCTTCTGACATTAGTTATGGATTTTTTGTGATCTTGAAAACGCACCTGTCATCATCAGTCATACATACGCTGTCATGTGGTAGGTTCCTTCTTATTTCGAATTGTGGATCTATACTACTTTATGATATTTCTTCTACTTAAAGGGACTCTCCACACAATTTTTTCACAAGATCATTGACAATAAGCAAATCACAAAATGTGCTTCTTCCTGAATCCCAAGCAATCAAGTGCAATCAGTTGAGAAACCTGGTGGTAGGTAGTGCCACCACAGGTGAAAATGGGCATTACATACTGTTCATTCTTATCAGTGAGTTGTCTCTGTAACGCAGGACAGGAAAAGAGACAATCTTTGAGACCTCCCTTATAATTTCCTAATAGAGTATATGAATATGGGTTTTCTAAACTGGACAACCCCTTTAAATGACTTCACTAGCTATCACTAAGACATCGTATTTCGTTATTGCCCTATTAGTGAAAATAGACGTCATAGAGGGCTTCCGCTCTGGACGACGTGACCAATCCAGGTAGAACTTGGACAATCATTCATATAAATGGCCAACATGTAACACTACATGTTGCTGCAGGGGAAATGTATGTCTGGGCATTAATTCAGTTTTAATATCTGGGGTTTTCTAGAGTTAGATCTGAGACATACAGCCAATCATCAAGCTAGTCAAAGAGACTATATGACCTTTCCTAGTGACAGGTAAGTACTGAAGGTACTCACAAGGCAGTGACAACCCTTGGCAAGGCTTACAAGTTTAAGAACTTGGGGTGAACTCATCAGCCACAGCAGACAGCAGCCACGAAGCATATCTCGCACATCCATGCTTTACACCGATAACCTGTGATACCATTAAATACTAATTGGAGCCGTGTAATGCCTTATTTTGCCTGTGGTGGCGCTACAGAGAAATTGAACTCATGCTGCCAGATTCCCCCCACAGATGACAGTTAAAGGACACCTCATGGTTTCAGCAAACAGAAATGTTTCCAAATGGTCAACCCTTTAATGAGCACCCTTCGGCACGAGCAACCCCATTGACCCAGCCACGGTGCCCGGTAGGATTGATCCTGCTGTTTAAAATGATACAAAATGAAGATGATTAAAATCAGGGATGCCCAACCTGATGCCCTCCAAAACTCTCAACATGCCCTGATAGCTGTAGGCATGCTGGGAGTTGTAGTTTTGCAATAGCGGGAGGACTGCAGGTTGGGCATCTATGATTACAATGAAAGACTTACCTACCAGACAGTATGTTTAGTTTAATAGAGTTTATTCTGCAACAAAAATCATTGGTGGTGGGGGCAAAGTGGCATAAAACTGTGCCCACCTGATCCATCCCCGGGAATTAGAGACCAGCAGGGTCCCAGACAACAATGGAATGGGAGTGGTGGGGATCGGTTTGTTTATTTTTTTTAATCCACTTTGAACCTGCATACCCCAGTTTCTGCAGGAGAGCCCCTTTAATCCTCCATGAACCTCTTTAGTCTGTTCTGTAGTCAATATAATGCAGCAAGATATGTTGTGTATAATCTGTATATTTGGGTCTTTCACATATTTTCTCTCTAAGGCCTCTTTCACACATCAGTAATTCACGTAAGTGTTCTACTTGTGGTCTCCATGGACTGCTCACGTATCCATTAACTATAATATGTATATTTCGGTGGTTTACCATGCACTGTGGGTCCGCGATCGCACCGCAGAATCATGCACTGTTTTGTCCGTGATTATGGATCCATCACACACATTACAGTCTACAGATCTGTGAAAACCAAGGACACAACCTGTATGCCACCCATGTTTTGTCCGTGGTTTTCATGGATAGTTGCTGGGAGATGGTCCAAAAAACTAATTTTCAGCCTAGCAGTGTCTGTGAAATAGGGATGACACACGGAAAATCACGGAAACATAGACATATCACAGAGAGTGTCAGGGATGAAACATGTGTCATGTCATCACCAACATACCATCAAAAAGGACATGTGAAAGTTCTATAGTGCCCTGGAGCAAGGACATGTGTCCCTATTCTACTATGCAAAGCCATCAAACTCAATCAAGGGACTTTAAGTCGTAAAAATTGTTGAAAGTCTTCTTTTTGAACGGCCATGTGACAATTTTAAGTCGCACGGCTGAAGTCAAAAAGTTTTTCATCGCAGGCTAGGAGGAATAGGTGTACTGGAGCAAGGGTATGGAATGGTAGGTCCCACTAACAACCTACCCACCAGTCCAAAAAATCCAGCCCTGAATCTAAACAAACCTGTCTCAACAAACTACACTCTGCTGAAACCATGGCACCTTTTTGGATTGAATTTATTTCACCCAGCTGAGGATTCTGGGTGAGATATATGCCTATTCCAGCACTTTAACCTCACTTTACCTTGCCACATATCCTAATCCCCCCCCCCCAACCTTCTCCTGTTCTCCCGGGTGCCTCCCGGGTGCCGTGTTTAGCCGGTTTTGGGCACTGCAGGGGGGCGTTACTGGGCACCCAAAGTAGAAGATAACGCCCCCTCTGGGCACCTTCAGGATGAATTAGCATATTTATAAAAGTCGTTTTTCAGCAAAACTACTGGACGGATTACATTACAGAAAAGCAAAGCCGATTCAAGGTAATCTGTGGAGCATGCCTGGTTTAAAAGTTGAATTTGTGTTATCAGAGGTGACAGAATCCCTTTAAGGGTCAGCGCGCATCACTTCCTGTTTTTTTGGGTTAGCTCATGTGACCTTGCTGGCCAATCCCAGGTGCCTGAGTGTCAAGGTCCTTGTGTCTTGCGAAGATTGCTGTTATCTTTGCTTGTGTATCCGGACTCTGCTACCTGCTTGCTGCTTGATCCCTGCCAGCCTGCCTTGACTCTCCTGTTGCCGAGACGGATTGCCTGACCAACTGCCTCGTGTACCAATCCTCCTCAAGAGGTAGTGACCTGGTGTTCCCCTCGGGAAAGTCGAAAAGTGAAGAACGAGGGGCTCACTTAGACAATGTCCTTAGAGGAGGTAGGACACGCGGCACAGTGGGTTCACACCTGCTGGTTCGTGACAATTACTGGCTGTTGACACAGGGTAGACTTTAGGCTCTGAAAAGCCTTCTCTGCCTTTGGGCTCCACTTTACCATTACTGAATTACTGCCTTTTGCTAAGTCAGTCAATAGTGCTGCCATTGAGGCAAAATTTGGTATGAACCTATGGTAGTGCCCAGTGATGCCAAGAAATGCCCTGACTTGTTTTTCCATTAAGGACTTAGGCCAGTTCTAAATATCCTCCACTTTATTGATCTGAGGTTTAACCAGCCCTTTACCAATAATGTAGCCCATGCATTTAGCTTCCTCTAGAACTACCGCACACTTCTCAGGGTTTATCATGAGGCTTGCATCACTAATGGGGTAGATAATGGCTTGTACCTTACAGAGGTGACTTTTCCAATCAGAAATAAAAAAGACCACATCATCAAGGTAAGCAGCGGCATAGTCACCATGTGGCTTCAAGATTAGGTTCATTAACCTCTAGAATGTATTCTTCTCTTTAGCCTCATCTGACAATGGTACTGTATCAGCCAATAACCTCTTGTAAGATCAAGAGTTGTGATATACCTTGCATTACCAAGCCTCTCAATCAGTTAATCAACTCTGGGAATGGGGTACAGGTCAAATTTTGACCTCATTTAATTTCCTGAAGTCATTACAAAACCTCCATGTACCATTGGGCTTTGGGATTAGTAAAATGGGGCTAGACCACTCACTTGTAGATTCTTCAATGACCCCTAAGTCAAGCATGCACCTGACCTCAGAGGATACAGCCTCTTTGAGTGCTTCTGGCATCCTGTATGGCTTAAGATTCACCTTACTCTTAGACTCAGTCTTAGGGTCCATTCAGACGTCCATAGTTCTGGGTCCACATCCATTCCACTATTTTGTCCTTATTCGTGGCCCCACAAAAAAATAGAGCATGTCCTAGTCTTGCCTGCAATTGCGGACAAGAATAGGCATTTCTATCATAGGACCGGCCATGCGCGGTCCGCAAAATGTGGAATGCACACGGCAGGCAATTTGCAGACCACAAAACACTTATGGACGTCTAAATGTACCCTTAATATCAGATGTGTACGGCTTTGCAGATCAGAAAACTTACTTCTGCTTTTGTGCAGGAATTCCTTTGAACAATCTCTGTCACTTTGCCAGGAACTTACTTTCCACCATAGAAAGTTTATTCGATCTAACAGTATGTCAGGCAGACAAGTGCCAGGCCCTGCACAGGTGGGGGCGGAAGCCTAAATGTTTCTGGTGCAGGCACAGGTCGCAGCAGAGTAAGGGGCCGTGGCAGCAGGGTCACTTCGAGAGGCCTGAGCACCGGTTTTATCTAGCAGTCGTGCCTTGACCAGCAACCCAGTGGTTCTTGAATGGTTAACTCCGTCATCCACTTCGTCCCAAGTGACATCAGACACCCCCAGCCTAGAGTCAGTAGGTTCGTCAGACACAACCCTTAGTTGGCATGGCCCGGGAGCAGACCCTGTGCCCTCACCTGTCTTCAACCTGCCTCTGTCCTTTTCTGTTCCTTCAGCCAGAGAAGTATTATATGCTGTGGGCTCAGCTCCACTATATAGCGAGGACGAGCTACTAGAGGACAGTCAGCAGCTACTGCCCAGCCAAGATCTGGAGGAGACATCCACCCCTTCCTCCGGTAGATGGGCAAGTAGTGATGAGGAGAGTGGCGTGGGAGCTGGTGTTGCGAGCGGTCAGGATCCTGGGTCAGAGACCGTTGAGGAGGACATCAGTGACGTGCAGACAGTACTCGATGAAGATGTAGCCGATCGCAATTGGTAGCCGGGTGACAAAGGGCCTTCATCATCATCGGGAGAAGAGGGTGGCAGCTTGCACGTGAGGCAGCGGCGAAGTCAGCAAGTCGGTAGCGTGGCTGGGAGGCAGCAGGGTGGCAGGAGTGGGAGGTCGGGAGCCAAACATGCCCAAGGTAGACCATCCGCTTCGCAGGAGTTTACCTGCCCTGAAAGTAGTGGTGCAGGGGTTCACGGAGGCAACGGCCATAGCAGTCAGTTAGTGCGGAATGTCGGGGGTAAAATCACCTACTCAGCGGTGTGGCAGTTTTTGTTAAGCCGCCGGAGGAGGTGAACATGACTATTTGCCGAATCTGTGGGCAGAAGGTGAAGCGTGGCCAGGGTGCCAATGTTGGCATCACGGCCCTGCTTCAACATATGCAGCGTCACCATAAAGTGGCCTAGGAGAACCGTGGCTCCAATGTGGTGGTCTAGCCTGCCTGAACAACCACTGCATGACCAAGTGGCAGACACCCGATTTCAGTCAGTCAAGGCTCCACCACCTCAGCAGAAGGGAGCTGTCTGTCCTTCGCATGATCTACTGGTCCTGATGCTCCTACTCCTCGCCCTCCTACTCCTCGTCAGTCATTCCGCCAGCAATCGATAACCGAAGCGATTTCCAAGAGACAACAGTATGTGTGCACTCATCCAACGGCGCAGAAGCTGAACGTGCTCCTTGCCAAGTGTCTGGTGCTGCAGTCCCTTCTTTTCCAAGTGGTGGACTCTTCACCTTTCAGAGAACTGATGGCTTTTGCTGAGCCCGGGTGGAGAGTCCCAAGCCATCATTTTTTTGGCCAAAAAGTTAGTACCAGCCCTGCACAAATATGTAGAACAGTTCTTGAGCCTGTCGGTGTCTGCCAAAGTGCCAACGGGTGGAGCTGAAACTACGGTCAAGGACAATATATGTCCTTTATGGCCCACTGGGTAAATGTGGTTCCTGCCCAGCCACACCAGTAACTTGTCCAGGTGACGCCGCTTCCGCCTCCACATTCTCACGCCATTGTTCCTGCGATATTGTCCGTCTCAGCCTCCTCATCCTCCACCGTGTCCTCAGCCTCCACTGCAGGGACAATTCACAGTGCCCCTCCAGCATACCACATGTGCAGGGCACGGCGGTGTCATGCTGTTCTGCACCTAGTTTGCCTGAACAAATGGAGTTACACTACGGAGGAACTGCTCTGTGTCCTTCATCAAGAAATCGAATCCTGGCTTTCTCTGCGACAACTCAAAATTGGAACCATGGTGACTGACAGACAACGAAAAGAACATGGTTTCGGCACTGCGTCAAGTAGGAATGAGCCATGCGCCCTGCATGCACATGAGTTTAATCTGGTTGTCAAGCGGTTCCTGAAGTCTTCCATCTATCTGCAAGACATCCTAAAAATGGCCAGGAAACTTTGCTTGCACTTCAGCCACTCGTACACCACAAAGCACACCCTCCTTGAGCTGCAGCGGCAGAATGGAATCTCCCAACATAATGTAGCTGATCGCTCTTGGGAGCTGGGTGTCGAAGGGGGCTTCATCATCATCGGGAGAAGAGGGTGGCAGCTTGCCCGTGAGCCAGCAGCAGAGCCAGCAAGTCGCTAGCATGGCCGGAAGTCAGCAGGGTGGCATCTCTGTTTTGGATCCCCTCCTGTTTTTACTGGCATTAGCAATATTGATGGATTACTGACCAAATGCTGACCGAGTGAAGGCGGATGCTCAACAGACAGGATCCGTTTTTTGGGAGTTATTGTTCGGACGGATCAGAGGAAGGGCAAAATAATCAGTGACGTCAACACAAACTTACTGCTGACACCCTCTCCACTCTGTCGGGGGGGTCTCTACTTGTATAAGCGTTTAATAGAACAGGTTCTGTAGACATCTATGTGGAATCAGCTGACGAGGGTGTAAAAAGAGTGCGCTTCTTCTTGGCGCTAACATCAACCTGTAAGGCTGAGTCAGTTTAGGCCCAAATAAGTGAAGTGTGCAGTGATTCTAAGAGCAACACCTGTCATCTGCATCTCATACGGACTCACAGTATTATTTCACTACCACAGCAGACTCCCTCTGCGTGCTACTGCAAGGCACAGTGTTCTACACCACTATAAAGGCTCTCTGCAGCCAGGAAATAGCCATTTTTTACCGTTATACACTGTAAATAAATTCGGATCAAACCACATTTTTTCCAAAAAATTCATCGGACCGGCGAATCAAATTTTTAAAAAATTCGCTCATCTCTAGTCAGGAACTGTACGTGTGGTGGGGTCGGCAATGACAGACTTCACTGGAGACAGCAGGTTTAAAAAGTCATCATTACTATCACTTCTTTAGAGTAGCAACATGTGGTGACACCTCCATGTTGTCCAGGAGACTCTGCAGCTCCCTCTCCCCTCTCACAGCATTTATTCCCCAGTAATAATCCCAGCAACCACACCTGGAATTACCTCAGGCTAGGGGGAATAGCCATAGTGGAGCAAGAGTGTGGACTGGTAGGTACAACTACCAACCTACCTACTAGTCCAAATAAATCCAGCCCAGAACAGAACTTAATCAAACCTGTCTCAACAAACTACACTCTGCTAAAACAAATGCAAGTTTCTGGATTTTGTTAAATTTCACCTAGCTGAGGATTCTGGGTGAGATATACACCCCTTCCAGCACTTTACCGCACACCTTGCCACCAAATGTTCAATTTTACCTGCAGTGCCACCACAGGGGAAATTAAGTATTACATTGTGCTCATGGAAACCAATGGGCTATCGATGTAATGCCCATATGTGCTGGGTTGCCTATAGAAATAGACTGCAAGTTTTTTTTTCTTTAGCCAGTTCTTCTCTAGCTAACTGATAAAGGTCCCAAAGTAGGAGCTCCTCGCTGTTAACCCTCTAAAGCCCTCATTGATTTTTAAAACTTTGCTCATCGTTTTTGATTTACACATTTTTGCCTACAGAGGAGAACTTGTTGCCCTACGTGACATAAAATCTAATGCGAAAACCTGCAACTAGTTATTCTCCCCAAAAAAACTACAGAAACATATTCTCTTCAAATCACAAAAGTAGGTTCTGCCTGATAGACTGCAGAGCACGCCCGCACATTCTGTGAAAGGACGGAAGAAGCTTTTCAATCTGGAGCGGAATGCATAACTCTGACTATAATTTGATTTCTCAATAAACTTATCCTATCTGCACATTGCGAAAGTCTCAAATATTCATATTTTTACATATTAAAAAATGTTTTATCGTATTTAGATCTTTTTTTTTTACCCTCTGGAAAAATCAAAAGAACGGAATAATAAGAAAAATCTACATACTAAACTTGAGCGTTAGATCATCACGCTGCCAGGAGCATTCAGAATCCTATATATTAGGCTGTAACTTGTCAATGTCATCCCTAGACAGGTCTACTAAATGTAGCGGAGCTGAAATTCTCACCTAAAGATATAAATATATCATCTCTCTTCTACAGGATAGAGGATAAGCGTCTCATCGGTGGAGATCTGACCACTGGCACTACCACCGGTTATGAGAACGGCTTTCTAGTGTCTCCCAGTATGCGTGCTATCACTCCATTCTTCTCTGTGGGACTGCCGAAGGTAGCCGAGCATTGTACATAGAATGGAGCAGGAGCGTGCATGCTCACTCGTGTGTGGCATTTTACTATGAAGCCTTCATTATGCCTCTGTAATAAAGCATCCAACCGGATATATTATTTTTTTTCCTTTCTGCTGTTATAAACCCAAAAGAAAATCTTCTGGATGTAACTATGCAAAATAAAAGGCATAAAAGAATACATGGAGGCAGGGGCGTAACTTAAGGCTCATGGGCCCTGATGCAAGAGTTCACCTTGGGCCCACCTTTCCTCAGTGCTTTGTCGCAAGGGGCAGGGGAGCACATAGCCCGTCTGCAGGCTGAGGCAAAATTGGAATGCCCCCCCACATGGCAAATTCTTGATCTAACCCCTTCCCTCCAGCCAGAGGTGTAACTTTAAGATTCTGGGCCCCATTGCAAAATCTATAACAGAGCCATCCCAGCATGCACTTTCTATAATACTGGTGTCTTCTTATGAAGCACAAGGGTCTTTGGGCCTCCTCAGGCTCCTGGCCCAAGTAGCGACTGCCACTTCTCCTGCATGGAGAGCCCATAGGGTGATGTATTATAGTTCCAGCAATCTCTGTACAGCTAACATGGACAGGGTCTGACTGGCCCACTGGAGTACCAGAGGATCCTCCGGTGGACCCAGGCTCTAATAGCGTAGTTGTCACCGCCGGTTCTGGGAGACGGTCGGTCAGAGGTTCCTCCCTGTCTTGTGTATGACGTTCTTTGTTTTGGTTTCACTTTGCTCACTTCTTTTCTCTCCCTCAGCTGCCTCTTATCTTGATTAATTGGTTTGCTTTATTTTCCCTCCCTTCCTGCTTCTCCGTGCATTCCGTTTACTTTGTGTTTTGTTTGCTGGCTTGAAACACCCTGACTCCCTCCGTATTCTGTGCAGGGAGCCGGTGGTCGTTCCCCTCACTAATATAGGGAATTCAAGTGTCACTCAGTTATAGGTACGAGGGCATGAATTTGTCTACCACCGGGACTTGTACATGTGCACAGTAGTTTGGGAGAGTTCTTAGGGATTTATAGGGCCCTCCTATGTTTTCCTTAGTTTGGGATCAAGCCAGTCTGTCGTTATTTATCAGTTCCTGCTAACTGTACTCCATCCTTGACATTATAAACCGCCATAACTGTCTCAAGCATGGATCCGGTTTCAGCCTTGATTGACCGCATGCAAGGTCTTTCTCTGGAGGTAGCAAATCTCTGTGAAACTGTTTCTCAGCTTCAGGTGACCGGTTCTGCTGGCATTCATGGAGTTTGTTCCGAGCCTAAAATCTCTCTTCCGGATACGTTTTCAGGGGTAGTGAGAATTTTGTTCGTTTTAGAGAGGCTTGCAAACTCCATTTTCGCTTACGTCCCCATTCCTCTGGTGATGAGGAGCAGAGGGTGGGGATCATCATCTCGCTGCTCAGGGATAACGCTCAGTGTTGGGCCTTTTCGCTGCCGGTGGGGGCACGCTCCCTCCGATCGGTAGATGAATTTTTTATAGCCCTGGGTCAGATATATGATGATCCGGATCATATTGCTCTGGCTGAATCTAAACTGCGTCTTTTATGCCAGGGTAAACAGTCCGCAGAGATATATTGTTTTGAATTTCGAAGATGGGCAGCTGATACTGGTTGGAATGACGCTGCACTCCGAAGTCAATTTTGTCATGGTCTTTCTGAGAGATTAAAAGATGCATTTGCTTTTCATGAGAGACCAGTGTCGTTAGAGACTGCCATGTCTCTAGCTGTTCGTATTGACAGACGCCTTAGAGAGAGAAAGGAGACAACTCTTTCATGTCATATTCAGTCCAAGGACAGTGGGGCTGTCTCATTCAGTGCGCAGGGGTCTCAGTCTGTCTCAATCCCATCTGAGGAGTGAGGAGGAGGCCATGCAGCTAGGTTTAGTTGCCTCTGATACTAGAGGATTCAGCCCTTAGAAGAGGGTATGTTTCTGTTGTGGAGGTATTAACCATTTAGCTAATGTTTGCCCGTCTAGGAGGTTCATGGGGTTTTCTGAGGGTAATAAAAAGAAAAGAGAAAATAAACTCTCTAAAAACTTTCCATTTGCTACAATTGGCAAGGTTAATGCGGAAATTGAAGATTTGCCGTTTGCTTGTAGTTCCAGTTTTCTCCTACCTGCCAGGGTGGCGCTAGACAGCAAGAACATTCTTTGTGAGATTTTTGTAGATAGTGGAGCAGCTGTCAATCTCATTGATAGTCAATTTGCTACAACGCATGGTTTCAAGGTGTGCACTTTGGGAAAAGCTATACCTGTTTTTGCTATCAATTCCGCTCCACTTTCTCAAAAATCATTAAAGGGCATAGTGGGTGACACTCATGTTGAGGATGTGTCATGTTTTGTCTTAAGCGGATTACCTATTCCTCTAGTGTTGGGGCTACCCTGGCTCACTAAACAAAACCCCACCATTGATTGGCAAGCAAGGCAAATAAATGGTTGGAGTGAGTTTTGCAGAGAGAATTGCCTCATGGCAACTCTCGCAGAGGTTTCTACCAAGACTGTACCTTCTTTTCTCTCAGAATTTTTTGATGTGTTTTCCGAGAGTGGTGTCCAGGAGTTGCCCCCTCACGAGAGTATGATTGTCCAATTAATCTCATTCCAGGCGCCAAGCTACCTAAATCACGATTATACAATCTCTCTCAACCTGAGAGAGATGCCATGCGTACTTGTATCTCTGAGAGCCTGAGAAAGACACATATCAGACCCTCGAAGTCACCTGTTGCTGCTGGTTTTTTCTTTGTTAAAAAAAAAATGGTTCTTTAAGACCTTGTCCTGATTTCAGGGAGCTTAACCGTATCACGATTCGTGACCCCTATCCGCTTCCTCTGATCCCGGATTTGTTTAACCAGATTGTGGGGGCTAAAGTTTTTTCTAAGTTGGATTTAAGAGGGGCAGGAAGGGGGACGAATGGAAGACGGCCTTCAATACCCGGAGGGTCATTTTGAGAACTTGGTTATGCCCTTTGGTTTGATGAATGTTCCGGCTGTCTTCCAACATTTTGTGAACAGCATTTTCTATAATTTAATGGGGAAATTTGTACTGGTGTATCTAGATGACATTTAGATTTTTTCCCTGATTTCAAGACTCATCGGGACCACCTATGTCAGGTCCTGCTGATTTTGCGGGAGAATAAATTTTACGCTAAACTGGAAAAATGTGTGTTTGCGGTTCCAGAGATACAATTTCTTGGTTTTCTTCTCACCGCTTCTGGTTTTCGGATGGACCAGGAGACGGTCCGCGCCGTGCTTTATTGGGAGCTTTCTGAAAATCAGAAGGCGCTGATGCGCTTTTTGGGTTTTGCTAATTATTACAGAAAGTTCATTTTGAATTATTCCTCTGTTGTTTAGCCACTCACTGATATGACTAAAAAGGGAGTGGATTTTTCATCATGGTCGGAAGAGGCGCTTCAAGCCTTTTCTAGTATTAAAGAGCGTTTTGCTTCCGCTCCCATTTTGGTACAACCTGATGTCTCTCTACCTTTTATTGTTGAGGTGGATGCCTCTGAGGTGGGGGTGGGCACGGTCTTATCTCAGGGTCCCTCTCCTGCTAAATGGCGACCGTGTGCCTTTTTCTCAAAAAAGCTCTCAGCCGCAGAGAGAAATTACGATGTGGGAAATAGGGAGTTGTTGGCCATCAAATTGGCTTTTGAGGAATGGCGTCATTGGTTGGAGGGAGCCAGACACCCAATTACCATGTTTACCGACCATAAGAATCTAGCCTATTTGGAATCAGCCAAGCGTCTGAACCCGAGACAGGCCAGATGGTCCTTGTTCTTTTCTAGGTTTAATTTTGTTGTTATGTTCCGCCCTGGGGTTAAAAATGTGAAGGCGGATGCCCTGTCACGTTGTTTTCCGGGAGGGGGGAACTTTGAGGACCCAGGTCCCATTTTGGCTGATGGGGTGGTCGTCTCTGCTCTTTATCCTGATTTAGAGGCAGAGGTTCAGGCAGCCCAGGTAGAGGCACCTGATCTTTGTCCTCCTGGGAGGTTACTTGTGCCGCTCGCTTTGCGACACAAAGTTTTTAAGGAGCACCATGACAGTGTTCTTGCTGGGCACCCGGGGAGTAGAGCCACAGTGGATCTCATTGCTCGCAGATTCTGGTGGCCAGCTCTTCGTAAGATGGTTGAGGGGTTTGTGGTAGCCTGCGAGACCTGCGCTCGTGCCAAGGTCCCTCATTCACGGCCATCGGGATCTCTCCTCCCCTTACCATACCTTCCTGTCCTTGGACGCATCTGTCCATGGACTTCATTACGGACTTGCCTCGCTCCTCGGGGAAGACTGTGATTCTGGTGGTAGTGGACCATTTTAGCAAAACGGCACATTTTATTCCTTTCCCTGGGTTACCCAATGCTAAGACGCTGGCGCAAGCGTTTGTTGATCATATTGTCAAATTACATGGCATTCCTTCTGACATCGTTTCTGATAGGGGCACGCAATTTGTTTCCAGATTCTGGAAGGCCTTCTGTTCTTGCTTGGGGGTTTGGTTTTCGTTTTCTTCTGCTTTTCATCCGCAGTCGAATGGTCAGACCGAACGCGTCAATCAGAATCTGGAGACATATCTGCGCTGTTTTGTTGCGGAGAATCAGGAGAATTGGTGTTCTTTTTTGTCCCTTGCTGAGTTTGCTTTAAATAACCGTCGTCAGGACTCCTCTGATAAGTCACCATTTTTTGGTGCATATGGGTTTCATCCGCAGTTTGGGACATTCTCTGGAGAGGGGTCTTCTGGTTCACCTGATGAGGAGAGGTTTTCCTCGTCCTTGTCACTAATTTGGCAAAAGATTCAGGGTAATCTAAAGAAAATGAGCGAGAGATATAAGCGTGTGGCAGATAAGAGACGTGTGCCTGGTCTGGACCTGAATGTGGGTGATCTGGTGTGGCTGTCTTCAAAGAATATCAAACTGAAGGTTCCCTCCTGGAAGTTGGGTCCTAAGTTTATTGGGCCTTACAAGATCTTATCCGTCATTAATCCCGTTGCTTTCCGTCTTGATCTTCCTCAGACTTGGAAGATCCATAAAGTTTTTCTTAAGTTCCTACTGAAACCTTATGTCCAACCTACTGTTCCTTCCTCTTTGCCTCCTCCCCCGATTTTAGATGATGGTAATCAAAAATTTCAGGTCTCCAGTATAGTGGATTCCCGCATTATCCGCAGTTCTCTTCAGTACCTCGTTCATTGGGAAGGTTATGGTCCTGAGGAGAGGATGTGGGTCCCACTGGCAGACATTAAGGCCACTCGTCTCATCAGGGCTTTCCATCCTGAGAAGGTCGGTCCTGAGTGTCCGGAGTCCACCCGTAGAAGGGGGGGTACTGTCACCGCCGGTTCTGGGAGACGGTCGGTCAGAGTTTCCTCCCTGTCTTGTGTATGACGTTCTTTGTTTTGGTTTCACTTTGCTCAGTTCTTTTCTCTCCCTCAGCTGCCTCTTATCTTGATTAATTGGTTTGCTTTATATTCCCTCCCTTCCTGCTTCTCCGTGCGGTTTATATTACTTCCTGGATGAAGTGTGTGCTGCTGGAGTCTGCAGTTGTTTTGCTCTAAGATAAGTGCATTCTGTTTACTTTGTGTTTTGTTTGCTGGCTTGATTCTAGGTGACCCTGACTCCCTCCGTATTCAGTGCAGCCAGCCGGTGGCCGTTCCCCTCACTACTATAGGGAATTCAGGTGTCACTCAGTTAAAGGGACGAGGGCATGTATTTGTCTACCACCGCGACTTGTACATGTGCACAGTAGTTTGGGAGAGTTCTTAGGGATTTAGAGGGCCCTCCTATGTTTTCCTTAGTTTGGGATCAAGCCAGTCTGTCATTATTTATCAGTTCCTGCTAACTGTACTCCATCCTTGACAGTAGTGGGAGCCAAAGGTCCAGAAAAGAAAACCAATCTGGCTGCCTTTAAAGCCAATCACTTGCCACTGGGGTCTATTTGATTAATGCCTCTTAGTCCCTGAGAATAATTTCCTCTGATGGGCTCCAGGAACTTTAGTCGGACACTGAACATGGATGTGTGCATTAAGCCAAATGGTGGTTGACGCCTTTGATCATCTTAAAGGGGTTGTCCAGGGTTTACCAATGCTGGACAATAAACTGCAACTGTGATAATAGGACATTCTGTAATTTACAATAATTACCGTTTTGTCTCTGTTTGGCCGATTCCCATGTTGGTCACATGGCCACGTTCACTCTGCAAGTCCCCTACTTCCACTGACATCCACCGAGTAGTGATGAGAGGCATAGGCAATATTCGAATTTGCAATATTTCACAATTTTTTGGCTAAATATTCGCTATAAATTTGAGAATTCGTGATCTCCGGTCATATTTACTTGATTGCGAAAATCGCAATTTGCGATCAACACTAAGGGGTAGGCAACTTTCCTATTGGTTCCTAGGGATGTTGCTAAGTGCCGATATTCGCGATAAATTTTAGAATATTCACAATCAACACTATTCGTGAATACGAATATAAAGCACTATATTCTAAATATTCGCGAATTTTAGAAGTGGCGATATTCACGATTTAAATTCACGATTCTAATATTTACGCTCAACACTACCACCGAGCTGTGACTGTATCTTCTAGCCTTCTGAGACTGTGAGAGTGGCCCCTCTACAACTAATTTCAATGGACATTCTATGAGCTTTTCTTCTGATCCACTGCCAATGCCCAGTGCATGCGCTGTACAGGACCAGCACATGCGCAACGAGCATCCTCCTTCATTGGTACACCATTGGGCTGTCATTCATTGCAGCACTCCAGACTGGAGGATGCTCATTGTGTTGGCCTGTGAGAGGCATTCTGTAATACAGCGCATGCGCACATCAGTTGGAGAACGCTCAAATTAAGTGTAGAGAGGCCACTCCCACAGTCTCAGAAGGTCAAAAGATACAGTCGCAGCTTTGTGAGAGAAAGTCGGAGATTTGCAGAGTGGACGGGGTCATGTGACCAACATGGGAATCGGCTAAATATAGTCAAAATGGTAATAATTGTAAAATACACAATGCCTTATCATTGCAATTCTCTCAACTCTAGGATCAGTGGTGGCCTAAGAGGTTGGACCCCCCACAGATTGTAAAATTATGGCATATCCTATAGGATGGTAATATCTCGATAATCCTGTTATACACATTGGTAAGTAACCTAATACTTTTTTTTTCCGCAAAGACAAACTTCTGTCTTAAACTCGAAGAACCTGTCTACGACGATGACTTGTAGAGCTGCCGCCATGGAAACACTACATTTAGTAATCGACAGTTTGTATCAAAGTTTCCTTACTGGAGGCATAAACATAGTTGTAACCATGGTAATGGGTCGTAGTTGTATGCAATCTATGTTTCCATAGATACATGTAGGAAATAATGATACCTTTACAGTAACATACATTTATTAAGAGTTTTTCTAATGGAAGCTAAGTGAGCCATAAAAAATCATTTTTCTGATGGGATTTCATTGAGATTGTATCTACGGAATATATATAACTGCAAGTATGACTCACTCGGAGACTACAATAAAACTAACAGAGTCATGTGCTAGGCTTGCTGCCTGCCATAACGCAGGTTTTATTGATAGTCTAATATTTGAGCGCCAATTATTTTTCAAAGCGTTACATTAAAACTGGCTTGGCGCTGCTGAATGACCCAATAGGTTAAGGAGAAGAGGACGCCACACTTACAAAAATACTTATTATCGTAAGGCTATTTTCACACTAGCGGCAGAGTGTGAAGATAGCCTTAGGCGCAGGGGCGTAGCTAAAGGTTCATGGACCCTGGTGTAAGAGTTCAGCTTGGGCCCCCCTTCCCTCAATGCTTTTTGGCCAAGGGCAGGGGAGCACAGAGCCTTCAACCTGCCTGAGGCAAAAATCAAAATTATACCGCCACCCCATGCTAAATTCTTGACCTAATCCCTTCCCTCCAGCCAAAGGTATAACTTGACCAGCATGCACTTTCTATAATACCAGTGGCTTTTTATGTGGCACAAGGGTCTTTGGGCCCCCTCAGGCTCCTGGGCCCGGTAGCGTCTGCTACCTCTGCACCCCCTATAGCTACACCCCTGCTTAGGGGCATGTTCCGGTGGCCATTGAGCAAGATTAAATCTGGCTTAGATTTAAATCATTTTCTACACCAAAACAGGTGTAAAAAATGATGAATAAGACGGGCCTGCAAAATTTTCTTGTATCATCATTTTCTGACAGACATAACTTTTTTTATATTTCAGTCTACAGACAGGTCTGTATGAGGGCTTTTTTTTTAGCGGAATGAACTGTTATGGTTTGTGGTATGTATGACTTTTTTGGTCACTGTTTTTCAAATTTGGGGTTGGGGGACAACGTGACTAAAAATGGCGAATTGTGTTTTTTTTTGTTTTGTTTTCCCATTATGGCGTTTAACATTTGGTATGGGCCAGACAATCTTGTACAGCGAGCACAGTTCTGATATTCGTAACTGCTGCTCTTCGTCTTGTGAAACCCACTTGATGTCTACCAAAAAGGTCTGGCATATAGTTCGCCAGTCTATTGGCAAGAAGTTTTGAAAATATTTTCAGATCCTGATTAATTAACGATATGGGCCTATAAGAACTAGTCAGATTCGGGTCCTTTCCAGGTTTTAAGATAACTTTTGTGTGCGCCATGTTTCCCGTGGGCATCATGGTTCCTCCTTCCATGAAGAAGTTAAACAATTTTGTTAAAGTTGGTGTTACATCCTTTGCTATTAATTTTAAAAATTCTCCTGTATACCCATCTGGGGCGGGCACCTTACCTTTTTTTTAACGCTTTTATAGTCAGTTCTACCTCCCCTTCAGTTATCTGAGCATTGATAATAGAGAGGGCCTCCTCAGACAGACGGGGCAGTTGAACTTTGTCCAATAGCTCTTTGCCTTGAGATCCCTCACATGGCTCTTGAGAGTTTAGTTTAGAGTAGAATCTTCCAAAACATTGGGCGATATTTTTTGGATCTCTTATTTCCCTCCCATATTCGTCAATAATCTTACTTGGCCCCATGTCTCCTCTCTGAGCTCTGACTAAATTAGCAAGCATTTTGCCCACCTTATTCCCGTACCTGAATAGCTCAGCAGATTTCTGGTCTAGGAACATCTTCGTTTTTAGTTCCAGATAATGATAATGATAATGATAATAGGCGCAGGGGCGTAGCTAAAGGTTCATGGACCCTGGTGTAAGAGTTCAGCTTGGGCCCCCCTTGCCTCAATGCTTTTTGGCCAGGGGCAGGGGAGCACAGAGCCTTCAACCTGCCTGAGGCAAAAATTAAAATTATACCGCCACCCCATGCTAAATTCTTGACCTAACCCCTTCCCTCCAGCCAGAGGTATAACTTGACCAGCATGCACTTTCTATAATACCAGTGGCTTTTTATGTGGCACAAGGGTCTTTGGGCCCCCTCAGGCTCCTGGGCCCGGTAGCGTCTGCTACCTCTGCACCCTCTATAGCTACACCCCTGCTTAGGGGCATGTTCCGGTGGCCATTGAGCAAGATTAAATCTGGCTTAGATTTAAATAATTTTCTACACCAAAACAGGTGTAGAAAATGATGAACAAGACGGGCCTGCAAAATTTTCTTGTATCATCATTTTCTGACAGACATAACTTTTTTTTATATTTCAGTCTACAGACAGGTCTGTATGAGGGCTTTTTTTTTTTGCGGAATGAACTGTTATGGTTTGTGGTATGTATGACTTTTTTGGTCACTGTTTTTCAAATTTGGGGTTGGGGGACAACGTGACTAAAAATGGCGAATTGTGTTTGTTTGTTTTTGTTTTCCCGTTATGGCGTTTACCACACAGGAAGTTTTAAAAAATATATATTAATAGTTCAGAAATCTTCAGACACAGCGATTAGATAGATATGAGAGAATTCAAGTTGACGAAGTTGAATTCGATCCGAATATCAGGAAAAATTTGATGAGCAACTAATCCGAATGTTCTCACGCTTTGTGGTAACAAATCACATTTTTTTTCTATAATGGCTGCTGCACGTTAGGACATGGAGCAAAGAACTCTGGGAACGAGGGATCACCCATAATGCCATGCATGCAGCCAATCAGCAGCCAGCCCTGTGATGTCACAGCCCTATAAATAGCCTCAGCCATCTTGGATTCTGCCATTTTCCAGTGTACTTAGAGCAGCTTACCTGATAAGTAGAGGACTTGTCTGCATTGGGTATAATAATCTTGCAAAGCTTATCATTTTTACCAATAGTGCTCTCCCAAAGAGTGACAGTGGCAGATGGGACCATTTCTCTAATTCCTTTTCAATCAGTTGAAAAAGAGGTACATAGTTTACTGCGTCCAAAGCTGAGGGTAATTTCCCAATTTTAATACCCAGGTATGACATTCATCTTATAGCCCGTCTCTAAACCATAATAAAGTATAGTTTCTAGTATTTTTCCCAGATGTTCCATGGGCTTGGACATAAACAGCAAGTTGTCATCCGTGAAACAAATCAATTTCACTTCTCGTGTGCCTACCCTAATTCCCCAAAAAATGTTTGATCAAATCAGGTATATGACTAGGGTCTCTAGAGCTAGATTAAATAAAAGGAGCGAGAGTGGACACCCTTGCCTAGTCCCCTTCATGAGCATAAACGGATCCAAAAGAAACCCTGGTAGACTAACTCTAGCCTGCGGTCTGCTGTACATACTATCCAATGCCGACCTAAACGGTCCCACTACTCCAAAGGTATCTAGTGCCCTCCCCAACCACATCCAGTTAACATTATCGAAAGCCTTTTCGGCGTCTAAGGACAAAAAGGCTGGTCGACCATTTTCGTATTTGGTATGGGTCAGATAATCTTGTACAGCAAGCACAGTTCTGATATTCGTAACTGCTGCCCTTCGTCTTGTGAAACCCACTTGATGTCTACCCAAAAGGTCTGGCATATAGTTCGCCAGTCTATTGGCAAGAAGTTTTGAAAATATTTTCAGATCCTGATTAATTAACGATATGGGCCTATAAGAACTAGTCAGATTCGGGTCCTTTCCAGTTTTTAAGATAACTTTTATGTGCGCCATGTTTCCCGTGGGCATCATGGTTCCTCCTTCTATGAAGAAGTTAAACAATTTTGTTAAAGTTGGTGTTACATCCTTTGCTATTAATTTAAAAAATTCTCCTGTATACCAATCTGGGGCGGGCACCTTACCGTTTTTTTTAACACTTTTATAGTCAGTTTCACCTCCCCTTCAGTTATCGGAGCATTGATAATAGAGAGGGCCTCCTCAGACAGACGGGGCAGTTGAACTTTGTCCAATAGCTCTTTGCCTCGAGATCCCTCACATGGCTCTTGAGAGTTTAGTTTAGAGTAGAATCTTCCAAAACATTGGGCGATATTTTTTGGATCTCTTATTTCCCTCCCATATTCGTCAATAATCTTACTTGGCCCCATGTCTCCTCTCTGAGCTCTGACTAAATTAGCAAGCATTTTGCCCACCTTATTCCCGTACCTGAATAGCTCAGCAGATTTCTGGTCTAGGAACATCTTCGTTTTTAGTTCCAGATAATGATAATATGAGTGTTTAGCCGTGGCCCAAGTGACCTTATTTAGGTCATTCGGAAAGGAAGTATATGCGTGTCGCACCTCCTCAGTGGACTTATTATACTGGTCTTTTATTTTTTTCAGTTTAGCCAACGCATATGTAAATATATTCCCTGTAAGAACTGACTTAGCAGCCTCCCAGAATAGGACCTTATCATCCGTATGTTCTTTATTGATCTCTGAGTACTCCCACCACCACCCGTTCAGCCTATCATGGAAGTCTTCATCTGAAAACAGTTAGCTTGGGATACGCCACGTATAATCTGTACCCTTGGGAGTTATTTCTTTGACGCCAACCACTACCGGGGCATGATCTAAAATGATTAGGTCTGTTATGTTTGACATATCTATCTTCTGCAAAAGTACCTGTGAGGATAATATATAATCGATTCTGGACCACGATTGTTGGGCATGGGAGTAATGTGTATATTCCCTTTCCATCGGGTGAAGGAAATGCCAGCCATCAGTCATGTCTGTGGCTTCCAAAAAGGATTCTAGGGAGAATCCTCACTGCACTCGAGGCGTGGAAACATCACAGGGGTATTTGCGGTCCTCCTCCACCTTTCTCACCGCATTCAGGTCTCCTGCTACTAGAACCTGTCCCTGTCCCTCCATTAGAATTTTCCGAGCCAGTGCTTTGAAAAACGTGGCTTGCCACACGTTCGGGCCGTATATATTAAATATGGATAATTCACCAGCGTCTGTCTCCAACTTAACCATTAATATTCTACCTTCATGGTCAGTATAACTCGTGATAAGTTTATGGCGTAGTCGTCTGTGGATCAAGGTCATCACTCCCGCCTTCCTCCCTATCGCTGGAGAACCATACACATGGCCCACCCACAAGCGCTTTATGCGCCAAAAATCTGCTTCCCCAGGTGCATCTCCTGTAGAAGCACGACATCCACATCAAATTTTTTTAATTGTCTCAAAATTGACACTCTTTTTTGTGGAGCCTACAGGCCCTTCATATTCCAGGTCTCTATTTTCATAGCTTTAAATCAATGTCGGTCTTACCAGGGGACGCGCCTGGAGGACATCCATCCCCACATAATGTTAAATCATGACATATAGCTTTACACCCATGGAGCAAAATAAAACAAGTGTTAAACCAAACCCATATTCTCAACAATTCAACCCAAACTCTCAACTTGAGGTGCACCATAAACCAACAGCTTTGCTTTTTTTGCTTCACTTTTTCACACCTGTCTGGCTAGATTGGTTGGTGAAAGCGTAGCCAGAACACATTCTCACTAATATCACATTTAAACTTAGCACTTTAGTACCCGCTGAGTGATAACGATATAACCGCTCCTTTGGTCCGAAATTATGCCCCCTATAGTGCCAGGGTCCTGCAGATGAGTTTCCTGCCCACATAAAGGACCAAAAGGAGACTTTAATAGATACATTTTTTTTGTCCCTTTTCTTGCTGTCCCCCCCAACAATTGACACAAACTCTCCCCCCTTTTCCTAGTTTCTCTGTACAACCCTCTTAAACATTCTCCTACCCACTCCTCATCATCTTATGTTATCTAAAATTCTCGTTCACCATATCTCTAGAGTCCCTTGACTCCTCCACAATTATACGACCTGTCAGCCACGAGCTATAGGATGTCCATTCTTTGTCCTATCTCCTCCACTCGTGTCTGGTCATTCCCATTCCGGGCTGGATGCTTGGCTCGGTTCTCGTCGTGGAGTCGTCAGGGACGAATTCTGGTAGGTCCTGCGAGAAGGTCCTTGGTGGTGGTTTCTCCTCTGAGAGGTACGGATCGTTGAAAGGTCGAGCTGGTCCTCCATGGACTTTTTGGCCTCCATCGGAGAGTGGTAGGTCTCAATGGTGCCATCTTCCTTGAAGATTCTGAGGGTGGCATGATAGATCAAAGCGAGCTTCACTTTGTTATGAACTAGCTGAGTACAGATTTCCGAAAAGGCCCTCCGTTTCCTTGCGTCGTCAGCCGAATAATCTCCAAATAAAAGCACTTTATGGCCGCGTATATGAATCGAGTTGGTTGCCTTCCTATATTTGTTTAAAAAGGATTTCTTTCTCAGCAAAATTGAGATACTTCACTATAGTGGCTCTGGGTCTTTGTCCAAGGCCTTCTTGGATTTTCTCTCTCATGGGGCCAATACGGTGTGTTCTTTCCACCATCATCTGTTGTTGTAGTCCCAAGGCCTGCGGTAGTTCTACCGCACAGATTTGTACCAACTGACTGGGGGGGATCGACTCGGGTAGTCCCACAATTCTCAGATTATTTCTTCTTCAGCGATTCTCAAGATCATTAATTTTAAGTCTGAGGGCTTGGTTTGTTTTCATGGCGTTGCCTGCCAGGGCCTGTGCCTTCTCGAGTTTGTCCTCCATGATTCCCACCCTCTGCTCCAGCTCCTGTAGTCTGAGCGCATGTTGCGCCACCTCCCCCTTTATTTGTTGTAACATTGCAACATTAAGCATGCGCCTTAATGTCAGTCGCCAGCAGGTTTGCCACTTCTATGGCCAGCTCTTTACATGGGATCTCAAGTCTCTGCCCCTGGGAGAGAGTTTGTACCTTGTCCGGGAGCACTTCGTTTTCCAATGGTATCACAGGTGGCTGAGAGGATGCGCGGGTAGGTCTCTGGCGCCAGTCTTCCATCTTGGGCTGTGATCTGGGGGATGCTGCTTCACGTTGCGGGAGCGGTGATACTGGTGTCGGGGTGCCGCTGCACACAATAAGCTTGTCTATCAGAGGGTCCCCCTCTGCCTGAGGTGTTCGGCGTGGGTTTTATTCCCAGTATGCGGCTAAAAACCCGACCAGATACGTGCGGGTACACGGAGCTGCCGGTCTCTACCTCCTCATGGGTGTGCGCCGGAACCGGAAGCCCTTCATTTCCTTTTTATTTATTTATTTATTTATTTAATCTAACAGTATGTCAGACAGAGAAGTGACAGGCCCTGCAAAGGGGAGGGGCAGAGGCCTAAATGTTTCTGTCGCAGGCACAGGTCGCCGCGAGTAAGCGGAAGTGACAGCAGGGGTCACTTCGAGAGGCCTAAGCTCCCAGTGACATCTAGCTGTCGTGTCTTGACCAGCAACCCAGCGGTGCTTGAATGGTTGACTCGGTCATCCACTTCGTCCCAAGTGACATCAGACACCCCCAGCCAAGAGTTGGTGGGGTTTGTCAGACACAACCCTTAGTTGGCATGGCCCGGGAGCAGGCCATGTGCCCTCACCTGTCCTCAACCTGCTTGTGTCCTTTTCTGTTCCCTCAGCCAGAGAAGTATTATATGCTGTGGTCTCAGCTCAACTATACAGCAAGGACGAGCTACTAGAGTTCAGTCAGCAGCTACTGCCCAGCCAAGATCTGGAGGAGACATCCGCCTCTTCCTCCGGTAGGCTGGCAAGTAGTGATGAGGAGAGTCACGTGGCTCCAGGCTCAGAGATCATTGAGGAGGAAATCAGTGACGTGCAGACAGTATTCGATGATGATGTACCCGATCGCAATTGGGAGCCAGGTGACGAAGGGGCTTCATCATCATCAGGAGAAGAGATGGCAGCTTGCGCGTGAGGCAACGGCGGAGCCAGCAAGTTGGTAGCGTGGCAGGGTAAGAGCAGTGGGAGTTCGGGAGCCAAACGTGCCCGGGGTAGACCACCCGCTTCGCAGGAGCCTACTTGCCCTGAAAGTAGTGGTGCAGGGGTTCACAGAGGCAGCGGCTGTAGCAGTCAGTCAGTGCAGAGTTTTGGGGGTAAAATCACCTACTCGGCGGTGTAGCTTTTTTTTGTTGCGCGGCCGGAGGAGGTGAACATGGCCATTTGCTGAATCTGTGGGCAGAAGTTGAAGCGTGGTCAAGGTGCCAATGTTGGCACCACAACCCTGTGTCAACATATGCAGCGTCACCATAAAGTGGCCTGGGAGAACCGTGACTCCAATGTGGTGGTCTAGCCTGCCGCAGCAACCCAACTGCATCACCCAATGGCACGCACCTTATTTCAGGCAGTCAAGGCTCCACCACCTCAGCCGAAGGGAGCTGTCTGTCCTTCCCATCATCTAGTGGTCCTGATCCTCCTGCTCCTTGTACTACTACCCCTTGTCAGTCATTTCGTCAGCAGTCGATCACCGAAGCCATTTCCCAGAGACAGCTACAAAGTGTGGCCATCCTATGGCGCAGAAGCTGAATGTGCTTCTGGCTAAGTTGCTGGTACTGCAGTCCCTCCCTTTCCAAGTGGTGGACTCTGCACCTTTAAGAGAAATGATAGCTTATGCCGATCCGAGGTGGAGAGTCCCAAGCCGTCATTTCTTTGCACAAAATGCAGTACCAGCCCTGCACAAATATGTAGAAAAGATGGATGGCGGGCCAGTCCTTAAACCTGTCCGTGTCTGCAAAAGTGCACAGCAGCACCGACGTGAGGAGCAGTTACTACGGTGAGGAGCAGTTACTACGGTCAGGGACAATTCATGTCTATTACGGCCCACTTGAATCCTAACTTTTCCGCGACAACTCAAAATCGGAACCATGATGACCGAAGACGGGAAGAACATGGTGTTGGCGCTGCGTCAAAAAGGGCTAAGCCATGTACCTTGCATGGCACACGTGTTAAATCTGGTTGTCAAGCGGTTCCTGAAATCTTCCACCCATCTGCAAGACATCCTAAAAATAGTCAGGAAACTTTGCATGCACTTTAGCCACTTGTACACCGCCAAGCACACCCTCCTTGAGTTACAGCGGCAGAACGGCGTCCCCCAACATAGGCTGATATGCGACGTTTCCACCTGTTGGAATTCCACCCTCCATATGTTCGACCAACTAGACGAACAGAGAAAGGCCATAAACGATTTCTTGATGATCCAAGCGGACAGGAGTACTTCTCTGTGTAACTTCGATGTCAGCCAGTTGCATCTCATGCATGACACCTGCTGTTTTCTCAGGCCCTTTGAGGATGCCACGCTATTTGTCAGTCGCCAGAACTATGGGATGAACAATGTCAGTTTACAGCTTCATATCCTGGAACAGTTGCTGGTAAATCTCGCTGGTGAGGGGAATGGAGACGTGGCGTCTACATCTCATGGCCACATGAGCCCTGTGAGGTATGAACTGGTAGAAGAGGAGGAGGAGGACATTGGAGCACAAGCAATTTGTAGCGAAATGGGTGATTTTTCTACACAGGTGACAGGAGAGGAGGAGTAGGAGCAGCCAGAGGAGCAAGAAGGAGATGACGAAGATGAGGCAGATGACCCAGGCACACTGTGGAAGTATGCAGTGAAGATAGAGGCAGGGAGTCCCTCTGAGTCACCTGCGAAAATTGCCCAAAGCATGGTCACTTGCTTGGGTAGTGACAGCCGAATTGTCACCGTTCGGCAGAGGGATGACCACTGGCTCTCCACCTTGTTGGACCCTATCATCCATCCTCTCGCAGGTCTGACCGGGGGCTCTGTGCTCTTGTTCCACTGCCATGGCTGCTGTGGCGGGGTGTGGGGGGTAGGAGCAGTACCAGCTCCATCAGCAGCAGCTTGAGTCTAGAGTCGCTGAAGAGCAGCTTTCTTCACCCACCTAGTGAAGAAACTACTCACTAGCAACAGCAGCTAGACTTGGCTCAGAACCTGAACCAGCAGGTGGCAGCATACTTGGACACCACCCTGCCACCCCATATTGAAGATCCGCTGGACTACTGGGCAGCCAAGCTGGATTTGTGGCCGCAGCTGGCCGAGTTTGCCCTGGAAAAGCTGTCCTGCAGGTCAGTAGTGTGGCATCAGAGCGGGTGTTTAATGCGGCGGGGGCCATAGTTACCCAAAGGAGAACTCGCTTGTCCACCGAAAATGTGGAGAGACTGACCTTTGTCAAGATGAATCAGGTGCTTATCATCCAGGATTTCCACCCACAGTGCATGATGCATGAGATTAGATCACATTAGATCACCCAAACCTTGACAAAAGAGACTGGTTTCTTCTGGGTACCTGCCTCAGCTTCTATTCTGATACTTCCACCCGCCTGATGCGACACATCTGATGCCAAGTGCTCCTTCTTACACCCACAACCGTCAGCGGGTACTGTTATTGCCACCCACCTCCCCAATCTGTCACCTGGTCTCTCTGTGGTCCCCTGATGCTGCTGCTACCTCACTACTCAAGTCTCCTCTTGCTGCTGTTGCCACCTCCACACTATGTCATTGTGCCACTCTATGGTCTCCTCTTGCTGCTGCCACCTCCACACTATGTCACCTTGCCACTCTGCTGTCTCCTCATTCTGCTTCCAACTCACAACTGTGTCTCTGGGCCACTCTGTGGTCTCCTCATGCTCCTGCTGCTGCTGCCACCTCCACACTATGTCACCTTGCCACTCTGTGGCCTCCTCATGCTGCTGCTGCCACCTCTACACTATGGCACCTTGCCAGTCTGTGGTATTATCATGCTGCTGCCAACTCACAACTGTGTTTCTGGGCCCCTCTGTGGCCTCATCATGCTGCTGCTGCTGCTGTCACCTCCACACTATGTCACCTTGCCACTCTGTGGTCTCCTCATGCTACTGCCATCTCACAACTGTGTCTCTGGGCCACTCTGTGGTCTCCTCCTGCTGCTGTTGCCACCTCCACACTATGTCACCTTGCCACTCTGTGGTCTCCTCATGCTGCTTCCAACTCGCAACTCTGTATCTGGGACACTCTGTGGTCTTCTCATGCTGCTGCTGCCACCTCCCCACTATGTCACCTTGCCAGTCTGTGGTCTCCTCATGCTGCTGCCACATTGCCACTCTGTGGTCTCATCATGCTGCTGCCACATCCCCACTCTGTGTTCTCCTCATGCTGCTGCAACATCACTACTCTGTGGTCTCCTCATGCTGCTGCAACATCACTACTCTGTGGTCTCCTCATGCTGCTGCCACTTCACCAGTCTGTGGTCTCCTCATGCTGCTACCACATCACCACTCTGTGGTCTCCTCATACTGCTGCAACATCACTACTCTGTGGTCTCCTCATGCCACTGCTACCTCAACACTATGTAAATGGGCCACTCTGTGGTCTCCTAATGCTTCTGCCACCTCACCACTATGTCACTGGGCCACTCTGTGGTCTCCTCATGCTGCTGCCACCTCACCACTATGTCATTGGGCCACTCTGTGGACTTCTCATGCTGTTCCCATCCTCCCCACTCTTTAACTGGGCCACTAGTGTCCCTGTTTGGCCTTGTTGACATCACCATTTATTTAAACCTTTTTCTGATCTGTCAGAAGCAAGGAAAAATGAGACGCAAAATGGATCATGTCTATGTAGCAGCTGTAAGGCTTGTATGGTCCCATCAGAATTGGCTTATAATTTGGTAGCCAAAAGCAACAGTGGGTACAAAACACAGAAGACATGCAAATATTCAATTCACGTGTCATCTCTGTTTTTTTTTTCGGCTTTAGTAATACTGATGGATTGCTGACCAAATGCTGACCGAGTGAAGGCGGAAGCTCAACAGACAGGATCCGTTTTTTGGGAGTTATTGTTCTGACGGATCAGAGGAAGGGCAAAATAATCAGTGATCTCAACACAAACTTACTGCTGAAACCCTCTCCACTCTGTCAGAGGGCTCTACTTGTATAAGCGTTTAATAGAACAGGTTCTGTAGACATCTATGTGGAATCAGCTGATGACGGTGTAAAAGGAGTGTACTCTTTCACACTATAGTAGGATCTTGGGCCTCTGCACAGTTCTTTATGCCTGGTGCTAACATTGACCTGTAAGGCTGAGTTCACACTTGAGTTATTTGGTCAGTTTTGGCCCCATAACTGCCCAAATAACTGAAGTGTGCAGTGATTCTAAGAGCGAGACCTGTCATGTGCGTGTCATACTGACTCAGCATTGTTTCACTACCACAGCAGACTCCCTATGCGTTTTACGGCAAGGCACAGTGTTCTACACCCAGGGGAGGGTTGGCAGCCTTAGTCCTGGGGGCCCATTGCACCACCGAATCAGCTCACAATCCACGCCCACCTTTTTCTTGTTTTATAACATATATTGATGTTATGAAGCAAGACAAATAGTTTAACATAATTTAATTGTAATAGCAAAAAATGATGTTTAACAAAAATAAAATCTAAATTGTTTTCTGAAAAAAAGGCAGTATTTACATTACTGCCAAGGAACATCTCTAGTGGCCACTCATCAGACGGCCACTAGAGGTGCTTCCTGGTCCAGTGCTGCACAATGTGTTGCATTCATGCTAAACAATCCTCATAGAAATGCATTGAAAAGCATCTTTATGAAGCCACACATGCGCAATAGCCTCCCAATGCTTCCCTATGGGAAAGCAGTGGGTTGGCTATGATATACTCACACACTGCACATTCCTGTGCATTGTATTCATGGGGTGATCTGTAATACACTCACAAACTGCACATTGTGTTGTGGTGGAGGGTGTGATTGCATGCTAGGGTGTGGGAAGGCGGGATCCAGGAGGCCAAAGTTAAGTCACTACATTAGTAAATGTTTGCTGGCTTTATGTAACTCATTGTCATATTCTCAAAAGGCAGTGTTTACATTAAAAGGCTTGCAGAGACTATAGACACCAGAACTACTGCGTTTAGCTGTTGTGATTGTGGTGACTATAGTGTCCCTAAATCGGGGGCCAGGACCTTGGGGGTTGTGTCAACTGGGCTCCTTTCCGGCATACTTCGAATGCTGATCGACAAATGGTAGTTATTTGAGATCTGGTGTCAATCAAAGCAGAAAACTTGACCCCCATTGATGCTAACTTCAATCACAGGGAGGCCACCCACATATCTAGGCATGAAGGCTGGTCTTCGGGACCTAGTATTCTTCCTCCTGAGGGGTGGTCCTTGGCCTCAGGGGATATTCGTTTAACTGCCAGCAATTCTCTTCGGTGTGGCCCTGTTTCTGACAATACCGGCATTTGCGTTTTCTGGGATTTCGATACCCAGGGTCTGACCACCGACCGATCGCCCAATGTTGATATTCCCGTGGACTGGTTGGTGGACGGTCTTTTAGTGGAGTAGTCCTTTTCTCAGCGTTGGGTCGCTGCTCCAGTCGCCCTAGCTGCTTTCTTATCCTCTCTATGTTTTCAGCTAGGAGGGAAACTTGGGCAGTCAGGGCTGCCACAGCATCTGGGACAGGTGTCTGGGCCCCAACCTCCAGTATCTGGCAGTAGGCAGCGGATCGCAGGATGAACCAGGCCTTCCTATCTTCAGAGGGTTCAGAGTGGGGATTTTCTCCCAGGATGCCAATAGCAAGCTCCATAAAATCTAGGATCGAGATATCCAGGTGCTGAACTGACAGCATCTTGAGCTGACGTTTGAGAGGTTCGTCAAGGACATCTTCTATAAACTGTTCTCTTATGGTCTGATCTTGTCCCTCAGCTTAATGGGGATCTAGGTGGATAATTTCCCGCAAAGCTTCTTGCAGGGATAGGGCAAAGTCTCTTAGTGACTAGTGTCAAAGGTGGTACTGAGTCGGTCTAGGATCTGCTCAACTGTTTCACGCTCTGACTGTGGCCAGGACTTGACCTCCCTGGATATAGTTTAAACATAGCCAGCATTTTAGCACGGAATTCCCTGAGTGAATGGGGTTCTCCTGGGTGACGTGGGAGCCAGGGTGCTCCAAAGTAATATGGCATAGTAAGAGGCATGATACATGTTGCTGCAGGTGGGTGGCTGCAGTCCAACTGGGTGTTGTCTTCGCAGACATTGTCAGACATGGTCTTTGGTATCCTATACCCGACTAGTGGGATAATTGTAGGCTAGTTTGCAGTTTTGGTGTGTGTTGCTATGGGCAACGGCAGTGGAATTGGTGCATGGCTCCTTTAAGAGTCGCTGCAATTGCACACGTTTGGTGGGTACAATGCTCTGGCAGGCAGATAACAGTCCCGAACAGTCTCTAATACAATAATTTTCTCCAAAAGTACTCACTCAGATCTCCGGTCGCGGGTTCTTTTGATCGGTGCAATGGGAATGGTCTTTGCCCATTTCCAAGATGGCCGCCGCTTCACTTCCTGTGATGGCGCCATCAACTTCCTTTGTTCTCCCTGATGCTGGCGTGAGCTGGAGGGGAATTAGAAACCTTGGCGATGGAGTTGCCACTCCCCTTCTGCGTGATCCAAAGTAGTTCCCGGTAGGCAGGGCAAAGTTTTCGCGCTTCTGGATGGGGAGTTTCTGGAGTTTGGCGCCTCTTGGCATGAAGAAGATGCTGCACCACCGACTGTAAAAATGGCAATTTAACTCTTTGGGCGCTGGTGCGCAGTGTTTTGGGCCGGTCGCTTTGCAGCAGAACAGTCAAAGTCACTCTCAAAGCAATTTTTGTAAATCCAACAAATGTTGTAGCGATATTACACACAGTTTGGTACAGTTCTAAACTGTTTTGCAATCCAATAACATACAGATAGCTTGCGGCACACAGTTTGGTGATGTCAGAATCCTGTTCGTGACACCAATTTATTGCAGCGTCCCACTGGGGTACACCTGGAGAATTCCCTTACCTCTCTAGAGGGTTCTACAAAATATTTCCCTCTTTTAGAACTGCTGCGATTAAGCAGCGGGAATACAAGGCTCCCTTTGTATGATGGAATGTGCAAAGATAGGATAGGCCCCAAAATCCCTGGAGATAATGGATACACTTTGTCACGGTGCTCCTACCTTTGGTGATGGTTGGAATCCCAGATGTGGTGGTACGAAGTAAGTGCAAAGGGAAGGGGTTAACTTGGATAGGGTAGAACAAAGTGATGACTTGAATGATGTTGAAATAAAGTTGAGTCCAGACTTGAATAAACGTTGAACAGTTGCTTTTACTTACAGTAAAATTGTAATCCAAACAGCTTCCAGCAACTGGAATTATCTTGGTCTCCAGCAGGTATTAGCAAAACACTTCTGGCAGGCAAACTCTTACTCTGCTCACAAACACATCATTTCTGTGTGCTCTCTGTAGCTCTTTCAGCTCAGCTATGTCAGTAGTAGATGGTCTTTCTTTAGGCAATCCTTTCAGCTTCTGTACTGGCTTTAAATATAGCAAGCTTCGGCTCATCTTGAACTAGGAAGGCAATGCAAACCAAGCTAGGGGATGCAACCAGGTGCTCAACCTTGTAAGCTTGGAGTGCCAGACAGGGCCTAATGGAAGCCTTGGAACCTTTGCCCGGCAGAGGCACGGCTCCTGCACAACCTTCTCCCACTAGGGAGAAAACTAAACTCAACCTCTCCCCAGGAGGGGGAAAGCTAGACTGACTTCAGGCAGGGCACAGGGCGACGTGCCCTAGCCCTCATTTCCTTCTGCCAGCAGGGAGGAAACTAGACTTGCTCAATTAAGATAACTCTCTTAGAGGTTGGAGGGGGATTTCCAGACACTGCTGCACAGCACTGCCAGTTGTGTTGCTGCCACCGTGTGGTCAACCAGATTATTACACTTGAACGTAACATTACGTACAAATACATGGCAATAAATATGCACATTACAGGATGTATTTTGTAGGACATATATTAGCTTATGGAAAGTGGTAGCAAGATGTAGAAAAGAGTGGTAATGTACTCTGGGACATTATATTAACATATTTCAGCATCTTCAAAAGACCAAATCTAGTTCTTTTGATAGTAGGGCATTAATAACATCTCATCACCCCACCTCGCTCATGGTGCTAATGAATTGTGAAGAAATGTCAGGAGTTTCATACAAAATATTGTTGCATCCCATTTTTCTCGTCAGTAGACCTTCTCCACACTTTTTCTTTCTGCTGGCGCTGAATACGTTATGTAAATGTTCCCGAGGATTCATTTCATTTATTTCATCGGCCTCAGGTTTTGTGGATCTCATTACTTTTTTAAGTTTCTTATCTTATTTCAAAGAGTTCTATGAACTGAGAAGCCAATTTTTGATGACATTTTTTTTTTCAGGACGTAATACTAAGAAAGTTCTTAAAGGAGAGAAAGGCTGAAGTCACAATTTAATCAGGGTGGAAATTGCCTGTTCTTCTATCAAGCTGATAATTACATTTTTATATCTCGCTGTAATGTACTCACCCGTCCGTGCTCCAGCATCATATTTTCTTCCCAGCAGACAATGTTGAGATTTACTAAACGTGTAGATGGTGTAAGCTTAGGCCGAATTTTACGCTAGAATTGTGATGCAGAATAGCACAACTTAACCCAGGGATGCTCAACCTGCGGCCCTCCAGCTGTTGTAAAACTACAACTCCCACCATGCCCTTCTGTAGGCTGATAGCTGTAGACTGTCCAGGAATGATGGGAGTTGTAGTTTTGCAACAGCTGGAGGGCCGCAGGTTGAGCATGCCTGACTTAACCCATTCAGTCAATTTCTTCCTTCCTGACACAGTCTAATTTTGCAAATCTGACATCTGTCACCTTTTGGGGTAATAACTTTGGAATTCTTTAAAGGGTTTCTGTTACCAGAATTAACCCTATTAAACTAGCTGACATTAGCGATGTGCTAATGTCAGCTGAACCTAATTAGCCTATTCCTACTTTTATCTATGCCCCCGTTACTCCAGAAATCTAACATTTATAATAATATAAAAAAAGCAGGGACTTTGGTGATTCATCATCTAGCAACAGAACTTTGCGGTTTTGCTGAGTGCACATTTTTATTAACGCACCGACGCATTCATAACCAGCGTTTTTCTAATAAGACTGTGGACTTCATTTATGCATTGGCGCATTCACACTTGCGGTATTTACCAAAACTGACACTGGCACAGGAAGTTCACTTTATAAGCAACCTATAGTTGTATTAGCACATTGTTACTTTTTGCATTTTTATATTATATTTCTTTGTATCTTTTTCATGCACTGTATGCACTTTATATATGCATTTGCACAGGTTTTTGCACTAACTTTATATTGTTTATAGCAGTTTGGCGCCTACAATCTTTGTCCATTCAATTCGGGTTTCCTACCAAGGGTTTTTATCTAGTATTTTCAACGATTGTCTATTTATTAATAAATTTAAGTGTCCCGGATATATAGAGTGCCCAGACATTTATTTTTCTATTATCTCCTATACTTTTGGGTAGAGTGGGTGCTACTACCCAGTCTGAGAGCACCTAGCTCCAGCTTCCAACCAACCAGTGCGCCTGTTATTTTGTTCTTATTTATAATAATATGCTAATTAGCCTCTAGGTGCATGGGGGCATTGCCCCTGCTCCTAGAGGCTCCGTTCTCCCACCTCTGGCCATGCCCTGCTACACTAGATTGACAGGGCCAGGCAGCATTGGTCTCTTACTGCCGGCCCTGTCTGCCATGTAAATATCACGCCTGCGCCGTCCTGTTCAGTATTTGGTGCAGGCGCAGTGAGTGAAGGGCGCTTGCCAGCTGCCGGCTTCCTTACTGCGCGTGCGCCGAATACTGAATGGCGTGAGATTTCCACAGCACACAGGGCCGGCAGTTGGAGGTAAAGGCTGCCTGGCCCTGTCAATCTAGTGTAGCGGGGCGTAGCCAGAGGTGGGAGAACGGAGCCTCTAGGAGCAGGAGCAATGCACCCCCCCCCCCTGCACCTAGAGGCTAATTAGCATACTATAAAGTTATATTTCTGGAGTAGCGGGGGCATAGATAAAAGTAGGAATAGGATAGTTAGGTTCAGATGACAGAAACCCTTTAACTTATCCAAGTGATTCTAAGATAGTTCTTTCATGAGACATTATACTATAAGCTAATGGTAAATATGTTTTACCTTTATTTATAAAAAAATCGACAATTTACAGAAAATTTAGAAAAATTAGCAATTTTGCAAATTTGTATTTCTCTGCTTTTAAGGTCACATTCACACATACGTGGATTTTCACGGACCATGGCCCGTGAAAACCCAGCTTGTCGTCCTGCTGAGTGCATGAGCGCACGGCGTGATTGGTTGCTATGACGCCGTGCGCTTCGTGTCACCACCGCTGAACAGTAATACACTTGTATAGATCATACGAGTGCAATACTGTACAGCAGCAGCGGCACAAAGAGCACAGTGTCATAGCAACCAATGACGCCGTGCGCTCCTGGTCGGGTTTCACGGACCATGGTCCATGAAAATCCACGTATATGTGTGAATGAGGCCTAAGAAAGATAGTAAAACCTCACAAAATTGTTATTAACTAACATTCCGATATGTCTACTTTTGCATCATTTTGTAAATGTCATTTTATTTATTTGGGACATTAGAAGGCTTAACATTTAAAATTTTCCAACTTTTCAGAAAAATTTCCAAAACAGACTTTTTTAAGGACCAGTTTAGTTCTGAAGTCACTTGGAGGTGCTTATATATTAGGAACCCCTCATGAATGACCTAATATTAGAAACTACACCCTCAAACTATTTAGAAACGTTATAAAACCTTAGGTCTTCAACAGGAATTAAAGACAAATGGAGGTGAAATGTTAAAAAAAAATTTTTTTTTTTTTTGCAAGTTTTCTATTTTATTCCATATTTTTCTTGTTGCACAGCAAGGGTTAGGAACAGAACTAACCACTATATTGATTACACTGAATCTGCAGTTTACAGAAACGCCCCATATGTGCCCGTAAACTGATGTATGGGCACACCGCAGGACTCAGAAGGAAAGCGCCATATAATTTTTTGGAGGGCTTACATTGCTGGAATGTTTTTTGGGTGCCATGTCACATTTGAAGACACCTGGAGGTAACCATACAGTGACAACCCCCAAAAAGTGACCCATTTTCAAAGTTACACCCCTCAATGAATTTATCAAAGGGTAAAGTGAGTTTTTTTACCAGGCATTTTTTAACAGGCATTTCATTGAATTTAGAAACACTCGGCTTTGAAAATGAAAAATTCCATTTCTTCCAAGTATATGTTGAGTGATGTCACTGCATGGCATCAGTCTAGGAGTGCATGGGGTGACAACACTAAATGTTTTAAACGCCCCATGTGCACGATGTGTTTTTCGGTCTGATCCACAAAATATGGAACTGCATCCGCATTTTTTACTTCAATGGGTCCTGGGTCCTCATAGGACATGTTCTATCTCTTTGCAGAATGGACATACGGATGCAGGAAAGCACATGGATCTGTATATCCGCCCTACAAGAAGATAGACTATGTCTACAAAATGCGGAACACGGACCCTTTGAAAACAAAATGGATATGGTCGTGTGCATGGGAGCTAACTCTGTGTGTTCTGCTGTTGTCACTTTTAGACAGTTTTCTGTAGATGATGTGTGTCCTTTCTGCTGCAGCTCACTCTCCTTTCACAGCTTAGAGGATGTGTCCTTTCTCAGGGGAACATGTCTTTTCTTCTGCAGTTCTCTCCCTATAACTGTCACAACTTCTGACAGTAAATCTGGCTGGTGGCAGTTGAAGTATAGAACTGAGCATGTGCGTCCAACTCAGCAAGGTGGACAGAGAAATAAGGCAATGGACAAACAGCAGGTGGCTCTATACAGGTACATTTTATTGAATAACTCAGTGGCTACAATATATTTTTTTAATTACATGCAATTACAAAAGTGTTTTAGATCCAGGTACTGGTTGGAAAAAAGTTGAATATTATTCATGAGACAACCCCTTTGAGCGTATGTTAATAGCTATTACTAGGGGTACTCCAGCCTATGTCATGCATCACCTCTTTAATGGGTAAGTTAAAAATATTAGCTTAATAGTGGTCCAAACACTATGCTCCCATTAGCTTGGTACAACAGGAGACCCCAGTCCCCTATCCCAGTCCCCTCCAGCAGCTCAACCATAGTGAGGAGGCATTTGTATGCCATATCGTCCACAATTGCAGAAGGGAATTGGCACAGGGAAGGAGCACATTAATCGTGACATCTCCTTCTTTGTCTAATGGGAAAAATGTGATGTATTCAGCTCCCTTTTTGGTGTACTTAGCCTCCATCATAAGGTCTGCCTTTTTTATATTATCTATCATGGAATGCTATCAGTTTTGAATGTTATCCCTGGATGAAGTATGTTACTACTATATTTTATACCTACTCAGCTACTATCTATTATCCCTGGATGAAGGATACTATTGCTATGATTCATATGTACTTAGCTATTATTGTTATGATTCATATGTACTCAGCTACTATCCTTATATGGTTATTGCTCTGACTTATTCAGCCACTATGTCCATATGCACTCAGTGTTTATCCACCCCCTGAGGAACCCTATGAGGGGGAAACGCGTCGGGTGTGATTATTAAACATTCGCCATTAAGAGACAGAATCATTATGTATATTTTTCTTGGGAGGTAGTATCAAATTTAATTACGAAGAAGGGATACAGTGTTACTATCTTCTTTATCTACTCCCCCTTTAGGGGAACTTTCTCTGTCTAGGGCTAATCGTAGGTCAGACAGGGCAGGTACGAGGACAAGGAGATCCTACCATCAGGGATTGTCCCTGGGCAGAGGTCTAGATAGGGCAAGTATAGGGAGAGTTTTTTCCTTTTTTCTCCTCCATCAGCACCAATAATTGCCCCAGAGCTACTAATCCCTGCCACTGTCGGTACCCTAGTTATTCATCTCAAATCCAATTCTAAAACATTCCATCACTGGGTCTTTTTAGTGGATGCTACACACCCAGTGGTAGTGAAGCTACTTTTCAACCTATGTATGTCTACTCGCCTGAAAATATAGGGCGTTTTATATCTGTTTTGTATTAAAAGTTAAGTTTTAAGGGTTCTTCAATTTATCTTTTTTTGCATTTGTATGTAAGCTTTTGCTCCATTACATATGCAGGTTTAAAGCTCTTCTACTGGACAGAGTTGAATGTTATTGGCTGAGAATGTTGAGTATTTATAAGCTGTTCCACGGATGCCAAGCCGTATGGTGGACCTCATATTTCATCCCTATATTATAGCAAATATTTGTGTTGTTATATTTTGGCCTCAGAATATCATTTTTGGATTCATCTGTTTTGATATCTATTTTCATTGTATAAAGTGTATTTACATAGATTTTCAGAGACCTTTCCAGAATGTCCGTTTGTTTTAGTCCTTATATTGCCGGAGGAGCTTCTGAAGAGACATAAGAAAAAATGTCTAAATAATGTGGGGTTTTGGTTTGACTCTTTAATGGGCAATATGCAATGTCACAACCTTAAGCACTGACTTCAAGAGAACAAAGTAACCAAAAATGACAACCTGTAATCATTATAAAACGGTTTACTTGAGTAGAAAGAAATCATGAAAAACAAAAAAATTCTTTCTTGGGAGCTTTGTAAAATTATAGATAACAAATTTCTTAGATTGAGATTTTTCTTATGGTTACATTATATTAAAGGGGTTATCCTATGAAAATTAGTTTTAATGGGTTTGGTGATATATTGTATTGCAGGGGTTCTGACTACTGGTGCCCCCTATGGTCCGGAGCATTAGGGGTCCTGAGGTCTCTCCTATAGCATGTATGTTGGGCCATCACTTGATATAGTTCTAATGGACTCACAGAGTGCTGTCTACGTCAGCCCCGTAAACCTGAATGGAGTGGTGGACCAACATGCGCACTATCTCACCATTCAGAGGGGGGACTCAAGGACCCGTCATTCTTGGGATTGCTGGGAATCCCTGAGATCCTGTGGATAGGTGATACTGATAACTCCTTTAACTGATTTCAGCCGTACTGTAAAATGGGTTATTATTATATTTATTCTAACCACATATTCTAAAAAAATATTCTGCCTGATATGGAAATTGGCAAACCTAATCTTTAAGTTTCAGAATATATCATATATGTCCTATAGTCTGGGAACCTCGCCTATTAGCAGTACCAGGAATGTAGCCAAGTGGAGCTCCCAGAACATGTGCCATGTGTGCCAGGGGTGCCAACAAGCCACTCTGCCTTATACAGGCTATTTAGAAAAAGGACCAGAACAGAGAACTTAGTCTCTGCACCAGGTTGAAGAGAACTTAGGTGCTCACCCTGTCTGGGGTCCCTCCATGCAGGCTGTGGCCTGCTTGCCAGCAAGGGCTCTCCTTCTCTGCCCATAGGGTGTGCGCTGGTCCTTTAGGAGCCTGAAGGAGTGTGCATTCTATGGGCAGAGGCACCCCAGTATTGCCAATGGCTGGCAACCCTGGGGTACTTAATGCACTTTCCCATGTGGGAGGATGCCTGAGCAGTAGGTTTCCAAGTTTGGTAGTATCCTGCTAAGGTCTCTGTTCTTTTGTCTGCTCGAGTACTGACTTTCTGCCCGTTTGCTGGTTTCTGACTCTTCACAGTTTAACCTAACCTGTGCCTGACCTCCGTATTGATTCTACACTGTCTGTCCTGACCTTAAACCATTTCCTGTATAGCACCTACATCGGCAGCCCTTACCTCGGCCTGTACTTGACTATGAATTTGCCTGACCCCTCGTTGCCCTGCACTGGTGTCTCTGACCTCCATATGTCAGCTGACAAACACACAGAGTATACTCCAGAAAGTAGCATTCTGGTGGTTTCCCTGCAGCAAAGTCCAGATCCCTGTATAGGGGATAATGGGTGACTACCAGGGAACTGCCAGGATAACGCTCTTAGGATTAGCCCAAAGTCAAATCTGTTGGTTAACACAGTGGTTCTTCAGCAAATGTAGGTTGTAGTGGCCCCTATGAAGTGTTGTGTCATGGTGTACTCTCTCAGGCCATCGCTGCGTGGTGGTTTAGTGAAGTGAATACGTGATGTGAGAGAACCAAGCAGAGATTATAGAACAAAGAATGTCTTTCTTTACTGAGTACAAAAACAAATAGCAGCACATCCAGCAGTTCGTACATCCAGCAGGAGTTCGTACAAAGTGCAATGCGCTCCATTCATGTCGCTTTCCTGCTATCCTGGGTGGTTATGGGTGCTGCATCACTCACCCATCCTATTCCTAGCCCTGCATTGCCCTACAATAGTGGTGACAGCTGCTGTAGTCCAGTATCCCACCCTGGAGGTGGCAGCCAGCACCTTTCCCCATAAAGCCCTTCTCTTCCAGCTCTCCAAGCCAATGGCTGGTCACCTTGGGGTATTTAAGGCACCTTATACCAAACACAAAAATAATAAATACATTCTACATGATATGATAAGTGGATACGCAGATGTACATGGCTATACAGCACTCTTAAAGGGGTATTCTGGTTATATCAAGTTACCCCCGATCTACAGGATAGGGGATAACTAATAGATTGGTGGGAAACCTACCTCTGGGACCTCGACCGATCATGAGAACAAGGGCCCCAAAACCTTGTGGAGCCCCCCTGAACAAACAGATCAGGTGGTCGGAAATGTATGTGGCAGCTCCATTTATTTCTGTGGGAGTTCCGAAGATAGTCGAGTGCCACAGGATAAGGGATAACTTGATATAACCAGAATACCCCTTTAAAACACTAAATGCAAAATCTATATATAAACTATTTGATATGATTAATATCAGGTTCTTAGCAAATATATTTCAAACAAAAAATATCTGTGCCCCCCCACCACAGCAATATAATCTCACTCCAGAAAGTGCATTTCAGTTTGATACATATAGCTGAGTTTGCTCTTCCTCTCATTGGATGCCCATGGAACACAGAGGTAATGACTATAACAACACAGTATATGTGTAGGTTCTGCTCTCCTGAATTTAGATGCCCACTGGCATAGATATAAGTATTAACTATAGTAGGTTACCGCCTGAATTGAGGTCACCTTGCCGTGGTGGATGGACACAGATATTTTTTGATCAAAATATATTTGCTAAGAACCTCATATTTACCATATCAAATGTGGTATTGGTTTATATATAGATTTTGCTGTTAGTGCCTTTAGAGTGCTGCTTTGTTCTGTGTTTTTCTATTTATGGCACCTTACCCTAGTTGAGGGTGCCTGAGCTTTAGGTTCCTAGCTTGCTAGGTTACAAGTGAAGGTGTGGTTTTCCACTTGTCTGCCAAACTCTGCCTGTTTACTAACGCTGATTCTCTGCTGCCTGCCCTGACTTCCGCCTGTTTATTGTATTGATCCTCTGCCCTGACCTTGGATTGTTTTACATATATGCACAAACTCTGCCTGCCCTGACCTTGGCTTGTTTCTTGATTACGAGCATTGCCTGTTTCCTCGGTGCTTCACACCATTCCTCCTTTCTCTCATGGGTCAGCTGCCAACTACACTGGGACTTTTCCAGAAGGCAGAAGCTTGGTGGCTCCCCTACAACAAAGGCCAGATCCCCATATAGGAGTTAAAGTATAAAAACCAGGGGACTACCAGAATAACACCTGGTTTAACCCAAAGTAAAAATGGTTAGTTAGTCCAATGGTTCTACAACCATTGTCCGCTGAAGGCCACCTTATGGTTGGTGATATCGCTAACAAGATGAAACTATTGAAACAGGTAAGCCCTCATGTTTGTGACTCCAGTCATATCCAGTGCTAACCAGTGAATTTACTGTATACTCACAAGTGATCAGGTATATTTTTGTTGAATGAGCGTACAACAGCCACAAGTTGTTTAGTCTTTGTTTCTGTGCATTTTCTGTAATTATTGGAATCCTTTACACAAATTAATGCAAATTGATTATCTAGAGGATACTTTGACATCTCTGACCTGGAGGAAAGTATACCGTATCTAATTAACTTGCTCATTACAAAAAATGTTGTGCAGCTTAGTAGCTGTGAACATGGAAATAACTCTAATTAAAGGGAAGTTATTTTTGTGTTCTTTGTATTACTCTAACTAAGAAAATGTAAGGGATTTTCAATTCACTTACTTTATTTTCAGTGGCCCTGTTCTCCTAGTTAGCTGATGTCACATGACCTGTAATGTCAGCTTATTTCCTTGCTTTGATGACGTTCCGTGCACAAGCCTGAGGGAGCAGGTATTCCTCTGTGAACGAAACATCACTGTAAATGCTTTGCTGGTTGCGCAACAAGCAATGCCCTCTTCACTGCCCGATCTGCTGCCCACACCCCCTGGCACTGCCCGATCTGCTGGCTGAGCTGTCTGCCCTGTGTCTCCCTTCCCACTGTATTCTTCAGTAAAGTTTAAAGGGTTTCTGTCACCAGTTTTAACCCTATTAAACTGGCTGACATTAGCGATGTGGTAATGTCAGCAAACCTAACTCTCCTAATCTTATGCTTCTAGATGCCCCCATTAGTGCACAATTTTTACTTTTATAATATGCTAATTAGCCTCTAGGAGCGGGGGGGGGGGGGTGGTCTGGGGGGTTTGCTCCTGCTCCTAGAGGCTCCATTTGCCCACCTCAAGTCACGCCCTGCCATCTTTGATTGACAGGGCCAGCATTTGTCTTCTCTGGCTGGCCCTGTATGCTGGATAAATCTCGGGCATGCACAGTCCCAGCAAACAGGGCTGGCAGAAGGACACGAGCGCTGCATGGCCCTGTCAATCAAGGACGGCAGGGCATGATTTGAGGTGAGCGAATGGAGCTTCTAGGAGCAGGAGCAACGCCCCCCCCTGCTCCTAGAGGCTAATTAGCATATTATAAAAGTTTAAATTGTGCAGTAATGGGAGCACCCAGAAGCATAAGATTAGGAGAGTTGGGGTCTGCTGACATTACCACATTGCTAATGTCAGCCAGTTTAATAGGGTTAAATCTTGTGACACAAACCATTTAAACCCTTCTACCATCAGCAGCACAGACTCAGGGTTGAAGGCTCTGCCATAGGTACTGTGCAGCTGCAGGGCTTCCTCTTCTCCTGACAAGTGAACAGGCACTGAAGAGACAAAAGCTGTGCACAAGATCTTCCCTCCTGCCTCACCCTGCAAACAGAGAGCTGACAGACTGAAGGAGTTCTCTCTTCTGTACTCTTCTGCTGGCTTTGAGGAAGTGTCTGCAGAGCATTGCACAAGAACATGTAGGGAAAAATCCTGTGTGTATCAGCAATGTCATTGTACTGTACAGATGGGGCTTGTAGCCCTACACATGCAATATGCTGCCGAGTATCCCAGCAGTCAGACTGCAGACAGGGCAGCACTTTTATTCGCTTCCTTTTCAAAGCAGGGGGACGGGAAAGGCAGTCTTTATTGACACCCTCAGAGATTGTTGGTACACCCACAGCTCTGCAACTGCATGTAAACAAAGGGGCCAGAACAGAACTAGTCCTTTTTTTTTTTAACCTAAAACTTTCTTAGCTTTTGTATATACTGCTGACCATCAGATTTACCGTGCTTTATTTAAGGAAATTTTGAATGATTTTTGACAAATTGCAAAAGGTATAATAATAAACTCCCTATGTATCCCAGCATATTAAGGCTGAAGTCACACTTCAGTTATTTCCATCAGTTAAAATGAGCCAAAACCAGGTATGGGTCAAAAAGACAGAACAGGTGCAGATCTTTCCATTACACCTGATCTGACCTGGTGTAGGCTTCACTAAGGCTGGGGACACACCTAGGCGTTTCTGAATCGCGCGTATGACGCGCGTTTTTGGATGCGCGTTTTTGTAACTAAGAAACGCGCGTCATACGCGCGATTCAGTGATTTTCCCCTATGGCAACATTGTCCATAGGCGCGTTAAAACGCCCAAAAGAAGCTCATGTACTTGTTTGGGCGTTGGCCGTTTTACAGCGCGTTCAAACGCGTTGTAAAACGCCCAAATGTGAACCATGCCCATAGGGATGCATGGCTTTTCACATGTTCAGCGTTTTTCAGTGCGTTTGAACGCGCTGAAAAACGCTCAGGTGTGTTCCCAGGGTAAGGGTTTTGGATCACAATAACTGATGGAAATAACTGATCGAATAACTGAAGTGTGAACTCAGCCTAAGTGATGTTCATTCACCCAAACCCCTTGTAAGATTAGTCCAACTTGTGTGCTGTGATTTAGTGGTTTCCTGCAATTTAATAATTACTTAACACACAAATACAGAAAATAAAATAAATGAAACAATGTTGCAAATCTTGATTTCCTGCCATTTTCTGTATACAACTCCTTTGCTGATCTGTGTGTTTCCATGATTACAGACTACACATATACTTTGTAGTCTGATTCTTCATCCTCCTGTGTTAATCTCTTACCTCAGTCCTCTTTTTTGCAGTCTATAGGTTAATATTAAGCAGGAGCTGGATAACTATGATGGCTGAATCAGAACATACAGAGTTTTTTAGTACTTTGTAGCCATGCGTACAAGAGTTTTTCACTTAAGAAAGCTGCCACAGGCAAACGGTGGCATTATATAATTTGCATTAAAAAGGCCCTTGACCCAGCCCTGCTTCCACCCCAGCTCCACCCTTGATCCTACCCCTGGCTCCCTGCCCCAACTCAACTCCGCAATTTGTGGACGGTGGGCTGTATAATGCGCAACAATTAGAATTTATTAAAGAGATATTTATTTAAAGGGGTTTGCCCCTCTCAGATGGTAATGGAATATTGCTAGGATAAGCCATTAACGTTCTTATCTCTGGAATGAGGACCCTGAAGTTAACAGAGGGTCAGAAGTGCATGCATTTCCATTCATCGCTGTGGGATTGCTGAAAATAGTTGTGCTGGCACTCGGCTATTTTCGGGATTCCCAGAGCGGTGAGCGGTGAGCGGTGAGCGCATCATGCAAGTGCATCCACCTCTCCATCCATCTCTGTGGGACTGCTGGAAATAGAATAGCTGCTTCTCGACTATTTTGAGAACTCTGAAGTAAGAATATGGAGTTTCTGATCATTTGGAATCTATTGAGTCTGATAAAATTATTCTCGCTTCTGAATTAATTGAAGACTGTTTGTACTTGAATAGTTTAACTGTGTCCTTGTTATTTATCTTAACTGTTCATTTGAGATCTTGTATATTTGTGTCGGATGAAATGAAACAATGAAACTGGTGAGGAATTGTTTGTGGAAGGCTTTGTTCATTCTACCTGATAGACTGAACAAAGAAGGCAGGTCTGAAAGGTGTACCAGGTGTTGTCTCATTTAGTGGGAGACCTCGAAATGAATAAGGACTTGGTTGTAAATGTGTGTACACGAGAGTGAGCATTGTTTGTATAGTTTGTCTTGGGATTCTGATTTATTGAGGATCTGGGAATTGGCCACTCCAAGTTCCGAAATAATAACAGAAAAACAAGATACACACAGTGACCATCATGGATTGCATAATCTACGTTAGCTACATTCCATTAGGGGGTGAAGTTCTTTGGCTAAAATAGTTAGTTTGGTTAAAAGCTGGACCTTTTCAGTTAAGGCCTCTTTCACACTAGCGTTTTAGCTTTCCGTCCTAGAGATCCGTCCTCGGGTCTCTAGGACGGAAAGCTACTGATCAGGATTATCCCCATGCATCCTGAATGGAGAGAAATCCGTTCAGGATGCATCAGCATTAGTCCGGATCCGGCCTTTAGCTAAACGTCGTTTCCGCGCATCGCCGGATCCGACGTTTAGCTTTTTGTCAATGGTTACTATGGCAGCCAGGATGCTAAAGTCCTGGTTGCCATAGTAAAGAGTAGGGGGAGCGGGGGAGCGGCATACTTACATTCCGTGCGGCTCCCGGAACGCTCCAGGATGACGTCAGGGCGCCCCAGTGCATAGATCACGTGATCGCATGGATCACGCGGGGCGCTCTGACGTCATTCAGGAGCACCCCGGGAGCCGCACGGAATGTAAGTATGCCGCTCCCCCGCTCCCCACTGCTACTATGGCAACCAGGACGCTAGTAGCGTCCTGGCTGCCATAGTAACACTGAAAGCATTTTGAAGACTGATCAGTCTTCAAATGCTTTCAGTTCACTTGCGTTTTGACTAGAAAAATGTTGTTCCCACTCAAGTCTCGCTGAAGCGGACTCCCCAGCTGAGGTGTTGCTGTCAGATGATGCTAACTGAATTGGTGATGAAGGTACTTTCATTCTGGATGTAGTCAGGACTCTAGATGAAGTGTGCTTGTAATTACTAGACAAATAAATGTAAAGTGTGTACACACAGTTCAGCAGCAGTCCTGAAACACGAGGAGTAGGTCCCAGTCTCCTCAAATGTCCGCAACAATAGTAAAAGAGTTCAGGTCCGCGCTATCTCTTGTTCACCAAACACATGAGCATGTACGGCTTTCCACCCACAATGTCCTCATCCGTCTTGTCTCAAATTCCGACTGACACTCTCTGGATCGTACGAGCACCTTTTCATAGAAACATAAACTCCATGGCGCAATACCTCTTGTATAAAAAGTAGTGACAATTTTATTATACTCACAAAAGGAGGCTTGTATTCAGCATATAAACATAAAAACCGCCCGACCCGGGATTCGTTGGTTGCTTCTTCAGGGGCTGTTTGTATCCACGCACCTGAGGAAATTTAATACCTCTGTGCTACACCCGTAAACCAAACTTTTTTCACAACTTCCGTTCCATGGCAATTTATCTTCACTTCGCTCCAGCCCGTAGGCATAAAATCCTTTCCGTACAAATAATTGCTAAGAAGGAAAAACGGGGAAAGAGAAAGCCAACTCCAGGTTAATGCTGTCTTCTATGAGTTGGCTTTATCTTCCCTTTAGCATATTACAAATTTTCTCCTACAGGCAAGTCATGTATATTTAAGGGTACCTTCACACTGGCGTTTCTCTTTTCCGGCATAGAGTTCCGTCGTCGGGGCTCTATGCCGGAAAAAAACTGATCAGGATTATCCCCATGCATTCTGAATGGAGAGAAATCCACTCAGGAGGCATCAGGATGTCATCTGTTCAGTATGTGAACGTTTTTTGGATGCAGAAAATACCGCAGCATGCTGCTCCTCGGATGTGGAGCAAAACGGATCCGTCATGACCCCCAATGTAAGTCAATGCGGACGGATCATTCTGCCACAATAGAAAACTGACGTTTTGGCAATGTTAAAAAATACTGTATTTTCCGGCGTATAAGACGACTGGGCATAGAAGACGACCCCCCCTACTTTTCCTGTTAAAATATGAGGTTTGGGCTATACTCGCCGTATAGGACTACCCCTCTTCCAACGCACACCAAATAAAAATTAAACAGATGATCCGAGCATGAGAAAACCCCTGAGAGCAGGGAGAGGGGGCTCCTTCAGGAGCGACTGGCAGGGATGCAGCGCACGGTGGCTCAGCTAGAGGGCGCCAGTCCCTGAAGCTGGAGAAGGACAGCTTCTCCAGTCCAGCTTGGAAGTAAAGAGGACCTTTCACTGGTCCAACAATTGTTAGATAATGATATATACCGTATGTGTAGAGCAGCGCCCAGAAATAATAGTAAGTGCAGGGAGATCCCTGGGCGCCGCTCTACACAACATATCATTATCTAACAATCGTTGGACCAGTGAAAGGTCCTCATAAGTTTCAGCACGTAGTATACCGGCGTATAAGACGACCTCCGACTTTTGAGAAGATTTTCGTGTGTTAAAAAGTATATAGTCTTATACGCCAGAAAATACAGTAGTTAAAATTAATACAAGCGGATCTGTTCAAACGGATGCATGTGGTTATATTATCTGTAACTGAAGCGTTTTGTTCCGGCATAGAGCCCTGACGACGGAACTCTATGCCGGAAAACAAAGACGCAAGTGTGAAGGTACCCTAGGGTGATCTGCTGGGTTCCAGAAAATCCCTTTAGTCAATATGCAACAAAATGATCCCATGCTGGATTAGCAGGACATTTCTTATGAGTTTGACACTGCCAGTGGTTATTGGAGAGCAGGGCCCGTGCAAGAATTTTTGCCAACACAAGCGAAGCTACATTTTGGCGCCCCCAACACCCCCCTTCCCCCAACCATGTAGTGTACGGGAGTTGTGATGCCCGTCACTACAGAAGGGTCACTTGAGTGCTGTCGTTCCCCTCATTTATGGGGAAGCTGGTATAAGTCCTCTTCATAAAATGCAATGTAATGTAATGCTATGTACTTCCCTGTTTACTGTGTTATTGCTATGTGCAGGCCTGCTAGGGATGTCATTCCAGCTCTAGGTCGATAGAGGGAGCTAGGGAGCCCTAGTTTATATATTCAGGCTCAGTCAGGGAAAGAGAGTCCAGTCCAGGCCATGGGCCTGTGAAGGGAGTGCAGACCCTGGAGTCTGTCAAGGCCACATGTCATGGGCCTAGGCAAGTCAGCAGGAGTCAAGCTGAGGCAATCCTTAGAGCAAGAGGTACTGTAATGTCAGAGGAGGTACACTGCAAACTGGAGATTCAAGGATATAAGCCAGAAGTAGGGCATTGGGGCCTTGAAGTATAATTGCCAGTCAGGACAAGCCAGGAAGAAAGTAAGGTTCGCCTGCAATTCAAAAGTCCTGTTATTTAACCCTCTGTTTACCTTGCTGGATATAAGCCTGCTGTAATTGAGATCGTACCAAAGCCAATTGTCTGCAAAAGAACTGTTTAAGAGAGTGCTTTCTGTATTACCACTGTTTCAGTAAAGTTGGAATTCTGTTTCAAGATACAAGTCTGCACCTCCATTATTCCCACTATAAATACGGTGTGCCACCGTTTACTGGCACTGGCGTCACGAAACATCAGGGACTTAGCCATAGGCACGTTAATCTACAACACCAAGGGCACCTCACATTGCACCTGGCTGTGTCCCTCCAGAACCCAGAGAGTGCCCCAGAGGAACAGCGTGCCGGCCTCTCCATCACTGGCATTCCCCAGGTTAGTCCCACACATTGCTCTGACTTGGGGATGCTACAACCAGAACTCCCCCTAACACCAGCATCCCACCCGGACCCCACTCTAATCGCCTGAATGCCTGCCTCGTAAAACCCTGCAGTCCACCTAACGCACCTACCTCCTCTGCATATATGTTTCTCTAACTTATTTTTCTTTTATGTAAAAAAACAAGCTACATGTCACATTTCTCCCCCTCAATGTCACATTTATCCCCCTCCATGTCACATTTCTCCCCCTCTATGTCACATCTCTCCCCCTCAATGTCACATTTATCCCCCTCCATGTCACATTTATACCCCTCCTTTTCACATCACCCTCTTTGTGTCACGTCACCCTCTTTGTGTTACATTTCTTCCCCCATGTCACATCCCCCCCCATGTGACCCCCCCCCATGGCCCATCACCCCCCATGGCACACCTTCCCCCCATTCACATTTCCCTCCTCTTATGTCACCCCCTCCCTCCCATTAATGTTGTGCAAAAAACATTATGCTCACCTGGTCCTGTTTGCAGCAGCTCCTCTTCTCCTCTGTGTGGTCCTGGTATCTTCTCTGCTTCAGACAATCGCTGGTTTGAGGACCTTTCCCGCTGAGCCAATCACTGGCCTGACACGTGATACAGCTTCGGCCACTGATTGGCTGAGTGGGAAAGGCCCTCAAACTTGTTGGGAGCCCAGAGAGAAGATACCAGGACCACACTGAGGAGAACAGGAACTGGAACTGTGGCTGACGTTCGGCAGTCCATCTGGCTGTGTGAGTCACCAACTCCGCGGCGTCAGTCACACCCTCCATGACCCCTTGTCGCCCACCCCCTTGGCTCTGCGTCTCTGCGCCCTAAGGCGGCAGCTTTGTCTGCCTTATTATAGCACCGGGCCTGGTGAAGAGGGACAAATGTTTAGGGTCCGGAGCCAACACTTACATGGCATTGCAGAGACACAGATGTCCACCTGTCCTAAAGACGCATAGTGTGAAGATGCTGGCCACCATGTGTCAGTATTGACAGGAACACATTGCTGCTTTGGCCTACACATCAAGAACCAAGAGTATCAGTGCAGTAGACTCTGAAATTTTATTAGGTTTTTGCACCTAGTTCATGATTTGCTAATGTCTCCTATTCAATGTAGAGTTCCCCGGAGATAAAATATTTATTATTAATGTAGGAGAAATGTATTCATCGTGGCCTGATATGATCAGAGCTTCCTCTGGTCTTTATTCATGTGAGCTAAATGCCACATAATCAGACGAACCCTATGTCACCTTTGAGACCTTCTGGGAAATCTTTTGCGGGAGGTTGGGTAGCTGCTTCTTCTCCATTGATGACCGGGGCTTTCTTTTCAGGACAATTCTAATTATTGATAACGTTAGACAACACATAAAACCTAACTCCACATGTCCTAATATATCTGGCCAGCAGATTAGGTCACCTATAAGAAAGTACAAAAAAATCATCTATGAGTAGTATAGGCTACCCAGTGCCTAATGATGGTGAACATTTTACATTTGAGTGGCCAGGTTTGAGATCCAAAGAGATTTGAGGTTATCCCGTGATTGATGTAAAAAATGAAAATCTGACATCATATAGGACATGACGATACCTTTCTAACAAAGCTAGAACCCACTCTGTACCTCACATGGATCTAGAGATCTCCACTTTCCCGTCTCCAACTGCTCTGCTCGATTATCTTCAGCCTGACCGCTCGGGGGGTGGGGGTGTTCTTTTTGCTGCAGTTCTTTCCCTGTAACTGCCTCCGCCTCTAGTAGAACATATGTCTGGTTACAGTTTGAGATCTAAACTGAGCGTGTGCGACCACCTGAGTGAGACAAACAAGAAATAAGGAAAAGAACAAACAGCAGGGGGCGCTACACAGCTACATCTTATGGAACAATTCAGTGGCTAGACGAAATTTTTTATTCAATGCAATTACAAAAGTATTTAGATCCAGGAGCTGGTTTAAAAAAGGTAGAATATGTTTAAATGAAGGATATATTTGAAGGTTTAGCATTCGCACAGTGTATTACGCCAGACTCTTGAAGGACGTGTCCGATGGTCCCCCTTCCAGGCAGGTAGTTACCAGTTCAACTCACCCGTCCACGGGACGCAGATAAAACATAGCAGATCTGATTTTAACTGTTTCTGTGTCCTGAGGATCGATACAGTTGAAAGGCACTATTTGGTAAGGTCATTGTGGTGGCTGAGCTGAGTGCAGGCCAAACGATCGTTCTCTGACCAGGAGATTCGGCCTGTCCCCTCTTGTGCTCACCAGGTGGCGATGTAATGCATGGGGCCTGCTGCTGGGGAGAGCAAGATGTTCTTTGTTCATTATGGGAACAGGGCTAAGCATTAAATTTTTTATTTTATTAACAATAAGGGGTCAGCACTACTGTACAAAGATGGCATTCTACTGTGTGGAGTCACTCTGGGGGCATTTTTTTGTGAAGAGGGGCACAATACTGTCTAATGGCACTATGGGGAATGTTACTATCTGGGAACACTATGGAGACATTCTACTGTGAAGGGGGCATAACTACTGTGTAATGGCACCATGGGGCATTTTACTGTGTGGGGGCACTATGGAGCATTTTACTGTGCATTTTACTGTGTGGAGGCACTATGGGGGGCACAACTACTGAGTAGGGGTACTATGGAGGCATTCTAATGTGAAGAGGGCATAATAACTAATTAGGGGCACTATGGGGGCATTCTACTGTTCAGGGGCAGTAAGTGTCCCTCCTTGGGCTTTTTAAAAGTTGTCTGGTATGTATTTGCAGATGCAAAGAATGATCCTTAAAGCGGCTACACCCTGTATTGGCAGTGGGCAACGGGGTGCACACCCCAAAGATCTCACCCAAGATGATCTAAATAACACAGGTCAATAAAATATAAAAGAGGGGGGCACTCCCAGCTGTGGGAACTGAGGGTTACCAATATCAAATAAATTTAATATACGTAATCAATATCCAACCATATAGCAAGTAAAATCGCAATGTACATAAAACCCACAATTGTTATAAGCAGCATAAAATAGGTAAAGTAGATGGATTAAAGTTGGACCGTCTATTTACGAGCCATCAAAAAGTCCATATGAATATATTAAGTCCAAGAGGACATATGGCCGCATATGGTAGTAAGCAACAAGTGCGTATAGAGGCTGCCGTCCTCTTAATGTCGCTCACTGGTTGATGAGAAAACAATATAAGTTCCAGATGGTAACTGAATACGAGCGTTCACCAACCTATCTTCCACTGGTGGCCACCTATAATGAGAAATCAGTCCTGCAGCTTACCTTCCCTCCACCGTAGCAGTAAACGAAGCATCCGTCTGCGCTGACTTCCGGCATCACTGGCGTCCCACGTGGTGCGCAGGACTTTACGTGGCGTCCCACGTGACCTCAGGGAGAGACAGGAATGTACCTGCGGGGAGTATTCTCGCTCGTTCTTAGTGCTGACTTAGTTCAGAATGTCCAGTGATACAATCTTCATATTCCGGCGTAAGTTTAAATGGTAGAAAGGTTGCGCTCTTATCAGATATGTCACGAATCTGCTCCCAAACGCGTTTTGGGGGTTAGCCCCCTTCTTCAGTGGATCAGAGTTGAGTGACCCTTGGGAATTATTTATAGTATTCCTACAACAGAGAAAATCCGAACCGGATCTCCATAGATCTGGATCTTTGAGTTTGGAGCTTTTTCATTCTTTGATGGCTATGGTGCATGGACAATGTAGGCATCATAGAAGTATATGATCTTAGTCACAGCGGTCATAATTCATAAAAATATTACACTACGTACAATATACCTTAAACACATCTAAAAATCTCTAAAATATATTAAAATAAGATATGATAAAAACAGGGGTTGTCAATGGCAACGTGTGATCAATGCTGGGTCGTCCTGGGAAAGAACGGAGATGGGATTGGATGAAGATGATGAAAGTGTAGTGAGGGGGAGGAGTCTGTGGGGAGAGGAGAACGTGGTGTCGGAAAATGGCCAGACCACGAAGTCCAATCCCCTCCAGACCACTCCCCCATTTACAAAAATCCAAAAAGTTCCATCTCAGCGTTCAAACCTCTTGGTATTATCGTTTCGAATTCAAAAATTCTCCTAGACTCTTGTCTGGACATTCGTGCAATGTGATTTCTCCCTCTCCATGGTTTCTTAACTTTTTCAATAGCTGTAAAAATCACAGTTGTGTACAGCCTTGAAATGCTTGGAGAGGGGATGAGACTCGTAGCCCTTCTTTATATTAGCAATATGCTCAGACACTCTCTTTTTGAGGGATTTTTTGTCCTGTCTATATATTGTTTCCTACATGCACACTCCAGGATGTAAATAACATCCGTGGAGTTGCATGTAAGGCACTCCTTTATTCTGACATTGAAAGAGTTGGAAGTGGACTTAACCGTGTCTTGCTTTCTGGGGAATGAAGTTACTTTACAGTTGTTACAGCGTCCACATCTGAAAAAGCCTTTCGGGGCTAGCCAGTTATCTTTCCCCTTGATGGTATTTCTTTTAACCGTCGGTGCTACCAAACCAGCCAGATTGGAGGCTTTTGTAAACACAATTTTGGGGGTTTCTCCTACGAGGTCCCCTATCCATCTGTCTTTGGTGAGGTGACTCCAATGGTTTTTTATGATCCTCTCTATTATTTTATACTGTGCATTAAACGGGAGGACTATCCTAAGGGCATCATCTTTGGGGTCTATTTCATTTTTCGTATCAGTGAAGAATTTTTCCCTCTCCATTCCTCTAATCTTGGTCAAGGCTTCATCCAGAACCTTAGTGGGGTATTTTTTCTGTAGGAACTGTTGTTTAAGAACCTCTGCCTCCTCCTCAAAATTCTCTTCTAAGGAGCAGTTACGCTTTATTCTCCTAAACTGGCTTGCAGGAACATTTATCAGCCACCTAGGTAGGTGACAGCTGTCAAACCTAATGAAGATGTTTCTCGCGACAGGTTTAAAATGGGTGTTACATACTAACTTATCTCCTGCCACTCTAATATCTAAATCTAAAAATTCTATAGCTTCTTGGCTTACAGTAGGGGTAAAAACTAGATTCATGTCATTCGTATTAATCTCCCTCAAAAACTGTCCCAATGCTATTTGTGTATCTTGCCAAATAAAGACCACATCGTCTATATAGTGACGCCATGGCACCAGACTCGCCCCCAGCTTGGGCCGAATGTTCTCAGATTCCCATTGTGCCAAAAATAGGTTGGCATAACTGGGGGCAAATCTGGTGCCCATGGCCGTCCCCTTAATCTGTAAGTAGAACTCCTCCTCAAATGCGAAGTAATTATGGGATAGAGTATAGCGCACTCCCTCTAGTAGGAACAGAAGTTGTTCCTCTCTTAGGTTCCTATTTCCGGATAATTGTTTATGAAGTGCCTCTACACCTGCCTTGTGGTCAATTATGGTGTAGAGGGACCCCACATCAAGAGGTCCATCCATCCCTCCACTCAACCGTTTCCACCGCTTTGACAATATCCGTGGTGTCCTTTATATACGAAGGTATATCCTTCACATAAGGTTGCAACCATGTATCAATATACTTAGATAGGTTGCAAGAAATAGACTCGATTCCGGAAACAATTGGGCGGCCGGGTGGGGACTCCAGGCTCTTATGTATCTTAGGAATGCAATAAAACATTGGGATCCTTTTTTCAGTTCCCAAGATAAATTGCGATTCACGTTCTAATAGATAGCCCTCTTTGATTCCCCAATGACAATAATCTTTTAATTTCCCTAAAAACTTCTCAGTTGGGTTTCCCTTTAACTTTTCATAGGTTTCCTTATCATTTAGCTGCCGATAACACTCCTTCTTATAGAAATCTAACCCCAAGATAACCACTGCTCCTCCTTTGTCTGCTGGGCGTACAATAATCTCATTCATTGTGTGTAGTTCTTCTATAGCTCTACTTTCTTCCCTAGAGATGTTACTGCGCAACCTCGGGTTTTTAATTTGTTTCAAATCTTTTTCCACATTTCTCTTAAAGGTAACCATCTCCGCACTCATTTCCTGTGTTGGATATTTTTTGGACCGTTGTTTTAAATTAGTATGCGGGTAATTAGCTGCTTCACTTGATATAGGTACATTTGGTACTATTGGATTTTTTATGAAACATTTTTTTAGGCATAAATGGGGGAATTCTACTGTGAAGGGGGCACAACTACTGAGTAGGGGTACTATGGAGGCATTCTAATGTGAAGAGGGCATAATAACTAATTAGGGGCACTATGGGGGCATTCTACTGTTAAGGGGCAGTAAGTGTCCCTCCTTCGGGCTTTTCAAAAGTTGTCTGGTATGTATTTACCTCAATGCTGGCGGGACAAGGTAAATTCGGTCAAACCCCCCCCCCCCCAGAGTGTCTGTCCTCCTAACCTGCCAGAGAATGGCCCGGGCAATAGCAGCGCGGGCATTGCGGCACAGGGCGGGCAGCGCAGGGGGGCAGGTACGGCGACACAAGAAACTCACAGACACACACAGGGCAGCCAGGCAGGGATGACGCTGATGATCACATGGCATGCACGCCTTCAGGCTCCACCTACGTTTGTCGTACGTCTGGACCCCGGCCAGCTTCCTGCCTGCGCGTGCCTGCTCCTCCTGGGTGGCGGCTGACAGAGCACAGAGCCTGGAGATCTCAGAAGATTAGAAGAGAGAGAGAAGAAAGAAAAAGAAGTTTGAGAGAGACAGACAGACAGACAGAGACTCTGGAGCACTAGTGTAAGTAAAAGTAATAGTTAAAAAGGAAAATCAAGATTCAAATCCCACCCCCACACCAGGCTACAGACAGTGTCCATTCATATATTTAGTCCAGCCCCCAGACTCTTATGAATTGAGGGAACTGGCCACCCCCATGCTGGTCCACATCACCTATTGTGCAGGCTGCATGGTTTGCTGTATTTTTTCTAGTCTCCTCAACAATAAAGAAACGCAATTTCTTATGGAAATGACAAGAGTAAGCTAGCATGTGATGTGCCATAGACTGTCACTCCAGACGGAGTCCACAGTCACACATGCGGCACATATGGTGTCAAACAACTAAATCGGTAATGCTCAAGGTAAAGGATTGGTTTAGGAATGATATGGCTGGATGGCTGGTATATTTTTTACAAACCCTCGTGTGTCTGCTAGATAAAGTCTTATAATTTGAGAAAGCTGCCCCCCGCCCCCCCAGGAAAAAAAATTATCTACGGCCCTGCTGTAATTCCACACATACTTTTTGATGCAGGCAAGCAGGCCGTGACACTCACAATCTGACACTGGCTTGGTTCCAGCAGGCTAAACTAAAAACTGGCAGGCAAACTTGGTAACTATGCTTTCTCTCTTTCTCTGCTGTACTGACAGGCTTGCTTAGATACAGTGGCGTACCTACCATATAGGCAGACCACGCAGCTGCTATGGAGCCCGTGAGGAAAGGGGGCCGGCAGTGGAGGAGAGGCCCCGCCCCCTAATTGCTCCGTCTATCTTCCTAAAGCGAAAGGACCTTTAATGATGTCATCACAGGTTCTGTAAGGGAACTGCACAGTGTAAAGTGTAGTTCCCAGGCTAGAACAGTGCATCTGTCAGGACCTGTGATGACATCATCTTCAACATCACAGGTCCTGCAGGATCTACCAAAGGAACTGCACCAAAAATGGTGTAGCTCCCAGGTTTGAAAGGTACATCTGCCAGGACCTGTGATGACATCATCACAGGTCAGTCATCCTCTAATAGCCAGTATTAGAAGTTCACAATCAGCTCTGCATTGATCCACACAGACTGGAATAGAGTGGTTAGAGGAGGTCCTCCACTTTTCTCTTCATTTGCCCCCCACCCAGGCCATGTTTTTACTCATTGCTCACTCATATATAATACTTCAGACAGTTACAGTGACCACTACTTCATGTACCTCACACAGTGACAATAATATATAACTGACCACATATATCTGTACCCATTATAGCTATATATATATATATATATATATATATATATATACACACACCCTGCATATATTACACAGTATTCTAGATGCAATATGTATAGATATATAGTATATACAGCAGTATACCGATATGTGAGGTGCGATGTATAATATATGCAGTGTGTACAGGTATATAGTATATACAGCTGTGTACTGATATGTGAGGTGCGATGTATAATAGATGCAGTGTGTACAGGTATATAGTATATACAGCAGTGTACCGATATGTGAGGTACAATGTATAATAGATACAGTGTGTACAGGTATATAGTATATACAGCAGTGTACCGATATGTGAGGTATGGGGTATACTAGATGCAGTGTGTACAGATATATAGTATATACAGCAGTGTACTGATATGTGAGGTATGGGGTATACTAGATGCAGTGTGTACAGATATATAGTATATACAGCAGTGTACTGATATGTGAGGTGCGATGTATAATAGATGCAGTGTGTACAGGTATATAGTATATACAGCAGTGTACTGATATGTGAGGTATGGGGTATACTAGATGCAGTGTGTACAGGTATATAGTATATACAGCAGTGTACTGATATGTGAGGTGCGATGTATAATAGATGCAGTGTGTACAGGTATATAGTATATACAGCTGTGTACTGATATGTGAGGTATGGGGTATACTAGATGCAGTGTGTACAGGTATATAGTATATACAGCTGTGTACTGATATGTGAGGTACGAGGTATAATAGATAGTGTGTACAGGTATATAGTATATACAGCAGTGTACTGATATGTGAGGTATGGGGTATACTAGATGCAGTGTGTACAGGTATATAGTATATACAGCAGTGTACTGATATGTGAGGTGCGATGTATAATAGATGCAGTGTGTACAGGTATATAGTATATACAGCTGTGTACTGATATGTGAGGTATGGGGTATACTAGATGCAGTGTGTACAGGTATATAGTATATACAGCTGTGTACTGATATGTGAGGTACGAGGTATAATAGATGCAGTGTAGAAAAAACGAAGACGTCCAGCTCCAAGATGTTAAAAAGGTGTTATTCCCAAAACTTTATTCTTCAATAAAAAGTGCAAATACAGTGCAGATAGGAATATTATCTCAGATCAACGCGTTTCAGACTATATCAATCACAGTCCTTCCTCATGATATCTTTGAGACAAAAAGAATGGGAATATAAAGGATACTTCCCCATTCCCACAATGCTTCATTCCTATGTCATTAAAGAAAAGTGCTTACACATGTGAGTAAAACCTGTGTTACCAGTATTTACTTTGTACAAAAAGACACATATTCAAACATATTAAAAGCAGGGAAGACGCATATATATCTGATCGATCTTTTCATCTGGGTCATTTCAATATTGTAAAATCAGATCTTGTCTTTTATTTAGACCTTTAGGTTGTCTAGTACCCAGTTGAAAGATCCAAAATGCCTCCCTATTCAACAGCTTTTGTCTGTGATCACCTCCACGTAGAGGAAGAGTAACCCTTTCTATTCCTTGTAATTTGAGACTTGCTGAACTGCCCTCGTGCATTAGCGCACAGTGTAAACTTACTGCCGATACAATGCGTTTTTGGTGATGCGGTATATCGGATATATGTTTTCGAAATCTGGTTTTCACAGCATTGGTTGTGCATCCCACATATTGGATGTTACATTCAGTGCACGTAATCAGATATACCACATAACAAGTGTTGCAATTTATGTAGGATTTAATTGTAAACTCCTTCCCTGTTGCTGTAGAACTGTAACTGTTTTTTTGTTCCATGTATTTGCAACACACGCATCTTGTGTGACCACATTTGTAACTACCTCGAGTGTTTAACCACGTCGGTGTTGCGGTATTTTCACTTGTGTATAGACTGGGACTTAACATATTACCTAGTGTTCGGGCTTTTCGTGCCACACATTTTATCCCTTGTGCTATAACTGGAGACCAATTTCTATCATTATGCAAAACAGGGAGATATTTTTCCACTATCTTGCATATTTCTCTGTATTCTAAACTGTATTGGGTAGAAAATACCGGGTGTTCGTAGTTCTACTGTGTATTTTATTTTTCTGGAGAAAAATTAAATCATCTCTGTTCCGAGTGGCTATCTCAGTGGTGCATTTATTTATATATTTCCGGTCATACAATCTACTGGAGAGACGCATAGTAATATTTTTGGCTTCATCGTGGTATCCAAGTTCACTAGAGCAATTCCTTTTGCTCTTATAAGTTCTCCTTTCGGAATATTTTTAATGATGTGAGGAGGATGACACGATGTTGCCAAAAGAATGGTATTACCTGCCATTTCCTTTCTGTAAATGGAAGTACTAACACTGTGATTAATCGCATTACCTTCCAAACTTAGATCTAGAAATTCTATTTGTTGCCAATCATATTTAATTACAAAAGAAATCGACCTAAGGCAGGAATTGATGTATTCACCAAATGGAGGTATGGCCGCCACATCACCCGACCACACTATCAGTATATCGTCGATGTAACGGCCATACCACGGATGGATCCCCAGAAGCGGTGCGTGTCGATGAGGAAAGCTTCTCTCCCACCATGCCATGAAAATATTGGCAATGGAGGGAGAGAACTTAGCCCCCATCGACACGCCCGACAACTGGAGATAATACATCCCATCAAACATAAAAAAATTATGTTTAAGCAAAAAATTTAAAACAAGTTCCATGAATTCACACAATTCTGCAGTATATACACTATACACCTCCAAGAACCACCTCAGAGATAACATCGCTAAATCATGCGGTATATTAGTGTATAAGGATGTAATATCTGCCGTAAGCCAAACATAGTCAGAATGCCATTCAAATTTGGAAAAGGCCTGCAACACCGAGCGTGTATCTTGAAGGAAACCAGGAATATGTGGAATAAGGGGTTGTAGTAGGGAATCCAACCACTCTGACAATCTCTCGGAAAAGGATCCAATTCCTGCAATTATTGGACGGAAATGACCAAAATCTTGGAAAAGGGTTTGGACATGGGTATACTAACCAAAAAGGATCTCTCGGAAAAGGATCCAATTCCTGCAATTATTGGACGGAGTGGTGGAGGAAATATATCTTTGTGGACCTTAGGCAATGCATGGAATATAGATATTGTAGGATTTTCCACAAAGATATATTCCATCTCCTTTTTGGTTAGTATACCCATGTCCAAACCCTTTTCCAAGATTTTGGTCATTTCCGTCCAATAATTGCAGGAATTGGATCCTTTTCCGAGAGATTGTCAGAGTGGTTGGATTCCCTACTACAACCCCTTATTCCACATATTCCTGGTTTCCTTCAAGATACACGCTCGGTGTTGCAGGCCTTTTCCAAATTTGAATGGCATTCTGACTATGTTTGGCTTACAGCAGATATTACATCCTTATACACTAATATACCGCATGATTTAGCGATGTTATCTCTGAGGTGGTTCTTGGAGGTGTATAGTGTATATACTGCAGAATTGTGTGAATTCATGGAACTTGTTTTAAATTTTTTGCTTAAACATAATTTTTTTATGTTTGATGGGATGTATTATCTCCAGTTGTCGGGCGTGTCGATGGGGGCTAAGTTCTCTCCCTCCATTGCCAATATTTTCATGGCATGGTGGGAGAGAAGCTTTCTCCTCATCGACACGCACCGTTTCTGGGGATCCATCCGGTGGTATGGCCGTTACATCGACGATATACTGATAGTGTGGTCGGGTGATGTGGCGGCCATACCTCCATTTGGTGAATACATCAATTCCTGCCTTAGGTCGATTTCTTTTGTAATTAAATATGATTGGCAACAAATAGAATTTCTAGATCTAAGTTTGGAAGGTAATGCGATTAATCACAGTGTTAGTACTTCCATTTACAGAAAGGAAATGGCAGGTAATACCATTCTTTTGGCAACATCGTGTCATCCTCCTCACATCATTAAAAATATTCCGAAAGGAGAACTTATAAGAGCAAAAAGGAATTGCTCTAGTGAACTTGGATACCACGATGAAGCCAAAAATATTACTATGCGTCTCTCCAGTAGATTGTATGACCGGAAATATATAAATAAATGCACCACTGAGATAGCCACTCGGAACAGAGATGATTTAATTTTTCTCCAGAAAAATAAAATACACAGTAGAACTACGAACACCCGGTATTTTCTACCCAATACAGTTTAGAATACAGAGAAATATGCAAGATAGTGGAAAAATATCTCCCTGTTTTGCATAATGATAGAAATTGGTCTCCAGTTATAGCACAAGGGATAAAATGTGTGGCACGAAAAGCCCGAACACTAGGTAATATGTTAAGTCCCAGTCTATACACAAGTGAAAATACCGCAACACCGACGTGGTTAAACACTCGAGGTAGTTACAAATGTGGTCACACAAGATGCGTGTGTTGCAAATACATGGAACAAAAAAACAGTTACAGTTCTACAGCAACAGGGAAGGAGTTTACAATTAAATCCTACATAAATTGCAACACTTGTTATGTGGTATATCTGATTACGTGCACTGAATGTAACATCCAATATGTGGGATGCACAACCAATGCTGTGAAAACCAGATTTCGAAAACATATATCCGATATACCGCATCACCAAAAACGCATTGTATCGGCAGTAAGTTTACACTGTGCGCTAATGCACGAGGGCAGTTCAGCAAGTCTCAAATTACAAGGAATAGAAAGGGTTACTCTTCCTCTACGTGGAGGTGATCACAGACAAAAGCTGTTGAATAGGGAGGCATTTTGGATCTTTCAACTGGGTACTAGACAACCTAAAGGTCTAAATAAAAGACAAGATCTGATTTTACAATATTGAAATGACCCAGATGAAAAGATCGATCAGATATATATGCGTCTTCCCTGCTTTTAATATGTTTGAATATGTGTCTTTTTGTACAAAGTAAATACTGGTAACACAGGTTTTACTCACATGTGTAAGCACTTTTCTTTAATGACATAGGAATGAAGCATTGTGGGAATGGGGAAGTATCCTTTATATTCCCATTCTTTTTGTCTCAAAGATATCATGAGGAAGGACTGTGATTGATATAGTCTGAAACGCGTTGATCTGAGATAATATTCCTATCTGCACTGTATTTGCACTTTTTATTGAAGAATAAAGTTTTGGGAATAACACCTTTTTAACATCTTGGAGCTGGACGTCTTCGTTTTTTCTATTTGTTCCTGTGGGCCCTGGGATTGCGTCCGTGCCCCGGATGGAATATATGCAGGTGAGAGCTGTGGACTTTCTGATAAAATAGATGCAGTGTGTACAGATATATAGTATATACAGCTGTGTACTGATATGTGAGGTGCGATGTATAATAGATGCAGTGTGTACAGGTATATAGTATATACAGCAGTGTACTGATATGTGAGGTACGAGGTATACTAGATGCAGTGTGTACAGGTATATAGTATATACAGCAGTGTACTGATATGTGAGGTGCGATGTATAATAGATGCAGTGTGTACAGCTATATAGTATATACAGCAGTGTACTGATATGTGAGGTATGGGGTATACTAGATGCAGTGTGTACAGGTATATAGTATATACAGCAGTGTACTGATATGTGAGGTATGAGGTATAATAGATGCAGTGTGTACAGGTATATAGTATATACAGCAGTGTACTGATATGTGAGGTACGAGGTATAATAGATGCAGTGTGTACAGATATATAGTATATACAGCAGTGTACTGATATGTGAGGTACGAGGTATAATAGATGCAGTGTGTACAGGTATATAGTATATACAGCAGTGTACTGATATGTGAGGTACGAGGTATAATAGATGCAGTGTGTACAGGTATATAGTATATACAGCAGTGTACTGATATGTGAGGTACGAGGTATAATAGATGCAGTGTGTACAGCTATATAGTATATACAGCAGTGTACTGATATGTGAGGTATGGGGTATACTAGATGCAGTGTGTACAGGTATATAGTATATACAGCAGTGTACTGATATGTGAGGTGGGATGTATAATAGATGCAGTGTGTACAGGTATATAGTATATACAGCAGTGTACTGATATGTGAGGTGCGATGTATAATAGATGCAGTGTGTACAGGTATATAGTATATACAGCAGTGTACCGATATGTGAGGTATGGGGTATACTAGATGCAGTGTGTACAGGTATATAGTATATACAGCAGTGTACTGATATGTGAGGTACGAGGTATAATAGATGCAGTGTGTACAGATATATAGTATATACAGCAGTGTACTGATATGTGAGGTATGAGGTATAATAGATGCAGTGTGTACAGATATATAGTATATACAGCAGTGTACTGATATGTGAGGTATGAGGTATAATAGATGCAGTGTGTACAGATATATAGTATATACAGCAGTGTACTGATATGTGAGGTACGAGGTATAATAGATGCAGTGTGTACAGGTATATAGTATATACAGCAGTGTACTGATATGTGAGGTACGAGGTATAATAGATGCAGTGTGTACAGGTATATAGTATATACAGCAGTGTACTAATATGTGAGGTGGGATGTATAATAGATGCAGTGTGTACAGGTATATAGTATATACAGCAGTGTACTGATATGTGAGGTGCGATGTATAATAGATGCAGTGTGTACAGATATAGTATATATAGTATATACAGCAGTGGGGGACCAATTTAGATTCTTGCTATGGGGCCCAGTTATTTCTATGCGCCCCTGCTTAGATACTTTGATTTCTTACTTTATGCTGCACTAAACTCAGTTTTAGTCTCGTTTCCGTACTTTAGGTCTGTTCTGGGATCCTTGGATGGGTGTCTTTGGCTGTTATTCCCCTCCTGACACTCAGCAAATAACTTATTTTAAGCTGAAGAACAATTTCCTCTGACTGCTACTTCTTTCAGGTCTTCTCGGCTCCAACATGGAATCTAAACTGGAATAAACTAAAACTGAAACCCTTCCTTCTGGTGGGAAGCAGGACTAGCTTCTGCCATTTCTGCCTAAAGGGGGGGGGGGGATGGAATGGTAAGTTCCATTCTGTCTAAGGATAGCTCTGCCATTTTTGCTGCCACCTGCTGGCCAACCAGGTATATCACATGTAAAAACAATTACATAAGAATCATAGCATTGCACAATGTAGAGGACCTGGACAGAAATAAACAGATGACATTTATGTTAGCCCATTAGAGACAGTAGCAGGGTGTAGGAGTGGTAACACCACTCTGGGATGCTACACTTGTCCATTGGCTGCATAAATGTTCAAATAGTCTGTCCATCCATAGTCACTGATAATATTTATCGACATATTTTATTAAAGGGGCTTTCAAAGGTATTTAAACTGATAACTTACCCTCAGGATAGGTCATCAGTTTCTGATCAGTGGGGGTCCGATGCCCCGAATTCCCACCGATCTGCTGTTTGAGAAGACACCGGTGCTCACAGTAGTGCCATGGCCTTCTGGCAGCTTAGCCTAGGGTGGTGGGAGATGGGAGTACCCCTTTAATTGTGGCCCTCCATAAGCACCTGTAACAGCTATGATGAAGCAGCCTGACTATTGCCAACAGGAGCCGGCAGCCTCTTTCCAATGGATTAACCCCCAGTGTGCCGCCCCACGTCAGTAAGAATCGCAGCTCTTGTTCAGTCCGGTTCAGTTTTTGTTGTAGAAACAGATATAAAGCCCTTGATTTATAAAACAGAACATATAATAGAAAGTCAGATGACACTGAGGTCCACATTACTGTCCAGCGCAATGCATGGAAGCTTCTTTGTTTCCGTAATTACGAAGCCAGAGAAGTAATAAGGGTTCAGGATCTGGATCCAGGTTGTATAATTATGACATAAGAAGGCCTTTGTCTCCTTGCGGTACTGTGATGTGGAGCTCTTTCAAGATCCATTAATTATGCTCACATGACAGGTATCCCGGTCTCAAGGTATTGTCTGCAATTTTAGGAAATAGAAAATAGTTAACAAAGAAGCTTTGATGTAAAACATCTGTCTTCTCTCTGAACATTCCTGTTCCCGCCCCGTCTCCTCTAAAGTCTCAACTTAGTTACAGTTATCTATCTATCTATCTATCTATCTATCTCATATCTATCTGTCTATCTATCTATCTCATATCTATTTATCTATCTATCTATCTATCTCTCTCTCTATCTATCTATCTATCTATCTATCTATCTATCTCATATCTATTTATGTCATATCTATCTATCTATCTATTCTATCTAATCTATCTATCTAATTTATCTAATCTATCTAATCTATCTATCTCATATCTGTGTATTTCATATTCATACAGATGCAGCTGAGCTAAACTTGATTGTTTAACGCTAGGGATGAGCAAAGCGAGCTTTGAACCCTAGATCCGAAGTCACTTCGCTTAAAACTTTGGTTTAATGCTGTACGGAGATCCATCTCCGTACAAACATTAACATATACGGCCTCCGACGAAGCGAAGTCAGTTATTCCCAAAGTCTCGCGAGACTTTGGTTAACAACTTCGGCATTTGATTTTTAAACTGAAAAAAAAGTTAAAAACTTGGATCCGAACCCAGCTACGGTTACGACTGATACCTCAGAACCGAGTTTGGATCCAAGTTTTAAACTATTCTTTTCCAGTTTAAATACCAACGTTTTTAACCGAAGTCTCGCGAAACTTCAGAAATAACTGATTTTGCCTCGTCGGAGGCCATACATTTTAATGATGTACGGAGACGGATCTCCGTAAATAATTAAACTGAACTTTTGAGCGAAGTGAGTTCGGATCTAGGATCTGAAGATTGCTTTGCACATCTCTAGTTAACACGTTAAGTAAAGAATGCCAAGAAAAAGACTTAACTTACTTTTCAATGGATTTTTTCACAAGATAAAGATAACACTGTGCCATGTGTTATCAGAGTCAATGTTAGCTCATATTTATCTATCTATTGATCTATCTATCCATCTCATATGTATCATCTATATATCTATCTCATATATATCTTTCTGTCTATCTATCTATCCATCTCATATGTATCTATCTATCTCATATCTATCTATCTATCTATCTATCTATCTATCTATCTATCTCATATCTATCTATCTATCCATCTCATATCTATCTATCTATCTATCTATCTATCTATCTATCTTTCATCTATCTATCTCCTATCTATCTATCCATCTCATATCTATCTATCTATCTATCTCATATGTATTTTCTATCTATCTATCTATCTATCTATCCATCTCATATCTATCTATCTCATAAATATCTGTCTATTTCCTATCTATCTGTCTCATATCTATTTATCTTCTATGTGTAGTTATCCAAATTAAGCTATATGTATAAACTTATTTGTACTATATACACACAAAGACAAAAGAATTGTATTTAATAGAAAATATGCTTTTAGTATCACTTTTTAACAAAGTACACCAAACGCTCGGCTCTTGACCTTTTCAGGGAACATAATACCCATATTGGATTTCCTGTGTGTGGCTAGAGATAATACAAATGCATTGTTTTTTAAATGCCATTGATGTTGTTATACAGTTCTTGTGTTACATGTAAAGTGTTATGATATAATATATTATCTTACCTGCTCCATGTATGTGCAAACCAACATGTACATGACAATAAATGGTAGCACTTATAGAAATAGAAAATATAGGAAAGCAATTAGAAATCAGATAGATAGATAGATAGATAGAAGATAGATAGATACGAGATAGATAGATAGATAGATATGAGATATATAGATAGATAATAGATAGATCGATAGATGGATAGATATGAGATAGATAGATAGATATGAGATAGATAGATAGATAGATAGATAGATAGATAGATAGATAGATAGATATGAGATAGATAGGTATGAGATATATAGATAGATAATAGATAGATAGATAGATAATAGATAGATAGATATGAGATAGATAGATATGAGATAGATAGATATGAGATAGATAGATATGAGATAGATAGATATGAGATAGATAGATATGAGATAGATAGATAGATAGATAGATATGAGATAGATAGATAGATCGATAGATATGAGATAGATAGGTATGAGATATATAGATAGATAGATAGATAATAGATAGATAGATATGAGATAGATAGATAGATATGAGATAGATAGATAGATAGATAGATAGATAGATAGATAGATAGATATGAGAGATAGATAGATAGATAGATAGATAGATAGATAGATCGATAGATATGAGATAGATAGATAGATCGATAGATAGATATGAGATAGATAGATAGATATGAGATAGATAGATAGATAGATAGATAGACAGATAGACAGATCTGATTAATGTCAGACATGAAAATTGCAGTTTTTTCTGGATGTTAGAATAATCTGTAAATCATTAATGAAGTGCATATAATAGGCTGACATATTATGCCTTTAGCTATTTCCCTGAACCATTGGTGCATTGCCAGTCAATTTATAGTAATTATTCTACAAATAATTACTGACAAGGAAGGGAAAAGTACTTTGCATATTTCTCTTGTTCTTTTAATCTATATTTTGGTGTATAATGGTTTATAGAATAATGTTGTTTATTTATATAAAAACTTAAAATCACTAGAAAATATACAATCATGTTCGCATCAGAGTAAAACACGGCCTGGAAAAAAAGGAAATGCCATTGTGATAAAATAAGAAAAGAACGCGGCCTATAAATGAAGACACAATTGTGAAATCAATAACATAGAACATAATGAAGGCACATAAGAGTGTGACATTGTTTACAACAGAGCACACCCTAGGTACCTTCTACAGACGAACACGATTGTGACATCAGCACAATCTGCAGACTATAACATAGCTTAAACACCATTGTCACTAGAGATGAGCGATTCGAAGTTGACAAAGTAGAATTAGATCGGAATTTTAGGTAAAATTCGATTCGCACCAAAGCCGAATTTCCTGACGCTTCATGGTAACCAATCGCATTTTTCCTAAAATGACTGCTGCACGTGTTAGGACATGGAGTAAAGAACTTTGGGAACGAGGGATAACCCACAATGCCATGCATGCAGCCAATCAGCAGCCAGCCAGCCCTGTGATGTCACAGCCCTATAAAGAGCCTCAGCCATCTTGGATTCTGCCATTTTCCAGTGTACTTAGTGCAGTGAGAGACGTCAGCAGGCGCTAGGGACAGTGCTAGAAAAGACTTGATTGTGGTGAAAAAATGATTTATAAGTTCAGGGAAAGATTAGTCGATGTGTAGGGAAATGATAGGGAGGAATTATCTACACTATAAAAGGAGAACAGGGTCCAATAGGGGGGTGTACAGCCTGGGTAATAGGAGCGATTCTATTACACCTTGCTGCATTACCTGGGGATCCAAATTGCACTAAATGATAGCTCAGTGATTCCAGCAAACCTTGCTTGTTAGTGCTGTGTGATACAGCCATTACGGGGAGTTTTAATAGGAAATATGCATACGTCCTATTAGAAACATAGAATGTGTCGGCAGATAAGAACCATTTGGCCCATCTAGTCTGCCCAATATACTGAATACTATGAATAGCCCCAGGCCCTATCTTATATGAAGAATGGCCTTATGCATTTCCCATGCATGTTTAACCCCTTAAGGACACGGCCCCATTTCACCTTAAAGGACCTGGCCATTTTTTGCAAATCTGACCAGTGTCACTTTATGTGATGATAACTTTAAAACGCTTTTTCTTATCCAGGCCATGCTGAGATTGTTTTTTCGTCACATATTGTACTTCATGACAGTGGTAAAATGAAGTCGAAAAATTTCATTTTTATTTACAAAAAAATATCAAATTTACAAAAAAATTTAAAAATTTGCAATTTCCCAAGTTTCAATTTCTCTACTTCTATAATACATAATAATACCGCCCAAAAAAGTTATTGTTTTACATTACCCATATGTCTACTTCATGTATCAATCATTTTGGGAATGCCATTTTATTTTTTGGGGACGTTACAAGGCTTAGAAGTTTAGAAGCAAATCTTGAAATTTTTCAGAAATTTTCAAAAACCCACTTTTTAGGGACCAGTTCAGGTCTGAAGTCACTTTGTGAGGCTTACATAATAGAAACCACCCAAAAATGACCCCATTCTAGAAACTACACCCCTGAAGATATTCAAAACTGATTTTACAAACATCATTAACCCTTTAGGTTTTCCACAAGAGTTAATGGCAAATGGAGATAAAATTTCAGAATTTCGATTTTTTGGAAAATTTTCCATTTGAATCCATTTTTTCCAGTACAAAGGAAGGGTTAACAGCCAAACAAAACTCAATATTTATTGCCCTGATTCTGTAGTTTGCACGAACATCCCATATGTGGTCGTAAACTGCTGTATGGCCAAACGGCAGGGCGTAGAGGGAAAGGAACGCCAAATGGTTTTTGGAAGGCGTATTTTGCTGGACTGGATTTTTGACACCGTGTCCCTTTTGAAGCCCCCCGCTGCACCCCTAGAGTAGAAACTCCATAAAAGTGACTCCATATAAGAAACTACACCCCTCAAGGTATTCAAAACCGATTTTACAAACTTTGTTAACCCTTTAGGTGTTCCACAAGAGTTATTGGCAAATGGAGATGAAATTTCAGAATTTCTATTTTTTGTTACCTTGCCTCAAAAAAAGTGTAATATAGAGCAACCAAAAATCATATTTACCCTAAAATAATACAAACAAAACTGCCACCTTATCCCGTACTTTCCAAAATATGGTCCCTTTTTTGGAGTTTCTACTGTAGGGGTGCATCGGGGGGGCTTCAAATGGGACATGGTGTCAAAAAACCAGTCCAGCAAAATTTGCCTTCCAAAAACCATATGGCGTTCCCTTCCTTCTACGCCCTGCCGTTTGGCCACACAGCAGTTTACGACCACATATGGGGTGTTTCTGCAAACTAGAGAATCGGGGCAATATATATTGAGTTTTGTTTGGCTGTTAACCCTTGCTTTGTTACTGGAAAAATGCCATTTTCGGACAGTTTTTATTTTTTGTTATTTACATCGTTGAACTGACAGGTTAGATTGTGTGCTATTTCTATAGAGCAGGTTGCTACGGACGCGGCAATACCAAATATGGCTACTTTTTTGGGGGTTTTGTTTCAGTTTTACATAATAAAGCATTTTTGAAAAAAATTATTTTTTAGTGTCTTCACATTCTGAAAGCCATATTTTTTTATTATTTTTTTTCCGACTTTCTTATGTAGGGGCTCATTTTTTGCGGGATGAGATGTCGGTTTGATTGGATCTATCTTGGGGTGCATAGGACATTTTGGTAGCTTGCTATTACACTTTTTGTGATGTAAGGTGACAAAAATGGCTTTTGACACCGTATTTATATTATTTTTTTGTTGTGTTCACCTGAGGGGTTTGGTCATGTGTTATATTTATAGAGCAGGTTGCGACGGACGCGCCGATACCAAATATGTATACTTTTTATCTATTTATTTAAGTTTTACACAATATTATCATTTTTTAAAACAAAACAAACCATGTTTTAGTCTCCATAGTCTGAGAGCCATATTTTTTTTTATTTTTTGGGGTGATTGTCCCATGTGGGGTATCATTTTTTGTGGGATGAGATGACGGTTTTATTTGTACTATTTTTGGGTGCATAAAACTTTTTGGTTTTTGAGATGTGAGGTGATAAAAATGTATTTTTTTACATTGTTTTTATTTTATTTTTTTAACGGTATTTACCTGAGGGGTTAGATAATGTGATATTTTTATAGAGCAGGTTTTTACGGAAGCGGCGATACCTAATATGTATACTTTTTATTTATTTATTTTACTTTAACACAATAATAGCATTATAGAAAAAAAAAAATGAGGTTTTAGTGTGTCCATAGTCTGAGAGACATATTTTTTTATTTTTGTGGGCGATTATCCTATGTAAGGACTCATTTTTTGCGGGATGAAATGGCGGTTTTATTGGTACTATTTTGGGAGGCATACGCCTTTTTGATCACTTGGTATTACACTTTTTGTGATGCAAGCTGACAAAAAATGGCTTTTTTACACCATTTTTTTGTTTGTTTTTTACGGTATTTGCGTGTGATATTTTTATAGAGGAGATTTTTATGGACGCGGCGATACCTAATATGTGTAGTGTATTAGATTTTTTTAATTTTTATTCAGTGATATGTATTTTTCTCATTTTTACTTTTTTGACATTTTTTTTTTACCCAGACCCACTTGGTTCTTGTAGATCCAGTGGAACTGGTGTCTATGTAATACAGTAAGTACACTATATAGTGTACTTACTGTATTTTTCACTTTACAAAGTCTGAATAGGCTTTTGCCTTTAGCAAAAGCCTATTCAGAGTTTCAGTATCATGGAGAGCAGGACGCTTCTGAAAGCATCCTGCTGTCATGGTAACCGTCACCCGCTGCCATAACAGAGCAGCAGGTGATGGATAGGGAGGGAGGGGAGCTCCCTCCCTCTGCTATCCTGTCGGGGGGCTGCAAAGGCACAGCAGCCCCCTGATGGGAGAGGGAGCTCCCTCCCTGTTAACACCTTCCATACAGCGGTCCGTACGGATGTCAGCAGTTTATATGCTATACCCACTAGACACCAGGGAAAGCATTTGAAAGGAGGCGGGCAGTCTCCCGCGCCGCCCACCCGCAGCACCGACCACAACCCACCCCCCCCTGCACCGCCCGGGGGGACACTAATATGGCGGGGTGTAGGGGGGGTGGGTTAAAATTTATAAGTTTGGGGCATTTTTTAGTCTCTGATCAGAGACTGCAGAAAGCACAGCAAACCGCAGGTCTGAATTGACCTGCGGTTTGCTGCGATCGCTGACATGGGGGGTCACGGACCCCCCTGGGCATTGTGCCAAGGTGCCTGCTGATTGATTTCAGCAGGCATCTTGTCCCGATCATCGCCACGTGCGCAGCGGTGATCGGATATTCGCAGGGTGTACATGTACGCCCTTGGTCCTTAAGAGGTTAAACTCCTTCACTGTATTTGCAGCTACCACTTCTGCAGGAAGGCTATTCCATGCGTCCACTACTCTCTCAGTAAAGTAATACTTCCTGATATTACTTTTAAACCTTTGCCCCTCTAATTTAAAACTATGTCCTCTTGTAGCAGTTTTTCTTCTTTTAAATATTCTCTCCTCTTTTACCGTGATGATTCCCTTTATGTATTTAAAAGTTTCTATCATATCCCCTCTGTCTCTTCTTACTTCCAAGCTATACATGTTAAGGTCCTTTAACCTTTCCTGGTAAGTTTTGTCCTGCAATCCATGTACTAGTTTAGTAGCTCTTCTCTGAATATCCTTCTGCAGATATGGTCTCCAGTACTGCACACAATACTCCCAATGAGGTCTCCCTAGTGCTCTGTAGAGCGGCACGAGCACCTCCCTCTTTCTACTGTTAATGCCTCTCCCTATACACCCAAGCATTCTGCTGGCATTACCTGCTGCTCTATGACATTGTCTGCCCACCTTTAGGTCGTCTGATATAATGACCCCTAAATCCCTTTCCTCAGATACTGAGGTTAGTACTGTATCACTGATTATATATTCTGCTCTTGGGTTTTTACGCCCCAGGTGCATTATCCTGCAATTACTGACATTACATTTTAGTTGCCAGATTTTTGACCATTCCTCTAGTTTTCCTAAATCCTTTTCCATTTGGTGTATCCCTCCAGGAACATCAACCCTGTTACAAATCTTTGTGTCATCAGCAAAAAGACACACCTTACCATTGAGGCCTTCTGCAATTTCGCTGATAAAGATATTAAACAATATGGGTCCCAGAACCGATCCCTGAGGTACCCCACTGGTAACAATACCATGGTCTGAATATACTCCATTGACTACAACCCTCTGTTCTTCAGCCACTGCCTAATCCATTCAACAATATGTGAGCCCAAGCTCAAAGACTGCAGTTTATTGATAAGCCTTCTATGTGGGACAGTATCAAAAGCCTTAGGCCTCTTTTACACTTGCGTTGTTAGGATCCGGCGTGCACTTCCGTCGCCGGAAATGCCTGCCGGATCCGTAACAACGCAAGTGAACTGAAAGCATTTGAAGACTGATCAGTCTTTAAAATGCTTTTAGTGTTACAATGGCAGCCAGGACGCTATTAAAGTCCTGGTTGCCATAGTAGTAGTGGGGAGCGGGGGAGTAGTATACTAACCGTCCGTGCGGCTCCCGGAGCGCTCCAGAATGACGTCAGAGCGCCCCATGTGCATGGATCACGTGATCCATGCGCGTGGGGCGCCCTGACGTCACTTTGGAGAGCCCCGGGAGCCGCACGGGCGGTAAGTTTACTGCTCCTCCGCTCCCCACTACACTTTACCATGGCAACCAGGACTTTAGCATCCTGGCTGTCATGGTAACCATTCAGAAAAAGCTAAACATCGGATCCGGTGATGCTCCGAAACGTCATTTAGCTTAAGGCCGGATCCGGATTAATGCCTTTCAATCGGCATTAATTCCGGATCCGGCCTTGCGGCAAGTGTTCAGGATTTTTGGCGGGAGCAAAAAGCGCAGCATGCTGCGGTATTTTCTCCGGCCAAAAAACGTTCCGGTCCTGAACTGAAGACATCCTGATGCATCCTGAACGGATTTCTCTCCATTCAGAATGCATTGGGATAATCCTGATCAGGATTTTTCCGGCATAGAGACCCGACGACGGAACTCTATGCCAGAAAACAAAAATGCTAGTGTGAAAGAGCCCCTTACTAAAGTCCAGATAAGCGATGTCTACTGCACCTCCGCCATCTATTATTTTAGTCACACAATCAAAAAAGTAAATAAGATTACAGGGAGTGAAGAATTATTAGGCAAATGAGTATTTTGACCACATCATCCTCTTTATGCATGTTGTCTTACTCCAAGCTGTATAGGCTCGAAAGCCTACTACCAATTAAGCATATTAGGTGATGTGCATCTCTGTAATGAGAAGGGGTTTGGTCTAATGACATCAACACCCTATATCAGGTGTGCATAATTATTAGGCAACTTCCTTTCCTTTGGCAAAATGGGTCAAAAGAAGGACTTGACAGGCTCAGAAAAGTCAAAAATAGTGAGAGATCTTGCAGAGGGATGCAGCACTCTTAAAATTGCAAAGCTTCTGAAACGTGATCATCGAACAATCAAGCGTTTTATTCAAAATAGTCAACAGGGTCGCAAGAAGCTTGTGGAAAAACCAAGGCGCAAAATAACTGCCCATGAACTGAGAAAAGTCAAGCGTGCAGCTGCCAAGATGCCACTTGCCACCAGTTTGGCCATATTTCAGAGCTGCAACATCACTGGAGTGCCCAAAAGCACAAGGTGTGCAATACTCAGAGACATGGCCAAGGTAAGAAAGGCTGAAAGACGACCACCACTGAACAAGACACACAAGCTGAAACGTCAAGACTGGGCCAAGAAATATCTCAAGACTGATTTTTCTAAGGTTTTATGGACTGATGAAATGAGAGTGAGTCTTGATGGGCCAGATGGATGGGCCCGTGGCTGGATTTGTAAAGGGCAGAGAGCTCCAGTCCGACTCAGACGCCAGCAAGGTGGAGGTGGAGTACTGGTTTGGGCTGGTATCATCAAAGATGAGCTTGTGGGGTCCTTTCGGGTTGAGGATGGAGTCAAGCTCAACTCCCAGTCCTACTGCTAGTTTCTGGAAGACACGTTCTTCAAGCAGTGGTACAGGAAGAAGTCTGCATCCTTCAAGAAAAACATGATTTTCATGCAGGACAATGCTCCATCACACGCGTCCAAGTACTCCACAGCGTGGCTGGCAAGAAAGGGTATAAAAGAAGAAAATCTAATGACATGGCCTCCTTGTTCACCTGATCTGAACGCCATTGAGAACCTGTGGTCCATCATCAAATGTGAGATTTACAAGGAGGGAAAACAGTCCACCTCTCTGGACAGTGTCTGGGAGGCTGTGGTTGCTGCTGCACGCAATGTTGATGGTGAACAGATCAAAACTCAGCGCAAGAAGTATTATATGCCGTAGGCTCTGTTCCACTTTTCAGCGAGGACGAGCTACTAGAGGACAGTCACTGCCCAGCGAAGATCTGGAGGGGACATCCGCTGCTTCCTGCAGTAGGCGGGCAAGTAGGGATGATGAGAGTCGCGTGGGAGCAGGTGTTGCGAGCGGTCAGGCTCCTGACCCTGAGACAGTTGAGGGGGACATCAGTGACGTGCAGACAGTAGTGGATGATGATGATAATGATGTAGCCGATCGCACTTAGGAGTCAGGTGAAGAAGGGGCTTCATCATCATCATCAGGACAAGACTGTGGCAGCTTGCGCGTGAGGCAGCGGCTGAGCCAGCAAGGTGATAGCGTGCCCGGGGTAGACCACCAACTTCACAGGAGCCTACCTGACTGGAAAGTAGTGGTGCAAGGGTTCACGGACGCAGCGGTAGCAGGCAGTCAGTACGGAGTGTGGGGAAAATGTCATACTCGGCGCTGTGACAGTTTTTTGTTAAGCCACCGGAGGGGGTAAACATGGACATTTGCAGAATCTGTGGACAGAAGGTGAAGCGTGGCCAGGGTGCCATTGTTGGCACCACAGCCCTGCGTCAACACATGCAGCATCAACATAAAGTGGCCTAAGAGAACCGTGGCTCCGATGTGGTGGTCCAGCCTGCTGCAGCAACCGCTGCATCACCCAGTGGCACGCACCCGATTGCAGTCAAGGCTCCACCACCTCAGTCGAAGGGAGTTGTCTGTCCTTCCCATCATCTGCTGGTCCTGATGCTCCTGCTTCTCCTCCTCCTCCTCAGTCATTCCGTCAGCAATCAATCACTGAAGCAATTGCCAAGAGACAACAGTATGCACTTATTCAACGGCGCAAAAGCTGAATGTCCTCCTGGCCAAGTTGCTGGTGCTGCGGTCCCTGCCTTTCCAAGTGGTGGACTCTGCACCGTTCAGAGAACTAATGGCTTGTGCCGAGCCAAGATGGAGAGTCCCAAGCCGTCATTTCTTTGCGAAAAAGGCATTACCAGCCCTGCACACGTATGTAGAACAGAAGGTGGGCCATTCCTTGAGCCTGTCAGTGTCTGCCAAAGTGGCAAGTTGGCCTAGTGGGTCCACATGTGTATATTTCTAGGCTGTGATCTATTGTGTTGCTGTCAGTAGTTTAGTTTTCTAAATTCTTAGGCTTTGTTCTGTTGTTATGATGTCACAAAAGGTCTTTATTCCTAGGATATGTTCTATACTGTATATTTCACAATATTTTACATCTTCGTTCTTAAGCTACGACAATTACCTTGACATTACAATAGTGTTTGTGTTTAATATTAGGCTGTGTTCTATTGTGTTGGTGTCCTTAGGCCCTCTTCCATTAGTATGATGTCATAGTCTTTATTCCTAGGTCTTGTTTCATACTCACAATTTCACAATAGTCTGCGTCTTCATTCTTACGATCTACTCTATTATCTTTACGTTACAATTGTATTTGTGTTCATTATTAGGCTGTATTCTATTGTGCTGATGTTAGAACATTGCTCCTCGAATGGTGGCACCGTAGACCAGTATCAGTAATAAGCATAAATGAGGCCCTGTACTAAACCTGTTAATATTCGTTTATGGGTCAACCCCCCTGTCTGTAGGGCCTAGTGCCGATTGCTTATTCCATAAACCCTAATCGAGCAATCTTTATAGTAGCTGTAGACAAAACCATAATGGTTGTCATCCAGCACGTAGGATCATTGAATTATTGGGCAGATATTTTATCATGATAGAAGATGTTTTTGGTTTTAGGGAGAAATTTATAAGATAGAATTTCACTGTTGGATCTAAAATTGCATCTAGTAAATAAAATATTTCAATTCTAAGCAGTTCCGAGTTGGCCCTTTATAGATTGTGCGCAGGATAACTGTTAGATTAACTTGGCTGCCGGCCAGTTAGATATGAATGGAATATAAAAATGAAAACAGACACAAAAATCGAAATTGGAAAAAAAGGCTGGTGGTGAAATATTCTTAACATGCTACTTAATAACTACAAAGAAAAAGCACAATATAATATTTCCAAACCAATATTCTAACTTTTTTGCAACTCTATTAAAGGGTCAAAGTATTATTATTATTTTTTTTATAAAGCGTCAGACCGAGGTACAGAAAAACCCATAAAAAGTCATACTCACTGCCCTGATTAGCTGCGATTGACTGATCCCTCTCGACACAGAAATGTGACTGTTCAGCCATTCGCTAGTTGTAGAGATAATGTAAGAAGGAATCGGGAAGCATCGGAATGTGAGTGGCGGGGGCTCAGGGAGTAGGACTATTTTTACACAGCATTCTGACCCTTTTTTATATTCCAGCATTTAGGCACTTTTTTTTATTAGGCAGACACCCCCTTTAACATGTATTGCCTTCACACCGCACTTCAGAAAACAAGCATATCTTTTCTTTAGGGAAGCATCCTTAAACAGTTAAAGACTGGGTCATTTTCCTCCCTTCACCCCGACCGGATACATTTTGCGTTTTTTTTTTTTCTTTAAATTGCGTCTTTTTTCAGTGATCCATGGAGATGTATTTGTAAACCATTTTATTGTAGTAATTTTTATTTTTTATACCTGGGATAATACAATAAAAAGGGTAAAAATTCTCTGTTTTTCGCATTTTGTTATTTATTTATTGCACATAAAATACTTTTTAAAATTGTGAACTCTTTCATTTTGATATAGAGGATATATAGTTTTTGGCTGCTGTGGCGGCAAGGCTCAAAGCTGCAGGGCGGGCTACTTTTTTATTTTATTTTTATTTTTTATTTTACACTTTGTGCTGCCATAAGATCATACAAGACCTTTGGAGGGCATTTAAGATTACATTAATTTAATTGCTGATCTCCCCTGTAACTGGGACCGAACCCCCCGCCCCAGCCACACTGCGGAGATGATCTGCTTCTGCTAAGACCCAGCAGCTCCTGCAGCTACTTGGCACCTGACATTCACTAAGACTGGAGCAGGTAGTGTCACGGTGGATTCCTGATCTGTATACGCAGAGATCCTGGAATGCTGTGTGTGTAGCAATGGGGAAGGTAGAGATGTTAACAAAAACGGTCTCTGCCTTCTTAGTGGGGAGCTTGCCTCTCACTGATCTGTGCGAATCTGCCATTTTGCGCAGAAATGTCCATGTAGATATGAACCTGTAACCAGATGTGTAAAGTGTATTGACTGGTTAAGGGAATCAAAAGAGTAAGATGACCCATATCAATACATAACATACATGCCCCTCTGGAATTCTGGGAAGAAATGGATGCAAATGAGCTCTTAGCAAGCTCTATCTCTAATTCCACCAGATGTAACGCAGCTATCCTACAAGTCAATGCTTGACCCTTTAAATAGGCCTTGAGACATGACTCAGATATTAGAGGCAGAGCTTGTTAATAGCTCATTTGCATCCCTTCTTCCTAGAATTCCAGAGGAGCAAGTATGGCCTATGAGTCTTCTCACGCCGACTAAGGGCTCTTTCACACTTGCGTATTTGTTTTCCGGCATAGAGTTCCGTCGTCGGGGCTCTATGCCGGAATAATCCTGCTCAGGATTATCCCAATGCATTCTGAATAGAGAGAAATCCGTTCAGGATGCATCAGGATGTCTTCAGTTCAGGACCGGAACATTTTTTGGCCGGAGAAAATACACAGCATGCTGCGCTTTTTGCTCCGGCCAAAAATCCTGAACACTTGCCGCAAGGCTGGATCCAGAATTAATGCCCATTGAAAGGCATTAATCCGGATCCGGCCTTAAGCTAAACGTCGTTTCGGCGCATCACCGGATCCGACATTTCGCTTTTTCTGAATGGTTACCATGGCAGCCAGGATGCTAAAGTCCTGGTTAACATGGTAAAGTGTAGTGGGGAGCGGGGGAGCAGTATACTTACAGTCCGTGCGGCTCCCGGGGCGCTCCAGAGTGACGTCAGGGCTCCCCATGCGCATGGATCACGTGATCGCATGGATGTCATTCTGGAGCGCCCCGGGAGCTGCACGGACTGTAAGTATACCGCTCCCCACTACTACTATGGCAACCAGGACTTTAATAGCGTCCTGGCTGCCATGGTAACCTCAAAGCATTTCGAAGACTGATCAGGATCCTGATCAGTCTTCTAATGCTTTCAGGCGACTTGTGTTCTGACGGATCCGGCGGGACTGAAGTGCCCGCCGGATCCTCAGAATGCAAGTGTGAAAGAGGCCTAAGGCACTCTCTCCCCAAGAAGAGATAGTCCTCCTCCCAAATCCTGACTGAGGCCTCACACCCAGTTAATCCAGTTCTCTCTGCTCTGCACTGATGAGGGGCAATCACCCTGAAACAGCTGTCTGCAGATGAGACGCTGGCTTCTTTATTATCCAGGTCAAGTCTCAAGGCCTGTTTATAGGGTTGAACATCTGGTGGAATCAGAGGCAGGACTTGTTAAGAGCTCATTTGCATCCCTTTCTTCCCAGAATTCCAGAAAAGCATCTATGGCCTATAAGACTCCTCACGCCGACTAAGGCGCTCTCTCCCCAAGAAGAGATAAATTCCCTTTTTTTAAGTATTTATTTATTTCACTCTTTCTCTCCTCACTCTCCCTCTTTCGAAAATTCATTGACTTTTTACAAAATTTGGGTCGAATTCCATTCATTCAGAATCAATCCGCTCATCTCTAGTCATCAGTTGATAATGAGATGATAATTAAAAAATAATTAGTAGAGATTATTGTTATTGATTTTAAATACCCCTATTGTAGGGGGTTCTCAGATTCAAATTTTCAATCTCATGAAATTGGTGATAAGTTCTCTTTAGGATACATTTCTTTAATTGTGTCCCAAAAAAATGAGAAAAAAAAATCCTTACGTAATAGAAACATTTATCCCTAAGAGAGTCCCGGTGACGTAACTGTAATATACTTATCAGTAAATAATTAGAGAATGGTAAATGTGAGACACACTGTGTATACAATGTTCACTGCAGAAAAATAAAACCTCCTTACCATACTCCAGTGGCTAACCACAGATTTATTTCTCCATAAATGCTGATAATGCAGTCATGCAATTCATTTGGACAGGGGCGTCTGCCAAACAGCTTATGTCTTGGCAGATGATTTCAAGAAATTGGGCCAATGACCAGTGATCACACAAATTAACAGTCTGGGTCAATATTAGGTTTTACAATGAGAAACGCAAAGAAAAACTCAGCTAACCATCCTCAACCCTTATGTGTGGGTTCATATAAACATAGGGCACCCTACAGCTTACACTTATGAGATAGCGATGCCCAAGTCTCTGGTTTCAGAAATTGCAGTGTCTAGACTAGTCCTCATCTATTAGCCTTAGCAGAGAGTAACAAAGATCATCTATCAATCTGCAGGGGGGAAAAAAAACATTGCTGCCAAGTTTACCCATATATTTCCGCCTATTTCTGGTGGTGCTAGCGGAAGGACTCCTCTTCTAAAAAACACAGTCTAAAGCAAAGAACCTATTTCAGATAACTCATATTCTGAAAAGCATAACTCCAACCAAATTTTAAAAATCCTACAATTTTTCTGCATTGGAGGCAGTATTATAGTAGTTATATTCTTGTACATAGGAGGCAGTATTATAGTAGTTATATTCTTGTATATAGGAGGCAGTATTATAGTAGTTATATTCTTGTGCATAGCAGCAGTATTATAGTAGTTATATTCTTGTACATAGGAGGCAGTATTATAGTAGTTATATTCTTGTACATAGGAGCAGTATTATAGTAGTCATATTCTTGTACATAGGAGGCAGTATTATAGTAGTTATATTCTTGTACATAGGAGCAGTATTATAGTAGTTATATTCTTGTACATAGGAGGCAGTATTATAGTAGTTATATTCTTGTACATAGGAGCAGTATTATAGTAGTTATATTCTTGTACATAGGAGGCAGTATTATAGTAGTTATATTCTTGTACATAGGAGCAGTATTATAGTAGTTATATTCTTGTACATAGGAGGCAGTATTATAATAGTTTTATTCTTGTACATAGGAGCAGTATTAAAGTAGTTATATTCTTATGCATAGTAGGCAGTATTACATAGTTATATTTTTGTACATAGGAGCAGTATTATAGTGATATATTTTTTCTTTTTCCACTAATACACGCCACAAAAGGCTTTAGAGCATATAACTGCACGACTCAACGGCAAATATATTTTCTGTTATATTCTTACACATAGGAGGTAGAACTATAGTACTTATATTCTTTTACATAGGAGAAGTATTATAGGTGATATATTCATTTATGTAGGGGAGAGTATCTTTTTTTTTTTGCTATAAATGTTGGTACAGTATCCTCTAAATAAATGCTTTTCTCATAAGAAATATGTTTTCAGAACGCACTACTTAAAGACAGGTGAATATCTTACGACAATGAAAATAGACAAAATGAGGGAAGATGCAGTCTTCGCTGAATGTGTGTTCTATCCAGCCATAACAGTTGTCATATTAACGTGCACTTGACTTACAGCCCCTACAGCTAAATTAGATATATTAAAAATTGTAAGCTTTTGCTTTTCATCTAGGAAACATCTGTTGAAGAATAATTTGCTATTTGATAGCATTTGTAGAGACATAATGCTCTGTGTCTGAAAATATCTGTGAACTGAAAGGGAAAAGGAATTTGAGACTGAAAAGCAACTGTGAAGGGGTTTTCTGAGACGTTAATACTGATGATTTATCCTTTGGATAGGTCATCAGTATCTGATTGGTGGGCGTCCCACACCAGGGACCCCCGCCAATCAGCTGTTTAAAAAGGAAGCAGTAGCAACATGGCTTCCTCTCAGCTTTCCCTAGGCCATTGATGATAGGCTTATCAGTCACCTGGCATAGGCAAAGCTCAACCCCATTAAAATGAATGTGGCTGGGCGTGATACCAAGCACAGCCACTATACAATGTATGCCACTGTGCTTGGAAAGCATGAAAAAGGCTGCGTCTCTTACAGGAGCACCAGTGCCTTCTTAAACAGCTGATCAGCAGGGGTCCCAGGTGTCGGACCCCCATCTTTCAGATACTAATCACCTATTCTGAGGATAGTTCATCACTATAAAAGTCTTGGAAACCCTTTTAAAATATAGCTTTTTAAATAGAGTTTAAAAAAAAGCTGCATATTGGCTGTGCTTAATTGTACAATCAGAACTGTCAAGGAAGGTGTCTTTTTTGGGCTTCCCTAATGTTTTTCATCCATATTATTTCCTGGCTGCACAGCTAGATACATTTCACTCAGAAGTAGGAGGTGTATCCTTCTGTGAAATCTTACAGCACGTACAGCACTGGTAAGTTCTGAGAAGGGAGCGGCACTCACAGGAGAGCAGCTGCCTTCTCAAACAGCTGATTGGGGTGGGGGTCAAGGGGGTCAGACCCCACCGATCACATACTGATAACCTATCCTGAAAATAGGTCATCAGTATAAAACCCTTGGAAAACCCTTTTAAAACTTTCTCTCTAGTTATGGCCATTATCACTAATACTGCAGCATGTAATGGGTATCGCTATAGAAGCGGTTCGCATGTTTTACTCTAAAAATACTGTATGGACAGGTGGGACAGTGTAAAAAAGTATAAAATGATGTTTGTGTGTTCACTGCAACTAACTTTACACTGTGGTCCAGATGGTAAGCATCTGGGTCATGGCATCAATTAAACAGCCTAATTAGGTGCAAAGGATGATTAGATAGACAAGTGATCGTCTTAGTAACATAGTAACATAGTAACATAGTATATAAGGCCGAAAAAAGACATTTGTCCATCCAGTTCGACCTGTTTCCTGCAAGTTGATCCAGAGGAAGGCAAAAAACCCCTGTGAGGCAGAAGCCAATTTTCCCCACTTAAGGGGAAAAAATTTCTTCCCGACTCCAATCAGGCAATCAGAATAACTCCCTGGATCAACGACCCCTCTCTAGTAGCTATAGCCTGTAATATTATTACACTCCAGAAATACATCCAGGCCCCTCTTGAATTCCTTTATTGTACTCACCATCACCACCTCCTCAGGCAGAGAGTTCCATAGTCTCACTGCTCTTACCGTGAAGAACCCTTTTCTATGTTTGTGTACAAACCTTCTTTCCTCTAGACGCAGAGGATGTCCCCTCGTCACAGTCACAGTCCTGGGGATAAATAGATGATGGGAGAGATCTCTGTACTGACCCCTGATATATTGATACATAGTTATTAGATCTCCCCTCAGTCGTCTTTTTTCTAAAGTGAATAACCCTAATTTTGATAACCTTTCAGGATACTGTAGATCCCTCATTCCAGTTATTACTTTAGTTGCCCTCCTCTGAACCCTCTCTAGCTCTGCTATGTCTGCCTTGTTCACAGGAGCCCAGAACTGTACACAGTACTCCATGTGTGGTCTGACTAGTGATTTATAAAGTGGTAAGACTATATTTTCATCACGGGCATCTATGCCCCTTTTGATGCAAACCATTATCTTATTGGCCTTAGCAGCAGCTGCCTGACACTGGTTTTTACAGCTTAGTTTGTTATTTATTAAAATTCCTAGATCCTTTTCCATGTCAGTGTTACCGAGTGTTTTACCATTTAATATGTACGGGTGACTTGCATTATTCCTTCCCATGTGCATAACTTTACATTTGTCAGTGTTAAACCTCATCTGCCATTTCTCTGCCCAAGCCCCCAATCTATCCAGATCCCTCTGTAGCAGAAAACTGTCCTCTTCAGTGTTAAAGGGTTTCTGTCACCAGATTTAACCCTATGAAGTTAGCTGACATTAGCGATGTGCTAATCCCAGCTAAACCTAACTAGCCTATTCTTACTTTTCTCAGTGCCTGCATTAATCTAAAAATCGAACTTTTATAATATGCTAATGAGGCTCTAGGAGCAGGGGAGGCCCTGTGCTCGGATGAAATCTCGCGCTGTTCTGAACTCAGCGCAGGTGCGGTAAGGAACCTGGCAGCCGACGAGCGTCTTTCCCTCACCGCACCTGCGCTGAGTTCAGAACGGCGCGAGATTTCATCCGAGCACAGGGCTGGCAGACGGACGCAAGTGCTGCCTGGCCCTGTCAATCAAGACTTGGAGGGAGGAGACCAAGGTGGGAGAACGGAGGCTCTAGGAGCAGGAACAACGCCCCCCCTGCTCCTAGAGCCTCATTAGCATATTATAAAAGTTCGATTTTTAAGGTTAATGCAGGCACTGAGAAAAGTAAGAATAGGCTAGTTAGGTTTAGCTGACATTAGCACATCGCTAATGTCAGCTAACTTCATAGGGTTAAACCTGGTGACAGAAACCCTTTAATTACTTTACACAGTTTAGTGTCATCTGCAAAAATTGATATTTTACTGTGCAGGCCTTCTACAAGATCATTAATAAATATATTGAAGAGAATAGGGCCCAATACTGAACCCTGAGGTACCCCACTAGTGACAGTGACCCAATCTGAGTGTGTACCGTTAATAACCACCCTCTGTTTTCTGTCACTCAGCCAGTTACTTACCCACATACAGATATTTTCTCCTAGTCCAAGTGTTCTCATTTTATATACTAACCATTTATGTGGTACAGCGTCAAATGCTTTGGAGAAGTCCAGATATACGACATCCATTGATTCACCGCTGTCAAGTCTAGAACTTACCTCCTCATAGAAACTGATTAAATTAGTTTGACATGACCGATCCCTCATGAAGCCATGCTGATATGGTGTAATTTGCTTATTTTCATTGAGATACTCCAAGATAGCATCTCTTACAAAACCTTCAAACAGTTTACCCACAACAGATGTTAAACTTACCGGCCTATAGTTTCCAGGCTCTGTTTCGGACCCTTTTTGAATATTGGCACCACATTTGCTATACGCCAGTCTGGTGGAACATTCCCTGTCAGTATGGAGTCCGTGAATATCAGAAATAATGGTCTGGCTAGGACATCACTTAATTCCCTTAGGATACGGGGGTGTATGCCATCCGGTCCTGGCGATTTGTCTATTTTAACCTTTTTAAGTCGCTGCTGTACTTCTTCCAGGGTCAGACAGGGCACTTTTAATGGGGGATTTACTTTTACATTTTGCATTTCATCTGACAGTTTATTTTCCTCAGTGAAAACAGTGGAGAAGAAAATATTTAATAGCTTAGCTTTATCCTCGTTGCTTTCTGCAACTCCCCCCTCATTGCTATGTAGAGGGCCGACTCCTTCAGATTTATATTTTTTACCATTTATATAATTGAAACTACTTTTCTGGAAAAAAGACCTCCCACAGATCAGAATTTTTTTTGCTCGCTGATTGATGGGGGCATTGAATAGGCTGACTTCACATCTCCATTTACAGTACTTTTCCATTGTTTCAGAGGAATTTAAAAACAGATTTAAATGAATCCTTCCCGAGGGGTCATAGGGACAGTAGGATCTATACCTCTCCTCCTGTCACAGCGTGTCCCTCACTGCCCCTCTCCTTCTCCATGAGGATTAGCTGTGGTGATGGGGGAGAATTGTGGTGCTAGCTGCCTTACAGTCCAAAATATAACTTAGAATTCGGGGGGAGATCTGCAGGTATTACAGTTTAGATTCCTGGCTTTAAAACAATATTGGGGTCATAGCTCCAGCTGCCATACAGCATGAGATATAGCCATTAGTAGCAAGGAGGTATTTAATACCTCCATGGCTACTGAAAATTACCAGCACTTCTGTTTGCTGATAAAAATAAAATATTGGCTCCAGCCTCATGCTAGTAAACTGTCCAGTGGCTGCCTTAATCTGCAGTGGCTGTCGTATGACCTGCATCAAGATGGTGCCTGAGGATTGATGTAAGAAACCCTCCTAGCTTTTGTTATGGCTTACCTTGATCTTGACTTCGGTCTATTTCGAATACAACTCTGATTTGTCTATTTCCTGGTTACAGGCCTCGGCTTACTCCTGACCTTACCATCCATTTGTAGTACCTCCACCGTAAGTACAAGACTGTTTCCGGGGCCACAACCTGGGTATTCTCCTGTTTTGAAGTCCACTTTTATGTATGTAGGTTAGAGGAGGAATACCAGAGGATCCCTTGGACTCCTCACCCCAGTTTAGCCATTGATAATCGGATTGCAGCTTTGTGGAACCACTATACAGTACTTGAACCGTAACAGGGGAATTGTACATGGCTTGCCCATCACCCAGTAGTGGTCCTGTTCAGTAGTGGTCCTGTTTCTCAATTGCAATTCCTAAATTTCTTATCAACAATGACAACAATTTAGTCCACTGAATATACATGTGGTCGATTTCACTTTATCTTTATGTCACATCCTACAACAATTTGTTCTCTACTATGTCTTCCAAGAATCACAAGTAGATGAGGACCAACTTTATTCTTCTCTGAAAAGTCATTGATGACTAGTTACTATGGCAACATAAAACATGATTGTATCCCAAGTTTAATTAATGAATGGTCCAATCATCTCAAAGCTCCGTGGCAAACAAAAGGAAATTATAACTGACCTTATCATTAAAGAAGTCTTAAAATTGCATTTATAATGCAATTCTCTATGTACACTCATTGACAAAAAATACAGCACCCAGATAGAAATGTTGAATTGCTGGTAAGCTCGTCCTGTAGTTATGTCTCAGGCAGATATGTAAATGATTAAACTGATTCTTGCCATGAGACGGCATAAAAGCAGATCCCATGCTGTCCTATAAGAGGCTACTTTTGGGTAGTGTACCTTTCATCTAGAGATTGTTAACTGCTAGACATGCCTTTACTGGCCTCATTTTGCCCAGTTGAGGGGGGGGGGGGGACATCATTGGACTGAGAGAAGCAGGATGGTTGTGTCAGTGAATTGCCCACCGTCTAGGCCGTTCTGACCTAGCTCTTGGTAGGTATAGTGGTTATATGAGGACACACACACACAGTGAAAAGGCTCCGGATGGCCCAGAGAGACCACCAGTAGAGAGGAATGGTTCGAACCACTGACAAGCATGAGCAGCTCCCACAGTTTTGTTGTCTACCATTCATACACAGGTGGCACCTTCTTTACATACCCTTGTCTCTACCCGGCAGTGGCGTGCCTGAGTTGTTTGACAACCAGGGTGGGTCCTTTCTCTGGTACACCTTCTGCCAATACTTTCAAAAATTGTGCCACCTCACAGTAACATTGCGCTCATTGTACAACCTTCACAGTAGTTATGTCCAGATATATGCCCCCTAATAATATCCACATTGTGCCCCCTCACGGTAGTTATGCCCACGCTGTACCCCTCATAGTGTTTATGCCTTATTGTACAACCTTCACAGTAGTTATGCCCACATTGTGTCCCCCCTTAAAGTACCTATCCCTTCATTGTGCCCCTTCACAGTAGTTATGCCCTCTCTGGGCCCCTTTCACAGTACTAATGCCTTATCTGTGCCTCTTCACAGTTGTAATGCCCTCTTTGTGCCCCTTCATAGTAGTTATGCCCATATTGTGCCCCCTCACAGTAGTTATGCCCTCTGTGGCCCTTCACAGTATCACAGTAGTAATGCCTATTGTTCCCCCTTCACAGTAATAATGCTCAGTGTGCCCTCTTCATAGTAGTAAAGCCCTCTGTGCCTCCTTAATAGTAGTATTGCCCATTGTGCCCCCATTCATGGTAGTAATGCCCATTGTGACCGTTCATAGTAGTAATGTCCTCTGTGCCTCCTTAATAGTAGTATTGCCCATTGTGCCCCCATTCATGGTAGTAATGCCCATTGTGACCGTTCATAGTAGTAATGTCCTCTGTGCCCCATTTGCAGTAATAAGGCCCATTGTGCCCCCTTTATAGTAGTAAAACCCTCGGTGCCCCCTCAAAACGGAAAAAAGCGTAACTAGCTCTGCAGCACTGTGTGGGAGGAGCATAGACAGATTCCTGGGATGCAGGCTTCTCCCACACATGCCGCAGTGTGATCTGTGTCTGCAGGCTGAATGGTAAAGCAGGGAGCAGAAGGCTCTGTACTTCACCATTCAGGGCGCCGGCCTGAAGAAGAGAAGGAAGAGTGGCGATCAAACTGTCAGTGAGTGACAGGACTGCAGCCCCTTGGCATTTCAGCAATGAGTGCTTCCATCTGTATTGATGGAAGCATTCAATGCTTCTGGCACCGCCCTGAGAGCTGGCACCCGGGGCGGACCACCCCCTCGCCCCCCCTTTGGCATGCCACTGCTGCCTGGACCATTTCCAAGCACGTGAAGCTACATTTGGTACCCATTACATGCCCTGCTATTGACAGCCAGCCGCTGTCACCTTCGTTTGCAGCGGTGTCATCAATGAGAAACCTGGACTGCTACGGACTGGAACCGCATTGACAGCGACAAATCAAGATTCTGTTTGCGATTCCTCGACGGTCAGGTTTGAGTATGGTGGCCTTGTGGTGAACACTTCAATTTTGTCTCTGCTGTGGATCAACACACTGCCCCGACTGCTGGTGTGATGATCTGCATCTCATACAACAGTCGGTCACCTCTAGTCGTGATACAAGGGACACTAGCAGCTCAGCGATATGTGGAGGACATCCTGCTGCCATATGTGTTCCTCTCATGGCAGGGCTTAACTGGCAATTTTCAGCAGGATAATGCTCACCCGAACACAGTAAGGGTTTCCCAGGAATGTATCTACCAGATTACAACACTTCCTTGGCTGCCCGGTCACCAGATTTATCACTAATCCATCATTTTTTGGAACCAGCTGGAACACCAGCTTCAGCAACCTACAAGTGTGCAGGATCTACAGGCCCAGCTGTAACATCTGTGGGCAAATGTGCCGCAGGATACCAGGAACGTGTATGCCTTCATGCTCAACCGTATCTCATCTGGTATCCAGGCTAGAGGCCGTATCTCATCTTGTATCCCGGCTACAGGCCGTATCTTATCTTGTATCCAGGCTAGAGGCTGTTTCTTTTCTTGTATCCAGGCTAGAGGCCGTATCTCATCTTGTATCCATTCTACAGGCCGTATCTCATCTTGTATCCATTCTACAGGCCGTATCTCATCTTGTATCCATTCTACAGGCCGTATCTCATCTTGTATCCAGGCTAGAGGCCGTATCTCATCTTGTATCCAGGCTAGATGCTGTATCTCATCTTGTATACAAGCTAGAGGCTGTATCTCATCTTGTATACAGGCTAGAGACTGTATCTCATCTTGTATCCAGGCTAGAGGCCGTATCTCATCTTGTATCCAGGCTAGATGCTGTATCTCATCTTGTATACAAGCTAGAGGCTGTATCTCATCTTGTATCCAGGCTAGAGGCCGTATCTCATCTTGTATCCAGGCTAGAGACTGTATCTCATCTTGTATCCATTCTACAGGCCGTATCTCATCTTGTATCCAGGCTAAAGGCCGTATCTCATCTTGTATCCAGGCGAGAGGCCGTATCTCATTCTGTATATAAACGTAAAGGCAAACACAATAAAACATAACTCTGCAAACAAAGAATATATAAACTAATACTATATATATAATGAATATAAGGTAAAGTAAAGTTTTATCAAAATCATTTTTGCTGTAATATTGTAATCTCTTCCATATATCATCATTACATTCACAGAAGGAAAGCTTCATTCCATTCTGACAACTCCTTCTTGGTGCCATGTGTCACAGTTCCCCGGAGCAGATACAACCAGAGTGACCCCATAACAGGCGCATCCAGAGTGACCCCATAGCAGATGAATCCAGAGTGACCCCATAGTAGATGCATCCAGAGTGACCCCATAGCAGATGCATCCAGAGTGACCCCATAGCAGATGCATCCAGAGTGACCCCATAGCAGATGCATCCAGAGTGACCCCATAGCAGATGCATCCAGAGTGACCCCATAGTAGATGCATCCAGAGTGACCCATAGCAGATGCATCCAGAGTGACCCCATAGCAGATGCATCCAGAGTGACCCCATAGCAGATGCATCCAGAGTGACCCCATAGCAGATGCATCCAGAGTGACCCCATAGCAGATGCATCCAGAGTGACCCCATAGCAGATGCATCCAGAGTGACCCCATAGCAGATGCATCCAGAGTGACCCCATAGCAGATGCATCCAGAGTGACCCCATAGTAGATGCATCCAGAGTGACCCCATAGCAGATGCATCCAGAGTGACCCCATAGCAGATGCATCCAGAGTGACCCCATAGCAGATGCATCCAGAGTGACCCCATAGCAGATGCATCCAGAGTGACCCCATCGCAGGTACAATCAGACTAGCTTCATGGCAGATACAACCACATTGACCTCTGTATTAGATGCACCCAGTACCTCATGGTAGAATCAGCCACAGTACCCAGAACAGATGAAACCAATGTGGCCCTAATGACACATGCAGCCAAGTGACCCCATAGGAGCTGCAGACACCATCAGGGGTGGATTAGGTGCCTCTTAGGCACGGGTCTGTTTACCCAACTTATGCCCCTCTCTCCAGTGCCCCCTGAAGAACCCCCTTCCATGTTCATCCCCATAGGTTTTTTTCTGTAAATAAAACTATACAACATTGCCGTGAACACCCCACGTCACCATGCAGCCAACCATGAGCCTCAGCAGTATAAAGCGCATGACTGCAGCAGTGACCTGGTGTGTACGGGTTGTCACCGCTGGAACGTGATTCTGGAAGCAGCAGAAAAGTAGTAGAAAAACATACACTGAGGCATACTTATACCAAGATACATACACCGGGGCATACTTATACCAATATACATACACCGGGGCATACTTATACCAATATACATACACCGGGGCATACTTATACCAAGATACATACACTGGGGCATACTTATACCAAGATACATACAGCGGGGCTTACTTATACCAAGATACATACACCGGGGCATACTTATACCAATATACATACACCGGGGCATACTTATACCAAGATGCATACACCGGGGCAAACTTATACCAATATACATACACCGGGGCATACTTATACCAAGATACATACACCGGGGCATACTTATACCAATATACATACACTGGGGCATACTTATACCAATATACATACACCGGGGCATACTTATACCAAGAGACATACACCGGGGCATACTTATACCCAGAGACATACACCGGGGCAATACTTATACCAATATACATACACCAGGGCATAATTATACCAATATACATACACCGGGGCATACTTATACCAAGATACATACACCAGGACATGCTTATACCAATATACATACACTGGGGCATACTAATACCAAGATACATACAGCGGGGCTTACTTATAACAATATACATACTCCGGGGCATACCTATACCAAGATACATACACAGGGGCATACTAATACCAAGATATATACACCGGGGCATACCTATACCAATATAAATATACCGGGGCATACTTATACCAATATACATACACCGGGGCATACTTATACCAATATACATACACCAGGACATGCTTATACCAATATACAGTACATACACCGGGGCATACTTATACCAAGCTACATACACCGGGGCATACTAATACCAAGATATATACACCGGGGCATACTTATACCAATAAACATACACCGGGGCATACTTATACCAATATACATACACAGGGGCATACTTATACCAAGATACATACACAGGGGCAGACTTATACCAATATACATACACCGGGGCATACTTATACCAAGATACATACACCAGGGCATACTTATACCAATATACATATACCGGGGCATACTAATACCAACATACATACACCAGGGCATACTTTTACATCCATACATTTCACATACATCCGTAGGGACGGACTCATACTCATGCACTCATCAGACCACCATTAATATAATTAAGCATAGAAGGTTAATGTACTATAGCCGGCAGGCTTGATCATATTCCATCTGAGGGATGATTACTGACAGCAGACATGGCGAGAGATGCAGAAATAATCCTGTAAAATTGGGTGTTAACTAATGGTTAATTAAAGTCTAGTAGACCATTGCTATAATAATACATAGAAGAGGTGGTGGGTCCCATACATAAAGAAGTCATAGATGATGCTTACCAAAGATACATATATACTGTAGGCGTTGCGGCACCATAAGTGAGGGGTGCACCTGTTATGCTTTAAATAATGCCCCCCTTGTTGCGGATAGTGGGAGGGCTATTGCGAATCACTGGCTGGACACAGTGGTGTAACTAGAGTTCTATGGGCCCCAGGGCAAACTTTGCATTGAAGGATTTGCTGCCAGTGCCACGCCCTGACCTCATATGGCCGGCGGCACACGTCGGTGCTCATGGTTATTATTGCCAAGGTTTTGTCAGTGGCCCCCTCGCTTATTACATTTAATTTTGCCCTATATATTTCACTTTTTGCCCCTCTCTGTATATATTTCATTCATTTTGCCCTCTCATTATTTGCTGGCTGCTGTCCCCTGCCCTCATATGTCCGGCGCAGGCCCCCCTTTCTGAATTCAGAGTCAGACATTAGTGCTGCCGCCTGCCGCACCACTGATCATCCCCTCCGTATGAAGCCGGTGTGTGCCATACATTAAACAAAAATAAATAAAAATTACCAACTGTTCCTCTCACAGCTCCCTACTCACGGGCTGAGAGTTTCAGTCGCGCAATCTCGTCGGTCACTCTGATCTCAGCACTGATCCCACGAGAGCAAGACCTGTGACCTCCCAGTGAGTCTGTCTTGTGCTAACAAGTTAGAATTGAGCGCAGCACACCGCCCGAGGGCCCTCTCTGCTGCACTTAAAAAATAGCAGCTGCACTTAAATAGAAAAGCACTTGCAGGGCTGCGGGCCCCCCTGACAGGCCTGGTCGCACCCTCTGCGACCACGATCGTTACACCAAAACATGCCCTGAACATCATGACGTATAGTCTCCTGCCTGCTCTTGTGGACCAAAAGTAGTTGAGCAGCTATATTGATGAAGATTGAGTTAGTATGGTGTGGTTTGGGTGTCCATAGGCCGCCCCAAATGACCCTGTTAGGCTATTTTCACACTAGCGGCAGGGGAGTCCGTCAGTGCACGGTCAGAGGCAGCCGGACTAAAAGTACTGCATGTCGTACTTTTAGTCCGGTGGCCTCTCGGCGTGCGCTGCCGTCGGAACTCCACCCTATTATAGTCAATGGGGACAGAGCGGCAGTCCTGGGGCACAGGTGCACTAGCGGCAGGACGGAATGGGCCGCTAATGTGAAAGTACCCTTATGATCCATGCCTGTAGATACAGCCACAGTACATCCATAGCAAATGCAGGCAAAACATGGAGAAGGTCAGAGTGCAGCCACAATTCTTGACTTAATCTCACAAGAACTAGAACTCCTCCGGGACAGTCCTGACACTTATTAACGTGAAGGATCATGTACCCTACATCTGCAGTGTAGTCATTCTGCCCTCAGTCATTGACAGACCTGTTTACAAGCGGCACACAGCTCTGGCTTCAAATGAATGTTTCATTGAACTACTGAAGTGAGGAAATCACACTACAGCCATTCTTTGGATGTGTATAAATAATTTCAGGCTGTCACGATAAACGTTACAAAATAGCTGAAAAGCAGATTTGGGCTTTGTCTTCATTTAGCGCATATTTACATATAACAGCGCTCAGTAAATTTCCACAATTGGAAGAAATACTGCAGCATGACATGTTGTATGCTGGGGAACGAAGAGCTGATTCGGATACAATCAGCACTATAGTGTTTCTTCTGATTATGCCTCTCACATTGACTTTGTGGACCTGGTACCCAAGAGATAAACAGATAGATAGATAGATAGATAGATAGATAGATAGATAGATAGATAGACAGATAGGAGATAAATAGATAGAATATATAGATAACATAGGGTTCATGCTGGGGAATGGCCTTAGCTAGCTGTCCCTCTCTCTCTCAGAAAGCTGGTACCCTGGCCAAAGGCTGGTGGTCAGAGGTCGGTGGCTCAGTAGTCTTCTTCTGCTCACTTATACAGTCTGGCAAAATCTCTTCTTCTAAGCACTGATCCCTAAATGCAGAACACTAAGGGCTCTGACTGATCTACTTATATACACTTTCTGGCTGAACTAGAACTTTCTAGTGGGAGGGGGGTGGAGTGGAGAAACACAAACAAAACAAATACAATGTCACAATTATTGTCTGTCACAGGCTTGCATTAGAACTTCAATAATACTCAATGGGAAGGACAAAGATGTTTTTCCAGACAAAAACAGATACATAGATAGATGACAGATAGATAGATAGATAGATAGATAGATAGATAGATAGATAGATCGATAATTAGGTAGGAGATAGATAAATAGATATAATATAGATAGACAGAGACTGATAGATAGTGTCACAAACATACCTGTCCGGGCTCCAGCGCTGCAGTCTCTGGCTTCAGCTTTGCTCCCGTGATGTGCTGCATGGTCACACCCGCAGTTATGCGGTCGAGTCCATATCAATCAAGCGCAGTGCTCTGCTTCTCCCCGCAGTGTATGTACACCGGGGGGGATTAGTGTATGATTTTACTTAGGTGTGCCTGTGACTGCTGCAGGCTGAAAAACAACCCAGTTATCCAATTGCTTTGGGGTTTGCATTCCTGTCCAATGAAGCGCAGAGTCCATGGACCTATCAGGTTCTGATCCAAGGACTTGGTGCTCTAGTTATTCAGGCAGGGTTCCAGTTAGGACTCACTGTCTGTGTCTTCCCTACCAACTGCCGTAACAGATATATAGGTAGATATGAGATAGGTAATAGATAGATAGATAGATAGATAAGAGGAGAGGCCTGCAGCTGAACTCCTTCTTTTCCTGACAAGAAAGAACTGCATTTCTCTGCACTCCGCCATTAGGGGGACCTTAGTGCAAAGAGATTATTTCTGCGTACATTCCAGTAAATGATAACTGTATAAATTCTTATGCAGCAAGCTCCCCCTAGTGGTGGCTGCAGGCAGTCAGATCTGAAATAGAAGGGAAGCATATTTATAAATGTATTTATGCCAGGATGGATATATTCAGAAATATGGTAATCAGAATGAGTGCCATATTTATGAAGCACCTGTTCCACTTTTTATAACATAGAAGTTGGACAAAGGTGGTGAGGTGGAGGGTGACTTTTTTCATTTACAATTTTTGTTTATTAAAATTTCATCCGCTTAATAAAAATAAGAAAATATTTATTTGTCAGAAGTCTGGAGCGTTGTGCTTTCTGCTGCCTGGGAGTGATTGTCTCATGTGTACTGGGATACTGGGTGGGGCCGGGGGGCAATACTAAGTGTTGCTATGGGGCCCTATGAGATCTGTGTATGCCTGTGGACAGTTAGATATAAGACAGACGAATAGATAGATAGATAGATAGATAGATATGCAGCAAACCCAAGAGGAGCCCGTGCAATGGACAGGAGGGGTAGCGGTCCAGATGAAGTGTTGTGCCACGGTGTACTCTCTCCAGCTTCTGCTCCCTGGGGATGGGTGCAATGGAAATGCAGTATTGAAGAATGAAGCCAGAAGTGAACGTAGAAAAGTATTTTTTACTAAGTGCAACGGAGAACTTCAAATACATTTAATAGCAGCATATTTTAAATGCAATCTTCTGGCAGCAGTAAGGATATCAAGGCAGGTTGGGTGGCTGCAGTTTGGTACTAGTGTTGTACTGGCCTAGTAGTAGTATGGGTGATGGGTGTCTTAGCCGTAGCCCCTCACCTTACAACAGTTTCTTTTGGTGGATTTAGTTGTTTACTCTACTGTACAACTTCTCAAGGGTTCAATTGAGTTCTTGATACAACTGATCTCTTTGGAGAACATCCCCCAGGAGCAGGAGTTCTGCAACGTGCTTCCTTTCTCCTTTCACTCTCGACAGGAACTCCTCCTCCTGGTAGAACCAGCCCATTTCTACCAAGAGGGGGAGGAACGGGGCGTTTTGTGCTGTTCATTGCCAACCATATCCTTACTGGAACAAATGGCCAGATAAACATATAAAATAAATAACAACTAGTTAGAATTATACAATAGTAGTACCACCAGGTGGCCACTATGGTCCATATCTGTGATTCAAAACCTATTAAAAATGATCGATGATATAGGGGTTGGGTTTCGAGAAAGAGAAGCAAACGAAAGAAAGAATGAAAGAAAAAAAGAAAGAACATTCTCATGAGATACCTGGCGTATGGAGAAGCAGTACAGTTCGGAGGTTTGATGGGATATTTATAGACATGCTGTAAGACGCCTTGGCGTGCTGCCTGTACCTCCTTGGCCTGTCTCACTTCTCCTGACAGTCGCTGTAGTTTTGTATCACTGGGATTTACCTTGTAATTATGACTTTTGTTAGTGAAGCACATTGGTGACATTACAGTAAAAAACTTCTCATCAGCCACATCCACAAAACCTGTCCTGACCGTTCTTTCCAGGGTTCCATCTCACTCCCAGTGTATTGTGTAGCATGTGGTCTTTTTGTGTGCTGCGTGTTGCCTGCCTGGTTATACAGTATACATATAGTGTGTGTAATGCGCATGTCTGATGGTGTATTGTAGTGTACAAGCATGCTGGACAGGGTATAGTGTGTGTATGTGTGCATGCTTGGCAGTGTTTATTGAGTGTGTTATCCAGTTATGTACATGCCTTGCTTTGCACTGTATAATGTGTATGTGTGCATGCATGGCTATGTGCAGTGTATGTAAGCTTTGTTGTGTACAGTGTGTGTTGTGTGCATGCATAGCTATGTGCAGTGTATGTAAGCTTTGTTGTGTACAGTGTGTGTTGTGTGCATGCATGGCTATGTGCAGTGTATGTAAGCTTTGTTGTGTACAGTGTGTGTTGTGTGCATGCATGGCTATGTGCAGTGTATGCATGCTTTGTTGTGTACAGTGTGTGTTGTGTGCATGCATGCCTGGCAATGTGTAGTGTGTGCATGTGTGTGCATGTTTGGGTGTGTACGGCGTGTTGTTTGGTGGCTTCATCTGCCATGAGGCGATTAGTATCTCACCTCAGGCGGCGGCCGACCTGCTTCTATGGGGGCAGCAGTTCAGCATCTGCTTAAATTGCTGAAGCCTATGAGGCAGTAGAACAGGGCAAGAGGTTGCATTGACATCATCGATGATGTCATTGCGACCACCGGCGCCGAGACGCTACAACACAGGCCACAAACCAGAAGAGGTCTGCGGCCTGCATCTCAGACAGCGGCGGAGAACGGGAATCAGATAATTTTTTTAATATACAGCAAGAGCACTATTGTGGGGGGGAGGGGGTATTACACACTATAGGTGGTGGGGGATTACAACCTTGAGCACTACAGGGGGATATTACAGTCTGGAGCACTACGGGGGGCATTATAATACAGGGGGCGCTACAGGAGGGCATTATAATACTGGGGACATTACGGGGTGCATTATAATACAGGGGGCACTACCGGGGGCATTATACATATGGGCATGACAGGGACATTATAATACACAGGACAATACAGTGGGTTATAACTGCAAGTGGGCATTATGAATACTTTTGGACATGCAAGGGGCATTATACTGTAAATACTGTGGGCTCTAAAGGGGGGATTATAATAAAGGGGCCACTGTAGGAGGGCATTATAATATTCGGGACATTGCAGGGGCATTATAATACAGGGGACACTACAGACGGAGCATTATAATTCAGTAACCACTACAGGGGGCATTATACATATGGGAATGACTGTGACATTTTAATACACAGGACACTACAGTGGGTTATAACTGCAAGTGGGCATTATAAATGCTGGAGGCAATACAAGGGGCATTATAAATACTGTGAGCGCTAAAGGGGGCATTATAACTGCAGGGGGCATTATAAATACTGGGGGCAATGTAATTGACATAAATACTGCAGGTGCTAAAGGGAGCGTTATAACTGCCAGGGGGCATTATGAATACTGGGGGTACTACAGGGGGCATTATAACTATGGGGGGCACTGCAGGGGGCATTATGAATACCGGGGACATGGCAGGGGGCATTATAAATACTGGGGGCAATGTAATTGACATAAATACTGCAGGTGCTAAAGGGAGCATTATAACTGCCAGGGGGCATTATAAATACTGGGGGTACTACAGGGGGCATTATAACTACGGGGGGCACTGCAGGGGGCATTATGAATACTGGGGACATGGCAGGGGGCATTATAAATACTGTGGCTATTACATGGGATATTATGACTACTGGGGCTACAGGGGACATTATAAACTCTGGAGCCATTACTACTGGGGGCTGCCTTAGAGGTGCCTTATAGAGGAGCGTTGTTACTGCTGGGGACACTATAGTGGCAAAATTATTACTAGTTTCACAGTAGGGGCATTATCATTGGGCACAATAGCCATTGCTTCTTATGGGGGCAATTTCAGGGAGCATTATCACTATTGGGAGTACTGTAGGGGGCACCATTACTATTGAGGGCACTCTGGAGGAGAATTACTACTACTTATAGGACTTTCGGGAGCACTATTACTATGGGTGGACTATCTGTATGGCACTATTATTTCATAAGTATAGTGTCTGGGGGGCATCAGGGAACACCCCTGCATAGAATGCTGACCGTGTGCGATGTATGTATACGTCGTGTATGTATGCATGCCTTGCTCTGTATAGCGTGTGTGTTTATGATGCGACTATATATCATGCGTACAGTGTTTCTTTGTGAATATGTGGTATGTGCAGCGTATCTATGGGTCGTCTATGCAGCATGCCTGGCTATGTAAAATCTGCGTGTACAAAAATAGTGTGCACATCCTCTGTGTAAAGATGCTGCATTACAGAGCGGAGTTTGTTATCTAGCACATCCCTATCCTTCTACATAGGACTGCAGGTATACCCCCTGTATTATCTTATCATGAGAATGGAATGACAAATTCAGCTCTGCTACATCATTCTTTATAAGTATACGTGTGTGTGTGTGGGTTTTTTTGAACAGAGAGAAGGCGATCTGCCCATTGATGAGTGCTCGGTGGTCCTGGTTGGCAGCAGAGGCACAGGTACATCCCCCCACCCTATGGATGGAGCTGGGGGTAGTGGCTCCAGTGCAGGGGGTGGTGCCAGTGCGGACAGTAAGGCATCTTTCCTTCCAGCCTGGCTCATTGAGAATGTTGCAGAAGACGTGTTGTGTCCTCCATCCCTGACCCTCCAATCATACGCCTTCATCCCTTCCACCTTCTGCCTAAACTTCTGCAGCTAGGAGCACCCGTGAGACACTACTACCCCCAGCAGGATTATAACTTGTGACTCATCTGGCTCTGCTCCGCAGGATTCCCACTACTGTGCATTCATGGAAAGGAATGTGTCTGTGAGCAAATGTCACTGAGTGAGGGATCCAGGAGCCCGGGAAGGACAGCGCTCATCTGCAGCCGGTAAGTTCATGACTTTCAGATCTACTGTATATCCAAGCAATGCCCTGGACTGGACGAGTGAGTCTTCATCATCATCATCATCATCATCATCATCATCACAAGTTGTTTTCCCTCCTGGTAACCATAGGACTGACCCAGGTGTGCTTCAGTCCAGGATACTGTTACTAGAAGTACTCCTCTTGTATTATTGTGTGAGCAGAGCTGTTATATGGGGATTATGGTCACTATTATAGGGGGCGACGGCACCAATGTCCTGCCTTCTGTTTACAAAACCAGTTGTGAAGATGATAGTGGTGGTAGTGGTGATGATGAGGGTTGTGGTTTTTAAAATTAGATGCTGTTGTTTTTTTAGTTTCCTTGTTCTCTGTGACAGAATGACCAATATTTCTCCTCCATGTCCTGGACACATTGAGTGGGAAATAATACTAAGAACAATGAGATATTAGTATTTATACTGCTGCCATGACGATTGTTACTGTTCTCGTGATTTCTTACAATAAATTCAAATCGCATGTTCTCCTGGTTTCTTATACTTTTATGATTTGACTGTATCCAAGATTGTAAAAAAGATACAACTATTCTTACTGTAACTAGAACATTGCAGAAGTGAGTCCCTTTACATAGTGAGAAATCCTCAGGATATCTATCTATCTATCTCATATCTATCTATCTATCTATCTATCTATCTATCTATCTATCTCATATCTATCTATCTATCTATCTATCTCATATCTATCTATCTATCTATCTATCTCCTATCTATCTATCTATCTATCTATCTATCTCATATCTATCTATCTATCTATCTATCTCATATATATCTACCTCCTGTCTATCTATCTATCTATCTATCTATCTATCTATCTCATATCTATCTATCTATCTATCTATCTATCTATCTATCTCATATATATCTACCTCCTGTCTATCTATCTATCTATCTATCTATCTATCTATCTATCTATCTACCTCCTGTCTATCTATCTATCTATCTATCCATCTCATATCTATCTATCCATCTATCTTCTATCTATCCATATATCTATTTTCTATCTATCTATCTATCTATCTATCTATCTATCTATCTAACTCATATCTATATTTCTATCTATTTATCCATCTCCTATCTATCTATTTATCTATCTATCTCATATCTATCTATCTCATATTTATCTATATATCTCATATCTATCTATCTATCTAACTCATATCTATCTATCTATTTATCTATCTATCTATCTATCTATCTATCTATTTATCTATCTCCTATCTATTTATCTATCTATCTATCTATCTATCTCATATCTATCTATTTATCTTCTATCTATCTATCTATCTATTTATCTATCTCCTATCTATTTATCTATCTATCTATGGTAGCTCAGCTGGGGTCCTAGGTTCAAATCCAACTAAGACCAATCTTGGCATGGAGTTTGTATGTTCTCCCCGTCTTTCTGTGGGTTCCCTCTTGGTGCTCTGCTTTTTCCCACACTCCAATGACATACGGATAGGGAATTTAGATTGTGAGCTTTACTGGGGACAGTGAGTGATGATATATTGCGGAATATGTCAGCGCTATATGAGTAACATAAATGTAACACCTACCTCTGATGTATGTATCATCTATGGCAAAGTAGAGAGCAGTCCAGATACTGTACCCAATGCTGGGTCCTCAGAATTCATTTGCTGTTAAACAATCACCCTGCACCATGTTCCATAGAAGACTATTACCAGTGTTACACTCCAGTCTGGAGGAGACTCAGCTTCAAGGTTATAATCATAAATCTTGTGCATTGGCCGAACAGAACCAGAGACTGATTTCCACTACAAAGCAGAGCCTTGCACTGAGACCAGAGCTGTGCAGAGATCATCATTCCATGGCAATCACTGTTCAATGTGGCTCACAAAAGACAGTATTTTAGTAGTTATATTCCTGTACATAGGAGGCAGTATTAGAGTATTTATATTCCTATACATAGGAGCAGTATTATAGTAGTTATATTCTTGTATATAGGAGCAGTATTATAGTAATTATATCCCTGTACATAGGAGGCAGTATTATAGTATTTATATTCTTATACATAGGAGCAGTATTATAGTAGTTATATTCTTGTACATAGGAGTAGTATTATAGTAATTATATTCTTGTACATAGGAGCAGTATTATAGTAGTTATATTCTTGTACTTAGCAGCAGTATTATAGTAGTTATATTCCTGTACATAGGAGCAGTATTATAGTAGTTATATTCTTGTACATAGGAGGCAGTATTATAGTAGTTATATTCTTGCACATAGGAGCAGTATTATAGTAGTTATATTCCTGTACATAGGAGCAGTATTATAGTAGTTATATTCTTGTACATAGGAGGCAGTATTATAGTAGTTATATTCCTGTACATAGAAGGCAGTATTATAGTATTTATATTCTTATACATAGGAGCAGTATTATAGTAGTTATATTCTTGTACATACGAGCAGTATTATAGTAGTTATATTCCTGTACATAGGAGCAGTATTATAGTAGTTATATTCTTGTACATAGGAGGCAGTATCATAATAGTTATATTCATGTACATAGGAGGCAGTATTATAGTATTTATATTCCTGTACATAGGAGCAGTATTATAATAGTTATATTCCTGTACATATAAGCAGTATTACAGTAGTTATGTTCTTGTACATAGGAGGCAGTATTATAGTAGTTATATTCTTGTATATAGGAGTAATATTATAGTAGTTATATTCCTGTACATAGGAGCAGTATTATAGTAGTTATATTCTTGTACATATGAGCAGTATTATAGTAGTTATATTCCTGTACATAGGAGCAGTATTATAGTAGTTATATTCCTGTACATAGGAGCAGTATTATAGTAGTTATATTCTTGTACATAGGAGCAGTACTATAGTAGTTATATTCTTGTACATAGGAGCAGTATTGTAGTAGTTATATTCTTGTACATAGGAGCAGTATTATAGTAGTCATATTCTTGTACATATGAGCAGTATTATAGTAGTTATATTCTTGTACATAGGAGGCAGTATTATAGTAGTTATATTCTTGTACATAGGAGCAGTATTATAGCAGTTATATTCTTCTACATAGGAGCAGTATTATAGTAGTTATATTCTTGTACATAGGAGCGGTATTATAGTAGTTATATTCTTGTACATAGGAGGCAGTATTATAGTAGTTATATTCTTGTACATAGGAGCAGTATTATAGTAGTTATATTCTTGTACATAGGAGCAGTATTATAGTAGTTATATTCTTAACCAAATCTCTTTTTATTAGACATAGGCATATTCATAGTGGTGGATGACAGAAGGCAAAAAAGGGGGAAGGGGGAACAGTAATGCAAAATTCTGTCACAGGTACATATGCAATAGAGGATTCAGTTATTGCATAACATCATGAAAAAGAAACAACATAAGAATAACCAATGGTCGGGGGGAGAGGAAAAGGGAGAGGCGGGGGGGAGGGGGGAGATTAGGGAAGGTCTCTATAGTGATCTTAAAACTTTCTATGGGCCATCCAGGGTCGCCACACTCCCAGGAATTTAGCCCGGGTATGTGTCTCCCAGTGGGCCAATTCCTCAAACCTAAAGATCTGGTCTGACTTCTCCATCCATTCAGGGATAGAAGGAGGCAGCTCCTGTTTCCATTTTAAAGGAATCAGTGTTCTAGCTGCTGTGATGAGCATGGTTTGCAAGTTGGATTTGGAAGGGGTGAAAGAGTCATTTGGACACCAAAGGAGAACCAGCTTCGGGTCTAGAGTGATCTTGGATCCGCAGACCTCATTAATTAAGGTCTCAATTTGAGTCCAAAAAGGACGAATCTTCCTGCTGTACCACCAGATATGGGACAGTGAGCCCTCCTCCACCCCACAGCGCCAGCACAGCTCCGACACTCCTGGGTTGAGCTTGTGTAGGAACACCGGGGTCTTGTACCACCGAGTGAGTAATTTAGATGAATTCTCTTGAATTCTAATGCAGCGGTTAAAACCGTGTGAATTCTGAAGGATAAAGGCCTTCTCAGGTTCCGAGAGGCATACAGAAAGCTCTCTCTCCCAGGAGGCCAGAAAGTGGAGCTCTGGGGGTGCGCAGGAGAGCAACTCCTTGTACATCGTGTCAAGGGGTCTGTGGGGGGGTCTAGAGGCAGCTATCCTTTTCTCCATCCAGGTAAGCGAAGCAGAACGGACTGGTGGCAGTGTTAGGGAACCAATGTCTTGAGAAAGTTTCTGGAGTGGAGAAAGTGAGCAGCTTTAACCTTAGGGAGATTGAGGGTCTCGTCCCAAATTAGCTTTCCATCCTTTTTGGGAATATGTTGTAGGGTGATGTCTTTGAGTGATGCCCAGATCCCTGAAGGTTCAAGGGCAGTTGGGTGAATATAGGACTGCAGGAGGTGTACAGGCATCTTGGGGTTCGGGAAGGTATATTAGTTATATTCTTGTACATAGGAGCAGTATTATAGTAGTCATATTCTTGTATATAGGAGCAGTATTATATCAGTTATATTCTTGTACATAGGAGCAGTATTATAGTAGTTATATTCTTGTACATAAGAGGCAGTATTATAGTAGTTATATTCTTGCACATGGGAGCAGTATTAGAGTAGTTATATTCTTGTACATATGAGCAGTATTATAGTAGTTGTATTCTTGTACATAGGAGGCAGTATTATAGTAGTTATATTCTTATACATAGGAGGCAGTAATATAGTAGTTATATTCTTGTACATTGGAAGCAGTATCATAGTAGTTATATTCTTGTACATAGGAGCAGTATTATAGTAGCTATATTCTTGTATATAGGAGCAGTATTATAGTAGTTATATTCTCGTATATAGGAGCAGTATTATAGTAGTTATATTCTTGTATATAGGAGCAGTATTATAGTAGTTATATTCTTGTACATAGGAGCAGTATTATAGTAGCTATATTCTTGTACATAGGCGGCAGTATTATAGTAGTTATATTCCTGTACATAGGAGGCAGTATTATAGTAGTTATATTCTTGTACATAGGAGCAGTATTATAGTAGTTATATTCTTGTACATAGGAGCAGTATTATAGTAGTTATATTCTTGTACATAGGAGCAGTATTATAGTAGTTATATTCTTGTACATAAGAGGCAGTATTATAGTAGTTATATTCTTGTACATAAGAGGCAGTATTATAGTAGTTATATTCTTGTACATTGGAAGCAGTATCATAGTAGTTATATTCATGTACATAGGAGGCAGTATTATAGTAGTTATATTCTTGTACATAGGAGCAGTATTATAGTAGTTATATTCTTGTACAGAGGAACAGTATTATAGTAGTTATATTCTTGTACATAGGAGCAGTATTATAGTAGCTATATTCTTGTACATAGGAGGCAGTATTATGGTAGTTATATTCTTGTACATAGGAGCAGTATTATAGTAGCTATATTCTTGTATATAGGAGGCAGTATTATGGTAGTTATATTCTTGTACATAGGAGCAGTATTATAGTAGTTATATTCTTGTACATAGGAGTAGTATTATAGTAGTTATATTCTTGTATATAGGAGCAGTATTATAGTAATTATATTCTTGTACATAGGAGGCAGTATTATAGTAGTGATTATATGCTTGTACATAGGAGCAGTATTATAGTAGTTATATTCTTGTACATAGGAGCAGTATTATTTTAGTTATATTCTTGTACATAGGAGCAGTATGATAGTAGTTATATTCGTGTACATAGGAGCAGTATTATAGTAGTTATATTCGTGTACATAGAGAAGGCATTATCATAGTAGTTATAAGCTTATTCATAGAAGCAGTATCATAGCAGTTATAGTCTTCCACATAGGATCAGTATTATAGTAGTTATATTCTATGTACAAGAATATAACTACTATAATTCAATTTATGATTAATATTTGCCCCCCTGTGTTATTCTCCTGCCCTCTGTTCACTTCCCACTTGGTGTAAAGCAGCTGTTTATCCAATTGCAAATTAGTAGAGTTATTAATGGTCGGCATAATGGAGGTAAAATGCATATTTTAGTGTTTTTCCACTTTGCAGGGTTTTCTGCAGAACTTTTTAACAGTATACTTAAAATAACCCATTTTTTCTGCCGTTTTTCCACTTCTCTAGAAATACCTGTTTTGAAAATAGCTGAAAATGCGGCATACCTAGAGCAGGCTACATATTTGAAAAATGCAAAAATGCCACAAAAAAAACCCACTCTTTCAGTAGTGAACTGTACCATCTAGTCACATAAAAAAGTGGGGGAATGCAGCATAACACTGGGTTCAGACCTGAGCGTTTTGAAGCCTAGCGTTTTCTGAGCGTTCAAGACTGGCGTTAACTCGCGTTTTTTTCTAGCGTTTTGTTAAATAGTGTAGGCGCGTTAGACGCGCGTTTATGTGATTGACTGCATAGTTGGCCAATGACCAATGATTTAGTTTGGCCAATCTGAGTGCTTTAGAGGTGTCACATTCCATGGTGGCTGATTCAGCATGTTGCAAACTTTGTAAAACGCGCATCCATAGGCGCGTTTTACGCTGCACAAACGCCCGAACAACACGCCTATCGCGTTTCCCATTGAAGTCTATTGCCACCAAACGCTCGAAAAACGCCCGAATTAACGCGAACAAACTTGCTTATGCTTCGGACGTTTTTAGGCGCCTTCGAATGCGCATAAAAACGCGCAAGTGTGAACCACCCCCATAGGAATGCATGGTTCCTGTACTGTTGTGCGTTTTTTTGCACGTTTGAACGCGGCGTTTTACGCGAAAGTGTGAACTGAGTGTAAAATGCAGCTATAAAATTACAAAAAAGTCCAAAAAACAAACAAATACAAGACAGCTGTGCGCAAAACCAGCCTAATCCAGAAGCTGAGATGCAGCTTAAATATGGGATGTAGCAGTGGGCTGTGTACGTTTCTTGGTAGTATGTATAACAGTAAGGCCTCTTGTGTTTTTATTTTCCATTTACGTTCTATTTTTTGCGTTCCGTATACGGACCATATATGGAACCATTCATTTCAATTGATCTGCAAAACAAACGGAAGGTATTCCTTATGCCATTTGTTTCCGTATTTCCGTTCAAAGATAGAACATGTCCTATTATTGCCTTTATAACTGACAAGTATAGTACTGCTCTATCAGGGGCCAGCTGTTCCGTTCCGCAAAAAACGGAATACACATGGACGTCATCCGTGTTTTTTGTGGACCACAAAATACTGAAAAAGCCATACGGTCGTGTGCAATAGGCTTAAGGCTCCATTCTCACATCTGTAAGTGTTTTGCAGATTCGCAAAACACAGACACTGGCTATCTACACATGGCCTGCACTATAATAGAAAATGCCTATTGCCGACAAGAAAATGATATGTTCTATTTTTTTCTGGAAACGGAAGTGCGAATGCAGAAGTGCGGATCCGGAAATGCGGATGCGGACAGCACATAGTGTGCTGTCCACATCCATTTCAGCCCCAGTGAAAATGAATGGGTCCGCACCCATTTTGCGGACGTGTAAATGGACCCTTATGCTGTAAATGGAAAATCATTTACTTACCCATCACCGGAGCATAGACCATTTGTATATCTGCTGTGAATGATGATTGTGTGTAATGGAACTTTGTACTCTTGTGATTGCCTTTATGTAAAGTCTATTAAATATTCCATGAGCTGTAGTGTACAATGGCATTTATTATATTGAGTCTGCAAGGAACCTGCAGCATTAAAATTCTCTAACAGCGGCCGCAGACAAAAAGAATTTGATCAGAAATTAAAAAGAAAAAAAATAAATAAATAGACCATTCATTTTAACCCAAGGGCCACTTGGTATCATCCTTTAGGAATACGTTTTATTTCCTTTTCACTGAAGCCTTCGGAGATATATATACTATATATATATATATATATATATATATATATATATATATACAAACAGTGGCATGCAAAATATTGGACACCCTGGTCAAAATTACTGTTACTGCAAACAGTTAAGCAAGTTGAAGATGAAATGATCTCCAAGAGGCATAATGTTAAAGATGATACATGTCAAGAGTGGATTCTGATTTGCCTTTCTAGCTGTCTCTGAAAAATGTCTTAGGCCTCTTTCACACGGGCGTCCTGTTTGACGGCCGGATAAGAGGTGGGTGCGTTGCGGGAATATGCGCGTTTTCCCGCAGGGTGCAAACGTTTGTAACGCGTTTTGCACGCGCGTGAGAAAAATCGCCATGTTTGGTACCCAACCCGAAGCCGGACTTCATCACTGAAGTCCGGTTTCGGGTCTTCTGGAGAATTGATTATTTTCCCTTATAACATGGTTATAAGGGGAAATAATAGCATTCTTAATAAAGAATGCATTGTAAAATGAAGAGGAAGGGGTTAAAAATAATAAAAGTTAACTTACCTTAGCCACTTGATTGCGTAGTTGCGATCTGTCCTCTCTTTCCCTGCATCAGCTAAGATCTAAAGGACCTGTGATGATGTCACATCACATGGTCCAATCACATGGTCCATCACCATAGTAAGATGGACCATGTGATTGAACCATGTGATGTGACGTCATCACAGGTCCTAGATCTTAGCTGATGCAGGAAAGAGAGGAAGATCGCGACTACGCGATCAAATGGCTAAGGTAGTTAACTTTGTTATTTTAACCCTTCCTCTTCATTTACAATGCATTCTTTATTAAGAATGCTATTATTTCCCCTTATAACCATGTTATAAGGGAAAATAATAGAGATAGGGTCCCGTTGCTAAGCAACCATGCGGGAAAATCGCAACATATCCGCACTTGCTTGCGGATGCTTGCGATTTTCCCTCAGCCCCATTCACTTCTATGGGGCCTGCGTTGCGTGAAAAACGCACAATATAGAGCATGCTGCGATTTTCACGCAACGCAAAGGTGATGCGTGAAAATCACCGCTCATGTGCACAGCCCCATAGAAATGAATGGGTCCGGATTCAGTGCGGGTGCAATGCGTCCTCCTCACGCATTGCACCCGCGCTGAAAACTCGCCCGTGTGAAAGGGGCCTTAGTCTTCCAGACCTTCTAATGACCACCACTGTTCTTGTTAACTGCCATTTTTTAATTACGTTTCAATCTAAGGAAATGGCAACCTGAAAGTACCTCAAAAGGTGCAAGCTGAAGGTTTGACCATGGCCCTCACAGTCCCCTGATCATCATTGGAAATCCACAGTAGACGACCTTAAAGGGTCCTAGCTGAAGGTCATACCATAGACCTCACAGTCCCCTGATCTGAACATCTTTGAAAATCTGTGGATAGACCTCAACAGAGCAGTGCATGCAAGACATTCCAGGAATCTCAGAAGACTTTTGCACAGAAGAAAGGATGAAAATCCCTCAAACAGTAATTGAAAGACTGGATGCAAAAAGAGCTTACAAGCTGTGATTCTTGCTAAAGGGGGAGCTACTAGGTACTAACCATGCAGGGTGCCCAAACTTTTGCTTCAGGTGCTTTTCCTTTTTCGTTATTTTGAAAATGTAAAAAATGAAAAGAAAAAAAATTATTGGGGTTTTCTCACTTCATCAAAAAGCATTTATCACGAAGGGAAAGTTAACACACGGCACTTAATAATGTATTGTGATTGTCCATATTGCCTCCTTTACTGGCCTGATTCATTTTTCCATCACATTATACAATGCTCGTTTCCATGGTTATGCATGCCAGGTATGAGGTGGCTGGAATGGCATCTGCTGCGCATGCATACCTATGTGCAGTCTCACGGTGCCAGCCACTAGAGAGGCCGGCAATTTTTCCCTACAATGTGCAAGCACGAACACCACTGATGGATTGCAGAGTGGTTGTAACTAGTTTTGGGTGCGAATATTCGAATCGTGAATTTTAATCACGAATATTGCCACTTCGATAATTTGTGAATATTTGAATATAGTGCTATATATTTGTATTTTCGAATATTCTATATTTTTTTTCCATCTGAACCCATGATCCCTCCCTGCTTCTTGCTTGTGGGCCAATGAGAAGGCTGCAATGTCTTTGAGCTTAGCAACATCCCTAGCAACCAATAGGAAAGTTGCCGACCCCTTACTATATAAGAACCTCCCCAGCAGCCATTGTATGCAGGATTTTTCCGTTCTGAGAGAGAGCAGTGTCATTGCTGTGCTCTGTGCTTTTAACTCATTACATTAGTTAGTTAGTTAGTTAGTTTGTTAGTTAGTTAGCTTATATATATAATACAGATAGTTAGTGGGATATAGTCAGTGTGGGTTAGATAGTGATATAGTGTAGCTGATAGGTTCCAGTGCAGGGTGTTAGGTAGTGTGATAGGTTCTGCTGTCCATACATACATGCTACATACATAGTGCTGTGATGTCACAAGTTCACAACAATACTTAGTGCACCAATCACTAATATGTAGTCAGACCTGCTAAAATGTGTAGTTGTATGTATTGCGCCAAAATATTTGCATCATTAATTGCTGATTTGCGCAATCACTAATATATTGGGGCACTCTATCTGCATATAAAGCTATTGTAATGTTCTGCCGTGCCAACCATTTTCTCCAGTCTCAGGAAACTTCTAGCAGCTAGAAAAAAAGTAGCAAAAGTGACCCACGCCTGTTTTGCGCACCCAATACGCGCATATTACATTGCCGATTTTCTCAATCAAGAAAATATTTGAGAATTCTCGAATTTGCGAATATATGACGAATATTCAACCAAATATTCGCAAAATATTGCAAATTCGAATATTGCCCCTGCCGCTCATCACTAGTGTAACCATGGAAGCGAGCTGTGTATGAAGTGATAGAAAAATGAATCCAGCCAGCAAAGGAGGCAATATGTAGAATCCCGAAACATTAGTAAGTGCCTTGTATTAACTAAAGTGAATAAATGCCAGTTGCTAAAGTGAAATAGCCCCTATAAAACACAAAGGAAATGTTTAACTATGCCTTATGGAGATCATTTCATCTTCAACTTAACTATTTTTTGAAGTTTACTTTTGCTTTTTCTTAAATTTTATTGGATTTAAATTCGCTTTTTTCATCCTCCTAGGGAACTAGAACTTGACCCCTTCCATAATGACTTGGCATTAACAGTATTCCAAAGTACTATTGTCTGTCAGTGTAAAACTATTAAACTATTTAAACTGGCAGATGGAAATCCATGAGCAAATCATGTTAGAGGGCTCAGATGAGCAGTCAGAGGGAGCTAGTGATCACAGCATCCAGTCATGGCAGCCCGTACCCACTGCTGATGGCCTGGGCCATCCACTGGACATATCTGTAGTATTTTGTCCCTTTGCAGCAAGAACATCATACTTTGAAAAAGTATTGTCTTGGAAAAAGTGACAAGTTATAGGTGAAGACTGATCTTTTATACTCTCCCTCAAAGCCGTATAGAATGTCCCTTTAACCACTTCGCATCCGGGCCATTTGCCCCCTTCCTGACCAGGCCTAATTTTGCAAATCTGACATGTGTCACTTTATGTGGTAATAACTTTGGAACGCTTTTACTTATCCAGGCCATTCTGAGATTGTTTTCTCATCACATATGGTACTTCATGACAGTGGTAAATCTGAGTCAAAATATTTTATTTTTATTTATAAAAAAAATACCAAATTTACCAAAAATTTGGAAAAATGCACAATTTTCAAAATTTCAATTTCTCTGCTTTTAAAACAAATAGTGATACCTCCTAAAATAGTTATTACTGTACATTTCCTATATGTCTACTTCATGTTTGGATCATTTTGTGAATGTCATTTTATTTTTTGGGGGACGTTAGAAGGCTTAGAAATTTAGAAGCAAATCTTCTCAGACAATTTCCAAAACCCACTTTTTAAGGACCAGTTCAGGTCTGAAGTCACTTTGTGAGGCTTACATAATAGAAACCACCCAAAAATGACCCCATTTTAGAAACTACGCCCCTCATGGTATTCAAAACTGATTTTACAAACGTAATACTTTTTTTCCGCTAACAAAGCAAGGGTTAACAGCCAAACAATACTCAGTATTTATTGCCCTGATTCTGTAGTTTACAGAAACACCCCATATATGGTTGTAAACTGCTGTACAGGCACACGGCAGGGTGCAGAAGGAAAGGAACGCCATATGGTGTTTGGAAGGCAGATTTTGCTCGACATTTTTTTTGACACCATGTCCCATTTGAAGCCGCCCCCCTCCCACCCCCGATGCATGCCTAGAGTAGCAACTTCAAAAAAGTGACCCATTTTGGAAAATACACCCCTCAATGTATCCAAAACTGATTTTACAAACTTTGTTAACCCTTTAGGTGTTCCACAAGAGTTAATGGAATATGGAGATGAAATTTCAGAATTTCTATTTTTTGGCAAATTTTACATTTTAATCCATTTTTTCCAGTAACAAAGCAAGGGTTAACAGCCAAACAAAACTCTATATTTATTGCCCTGATTCTGTAGTTTACAGAAACCCCACATGTGGTCGTAAACTGCTGTATGGCCACACAGCAGAGCGCATAAGGAAAGTAACGCCATGTGGTTTTTGGAAGGCAGATTTTGCTGGACTAGTTTTTTGACACCATGTCCCATTTGAAGCCCCTCCTGATGCAACCCTAGAGAAGAAACTCCAAAAAAGTGACCCCATTTTGGAAAATACAGCTTTCAAGGTATTCAGAACTGATTTTACAAACTTAGGTAGGGTATCATTTTTTGAAGGATGAGATGACTGTTTGATTGGCACTATTTTGGAGTGCATATGACTTTTTGATCGTTTGCTATGACACTTTTTGTGATGTAAACAGATGGAGTTACAGTTGCCAGAAAAGTAAGTGAACCTCTGTCTTAATGCTTTTTTCACACAGTTTTAATTTTTTTTAATGGTTTTTATCGGACAGGGTGGATCATGTGATATATTTATAGAGCTGGCCATCACAGACGCGACAATACAAATGCAGCGATCTAGAAGGCAGGGACAGCTGGAAATGATTAGCGTGCAGCTGCGATCTCTGAATGGACGTTCCAAAACGTCCATTCAGAATTAAACATCCACCCATAGGACGTTTATATCCTATGGCGGATGGGGGGGGGTTAAGAAACGTGAACAATAACACATTCATGCTGGTGATAACTAATTATGGCTGATTAAGATTCTAAACTACCTGAATGAAGTCTGACAATGGTCTACAACAGAGATGTAGTTTAGCTTGCAGGGCCTGTTGTAGGGTGCCAGGTAGAGGAGGGATGTATATGCCAACAAGTCACTTGGTTTGGCCCAGTGTATTTACATAAAGCAATCAAACATCAATCACTGCCCAGGGTGAATGAATCTTAGATACCACTGCGGCTGACTTTGCAGTTTGTAGAGAAGATGCCTAGAAAATAAAGATGGGAATCGCTCACTCTTTTGCTATATTTGGACATGACTGGGCAGAGAAATGTACGGCTTCAGCTCATGAATGACAGAATCCAGGCAGCAATAAAGGGTGAAGCTCTGGGCAAGACTACGTACAGTAAATAATCACTCTGTATATTATTCTAAGCAATGCTTCAATATTACAGCACTGATAGAAAGATGAGTGTCTGGTGCATTGCAATCTCTGTGCAATTCTGAAATCTGTACAACCACAATTACTATACAGCAACAATCTCTACCAATATATATCTGTACTACACCAATCTATATGTAATGTTAATCTTTCTATGACCTTTATAGGATCTCAATACAACATTGATAACTACTATAATACTGCTCCTATGTACAAGAATATAACTACTATAATACTGCTCCTATGTACAAGAATATAACTACTATAATACTACTCCTATGTACAAGAATATAATTACTATAATACTGCTCCTATGTACAAGAATATAACTACTATAATACTACTCCTATGTACAAGAATATAACTACTATAATACTACTCCTATGTACAAGAATATAACTACTATAATACTGCTCCTATGTACAAGAATATAACTACTATAATACTGCCTCCTATGTACAAGAATATAACTATTATAATACTGCTCCTATGTACAAGAATATAACTAATATAATATTGCTCCTATGTACAAGAATATAACTACTATAATACTGCCTCCTATGCAGTATTATAGTATTTATATTCTTGTACACAGGATACAGTATTATAGTAGTTGTATTCTTGTACACAGGATAAAGTGTTATAGTAGTTATATTCTTGTCCAGAGGAGCAGTATTATAGTAGTTATATTCTTGTACATAGGAGGCAGTATTATATTAGTTATATTCTTGTACATAGAAGGCAGTATTATAGTAGTAATATTCTAGTACATAGGAGCAATATTATAGTAGTTATATTCTTGTACATAGGAGCAGCATTATAGTAGTTATATTCTTGTACATTGGAGGCAGTATCATAGTAGTTATATTCTTGTACATAGGAGCAGTATTATAGTAGATATATTCTTGTACATAAGAGGCAGTACTATAGTACTTATATTCTAGTACACAGAAGCAGTATTATAGTAGTTATGTTCCTGGGAAGGGAAGTACCCAGGGTAAAGGAGCCACCTACATGCAGCAACAACAAGTTGCCACTGGCAACTACATGCACGGAAACCGTGTCATGGTGCACACAACAGAGGATGTGACAGCCAGGCCCTCCACAGCGGAGTTGCAGAGGCCTAAATGTTTCTGGAGCAGGCAGAGGTCGCAGCAGAGTAAGGGGGCGTGGCAGCAGGGGTCCCAGCGAAAGGCCTTAGCTCCAGGTGTCATCTAGCGGTCATGTCTTGACCAGCTACCCAGCGGTTCTTGAATGGTTGACTCGATCTTCCACTTCGTCGCATGAGACATCAGACACCTCCAGCCAAGTGTCAGTGGGTTCGTCAGACACAACCCTTAGTTGGCATGGCCCAGGAGCAGGCCCTGTGCCCTCACCTGTCCTTAACCTGCCTCTGTCCTTTTCTGTTCCCTCAGCCAGAGAAGTATTATATGCTGTTGGCTCAACTCCACTATACAGCGAGGACGAGCTACTAGAATACAGTCAGCAGCTACTGGCAAGCCAAGATGTGGTGGAGACATCCGCCGCTTCCTCCACTAGGCGGGCAAGTAGTGATGAGAAGAGTGGCGTGGGAGCTGGTGTTGCAAGCGGTCAAGCTCCTGACCCAGAGACGGTTGAGGAGGACATCAGTGGTGTGCAGACAGTACTCGATGATGATGACGTAACTGATCGCAATTAGGAGCCGGGTAAATTAGGGGCTTCATCATCATAGGGAGAAGAGGGTGGCAGCTTGCCCGTGAGCCAGTGGCGGAGCCAGCAAGTCGCTAGTGTGGGCGGGAGTCCGCAGGGAGGCAGCAGTGGGAGGTCGGGAGCCAAACGTTCCCGGGGTAGACCACCCACTTCGTAGGAGCCTACCGGTCCGGGAAGTAGTGGTGCATGGGTTCACGGAGGCAGTCAGTGCGTAGTGTTGGGGGTAAAATCGTCTACTTGGTGATTTGGCAGTTTTTTGTTAAGCCGCCGGAAGAGGTTAACATGGCCATATGTAGAATCTGTGGGCAGAAGTGAAGCGTGGCCAGGGTTCCAATGTTGGCAGGTGGCTCCAATCTGGTGGTTCAGCCTGCTGCAGCAACCGCTGGATCACCCAGTGGCATGCACCCGGTTTCAGGCAGTCAAAGCTCCACTTCCTCAGCTGAAGGGAGCTGTCTGTTCTTCCCATTCTCTGCTTGTCCTGATGCTCCTGCTCCTCCTACTCCTCGTTAGTCATTCCGTCAGCAATCGATCACCGAAATGCATGCACTAATCCAACGGTGCAGAACTGAACATGCTCCTGGCCAAGTTGCTGGTGCTGCAGTCCCTCCCTTTCCAAGTGGTGGACTCTGCATCTTTCAGAGAACTGATGGCTTGTGCCGAGCCGAGATGGAGAGTCCCAAGCCATCATTTCTATGCCAAAAAGGCAGTACCAGCCCTGCACACACATGTAGAACAGAAGGAGGGCCAGTCCTTGAGCCTGTCTGTGTCTGCCAAAGTGCACTGCTGTGCCAACATGTTGAGCTGTAACTACGGTCAGGGACAGTACATGTCCTTTACGGCCCACTGGGTGAATGTGGTTCCTGCACAGCCACACCAGCAACTTGGCCATGTGACGCCACTTCCACCTCCACGTTGTAACGCCGTTGGTACTGCGACAATGTCCGCTTCTGCCTCCTCATCCTCCACCGTGTCCTCAGCCTACACAGCAGGAACAATTCACAATGCCCCTCCAGCATACCACATATGCAGGGCACGACAGTGTCACGCTGTTCTTCCCCTCCTTTGCCTGGGCGTATGGAGTCACACAGGGGAGTGTCCTTCATCAAGAAATTGAATCCTCGCTTTCTCCACGAAAACTGAATATCGGAACTATTGTGACTGACAATGGGAAGAACATGGTGTCGGCGCTTTGTCAAGGACGGCTGAGTCATGCGTCCTGCATGGCACACGTGTTCAATCTGGTTGTCAAGCGGTTCCTGAAGTCTTCCACCCATCTGCAAGACATCCTAAATATGGACAGGAAACTTTGCATGCACTTCAGTACTTGTACACTGCAAAGCACACCCTCCTTGAGCTCCAGCGGCAGAACGGCATCCCCCAACAAAGGCTGATATGCGACATTTCCACCCGTTGGAATTCCACCCTCCATATGTTAGACCGACTATACGAACAGAGAAAGGCCATAAACGATTTCTGGATGATTCAAGCGGACAGGAGTACTCCCCTGTGTAACTTCGATGTCAGCCAGTGGCAGCTCATGCGTGACACCTGCTGTTTGCCACTCTGTGGCCTCCTCATGCTGCTTCCACATCACCACTATGTCATAGGGCCACTCTGTGGACTTCTCATACTGTTCCCACCCTCCCCACTTCATGACTGGGCCACTATTTTGCCTGGCTGACATAATCATTTATTTGACCCTTCTTCTAGTCTGTCAGAAGCAAGGAAAAATGAGACGCACAATGGATGCTGTCTGTGTAGCAGCTGTAAGGCCTATATGGTCCCATCAGAATTGGATTGTGATTTGGTAGCCAAAAGCAGGAGTGGGTACAAAACACTGAAAACATGCAAATATTCCATTCACGTGTCATCTCTGTTTTGGATCCACTCCTGTTTTTTTTGCATTAGCAATACTGATCGATTACTGACCAAATGCTGACCAAGTAAAGGTGGATGCTCAACAGACAGGATTCGTTTTTTGGGGGTTATTGTTCTGACGGATCAGAGGAAGGGAAAAATAATCAGTGACGTCAACACAAACTTACTGCTAAAACCCTCTCCACTCTTTCGGGGGGCTCTACTTGTATAAGCATTTAATAGAACAGGTTCTGTAGACATCTATGTGAAATCAGCTGACGACGGTGTAAAAGGAGTGCGCTTCTTCTTGACGCTAACATCGACCTGTAAGGCTGAGTTCACACTTGAGTTATTTGGTCAGTGTTGGCCCCGTGACTGCCCAAATAAGTGAAGTATGCAGTGATTCTAAGAGCGACGCCTGTCATCTGTATCTCATACGGACTCATACGGACTCACAGTATTATTTCACTACCAAAGCAGACTCCCTATATGTACAGGCTCTCTGCAGCCCAGAAATAGCCATTTTTAACGAAATTCGCGGTGAATAAATTCGGACCGAACCAAATATTTCCCAAAAAATTAGACGACCCATCGAATCCAATTTTTGAAAAAACGCTCATCTCGAGTCACTTTTGACTTTCATCTAACAATATCATCCTGTATTTTATAGTTATATGTGAGGATTTTCCATAAGTACTAAAAATAACTAGCACCGCAGGTTTAAATTTGTGACTCCTGTCTGTAAAGTCCTTTTTCTTGTTTGCAATGTCCAAAAAATTGATAATTGATCATCAAATTGTCCTAGTCCATTAGGCTTGTGTCATAGGATGTCTTGCCATGCGACCTTATACAAGAATGCACTGCAAAATTGCATGCAATAAGGGCATTTTATGAGAATTTAGTAAAGAGCTTTACTATAAGACTCCATATCAATTACTTATGGTGCGCTGGTAACTAAGAGCATTGCATGCAGGATTATTCTATGTGATCATATGACATTGCTCGTGACGTCATTCATTTGTGATATCGCAAGATATTCAGCTAATTCGGATTTTGTGCGATGTTTGCATAATCTCAATTGAATATCCTCTAGTTTCTACTATCCCACGCAAGTTGCAATCTCACAAATGATAGCATTGCAACTCAGTGATAGTTGCTTGAAATCACAATTGCATAGTATCCCATGCAATTATAAAATAGTTGTATGGAGATAAGTCGCATGCTATTTGGAATAGTGCAAGATATGCTAGGCCAGCCTACGGCCAGCGGGCCAACTGCCACGAAGCTGTGTCATGCGGCCCGCGCAGTGACCTGAGGCCTTAGACTTTTCCTTGCTTTTTATCTGCTCAGGGTGCGCTGTGAACAGCACAGGCAGCACAGGGATGCTGCCTGTGCCTTCAATAACCGGACAGTAAGGAGCTTTGCTACTGGTTAGATTGGGTGGGCGCCGGCGCGATACAGCGCCCTGCAGACTCCAGTAGGGGAAGCCGGCGGGAGCTGGAAGGAGGAGGGGACGGTTACCGGGGGTGGCTGAAAGAGTGCCAGGCACGCTGCGCAAGCAACCCAATAAGCATGGCGGCGGAGGAGCTGAAGCCTACAGCCTAGACATCAAGATGGACCTGCAGAAGAAGGTGACAGCCCAGGGTGTAATGTATCGATGTGTGTAATGTATGTTGTGCAGTGTGTGATCATCACATACTGCACTACATACATCATACACATGTATACATCACATACTGCACTACATACATCATACATATGTATGCATCACATACTGCACTACATACATCACACACATGTATACATCACATACTGCACTACATACATCATACACATGTATACATCACATACTGCACTACATACATCACACACATGTATACATCACATACTGCACTACATACATCATAAACATGTATACATCACACACTGCACTACATACATCACACACATGTATACATCACATACTGCACTACATACATCATACACATGTATACATCACATACTGCACTACATACATCGTACACATGCATACATCACATACTGCACTACATACATCGTACACATGCATACATCACATACTGCACTACATACATCACACACATGTATACATCACATACTGCACTACATACATCACACACATGTATACATCACATACTGCACTACATACATCATACACATGTATACATCACATACTGCACTACATACATCATAAACATGTATACATCACACACTGCACTACATACATCATATATGTATACATCACATACTGCACTACATACATCACACACTGCACCACATACATCACACACATGTATACATCACATACTGCACCACATACATCATACACATGTATACATCACATACTGCACTACATACATCATACATGTATACATCACATATTGCACTACATACATCATACACATGTATACATCACATACTGCACTACATACATCATACACAGTATACATCACATACTGCACCACATACATCATACACATATATACATCACGTGCCCCCTCACAGTAATAATGGCCAGATATGTGCCCTCTCCACAGTGGTAATGCTCACACGTGCCCCCTCACAGTGTTTCATTAATTTCTGGTAAAGCTACCTGGTTCTGGACGCAAAATTTATACCAAGTCTAGTGCGTCCCTCAGACGAAAAATGGTTGGGCACCACTGTCCTAGGCGATTCCATGCCACCCTATAGAAATACTGTATATCACATGCACTGTAACACCGCAGACTAATGTGCTCTCATGTTAATAGTGCCATTTAGCCCTGGTTAGGGTTATCCCAAAAACACCAGGACCATGATGCATTGCAGTAGGTGGCTTTAGTCATTCTAGAAATGCAGGTGAAATCATTCCCTGGAAAATATCTATATGGGTTTCCCAATGTTCTATAGAGTTTCACTTGTACATGAAATGTTCTCACTTTTCATTGTACTGCCCTGCATACCTACCAACCATCCCAGATTTCGGCACCTGTCCTGGTGTCCCCGGATGGCTGTGGCATGTCTCGATTTCAACTGTCTTAGCTAATACTGTTGAATACAATGGCAAAGCAGTGGGCACTGAGCTCCCTGCTCCGACATTCCCTGGCCTCTCCCCAGCAGCTGAGCGGAGCTGGAGACTAGAGGTCACAGGCCGGGGATCCTCTGCCTTCCTGTGCACTCTCCTGCTCAGCTTAACTGGCACAATGATGTCACTGCATTGCGTCTGCTGCTGGGGAGAGCATGATGTGCTCCGTTCGTCAGGGGAACGAGGCTAGGAGAGTATTTTATTTTGTTAACACTACAGGGGCTTCGCTATTGTAAGGGGGCACTACGGGGGCAGCAGTGCTGTAAGGAGAGGTCTAATGGAGGATTAAGCATGTAGGGGCACTAAGGCAACATTCTACTGTGTAGAGACACTATGGGGGCATTCTACTGTGTGGCGACACTAAGGGGGCAATGCTTATGTGTGGGGGGCATTACGAATACATAACTACTGTGTGGGGGTACTAATTGGGCCTAACTGTGGGGGAACAAACAGGGCATTTTTACTGTAAGGTGGCACTAAAGCATAATGTAGTGTACGGGAGTTGTACTGCCCGTCACTACGGAAGGGTCACTTGGCTGCTGTCGTTCCTCTCTGTTAGGAGGAGGCTGGTAAAGGTGCTGTTTGTACCATGCAATGTAAATCAGTGTATTTTATTTCCCTGTACTGTGAAATGTCCTATGTGCAGGCCGGCTAGGGGTGTAATTCCAGCTCTAGTCACTAGAGGGAGCTAGGTTGCCCTAGTCTATATAAGGCCCAGTCAGGGGAAGGGAAAGTAGTCTAGTCTGGAGTGTGCCTTAGACAAGTGCAGGCCATGTGCCTGTGAAGGCCAAACCCAGGCCTCACGGCCTGTGAGGCATCCACCCTAGGAAGATGGTGCCCTAGGAGAAGTAATGCAGAACCTGGAGGCAATCCCTAGAGCAAGGAGGTACTAAACGTCAAGTGGAGGTAAATTATAAAGCTGGAGATTCAAGGATATAAGCCAGAAGTAGGGCATTGGGGCCTTGAAGCATCAATTCCAGTCAGGACGAGTCAGGAAGAAAGTAAGGTTCACCTGCAATTTCAAGTCCTGTATTACCACCCTCTGTTTAACCTTGCTGGATGTAAGACCACTGCAATTTTTATTGTCTGCAAAAGGAACTGTTGGAAAGACTGCTTACTGTATCATCACTGTCTTCAGTAAAGTTTGGATTCTGTTTTCAAGTTATCAGTCTGTACCTCAGTTATTCCTACTGTAAATACGGTGTGCCACCGTTTACTGGCACTGGCGTCACGACATATCAGGGACTTAGCCATAGGCACGTTAAACTATAACACCAAGGGCACCTCACCTTCCACCTGGCTGTGTCCCTCAAGAACCCAGAGAGTGCCCCAGAGGAGCAGCGTGCCGGCCTCTCCATCACTGGCATTCCCCAGGTTAGTTCCTACACATTGCCCTGACTTGGGGATGCTACATTTTGGCGTCACGAACAGGATACGCACGTTTTATGGACTGTGATCAAAAACGTGAACTTTGTGCCTTAACCAGTTTGCCAAGTGACAAAACGCCTGTTTTATTTGAAGTGAACTTTGCGGACCTAAAACGTACAGAAAAGTGTCCCAAAACCTCCAGAAAGCGCTGTGCAGTGTTGCGCTATCAAGAGGAAGAAAATCGCCACTTCAAAGTGCATTTTTGTGGACTTTTATGCTGTTTTACTACCGCTGCTTGCTGTCATTGAATTGATGCATCATGGCGTCCAAGATGGCCGCCGGCGCCATTGGACTTCTTCTTGCGCCATCACTGTCCTCAGTGGCGCGAAAATTTGGCGCCAAAACCCTCCACGAGGGAGGAGAAGACGACCTGGAGGTAACGCCTTCCTTTGAGGATTATAATATGGACACCGCCTACCCTATACTGGAATACCTAGGGGGCGTGCAAGAATCGGCGGGGTGGAGCCTGCTGGAACAGTGGCTCACCCTGCTACGGGGTTTCTTACCTGAATCGGAGGGATCCGGAGCCGTAGTTGGTGCAATGGAGGCGACCTCAGGAGCAACTAAGGAGCGCCCTGCGCCCCCAGCGTATACTCCCAGCGACATGGCCCAGACCTGTCCATGGCCACAAGCCGAACCCTGCCGTTTCCACCCGCAGCGAGAAGGCTTTCTCCCGCGGAACCCCGCGTGGTCGGCCCTGATGGCCGAGATCCGAGTGGCGGCAACTTTAAAAACCACCACTCAGAAAAGTACTTTGAAGAAGTCACCAAGCGGATTTATGAGGACTCCAGAGACAGCAAGCCCCAGCTCGAGCGCCGCACCGGAGTCGTGCTCGAGTTTGACAAGGTCAGAGGATTTGGCTTCATCCAAGAAACCGGCACCAACCGGGACTATTATGTAAATCGCCGGTCCGTCAAGCGCAGCTATCTCCCGGGCGACTGCATAATCTAGCGGTCGGAGAGAAAGTGGAGTTCACTCCCGCAGAGGGCCTGCGAGGCCCATATGCCACTGCGGTGACCCGTCCAGGACCGGTACCGGAAGACTGGGAAGAGACCGAAGATCCGGTGGAGGCAGAGGACCCGCCGGGACCCATCCGAATACGTACCAGGAAAAGAGTTCCTTTCTCGGCCCGAACATCTTCTGGCAGCCGACGATCCTGGACAAGCCTCCCAGTCCTTATCCCTCTCCAGAGCTGCCGCGACGAGAGAAGACAGCCGCTGATTGGGCGCGGATGGCCCAGTTCAGTGAAGCCATGGATGACCTGCGGAAGAACCGCCAAGATAGAACCTCATCTGAGCCTGCTGCAAGTGTGCCGGAATCCAGCAGTGAGATCTCCGCCCTGGAGGAGCGGATCGCTTCCTTACAGGCTTACCTGGATGGCCTGCGGCAAGTGGCAGATGCCAAGAAGACAGCGCAGCAGTCCAGCGGTGGTGAGTTACCTGTGACCCCTGTACCACCCGAACCCGTAGTCCAAGGTCCTACCACTAACGCTGAGCCACCCAAGGTCCGTGTAACAGCGGATAAATTGACATATGCCAGGAGCCGAGTCCGCCGTGACGGGAGCGTTATGTCCCGGCCAGAGGAAGTGTCTACCCCAGCGCCGGCCCGTGTCCCGAGACCAGCAGCTCCTGTGTGTCCGCAACCCAGCGGGCCAGTGAGGTGGGTAGGCCCAATACCGGTGATGTTTCCAGCCCATTCTCTTTGGTGGGCACCCCCTCCAAGTGGTCCTGTTGCATGGCCCAGACTACCAGCAGCACAGGGCTGCACTACCTCTGATGAACAGGGATCCTTTGATACCTACCTGTGAGCAGGCCTGCTAGGCCATTTTGCTCATCCTCACAGGGACATCATACATGTTGCAGGAACTGTTCCTTTAAGTTTGCCAGGCTGGTGGAGCTTGCTGCCAGTTCCCCACGGCCGGTGGCATGTTTGACAAATAAGTTGCCACTGTGGAACCACTGCTCCCAGCCTGCCTCTTTCTGTTCCGGGACATCCTGCCTGCTGCTAGCATTGTTGCGTCAAGTACTTTAATAACTTCCTAGTTGCTTTTATTTGCACCTTATCCCTTTTTAACCCCCATTTCAGGTTGAAAAGGGTACTTTTATGTCAGCACTTTAAATATACGCGGGACTTGCCAGAGGATGTTACCCTGGTATTGTCAGAGTCCTGTATTGTGATTTTATGTATGTGCTGCTGACCGCATTTATTGCAAAAATTTTTATATTCAAGTCTATGTGCCCAGAGATGGACCCCCTGTGTGCGAGTCTCTGTGATATCCTTTATGGACTCATTCATTGTCATGGACTATCCTGGTATTCCCTAACATCCGCTGTGCCAGGTCAGCGCCCCAGTTCCACTCTTTATCCTGAAGAAAGAGAGCGACGCCCTTGTCACCGCACTTCTCCGTCAGTCAGCTGGACCTGATGACAATTGTCGATGCAGATAGAATTGAGTACTGATATGTATGTATTCTTGCATGTTTTTCTTTTGTCTCTTTCAGGTGGAAATTCCAGTAGGGCGGTACCCTGGTAGAGTACGAGGGCGTACTCAGCTTAAAGCAGCGGGGTATGTAGTGTACGGGAGTTGTACTGCCCGTCACTACGGAAGGAGTCACTTGGCTGCTGTCGTTCCTCTCTGTTAGGAGGAGGCTGGTAAAGGTGCTGTTTGTACCATGCAATGTAAATCAGTGTATTTTATTTCCCTGTACTGTGAAATGTCCTATGTGCAGGCCGGCTAGGGGTGTAATTCCAGCTCTAGTCACTAGAGGGAGCTAGGTTGCCCTAGTCTATATAAGGCCCAGTCAGGGGAAGGGAAAGTAGTCTAGTCTGGAGTGTGCCTTAGACAAGTGCAGGCCATGTGCCTGTGAAGGCCAAACCCAGGCCTCACGGCCTGTGAGGCATCCACCCTAGGAAGATGGTGCCCTAGGAGAAGTAATGCAGAACCTGGAGGCAATCCCTAGAGCAAGGAGGTACTAAACGTCAAGTGGAGGTAAATTATAAAGCTGGAGATTCAAGGATATAAGCCAGAAGTAGGGCATTGGGGCCTTGAAGCATCAATTCCAGTCAGGACGAGTCAGGAAGAAAGTAAGGTTCACCTGCAATTTCAAGTCCTGTATTACCACCCTCTGTTTAACCTTGCTGGATGTAAGACCACTGCAATTTTTATTGTCTGCAAAAAGGAACTGTTGGAAAGACTGCTTACTGTATCATCACTGTCTTCAGTAAAGTTTGGATTCTGTTTTCAAGTTATCAGTCTGTACCTCAGTTATTCCTACTGTAAATACGGTGTGCCACCGTTTACTGGCACTGGCGTCACGACATATCAGGGACTTAGCCATAGGCACGTTAAACTATAACACCAAGGGCACCTCACCTTCCACCTGGCTGTGTCCCTCAAGAACCCAGAGAGTGCCCCAGAGGAGCAGCGTGCCGGCCTCTCCATCACTGGCATTCCCCAGGTTAGTTCCTACACATTGCCCTGACTTGGGGATGCTACATTTTGGCGTCACGAACAGGATACGCACGTTTTATGGACTGTGATCAAAAACGTGAACTTTGTGCCTTAACCAGTTTGCCAAGTGACAAAACGCCTGTTTTATTTGAAGTGAACTTTGCGGACCTAAAACGTACAGAAAAGTGTCCCAAAAACCTCCAGAAAGCGCTGTGCAGTGTTGCGCTATCAAGAGGAAGAAAATCGCCACTTCAAAGTGCATTTTTGTGGACTTTTATGCTGTTTTACTACCGCTGCTTGCTGTCATTGAATTGATGCATCATGGCGTCCAAGATGGCGCCGGCGCCATTGGACTTCTTCTTGCGCCATCACTGTCCTCAGTGGCGCGAAAATTTGGCGCCAAAACCCTCCACGAGGAGGAGAAGACAACCTGGAGGTAACGCCTTCCTTTGAGGATTATAATATGGACACCGCCTACCCTATACTGGAATACCTAGGGGGCGTGCAAGAATCGGCGGGGTGGAGCCTGCTGGAACAGTGGCTCACCCTGCTACGGGGTTTCTTACCTGAATCGGAGGGATCCGGGCCGTAGTTGGTGCAATGGAGGCGACCTCAGGAGCAACTAAGGAGCGCCCTGCGCCCCAGCGTATACTCCCAGCGACATGGCCCAGACCTGTCCATGGCCACAAGCCGAACCCTGCCGTTTCCACCCGCAGCGAGAAGGCTTTCTCCCGCGGAACCCGCGTGGTCGGCCCTGATGGCCGAGATCCGAGTGGCGGCAACTTTAAAAACCACCACTCAGAAAAAGTACTTTGAAGAAGTCACCAAGCGGATTTATGAGGACTCCAGAGACAGCAAGCCCCAGCTCGAACGCCGCACCGGAGTCGTGCTCGAGTTTGACAAGGTCAGAGGATTTGGCTTCATCCAAGAAACCGGCACCAACCGGGACTATTATGTAAATCGCCGGTCCGTCAAGCGCAGCTATCTCCCGGGCGACTGCATAATCTAGCGGTCGGAGAGAAAGTGGAGTTCACTCCCGCAGAGGGCCTGCGAGGCCCATATGCCACTGCGGTGACCCGTCCAGGACCGGTACCGGAAGACTGGGAAGAGACCGAAGATCCGGTGGAGGCAGAGGACCCGCCGGGACCCATCCGAATACGTACCAGGAAAAGAGTTCCTTTCTCGGCCCGAACATCTTCTGGCAGCCGACGATCCTGGACAAGCCTCCCAGTCCTTATCCCTCTCCAGAGCTGCCGCGACGAGAGAAGACAGCCGCTGATTGGGCGCGGATGGCCCAGTTCAGTGAAGCCATGGATGACCTGCGGAAGAACCGCCAAGATAGAACCTCATCTGAGCCTGCTGCAAGTGTGCCGGAATCCAGCAGTGAGATCTCCGCCCTGGAGGAGCGGATCGCTTCCTTACAGGCTTACCTGGATGGCCTGCGGCAAGTGGCAGATGCCAAGAAGACAGCGCAGCAGTCCAGCGGTGGTGAGTTACCTGTGACCCCTGTACCACCCGAACCCGTAGTCCAAGGTCCTACCACTAACGCTGAGCCACCCAAGGTCCGTGTAACAGCGGATAAATTGACATATGCCAGGAGCCGAGTCCGCCGTGACGGGAGCGTTATGTCCCGGCCAGAGGAAGTGTCTACCCCAGCGCCGGCCCGTGTCCCGAGACCAGCAGCTCCTGTGTGTCCGCAACCCAGCGGGCCAGTGAGGTGGGTAGGCCCAATACCGGTGATGTTTCCAGCCCATTCTCTTTGGTGGGCACCCCTCCAAGTGGTCCTGTTGCATGGCCCAGACTACCAGCAGCACAGGGCTGCACTACCTCTGATGAACAGGGATCCTTTGATACCTACCTGTGAGCAGGCCTGCTAGGCCATTTTTGCTCATCCTCACAGGGACATCATACATGTTGCAGGAACTGTTCCTTTAAGTTTGCCAGGCTGGTGGAGCTTGCTGCCAGTTCCCCACGGCCGGTGGCATGTTTGACAAATAAGTTGCCACTGTGGAACCACTGCTCCCAGCCTGCCTCTTTCTGTTCCGGGACATCCTGCCTGCTGCTAGCATTGTTGCGTCAAGTACTTTAATAACTTCCTAGTTGCTTTTATTTGCACCTTATCCCTTTTAACCCCCATTTCAGGTTGAAAAGGGTACTTTTATGTCAGCACTTTAAATATACGCGGGACTTGCCAGAGGATGTTACCCTGGTATTGTCAGAGTCCTGTATTGTGATTTTATGTATGTGCTGCTGACCGCATTTATTGCAAAAATTTTTATATTCAAGTCTATGTGCCCAGAGATGGACCCCTGTGTGCGAGTCTCTGTGATATCCTTTATGGACTCATTCATTGTCATGGACTATCCTGGTATTCCCTAACATCCGCTGTGCCAGGTCAGCGCCCCAGTTCCACTCTTTATCCTGAAGAAAGAGAGCGACGCCCTTGTCACCGCACTTCTCCGTCAGTCAGCTGGACCTGATGACAATTGTCTATGCAGATAGAATTGAGTACTGATATGTATGTATTCTTGCATGTTTTTCTTTTGTCTCTTTCAGGTGGAAATTCCAGTAGGGCGGTACCCTGGTAGAGTACGAGGGCGTACTCAGCTTAAAGCAGCGGGGTATGTAGTGTACGGGAGTTGTACTGCCCGTCACTACGGAAGGGTCACTTGGCTGCTGTCGTTCCTCTCTGTTAGGAGGAGGCTGGTAAAGGTGCTGTTTGTACCATGCAATGTAAATCAGTGTATTTTATTTCCCTGTACTGTGAAATGTCCTATGTGCAGGCCGGCTAGGGTGTAATTCCAGCTCTAGTCACTAGAGGGAGCTAGGTTGCCCTAGTCTATATAAGGCCCAGTCAGGGGAAGGGAAAGTAGTCTAGTCTGGAGTGTGCCTTAGACAAGTGCAGGCCATGTGCCTGTGAAGGCCAAACCCAGGCCTCACGGCCTGTGAGGCATCCACCCTAGGAAGATGGTGCCCTAGGAGAAGTAATGCAGAACCTGGAGGCAATCCCTAGAGCAAGGAGGTACTAAACGTCAAGTGGAGGTAAATTATAAAGCTGGAGATTCAAGGATATAAGCCAGAAGTAGGGCATTGGGGCCTTGAAGCATCAATTCCAGTCAGGACGAGTCAGGAAGAAAGTAAGGTTCACCTGCAATTTCAAGTCCTGTATTACCACCCTCTGTTTAACCTTGCTGGATGTAAGACCACTGCAATTTTTATTGTCTGCAAAAAGGAACTGTTGGAAAGACTGCTTACTGTATCATCACTGTCTTCAGTAAAGTTTGGATTCTGTTTTCAAGTTATCAGTCTGTACCTCAGTTATTCCTACTGTAAATACGGTGTGCCACCGTTTACTGGCACTGGCGTCACGACATATCAGGGACTTAGCCATAGGCACGTTAAACTATAACACCAAGGGCACCTCACCTTCCACCTGGCTGTGTCCCTCAAGAACCCAGAGAGTGCCCCAGAGGAGCAGCGTGCCGGCCTCTCCATCACTGGCATTCCCCAGGTTAGTTCCTACACATTGCCCTGACTTGGGGATGCTACAATAACTTCATTGTACTGTGTAGGGGCCAAAGGGGCATTCTACTGTGTGAGGACAGTCGGTGGCATGACTACTGTGGGGGGGCATAACTATAATGAATGGGCCACTAAGGGGTCTGAGTTAGTTAGAGGCATGGCTTAGTGTAAAAAACAGCTTGCCTACTTGCTCACTCTGGTGTTGTCCTTTCTTGTATTTTTCGGAAGTTGGCAGAGACGTTCTCCTGTGTTCTTGTCCAGGCCTTCGGGTTGTCTTGTCAGTATGAGAAATTACTGTAGCTATCTCATGGCACTTTATGCTAACCACCGCTGCTTCTTCCTTATGATGCATTGCCTCTACTTGAATCTTGCTCAAAGCTCTGCAGGAAGGTTTTCCTCTTTTGCCAGGGGTCAACTCGGGAAACATTCTCCTAAGATCAGTACTCAAGAAATAAGAATTAAACCACTTGGTTGAGGTTGAAGGGCGATGGGTCAAGTATGTGGAATGGAAATATGGATAAAGTGCAACAAGTCCCACAGCAGAATACAAGTACAATCTGGTATAATATGGAATGGGGTTATATGCCAGGCCTGGCAGGGATAACAATGTACAGAAGTCTCTATGGTGGGTTAACCAAAGGGTTGTACAACAGTTTCTACCAAACATATATAACTGATCTTAGGCCTCTTCCAGGAACCATTGGTGCATTTTAGTATTACAAAAACAGCAAATCTTCTCTACAAGCTTCTCAATAGCAGACCCACAAGTCCCAGCAATGCTTACTTACTGCATATTGACCCTGGGTTCACACTTGAGCGTATTTGATATGCGTTTTTTACGTGCGTTTTTTCAGGCATTTTTTGGAACGTTTTTTCAGGCGTTTTTACAAATAAGAAACGCGCGTCATATGCGCATATGTGATCATCTTCCTGGCCCTGAACCAGCTCTTATCTTACTAGTTGCTATGGTGTCAGTGTGGGAGTGGTTTGCTGGGCAAGTTGTAATTTGAAAACGCACGTTTTTAATACCAGGAAACGTTCAGACGCCCATATTAGCGCGTTCCCATTATAGCCTATGGGAGAAAACACCCGTCAAAACGCCCCAAAGAAGCTCCTGTGCTTTTTTGGGCGTAGGGCGTTTTACAGCGCGTTCGTAAGCGCTGTAAAACGCTCAGGTGAGAACCATGCCCAATGGGAAACATGGGTTTTTGCCTGTTGAGCGTTTTACAGCGCGTACGAACGCGCTGTAAAACGCTTAGGTGTGAACCGGCCCTGAAGCACATCTGATGTTATATCAGGTGCTGCAACATGCAATGGTGCAAAAGGAATGGGAGGCAGGATCCTCCGCTGAGGCAGACCAGAAGACTGTAGGCGATCTGCAGAGGTGATGCTCCTCTCAGAGTGCTCCCCTACATAGGACTGTCCACAGTGGACACACAACCTCTCTTTCCTGGCCACGTGGCTCTCTTCTCTCCTCCCTGTATGACCCCCTTCACTCAGGTAATTGTTCAGTGACACACACATTGACATCCATTTGTCATTTAGGATCTTCAAAGTGTTGTGCTGTTATGGGATGTCCTTCGTGGTTGTCTAGAGAGGGAGAAGGTGCTTGGCGCTTAGTTTCCTCTTCAAGATGAGCCTGGACTTTGACCCATGGGGGATCCTTGGTTGGCAGCCTTAGCTGGCACCAGATCACACAAGGACATCTCAAAGATATGGCAAAAGGGGGCTTCTGACGCAGATGCGTGGCTAAGGTCACCAACAAGCCTCTTTCTCTTGACCTGGGTATTAAGATTTGAGACTTCTGATGCCTTCTGGTTCTGAAGGTTGACAGATGTTGGGGGCCCTTCTCCTTGATGTGGGCTTGAGATAGAACATCCCTTAGTGAATCACCTCATGTGTTTTTTAGCCTTTCAGAGATGGCCCGATAGCAAGTGTACAATAAAACAGAAGCCGTGACTGTTCTGTGTGACTATGGAAGGAGCAATACCAAGCAATACAATGATTAGACGTGACAGTCTTCTCACCGGTGGTGTAACGTGCTGTACTGGCAAATACTTGACAGCTTTTATATATTGTAATTACCGGAAATTTGCAATAAGGTAAAGGAAATAGAGATGAGCGAACACCTGGATGTTCGGGTTCGAGAAGTTCGGCCGAACTTCCCGGAAATGTTCGGGTTCGGGATTCGAACTCGATCCGAACTTTATCCCGAACCCGAACCCCATTGAAGTCAATGGGGACCCGAACTTTTAGGCACAAAAAAGGCTGTAAAATAGTCCAGGAAAGGGCTAGAGGGCTGCCAAAGGCAGCAAAGTGTAGAAAAATCCCCTGCAAACAAATGTGGATAGGGAAATGAATTAAAATTAAATAAAATAAATAAAAATTAACCAATATCAATTGAAGAGAGGTCCCACAGCAAGGAATCATGCGTCATATCACCCTGCACCGGAGAATGTCACTCATGTATTTTGGACCAGCACCCAGACAGAGGATACAGGTCCCACAGCAAGGAATCATGCGTCATATCACCCTGCACCGGAGAATGTCACTCATGTATTTTGGACCAGCACCCAGACAGAGGATACAGGTCCCACAGCATGGAATCATGCGTCATATCACCCACCACCGGAGAAGGCCACTCATGTATTTTGGACCAGTACCCAGACAGAGGATACAGGTCCCACAGCATGGAATCATGCGTCATATCACCCACCACCGGAGAAGGCCACTCATGTATTTTGGACCAGCACCCAGACAGAGGAGAGAGGTCCCACATCAAGGAATCATGAGTCATATCAACCACCACCGGAGAAGGCCACTTCATTTATTTTGGACCAGCACCCAGACAGAGGATACAGGTCCCACATCAAGGAATCATGCGTCATATCAACCACCACCGGAGAAGGCCACTCTCATGTATTTTGGACCAGCACCCAGACAGAGGAGAGAGGTCCCACAGCAAGGAATAAGGCGTCATATCAACCCCCACCGGAGAAGGCCACTTCATTTATTTTGGACCAGCACCCAGACAGAGGATACAGGTCCCACATCAAGGAATCATGCGTCATATCAACCACCACCGGAGAAGGCCACTCTCATTTATTTGGGACCAGCACCCAGACAGAGGAGAGGGGTTTTCTACAGCAGAGAATCAGGCATTTAGATCACCCACCACAGGAGTAGGACACCATTTAATGGGACCCCGGCAACCATGTCAGATGGCACAAACATCAGCTTCACATCACCCAGCACAAGAGAAGGCCACTTTGAGAGACTTTGACCCTGCACCCAGGCGGAGGAGAGGGGTTTTCACAGCAGAGAATCAGGCATTTAGATCACCCACCACAGGAGTAGGACACCATTTAATGGGACCCCGGCAACCATGTCAGATGGCACAAACATCAGCTTCACATCACCCACCACAAGAGAAGGCCACTTTGAGAGACTCTGACCCTGCACCCAGACAGAGGATACAGGTCCCACAGCAAGGAATCATGCGTCATATCACCCTGCACCGGAGAATGTCACTTCATGTATTTTGGACCAGCACCCAGACAGAGGATACAGGTCCCACAGCATGGAATCATGCGTCATATCACCCACCACCGGAGAAGGCCACTCATGTATTTTGGACCAGCACCCAGACAGAGGAGAGAGGTCCCACAGCAAGGAATAAGGCGCCATATCAACCCCCACCGGAGAAGGCCACTCATTTATTTTGGACCAGCACCCAGACAGAGGATACAGGTCCCACATCAAGGAATCATGCGTCATATCAACCACCACCGGAGAAGGCCACTCTCATTTATTTGGGACCAGCACCCAGACAGAGGAGAGGGGTTTTCACAGCAGAGAATCAGGCATTTAGATCACCCACCACAGGAGTAGGACACCATTTAATGGGACCCCGGCAACCATGTCAGATGGCACAAACATCAGCTTCACATCACCCAGCACAAGAGAAGGCCACTTTGAGAGACTTTGACCCTGCACCCAGGCGGAGGAGAGGGGTTTTCACAGCAGAGAATCAGGCATTTAGATCACCCACCACAGGAGTAGGACACCATTTAATGGGACCCCGGCAACCATGTCAGATGGCACAAACATCAGCTTCACATCACCCAGCACAAGAGAAGGCCACTTTGAGAGACTTTGACCCTGCACCCAGACGGAGGAGAGAGGTTTTCACAGCAGAGAATCATGTATTTAGATCACCCACCACAGGAGTAGGACACCATTTAATGGGACCCCGGCAACCATGTCAGATGGCACAAATATCAGCTTCACATCACCCAGCACAAGAGAAGGCCACTTTGAGAGACTTTGACCCTGCACCCAGGCGGAGGAGAGGGTTTTCACAGCAGAGAATCAGGCATTTAGATCACCCACCACAGGAGTAGGACACCATTTAATGGGACCCCGGCAACCATGTCAGATGGCACAAACATCAGCTTCACATCACCCACCACAAGAGAAGGCCACTTTGAGAGACTCTGACCCTGCACCCAGACAGAGGATACAGGTCCCACAGCAAGGAATCATGCGCCATATCACCCTGCACCGGAGAATGTCACTCTCATGTATTTTGGACCAGCACCCAGACAGAGGATACAGGTCCCACAGCATGGAATCATGCGTCATATCACCCACCACCGGAGAAGGCCACTCATGTATTTTTGGACCAGCACCCAGACAGAGGAGACAGGTCCCACAGCAAGGAATAAGGCGTCATATCAACCCACCACCGGAGAAGGCCACTTCATTTATTTTGGACCAGCACCCAGACAGAGGATACAGGTCCCACATCAAGGAATCATGCGTCATATCAACCACCACCGGAGAAGGCCACTCTCATTTATTTGGGACCAGCACCCAGACAGAGGAGAGGGTTTTCACAGCAGAGAATCAGGCATTTAGATCACCCACCACAGGAGTAGGACACCATTTAATGGGACCCCGGCAACCATGTCAGATGGCACAAACATCAGCTTCACATCACCCAGCACAAGAGAAGGCCACTTTGAGAGACTTTGACCCTGCACCCAGGCGGAGGAGAGGGTTTTCACAGCAGAGAATCAGGCATTTAGATCACCCACCACAGGAGTAGGACACCATTTAATGGGACCCGGCAACCATGTCAGATGGCACAAACATCAGCTTCACATCACCCAGCACAGAGAAGGCCACTTTGAGAGCTTTGACCCCTGCACCCAGGCGGAGGAGAGGGGTTTTCACAGCAGAGAATCAGGCATTTAGATCACCCACCACAGGAGTAGGACACCATTTAATGGGACCCCGGCAACCATGTCAGATGGCACAAACATCAGCTTCACATCACCCAGCACAAGAGAAGGCCACTTTGAGAGACTCTGACCCTGCACCCAGACAGAGGATACAGGTCCCACAGCAAGGAATCATGCGTCATATCACCCTGCACCGGAGAATGTCACTCATGTATTTTGGACCAGCACCAGACAGAGGATACAGGTCCCACAGCATGGAATCATGCGTCATATCACCCACCACCGGAGAAGGCCACTCTCATGTATTTTGGACCAGCACCCAGACAGAGGAGAGAGGTCCCACAGCAAGGAATAAGGCGTCATCAACCCCCCACCGGAGAAGGCCACTCTCATTTATTTTGGACCAGCACCCAGACAGAGATACAGGTCCCACATCAAGGAATCATGCGTCATATCAACCACCACCGGAGAAGGCCACTTCATTTATTTGGGACCAGCACCCAGACAGAGGAGAGGGTTTTCACAGCAGAGAATCAGGCATTTAGATCACCCACCACAGGAGTAGGACACCATTTAATGGGACCCGGCAACCATGTCAGATGGCACAAACATCAGCTTACATCACCCAGCACAAGAGAAGGCCACTTTGAGAGACTTTGACCCCTGCACCCAGGCGGAGGAGAGGGTTTTCACAGCAGAGAATCAGGCATTTAGATCACCCACCACAGGAGTAGGCCACCATTTAATGGGACCCCGGCAACCATGTCAGATGGCACAAACATCAGCTTCACATCACCCAGCACAAGAGAAGGCCACTTTGAGAGACTTTGACCCCTGCACCCAGACGGAGGAGAGAGGTTTTCACAGCAGAGAATCATGCATTTAGATCACCCACCACAGGAGTAGGACACCATTTAATGGGACCCCGGCAACCATGTCAGATGGCACAAACATCAGCTTCACATCACCCAGCACAAGAGAAGGCCACTTTGAGAGACTTTGACCCCTGCACCCAGGCGGAGGAGAGGGTTTTCACAGCAGAGAATCAGGCATTTAGATCACCCACCACAGGAGTAGGACACCATTTAATGGGACCCGGCAACCATGTCAGATGGCACAAACATCAGCTTCACATCACCCACCACAAGAGAAGGCCACTTTGAGAGACTCTGACCCCTGCACCCAGACAGAGGATACAGGTCCCACAGCAAGGAATCATGCGTCATATCACCCTGCACCGGAGAATGTCACTCTCATGTATTTTGGACCAGCACCCAGACAGAGGATACAGGTCCCACAGCATGGAATCATGCGTCATATCACCCACCACCGGAGAAGGCCACTCTCATGTATTTTGGACCAGCACCCAGACAGAGGAGAGAGGTCCCACAGCAAGGAATAAGGCGTCATATCAACCCCCACCGGAGAAGGCCACTCTCATTTATTTTGGACCAGCACCCAGACAGAGGATACAGGTCCCACATCAAGGAATCATGCGTCATATCAACCACCACCGGAGAAGGCCACTCTCATTTATTTGGGACCAGCACCCAGACAGAGGAGAGGGTTTTCACAGCAGAGAATCAGGCATTTAGATCACCCACCACAGGAGTAGGACACCATTTAATGGGACCCGGCAACCATGTCAGATGGCACAAACATCAGCTTCACATCACCCAGCACAAGAGAAGGCCACTTTGAGAGACTTTGACCCCTGCACCCAGGCGGAGGAGAGGGGTTTTCACAGCAGAGAATCAGGCATTTAGATCACCCACCACAGGAGTAGGACACCATTTAATGGGACCCCGGCAACCATGTCAGATGGCACAAACATCAGCTTCACATCACCCAGCACAGAGAAGGCCACTTTGAGAGACTTTGACCCCTGCACCCAGACGGAGGAGAGAGGTTTTCACAGCAGAGAATCATGTATTTAGATCACCCACCACAGGAGTAGGACACCATTTAATGGGACCCCGGCAACCATGTCAGATGGCACAAATATCAGCTTCACATCACCCAGCACAAGAGAAGGCCACTTTGAGAGACTTTGACCCCTGCACCCAGGCGGAGGAGAGGGTTTTCACAGCAGAGAATCAGGCATTTAGATCACCCACCACAGGAGTAGGACACCATTTAATGGGACCCCGGCAACCATGTCAGATGGCACAAACATCAGCTTCACATCACCCACCACAAGAGAAGGCCACTTTGAGAGACTCTGACCCCTGCACCCAGACAGAGGATACAGGTCCCACAGCAAGGAATCATGCGTCATATCACCCTGCACCGGAGAATGTCACTCTCATGTATTTTGGACCAGCACCCAGACAGAGGATACAGGTCCCACAGCATGGAATCATGCGTCATATCACCCACCACCGGAGAAGGCCACTCTCATGTATTTTGGACCAGCACCCAGACAGAGGAGAGAGGTCCCACAGCAAGGAATAAGGCGTCATATCAACCCCCACCGGAGAAGGCCACTCTCATTTATTTTGGACCAGCACCCAGACAGAGGATACAGGTCCCACATCAAGGAATCATGCGTCATATCAACCACCACCGGAGAAGGCCACTCTCATTTATTTGGGACCAGCACCCAGACAGAGGAGAGGGGTTTTCACAGCAGAGAATCAGGCATTTAGATCACCCACCACAGGAGTAGGACACCATTTAATGGGACCCCGGCAACCATGTCAGATGGCACAAACATCAGCTTCACATCACCCAGCACAAGAGAAGGCCACTTTGAGAGACTTTGACCCCTGCACCCAGGCGGAGGAGAGGGGTTTTCACAGCAGAGAATCAGGCATTTAGATCACCCACCACAGGAGTAGGACACCATTTAATGGGACCCCGGCAACCATGTCAGATGGCACAAACATCAGCTTCACATCACCCAGCACAAGAGAAGGCCACTTTGAGAGACTTTGACCCCTGCACCCAGACGGAGGAGAGAGGTTTTCACAGCAGAGAATCATGTATTTAGATCACCCACCACAGGAGTAGGACACCATTTAATGGGACCCCGGCAACCATGTCAGATGGCACAAATATCAGCTTCACATCACCCAGCACAAGAGAAGGCCACTTTGAGAGACTTTGACCCCTGCACCCAGGCGGAGGAGAGGGGTTTTCACAGCAGAGAATCAGGCATTTAGATCACCCACCACAGGAGTAGGACACCATTTAATGGGACCCCGGCAACCATGTCAGATGGCACAAACATCAGCTTCACATCACCCACCACAAGAGAAGGCCACTTTGAGAGACTCTGACCCCTGCACCCAGACAGAGGATACAGGTCCCACAGCAAGGAATCATGCGTCATATCACCCTGCACCGAGAATGTCACTCATGTATTTTGGACCAGCACCCAGACAGAGGATACAGGTCCTACAGCATGGAATCATGCGTCATATCACCCACCACCGGAGAAGGCCACTCATGTATTTTGGACCAGCACCCAGACAGAGGATACAGGTCCCACAGCATGGAATCATGCGTCATATCACCCACCACCGGAGAAGGCCACTCATGTATTTTGGACCAGCACCCAGACAGAGGATACAGGTCCCACAGCATGGAATCATGCGCCATATCACCCACCACCGGAGAAGGCCACTTCATGTATTTTGGACCAGCACCCAGACAGAGGATACAGGTCCCACAGCATGGAATCATGCGTCATATCACCCACCACCGGAGAATGTCACTCTCATTTATTTAGGCCCAGCACACAGACAGAGGAGAGAGGTCCCACAGCAAGGAATCATGCGTCATATCAACCACCAACGGAGAATGTCACTCTCATGTATTTTGGACCAGCACCCAGACAGAGGAGAGGTTCATTCAACTTTGGGTTGCACCGCAAGATCATGGTAAAGTAAAAAAATGAGGATTCAATAAAGAAGTGCCCCAGAGTACAAGAATACATGGTTGATGGGGAGGGAAATGTCTATTCTGCACAAGGGAGGCACAGGTCCTGTGGGATCCATGCCTGGTTCATTTTTATGAACGTCAGCTTGTCCACGTTGGCTGTGGACAGGCGGCCGCGTTTGTCAGTAATGACGCCCCTGCCGTGCTGAATACACGTTCAGACAAAACGCTGGCCGCCGGGCAGGCCAGCACCTCCAAGGCATAAAATGCTAACTCTGGCCACGTGGACAATTTGGAGACCCAGAAGTTGAATGGGGCCGAACCATCAGTCAGTACGTGGAGGGGTGTGCAGACGTACTGTTCAACCATGTTAGTGAAATGCTGCCTCCTGCTAACACGTTCCGTATCAGGTGGTTGTGCAGTTAGCTGTGGCGTGAGACAAAACTTTTCCACATTTCTGCCATGCTAACCCTGCCCTCAGAAGAGCTGGCCGTGACACTGCTGCGCTAGCGACCTCTTGCTCCTCTTCTGCCTTCGCCTTGGGCTTCCACCTGTTCCCCTGTGACATTTGGGAATGCTCTCAGGAGCGCTCTACCAGCGTGCGCTTGAACTCGCGCATCTTCCTATCACGCTCCAGTGCAGGAAGTAAGGTGGGCACATTGTCTTTGTATCGGGATCCAGCAGGGTGGCAACCCAGTAGTCCGCACACGCTAAAATGTGGGCAACTCTGCTGTCGTTGCGCAGGCACTGCAGCATGTAGTCGCTCATGTGTGCCAGGCTCCCCAGAGGTAAGTGACAAGCTGTCCTCTGTGGGAGGCGTATCGTCATCGTCCTCCGTATCCCCCAGCCACGCACCAGTGATGGGCCTGAGCTGTGTCGGGTGCCACCCCGCTGTGAACCTGCTTCATCCTCATCCTCCTCCACCTCCTCCTCATCCTCCTCGTCCTCCAGTAGTGGGCCCTGGCTGGCCACATTTGTACCTGGCCTCTGCTGTTGCAAAAACCTCCCTCTGAGCCACTTCTAACAGACTGGCCTGAAAGTGCTAAAAATGACCCTCATCCTCCTCCTCCTCCTCCTCCTGGGCCACCTCCTCTTCCATCATCGCCCTAAGCGTTTTCTCAAGGAGACATAGAAGTGGTATTGTAACGCTGATAACGGTGTCATCGCCACTGGCCATGTTGGTGGAGTACTCGAAACAGCGCAACAGGGCACACAGGTCTCGCATGGAGGCCCAATCATTGGTGGTGAAGTGGTGCTGTTCCGCAGTGCGACTGACGCGTGCGTGCTGCAGCTGAAACTCCACTATGGCCTGCTGCTGCTCGCACAGTCTCTCCAGCATGTGCAAGGTGGAGTTCCACCTGGTGGGCACGCCGCATATGAGGCGGTGAGCGGAAGGCCGGGTTACGCTGTAGCGCAGACAGGCGAGCAGCGGCAGGATGTGAACGCCGGAATCGCGCACAGACGGCCCTCACTTTATGCAGCAGCTCTGACATGTTGGGGTAGTTGTGAATGAACTTCTGCACCACCAAATTCAGCACATGCGCCAGGCAAGGGATGTGCGGCCAAACCGGCTAGTCCCAGAGCTGCGACGAGATTTCGCCCATTATCGCACACCACCAGGCCGGGCTTGAGGCCCACCGGCAGCAACCACTGGTCGGTCTGTTGTTCAATACCCCGCCACAACTCCTGCGCGGTGTGGGGCCTGTCCCCCAAACATATGAGTTTCAGAATGGCCTGCTGACGTTACCCCGGGCTGTGCTGAAGTTGGTGGTGAAGGTGTGTGGCTGACTGGATGAGCTGGTGGAAGCAGAGGAGGAGGAAGCCGAGTAGGAGGAGGAGGCTACAGGAGGCAAACAATGATGCCCTGTGATCCTTGGCGGCGGAAGGACGTGCGCCAAGGAACTCTCCGCCTGGGGCCCAGCCGCCACTACATTTACCCAGTGTGCAGTTAGGAGATATAGCGTCCCTGGCCGTGCTTACTGGTCCACGTATCTGTGGTTAGGTGGACCTTGCCACAAATGGCGCTGCGCAGTGCACACTTGATTTTATCGGACACTTGCATGTGCAGGGAAGGCACGGCTGTCTTGGAGAAGTAGTGGCGGCTGGGGACAACATACTGTGGGACAGCCATGGACATCAGCTGTTTGAAGCTGTTCAGGTTCACCAGCCTGAATGACAGCATTTCAAAGGCCAGTAGTTTAGAAATGCTGGCATTCAGGCCCAGGGCTCGAGGGTGGCTAGGTGGGAATTTACGCTTTCTCTCCAAGGTTTGTGAGATGGAGAGCTGAACGCTGCCGTGTGACATGGTGGAGATGCTTGGTGACGCAGGTGGTGGTGTCGCTGGCACATCCTCTGTTTGGTGGGCGGCAGGTGCCAACATTCCTCCCGAGGCGGAGGAAGAGGCCGAGGCAGCAGCAGAAGAGGGAGCAGGGGGAGCCTGAGTGAGTTCCTTGCTTTTAAGGTGTTTACTCCACTGCAGTTCATGCTTTGCATGTAGATGCCTGGTCATGCAGGTTGTGCTAAGGTTCAGAACGTTAATGCCTCGCTTCAGGATCTGATGGCACAGCGTGCAAACCACTCGGGTCTTGTCGTCAGCACATTGTTTAAAGAAGTGCCATGCCAGGGAACTCCTTGAAGCTGCCTTTGGGGTGCTCGGTCCCTGGTGGCGGTGGCCTGTATCAGGCGAACTCTCTTGGCGGCGGCTGTTCTGCTTTTGCCCCCTGCTCCTCTTTTGCTACGCTGTTGGCTCGGTCTCACCACTGCCTCTTCCTCTGAACTATGAAAGTCAGTGGCACGACCTTCATTCCATGTGGGGTCTAGGACCTCATCGTCCCCTGCATCGTCTTCCACACAGTCTTCCTCCCTGTCCTCCTGTTCGGTCTGCACACTGCAGAAAGACGCAGCAGTTGGCACCTGTGTTTCGTCATCATCAGAGACGTGCGGACTCCGATGAGGTGGTATTCCCATGTCCTCATCATCAGTAAACATCAGAGGTTGTGCATCAGTGCATTCTATGTCTTCCACCACAGGGAAGGGCTAGGTGGATTCCCTTGGGAAACCCTGCCAGCAGAGTCTTCAAACAGCATAAGAGACTGCTGCATAACTTGAGGCTCAGACAGTTTCCCTGATATGCATGGGGGTGATGTGACAGACTGATGGGCTTGGTTTTCAGGTGCCACCTGTGCGCTTTCTGCAGAAGACTTGGTGGGAGATAATGTTGTGAACATGCTGGATCCACTGTCGGCCACCCAATTGACTAGCGCCTGTACCTGCTCAGGCCTTACCATCCTTAGAACGGCATTGGGCCCCACCAAATATCGCTGTAAATTCTGGCGGGTACTGGAACCTGAGGTAGTTGGTTCACTAGGATGTGTGGCTGTGGCAGAATGGCCACGTCCTCTCCCAGCACCAGAGGGTACACTAACACCACCACGACCGCGTCCGCGTCCCTTACTAGATGTTTTCCTCATTGTTACCGTTCACCAAGCACCACAATAAGGAAAAAATATTTGGCCCAATGTATTGATTTCAAATTCAGGCCTTTTTTACAGGCACCTACCACTATCTGCCTATTTGTTTATGTAGCTTATTACACTAATCCAGGCACAGCAGTAACCACTGATTTAGGGGAATATCTCTTTTAGGGCAAGTATTTAGGCCCTGGATGAAAGGTATCCTTTTATGGACAGATTTACAATGGGCCTGCAACAGCTGTGACACCAGATTTAGGGTATTGCTATTTTGGCAAGTGAATTTCACCCCAGAACAAAATATATGTTTTTGCGGATACTAATATAGTTTGCCAGGCTCAGCTGTGACACCAGATTTAGTGGATTGCTATTTTGGCAAGTGAATTTCACCCCAGAACAAAATATATGTTTTTGCGGATACTAATATAGTTTGCCAGGCTCAGCTGTGACACCAGATTTAGAGGATTGCTATTTTGGCAAGTGAATTTCACCCCAGAACAAAATATATGTTTTTGCGGATAATAATATAGTTTGCCAATCTCAGCTGTGACACCAGATTTAGTGGATTGCTATTTTGGCAAGTGAATTTCACCCCAGAACAAAATATATGTTTTTGCGGATAATAATATAGTTTGCCAGGCTCAGCTGTGACACCAGATTTAGGGGATTGCTATTTTGGCAAGTGAATTTCACCCCAGAACAAAATATATGTTTTTGCGGATAATAATATAGTTTGCCAGGCTCAGCTGTAGCATCCCCAAGTCAGGGCAATGTGTGGGACTAACCTGGGGAATGCCAGTGATGGAGAGGCCGGCACGCTGTTCCTCTGGGGCACTCTCTGGGTTCTTGCGGGACACAGCCAGGTGGAATGTGAGGTGCCCTTGGTGTTGTAGTTTAACGTGCCTATGGCTGAGTCCCTGAGGTGTCGTGACGCCAGTGCCAGTAAACGGTGGCACACCGTATTTATAGTAGGAATAATAGAGGTGCAGACTGGTAACTTGAAAACAGAATTCCAACTTTACTGAAGACAGTGATGATACAGTAAGCAGTCTTTCCAACAGTTCCTTTTTGCAGACAATCACAATTGCAGTGGTCTTACATCCAGCAAGGTAAAACAGAGGTGATAATACAGGACTTGGAATTGCAGGTGAACCTTACTTTCTTCCTGACTCGTCCTGACTGGAATTGATGCTTCAAGGCCCCAATGCCCTACTTCTGGCTGATATCCTTGAATCTCCAGTTTATAATGTACCTCCTCTTGACATTTAGTACCTCTTGCTCTAGGGATTGCCTCCAGGTTGACTTCTGCTGAACTCGCTTAGGCCTGAGACATGTGGCCTCCATAGACTCCAGGGTCTGCACTCCTTCCTAGGGCACCATCTTCCCTAGGGTGGATTCCTCACAGGCCATAAGGCCTGGGTTTGGCCTTCACAGGCACATGGCCTGCACTTGTCTAAGGCATACTCTAGACTGCCTTCCCTTCCCCTGACTGGGCCTTATATAGACTAGGGCAACCTAGCTCCCTCTAGTGACTAGAGCTGGAATTACATCCCTAGCCGGGCCTGCACATAGCACATTTCACAGTAACAGGAGAATCAAATACCATAAATTACATTGAGTTACATTGCATGGTACAAATAGGATCCTTACTCAGCCTCCTCCTAAATGAGAGGAGCCGACAGCAGCCAAGTGACCCTTCCGTAGTGATCGTGGCAGTACAACTCCCGTACACTACATACCCTGCTGCTTTAAGCTGAGTACGCCCTCGTACTCTACTCAGGGTACCGCCCTACTGGAATTTCCACCTGAAAGAGACAAAAGAAAAACATGCAAGAATACATACATATCAGTACTCAACTCTATCTGCATCGATAATTGTCATCAGGTCCAGCTGACTGACGGAGAAGTGCGGTGACAAGGCGTCGCTCTCTTTCTTCAGGATAAAGAGTGGAACTGAGGCGCTGACCTAGCTACAGCGGATGTTAGGAATACCAGGATAGTCCATGACAATGAGTGAGTCCATAAAAGCATATCACAGAGACTCGCACACAGGGAGTCCATCTCTGGGCACATAGACTTAGATAAAATATGTTTTAGCAATAAATACGGTCAGCAGCACATACATAAAATCACAATACAGGACTCTGACAATACCAGGGTAACATCTTCCTGGCAAGTCCTGCGATATTTAAAGTGCTGACATAAAGAACCCTTTTCAACCTGAAATGGGGGTTAAAAAGGATAAGGTGCAAATAAAAGCAACTTGGAAGTATTAAAGTACTTAACGCCAACAATGTTAGCAGCAGGCAGGACGTCCCGGAACAGAAAGAGGCAGGCTGGGAGCAGTGGTTCCACAGTGGCAACTTATTTGTCAAACATGCCACCGGCCGTGGGGAACTGGCAGCAAGCTCTACCAGCCTGGCAAACTTAAAGGAACAGTTCCTGCAACATGTATGATGTCCTGTGAGGATGAGCAAAATGGCCTAGCAGGCCTGCTCACAGGCACGTGTCAAATGAGCCCCGTTCGTCGGAGGTAGTGCAGCCCTGTGCTGCAGGTAGTCTGGGCCATGCACCAGGGCCACTTGGAGGGGTGCCCACCACAAGAATGGGCTGGAAACATCACCGGTATTGGGCCTACCCACCTCATTGGGCCCGCTGGGTTGCGGACACACAGGAGCTGCTGGTCTCGGACACGGGCCGGCGCTGGGGTAGACACTTCCTCTGGCCGGACATAACGCTCCCGTCACGGCGGACTCGGCTCCTGGCATAAGTCAATTTATCCGTGTTACACTGGACCTTGGGTGGCTCAGCGTTAGCGTGCAGGACCTTGGACTACGGGTTCGGTGGTACAGGGGTCACAGGTAACTCACCACCGCTGGACTGCTGCGCTGTCTTCTTAGAATCTGCCACTTGCCGCAGGCCAGTCCAGGTAAGCCTGTAAGGAAGCGATCCGCTCCTCCAGGGCGGAGATCTCACTGCTGGATTCCGGCACACTTGCAGCAGGCTCAGATGAGGTTCCTATCCTGGCGGTTCTTCCGCAGGTCATCCATCGCTTCACTGAACTGGGCCATCCGCGCCCAATCAGCGGCTGTCTTCTCTCGTCGCGGCAGCTCTGGAGAGGGGTAAGGACTGGGAGGCTTGTCCAGGATCGCCGGCTGCCAGAAAATGTTCGGGCCGAGAAAGGAACTCTTCTCCTGGTACGTATTCCGGATGGGTCCCGGCGGGTCCTCTGCCTCCACCGGATCTTCTGCTTCTTCCCAGTCCTCCGGTACCGGTCCGGGACGGGTCACCGCAGTGGCATATGGGCCTCAGCAGGCCCTCTGCGGAGTGAACTCCACTTTCTCTCCGACCGCTAGATTATGCAGTCGCCCGGGAGATAGCTGCGCTTGACGGACCGGCGATTCACGTAGTAGTCCCGGTTGGTGCCGGTTTCTTGGATGAAGCGAAATCCTCTGACCTTATCAAACTCCGAGCACGACTCCGGTGCGGCGTTCAAGCTGGGGCTTACTGTCCCTGGAGTCCTCGTAGAATTGTTTGGTGACTTCCTCGAAGTACTTCTTCTGAGTGGTAGCTTTTAAAGTTGCCGCCACTGGATCTCGGCCATCAGGGCCGACCACGCGGGTTCCAGCGGGAGGAAGCCTTCTCTCTGCGGGTGAAAACGGCAGGGCTCGGCTTGTGGCCATGGACAGGTTTGGGCCATGTCGCTGGGAGTATACGCTGGGGCGCAGGGCGCCCTTAGTTGCTCCTGGGGTCGCTCCATTGCACCCAACTACGGCCCGGATCCCTCCGATTCAGGTAGGAAACCTCGTAGCAGGGTGAGCCACTGTTCCAGCAGGCTCCACCCTGCCGATTCTTGCACGCCCCTAGGTATTCCAGTATAGGGTAGGCGGTGTCCATATTATAATCCTCAAGGGGAGGCGTTACCTCCAGGTCGTCTCCTCCTCCTTCTTGGAGGGTTTTGGCGCCAAATTTTCGGCCACTGAGGACAGTGATGGCGCAAGAAGAAGTCCACATGCCGGCGGCCATCTTGGACGCCTATGATGCATCAATTCAATGACAGCAAGCAGTGTAGTAAACAGCATAAAAGTCCATAAAAATGCACTTTGAAGTGGCGATTTTCTTCCTCTTGATAGCGCAACACTGCACAGCGCTTCCTGGAGGTTTTTGGGACACTTTTCTGTACGCTTTAGGTCCGCAAAGTTTACTTCAAATAAACAGGCGTTTTGTCACTTGGCAAACTGGTTAAGGCACAAAGTTCACGTTTTTGCTCACAGTCCGTAAACGCGAATCCTGTTACGTGACGCAAAATGTAGCATCCCCAAGTCAGGGCAATGTGGGACTAACCTGGGGAATGCCAGTGATGGAGAGGCCGGCACGCTGTTCCTCTGGGGCACTCTCTGGGTTCTTGCGGGACACAGCCAGGTGGAATGTGAGGTGCCCTTGCTGTTGTAGTTTAACGTGCCTATGGCTGGGTCCCTGAGGTGTCGTGACGCCAGTGCCAGTAAACGGTGGCACACCGTATTTATAGTAGGAATAACAGAGGTGCAGACTTGTAACTTGAAAACAGAATTCCAACTTTACTGAGAACAGTGATGATACAGTAAGCAGTCTTTCCAACAGTTCCTTTGCAGACAATCACAATTGCAGTGGTCTTACATCCAGCAAGGTAAAACAGAGGGTGATAATACAGGACTTGGAATTGCAGGTGAACCTTACTTTCTTCCTGACTCGTCCTGACTGGAATTGATGCTTCAAGGCCCCAATGCCCTACTTCTGGCTTATATCCTTGAATCTCCAGTTTATAATGTACCTCCTCTTGACACTTAGTACCTCTTGCTCTAGGGATTGCCTCCAGGTTGACTTCTGCTGAACTCGCTTAGGCCTGAGACATGTGGCCTTCACAGACTCCAGGGTCTGCACTCCTTCTCCTAGGGCACCATCTTCCTAGGGTGGATTCCTCACAGGCCATAAGGCCTGGGTTTGGCCTTCACAGGCACATGGCCTGCACTTGTCTAAGGCATACTCTAGACTGCCTTCCCTTCCCCTGACTGGGCCTTATATAGACTAGGGCAACCTAGCTCCCTCTAGTGACTAGAGCTGGAATTACATCCCTAGCCGGCCTGCACATAGCACATTTCACAGTAACAGGAGAATCAAATACCATAAATTACATTGATTTACATTGCATGGTACAAATAGGACCTTTACCAGCCTCCTCCTAAATGAGAGGAGCGACAGCAGCCAAGTGACCCTTCCGTAGTGACGGGCAGTACAACTCCCGTACACTACACAGCTGTGACACCAGATTTAGTGGATTGCTATTTTGGCAAGTGAATTTCACCCCAGAACAAAATATATGTTTTTGCGGATAATAATATAGTTTGCCAGACTCAGCTGTGACACCAGATTTAGTGGATTGCTATTTTGGCAAGTGAATTTCACCCCAGAACAAAATATATGTTTTTGCGGATAATAATATAGTTTGCCAGGCTCAGCTGTGACACCAGATTTAGTGGATTGCTATTTTGGCAAGTGAATTTCACCCCAGAACAAAATATATGTTTTTGCGGATACTAATATAGTTTGCCAGGCTCAGCTGTGACACCAGATTTAGTGGATTGCTATTTTGGCAAGTGAATTTCACCCCAGAACAAAATATATGTTTTTGCGGATAATAATATAGTTTGCCAGGCTCAGCTGTGACACCAGATTTAGTGGATTGCTATTTTGGCAAGTGAATTTCACCCCAGAACAAAATATATGTTTTTGCGGATACTAATATAGTTTGCCAGGCTCAGCTGTGACACCAGATTTAGGGTGTTGCTATTTTGGCAAGTGAATTTCACCCCAGAAGAAAATATATGTTTTTGCGGATACTAATATAGTTTGCCAGGCTCAGCTGTGACACCAGATTTAGTGGATTGCTATTTTGGCAAGTGAATTTCACCCCAGAACAAAATATATGTTTTTGCGGATAATAATATAGTTTGCCAGGCTCAGCTGTGACACCAGATTTAGTGGATTGCTATTTTGGCAAGTGAATTTCACCCCAGAAGAAAATATATGTTTTTGCGGATACTAATATAGTTTGCCAGGCTCAGCTGTGACACCAGATTTAGTGGATTGCTATTTTGGCAAGTGAATTTCACCCCAGAAGAAAATATATGTTTTTGCGGATACTAATATAGTTTGCCAGGCTCAGCTGTGACACCAGATTTAGAGGATTGCTATTTTGGCAAGTGAATTTCACCCCAGAACAAAATATATGTTTTTGCGGATACTAATATAGTTTGCCAGGCTCAGCTGTGACACCAGATTTAGTGGATTGCTATTTTGGCAAGTGAATTTCACCCCAGAAGAAAATATATGTTTTTGCGGATACTAATATAGTTTGCCAGGCTCAGCTGTGACACCAGATTTAGAGGATTGCTATTTTGGCAAGTGAATTTCACCCCAGAACAAAATATATGTTTTTGCGGATACTAATATAGTTTGCCAGGCTCAGCTGTGACACCAGATTTAGGGTGATTGCTATTTTGGCAAGTGAATTTCACCCCAGAAGAAAATATATGTTTTTGCGGATACTAATATAGTTTGCCAGGCTCAGCTGTGACACCAGATTTAGGGTGTTGCTATTTTGGCAAGTGAATTTCACCCCAGAACAAAATATATGTTTTTGCGGATACTAATATAGTTTGCCAGGCTCAGCTGTGACACCAGATTTAGGGTGATTGCTATTTTGGCAAGTGAATTTCACCCCAGAAGAAAATATATGTTTTTGCGGATACTAATATAGTTTGCCAGGCTCAGCTGTGACACCAGATTTAGAGGATTGCTATTTTGGCAAGTGAATTTCACCCCAGAACAAAATATATGTTTTTGCGGATAATAATATAGTTTGCCAGGCTCAGCTGTGACACCAGATTTAGTGGATTGCTATTTTGGCAAGTGAATTTCACCCCAGAAGAAAATATATGTTTTTGCGGATACTAATATAGTTTGCCAGGCTCAGCTGTGACACCAGATTTAGAGGTGTTGCTATTTTGGCAAGTGAATTTCACCCCAGAACAAAATATATGTTTTTGCGGATACTAATATAGTTTGCCAGGCTCAGCTGTGACACCAGATTTAGAGGATTGCTATTTTGGCAAGTGAATTTCACCCCAGAACAAAATATATGTTTTTGCGGATACTAATATAGTTTGCCAGGCTCAGCTGTGACACCAGATTTAGTGGATTGCTATTTTGGCAAGTGAATTTCACCCCAGAACAAAATATATGTTTTTGCGGATAATAATATAGTTTGCCAGGCTCAGCTGTGACACCAGATTTAGTGGATTGCTATTTTGGCAAGTGAATTTCACCCCAGAACAAAATATATGTTTTTGCGGATACTAATATAGTTTGCCAGGCTCAGCTGTGACACCAGATTTAGGGTGTTGCTATTTTGGCAAGTGAATTTCACCCCAGAAGAAAATATATGTTTTTGCGGATACTAATATAGTTTGCCAGGCACAGCTGTGACACCAGATTTAGGGTGTTGCTATTTTGGCAAGTGAATTTCACCCCAGAACAAAATATATGTTTTGGAGGAAACACTAATATATTTTGCCAGCCACTGCTGAAACCACTGATGTATGGTATTGCTATTTTGGCAATTGAATTTAACCCCAAACCAAAATATCTGTTTTGGCGGACACTATTATATTTTGCCAGCCACTGCTGAAACCACTGATGTATGGTTTTGCTATTTTGCCAATTGAATTTCACCCCAGAAAATAATCTATCCTTTGCCAGACAGCAGACAGTATTATGCTTGTCTAGCCAAAGCTGGAACACCAGATTTAGGGGATTGGTATTTGGGCAATTGTATTTAACCCTTAATAAAATATAGAAATTGCTATCCTGAGTTTCTAGGGGTGACAATTAGCACAGCCAAGCCCCTGATGGAGGATATAGCAAAAAAAAATAGTATTGAAGCATTGATGGATGTGTGGCAGCTTGTTCTGGAGCACCACAAGTCACAAAATGGCCGCCGATCAACCCAGAAAATAAGTGACAGAAAAACGCTCTGTGCAGCCAAAAACCAGCAATCAAGTAAATAGCAGAAGTTCACTGATTCTCAGCTGCAGATCGATCCGTTCATTAGGTGCTGTTGCTGACTTTTCCCTGCCTATCTCGCCCTCACAGAAGCTGCATCCTCTCCCTACACTAGTCAGAGCAGTGTGACGTGCGGCGCTACGTGACTCCAGCTTAAATAGAGGCTGGGTCACATGCTGCACTTGGCCAATCACAGCCATGCCATTAGTAGGCATGGCTGTGATGGCTTCTTAGGGCAAGAAGTAAGACGCTAGCTGATTGGCTGCTGTGCAGCCCTTCAGAAAGCGGTAAGAAATCGACGAACACCGAACCCGAACCCGAACTTTTTTGAAAATGTCCGGGTTCGGGTCCGGGTCCCGGACACCCCAAAATTCGGTACGAACCCGAACGATGCGCGAACTGTTCGCTCAACACTAAAAGGAAACCAAAGATTATAACTACAGTGACGTCAGAGCAGACACTATAACAACGCACCTGCCACGGGTGTTCCCGCGAAAGGTGGCAGGAGATCGGTGAGACTGGCAACACGTGGTTTGATCTGACATGTTTTCAATTTGGATCAAATGACGTCTGTGTTGTTTCTGGTGCTTTCCGCACCTTCTTTCCCCAGCTGTGGCTACTAGGGTCATTTAACCTTCTCTATTTATAGTTGCTTCTCCCACAATGCTGTGCGGTTTATAGCTTCCGTTTGGACCTTTGGATAGATTGTGGTTGGATCTCGGCTGAGTTCCTGGTGCTTCCATTGCTCCTTTGAAGTTAAGTCTTTCCCTTCCCTTTTGTATTTTGTTTAGGTTCTGTGTGTTGCATTTCCCTATTGTTTGTATTAGACCTGAAGGAGACTCCTGTTCGTCCTTTCTTTTGGAGGAACAGGTAGTCTCGTCCCTGCCATTAGTACCAGGGTCCTATAGGGTTTGATAGGACTCTAGGTATTCCTGCGTATGAACTCACTTTCCTTTGGGGTCTGTTCATACTGGTAGTCAGTCAGGATTTTGGTTAGGGTTTTCACTAGGAGGTGTCCATTTTCCTTCCCTAGTTCTCAGGCCTGATTCCTTTTTCCCCCTCTTCCTATTTATGCTCGGTGTGGTGTTTCCCTCCCACACCGAAGCATGACAGCACCACTCTACATACATGGCAGAAATTTCAGAGATTGAAGGGTTAATCAATATAAAAGTTCCTAGGCTACAGTGCGAAATCTGTAACAGGACCTCCACCCACCATGTTCCCTTTATAATCCTGGTGTCTTCTTACCTAGCAGAGGGCTCTTAGGGCCCTTCAGACACCAGGGTCTTGAGTACAGTTGGAACTTCTTACACCCCTGTAGCTATGCTCCTGCTCCTCATAGGCCACACTCAATAGGGGAAGATTTTCCTTCAGGTTGGTGCCCTCACCCTGTATCTTCATACCCTGGCATGGGCCCTCCTCCTTGTCATGTCCCTGGTAAAGGGCAAAGATCATCAATCATCTTTTATTTTTACTGCTAGTAGAATGGTAAGGAGACTGTCATTTGCCTTGCTTTTTACCCGCGAGCACTTGGGCGTAAATGTAGGTCACCGTGTAGGAACTACCTGTCCGATTTACTCTAGGTTCAGGTTAAATAATAGCATTTTTCAGGACATTCAGGGCCCAATTTATCTCCTTGCCAGATTGAGCCTCCAAACCTGGCTGAACGTGAGAACCACACAAACCATATCCAAAATTTGCCCAATGACACTCCTCCTCGGAGAAAATCATTGGCATTGTACAGCCAAGGCTTCTTTCTGTATGCTGAAGGCCTGTCCACATGAGACACCATCAACATGTTATCGGTGGGGGTCGGACACCCTGCAACCCCATCGATCTGCTGTTCCAAAGTATCTCCGGAAGCGGAACTTCAAATCTCTGTCCATTGTGTAGGGGGCAGAGAGGTTACTGCATTCACACTAGAGGATAGGTCTTCAATAAAAAATAATTGAAAACCCTTTAAAATAATCATTTATGAAGATCTCTGTAATTTCCTGTCTCCCGTTCTGGGCTGTGGTCACATGACCATGTTCATGCAGCTCCTTCTTATTTCTTGTGATCTTATGTTCACGGGCGGAGCAGTAATAGGGGAGTGTCTATGTATCTAGCTGGTGGGAGGAGCTATAAACTAGCTGGGTGTTGTTAGGGGCAGTGATAGGGGAGTGTCTATGTAACTAGCTGGTGGGAGGAGCTATAAACTAGCTGGATGTTGTTAGGGGAGGTGATAGGGGAGTGTCTATGTATCTAGCTGGTGGGAGGAGCTATAAACTAGCTGGATGTTGTTAGGGGCAGTGATAGGGGAGTGTCTATGTAACTAGCTGGTGGGAGGAGCTATAAACTAGCTGGGTGTTGTTAGGGGCAGTGCTAGGGGAGTGTCTATGTATCTAGCTGGGTGGGAGGAGCTATAAACTAGCTGGGTGTTGTTAGGGGCAGTGATAGGGGAGTGTCTATGTATCTAGCTCGGTGGGAGAAGCTATAAACTAGCTGGGTGTTGTTAGGGGAGGTGATAGGGGAGTGTCTATGTAACTAGCTGGGTGGGAGGAGCTATAAACTAGCTGGGCGTTGTTAGGGGCGGTGATGGGGAAGTGTCTATGTAACTAGCTGGGTGGGAGGAGCTATAAACTAGCTGGGTGTTGTTAGGGGCAGTGATAGGGGCGTGTCTATGTAACTAGCTGGGTGGGAGGAGCTATAAACTAGCTGGGTGTTGTTAGGGGTAGTGCTGGAGATACGGCAAAGGAAGGAGAAGTGCATCATGGGTTTGGTTGGATACAGCAACAGGAAGTGCTACCAGGGCCAGCTCCAGGTTTATGTGGGCCCCCTTACACAGTGATAACTCTCTGTAGAGATAATACAGTAGATATCACCTGCAGTCCTATGTAACAGCACAGATAACACAGTCATGGCTATTTGAGTACAGAAAATGTAGTAGTGTATCCTGCAGTCCTATGTAAAACCACATATGACACTAGTGCTAATAATGTGGTAGAGTTACCTGCAGTCCTATGTAAAACCACAGATAACACTAGTTCTGATAATGTGGTAGTGTTACCTGCAGTCCTATGTAAAACCTACGTCCTTAGTTTGCCTCCCTTTGTCTCTCCCACGGACTCCATGCTGGTGGTGCTGCCATCTCTTCCATCTTCTTCTTGCCCCGCACAGAAAGTCCTGATGCAGCTGCATCAAGACATAGAAACACTGTGGTCATGGTGACAGACACACATAGGGACAGACACACACACACACATACACACAGGGAGAGACACACACACAGGGAGAGACACACACACACACACACACACAGGGAGATATACACAAAGGCTAGACTGTGGTATAGAGTCTAAGTAATGTCATAGGCCTCATGCACACGGCCATTATGCGTCCGCTCTGTGCATTGGGGACCGCAATTTGTGGTCCCCAAAGCACTGGCAACGTGATGCACACGGCCGGTACCCCGTGTATTGCAGAGCGGCCGTATGCAGGTGCACAATGGCCAGGTGCATGAGGCCTTAGACACAGAAAGGGGCACACACACAGGGACAGATACACACACAGGGACAGGCACACACACAGGGACAGACAGATCGACACACACACAGGGACAGACAGACACACACATCATGGCCCTCAGAATACACCTAGATCTGTACTAAAAACCCATTAATTGCACCAGATTTCACTCCACTTGAACCCCACTGCCAGGGCCGGACTGGGGATAAAAACCAGCCCTGGAAAAAGTTGCATACCAGCCCCGGAAAAAGTTGCATACCAGCCCCAAACACACACGCCGCGAGCGTGTGTATGTATGTGTGTGTATATATATATATATATATATATATATATATATATATATAATTATATACACACACACAGGCCGGGCCTTACCCTAGCGTTGCCGTGACTTGGCCTCTGCGCAGTGGCAACTCTAGGAACAATATATGGGAGGCACATAAGATACCACAGTCAAAATGGGGGGCACTAATAATTTTCCCCACTTAAATTCATGCAACTGAAAAAAACAGAAATAAGTATATATAAATTCAAAATACGAGAGTATTGCGGTATGCAGGGATACATTTATAATAAAATAATTTACTTACAAAAGAACCTATTCCATCTTCTGCTGTGCTGTCCTCTGCTTGCTTCCACGGATCTTCCCCTCTTTTCAATCTGTCCTCAGTGCGCAGGGCAGGCACACTGCTATGGGGATCTGTGGATGACACACTGTTATGGGGGATCTGTGGATGACACACTGTTATGGGGGATCTGTGGATGACACACTGTTATGGGGATCTGTGGATGACACACTGTTATGGGGGATCTGTGGATGATACACTGCTATGGGGATCTGTGGATGACACACTGTTATGGGGATCTGTGGATGACACACTGTTATGGGGATCTGTGGATGACACACTGTTATGGGGATCTGTGGATGACACACTGTTATGGAGATCTGTGGATGACACACTGTTATAGAGGATCTGTGGATGACACACTGTTATAGAGATCTGTGGATGACACACTGTTATAGAGATCTGTGGATGACACACTGTTATGAGAGATCTGTGGATGACACACTGTTATAGAGGATCTGTGGATGACACACTGTTATAGGAGATCTGTGGATGACACACTGTTATAGGGATCTGTGGATGACACACTGTTATAGAGGATCTGTGGATGACACACTGTTATAGAGGATCTGTGGATGACACACTGTTATGGGGATCTGTGGATGACACACTGTTATGGGGATCTGTGGATGACACACTGTTGTGGGGATCTGTGGATGACACACTGTTATGGGGGATCTGTGGATGACACACTGTTATGGGGATCTGTGGATGACACACTGTTATGGGGGATCTGTGGATGACACACTGTTATGGGGATCTGTGGATGACACACTGTTATGGGGGATCTGTGGATGACACACTGTTATGGGGATCTGTGGATGACACACTGTTATGGGGATCTGTGGATGACACACTGTTATGGGGATCTGTGGATGACACACTGTTATGGGGATCTGTGGATGACACACTGTTATGGGGATCTGTGGATGACACACTGTTATGGGGATCTGTGGATGACACTGTTATGGGGATCTGTGGATGACACACTGTTATGGGGGATCTGTGGATGACACACTGTTATGGGGATCTGTGGATGACACACTGTTATGGGGATCTGTGGATGACACACTGTTATGGGGATCTGTGGATGACACACTGTTATGGGGATCTGTGGATGACACACTGTTATGGGGGATCTGTGGATGACACACTGTTATGGGGATCTGTGGATGACACACTGTTATGGGGATCTGTGGATGACACACTGTTATGGGGATCTGTGGATGACACACTGTTGTGGGGATCTGTGGATGACACACTTTTATGGGGATCTGTGGATGACACACTGTTATGGGGATCTGTGGATGACACTGTTATGGGGGATCTGTGGATGACACACTGTTATGGGGGATCTGTGGATGACACACTTATGGGGGATCTGTGGATGACACACTTATGGGGGATCTGTGGATGACACACTTATGGGGATCTGTGGATGACACTGTTATGGCGGAATCTATGGATGACACTGTTATGGGGAATCTGTGGATGACATACTGTTATGGGGGTACTTTTACACCTGCGGCATGGCTATCCGACCTATCCGGGCTGTTCACCCTCCTGATCCGCCATGCCGCAAGTACCCGTGCACTGCCGTGCTGCTGCTCTGTCCCCATTGACTATAATAGGGGCAGGGGCGGAGCTATGGTGCAGCATGGCAGAGATCGCCGGACTAAAAGTCGGACATGCAGTACTTTTTAGTCCGCGATCTCTGCCGTGCTGCGCCATAGCCCGCCACCTGCCCCTATTATAGTCAATGGGGACAGAGCAGCAGCACGGCAGTGCACGGGTACTCTGCGGCATGGCGGATCAGGAGGGTGAACAGCCCGGATAGGTCGGATAGCCATGCCGCAGGTGTGAAAGTACCCCATAACAGTATGTCATCCACAGATCCCCATAACAGTGTCATCCACAGATTCCCCATAACAGTGTCATCCATAGATTCTGCCATAACAGTGTCATCCACAGATCCCCCATAACAGTGACATCCACAGTGCCCCCATAACAGTGTGCCAGTAGCCGTCCCCTTTAGTGCCAGTAGCCCCTTTATGTGCCAGTAGCCCCTTTAGTATCAGTAGCCGTCCCTTTATGTGCCAGTAGCCGCCCTTTATGTGCCAGTAGCCGCCTCTTTATGTGCCAGTAGTCAGTCTCCTTTAGTGCCAGTAGCCCCTTTATGTGCCAGTAGCCCCCTTTATGTGCCAGTAGCCGTCCCTTTATGTGCCAGTAGCCGTCCCTTTAGTGCCAGTAGCCCCTTTAGTGCCAGTAGCCATCCCTTTATGTGCCAGTAGCCCCTTTATGTGCCAGTAGCCCCTTTATGTGCCAGTAGCCCCTTTAGTGCCAGTAGCCCCTTTAGTGCCAGTAGCTCCCTTTATGTGCCAGTAGCCTCCTTTATGTGCCAGTAGCCCCTTTATGTGCCAGTAGCCCCTTTAGTGTCAGTAGCCCCTTTATGTGCCAGTAGCCCCCTTTAGTGCCAGTAGCGCCCTTTATGTGCCAGTAGCCCCGTTTGGTGCCAGTAGCTCCCTTTAAGTGGCAGTAGCCCCTTTAAGTGGCAGTAGCCCCTTTAAGTGGCAGTAGCCCGCTTTAAGTGGCAGTAGCCCCTTTATCTGCCAGTAGCCCCTTTATCTGCCAGTAGCCCCTTTAGTGCTGCCAGTAGCCCCTTTAGTGCTGCCAGTAGCCCCTTTAGTGCTGCCAGTAGCCCCTTTAGTGCTGCCAGTAGCCCCTTTAGTGCTGCCAGTAGGCTACTGGCAGCACTAGAGGCTACTGGCACTAGCAGCACTACTGGCAGCACTGGCTAGATGGGCTACTGGCAGTAGCCGCTATCTGCCAGTAGCCCCTTTAGTGCTGCCAGTAGCCCCTTTAGTGCTGCCAGTAGCCCCTTTAGTGCTGCCAGTAGCCCCTTTAGTGCTGCCAGTAGCCCCTTTAGTGCTGCCAGTAGCCCCTTAGTGCTGCCAGTAGGCCACTTTAGTACTGCCAGTAGCCAGCACTACTGGCAGTAGAGTAGCTACTGGCAGTAGCCCCTTTATCTGCCAGTAGCCCCTTTAGTGCTGCCAGTAGCCCCTTTAGTGCTGCCAGTAGCCCCTTTAGTGCTGCCAGTAGCCCCCTTTAGTGCTGCCAGTAGCCCCTTTAGTGCTGCCAGTAGCCCCAAGAAAAAAAAAAAAAAAAAAGAACACTTATACTTACCTCCAGCGATGCGATGCAGGCCTCTTCCGGCCTGTGTCTCGAGCTGTACGGCTCCGGCGGCGCGATGATGTCATGTGCTGGCAGCCTATCAGAGGAACAGGGAGAGGTCACGCCTCTCCCTCCTCTGCTGCTGCTCCGCACGGAGATGAGCGCAATGCAAGCGCTCATCTCCGTCGCCACTGGAGCCCAGTGTGCCTGCGGCCGCCGGCCGGCCGTGCGGCAGTCAGGGCTACCGGCCTACCGGGAATTTTCCCGGTATCCCGGTAGGCCAGTCCGGCCCTGCCTACTGCCCCGAGTGCTCCACCTGCCCCTCATATATGAGCTCCATCCATATGCTGCCCCTCATAAAGTTCTGTGTACTCCAGAAGCACATCCCACCTCACTCTGCAGCGTGCAGGCACACACAGCCCCTTCTCCTTTCAGACACAGCCCCTCCTCTTTCAGACACAGCCCCTCCTCCTTCCACACACAGCCCCGCCTCCTTCTACACACATCCCCTCCTCCTTTCACACAGCCCCTCCTCCTTTCACACACAGCCCCTCCTCCTTCCACAAGCTGCTGCTACCGTCGGGTTTGTTGATATGAACAGTATATCACCAACAAATCAAATAAATTTAGCCACCAGATAATATATATATATATATATTTATTATATATTTATATATAGTGTATTTATATAGTGTTCATAAATCAAATAATTATTAGTACTGCTGGCCAATTAGGAAAGTACTTACCACATAGGTGGATCCAGCGACGTCACACCACTCTCCTCCTTCTTCTCTGCGATGCCGGCTGTCTTCTCTTCCGGGAGCACTGTGACGTATTCAGCGCAAGCGCAGTGAGGAAGCTGACAGCCGGTGAGCGTCCTTCCCTCACTGAAAACTGAACGGGACGGCGCAGGTGCAAGATTTCCCCAGCACACAGGGCCAGCAGGAGGTGACGAACGCTTACCGGGGCCCTGTCAATCAACAGTAGAAGGGCGTGGAATGAGGTGGAAGAACGGAGCCTCTAGGAGCAGGAGCCACCCCCTCCCCCCCCCCTGCTCTTAGAGGCTAATTTGCATATAATAAAACTTATAATTGCACAAAAACGGGGGCAGACGTAAAAAAAAAAAAAAAAAGCACAGTTAGATTTAGCTGACATTTGCACATGTATAATGTCAGCCTGTTTAATAGGGATAATTGTGGTGACAGAAACCCTTTAAGGGCTACTTCACAGACAAATTTCTTCAGGCATTTTTTATTTTTTTTGCTGCTTAAAAAAGACCAAACAAACTGCATACGTTTTTAGTGATGTACTTGTGTTAAATCTAGAGACGAGCAAATTTTGATTGGTCTGATTCAAGTCATGGCGGAATAAATTCATTTTCTCAACCTTTGCTTCAACATGCTGCATTTAAAATTGGCAGAGACACAAAAAAACTCCATCTAATTTAAAGAAACAAACATGGCACTAAGCAAAAACTGCCTGTGCCTCCTGCATTTCTTATATCCCATAGACTTTCAGCTAACAACTGGAGCTGGTGTCTTTTCCAATAAAAAAAAAAAGGTAACAAAAACACCAGTGAAAACCTGTGTGTGAACCTACCCTTAAAAGGATTGTTTCGTTTGGAAAACCTATTATCATATATCATATTAAGGTAATAATAGGGGGGAGGGGGGGGGTGAAGGTGCTTGTTCCTTATCCAAAGTGGAAAATGCTACTTGTAAAACGCAATTAGCTTTCATCCTAACGCGTTTCAACCAAACATAGTCTTAGTCAGAAATGACTAAGACCATGTTTGGTCGAAGTGATTGTCATGGAGTTTTTATCCAGGTTTGTACCTTAATAAAGCATTGAAGGTCGTACTTATCCACCGAAAGTTCCGGAACTTCCTTTGTATCCAAAGTGATAAATAGTCTCAAGAAGCGTCACTTGCTTTGGCGCTGCATAATTCACAAAAGTAAAGATTGCCAAAACTGCCAATGTCGCGGTATCGGACGATTATGGCAGCATACCAACTTTCCACTGACATGATGTCAGGAGAAAGAAGGCTCAGGCATGTTGAAGTTCAGCGCCTGATCCTTTTGTTTTCAAAGAACATGAGCCGCCACGTCACATGATGTCACATGATGGCCACCAATGGCGCCCGATGGATCTCATTGACTTATAACATGGCCAAATGGTGCTGGAGGCTGTGCTACTTTTCGCCTGCCAAATATGACGAAATCTGCCATGAACGCAGATGTAAAGCTGAGGGCGGCAATAAATAAAATAATAATGATTCACGAGTAGCAGTCTGTATAAGAGAATGGATTTATGGCGTCCATAAAAGTGGAGATCAAATCGTAAATATTAAAGAGCATGAATCACAAAAATCATCCTAAAACAGGCATGGTGGACGCGTGAAATAAATCAATGAAACAGACTGCACAAGCGTAAAGCTGCGGCTGATGTTAACCCTTCACATCAATTTTTGTGGCTGTCCCAGCTACAGGTCAGCAATATGTTAGTCCTTAGTGTTTCTGTTGTGTGTAGGATTGCGGTATTACCTGGCGCCCTGTCTGCATCAGTTTCTGCTCATCCATTGCTCTGGAGGACCTGTCCATTGATTTAAATGAGAATCGTCTAATGCTTCATTATTCCTGTGGAGGTGCTGCAGGAACACAGTGTTGCAGTAACTGAAGTCCCTATGAGTCCGTTATGGGCCTGTATATACTGTAATGTGCTGTCATATAGTAAATCACTATAGCCTCTGACACACAGCATACGATATATGGTGTGTGGAAGACACCATAATGGTTCTTATTCTCTTGGAGTCAAATGGAAAAAATGTACCATGTAGGAACAATAAGGAGGCAGAGTACAGAGGTGCAGTATGTAGAAACAGTACGGAGGTACAGTATAGCAGTATAGTGTAGTTCTAGTACAGTATGGAGGTACAGTATAATAGTATAATGTGGTGCTAGTACAGTATGGTGGTACAGTATAGTATAGTGCAGTGCTAGTACAGTATGGAGGTACAGTATAGCAGCATAGTGCAGTGCTAGTACAGTATGGTGGTACAGTATAGTGCAGTGCTAGTACAGGATGGAGGTACAGTATAGCAGCATAGTGCAGTGCTTGTACAGTATTGTGGTACAGTATAGCAGCATAGTGCAGTGCTAGTACAGCATGGTGGCACAGCATAGTGCAGCGCTAGTACAGCATGGAGGTACAGCATAGCAGCATAGCGCAGTGCTAGCACAGCATGGAGGTACAGCATAGCAGCATAGTGCAGCACTTGTACAGTATGGTGGCACAGCATAGTGCAGTGCTAGTACAGCATGGAGGTACAATATAGCAGCATAGTGCAGTGCTAGTACAGTATGGAGGTACAGTATAGCAGCATAGCGCTGTGCTAGTACAGCATAGTGGCACAGCATAGTGCAGCGCTAGTACAGCATGGAGGTACAGCATAGCAGCATAGTGCAGTGCTAGTACAGTATGGTGGTACAGCATAGTATAGTGCAGCGCTAGTAACAGCATGGAGGTACAGTATAGCAGCATAGTGCAGCGCCTGTACAGCATGGTGGCATAGCATAGTGCAGCGCTAGTACAGCATGGAGGCACAGCATAGCAGCATAGTGCAGCGCCAGTACAGCATGGTGGCTACAGCACAGTATAGCATAGTGCAGCGCTAGCACAGCATGGAGGTACAGCATAGCAGCATAGTGCAGTGCTTGTACAGTATGGTGGCACAGCATAGCAGCATAGCGCAGCGCTAGTACAGCATGGAGGCACAGCATAGCGCAGTGCTAGTACAGTATGGAGGCACAGCATAGCAGCATAGCGCAGCGCTAGCACAGCATGGTGGCACAGCATAGTGCAGCGCTAGTACAGGATGGAGGCACAGCATAGCAGCATAGCGCAGTGCTAGCACAGCATGGTGGCACAGCATAGTATAGCGCAGCGCTAGCACAGTATGGAGGCACAGCATAGCAGCATAGTGCAGCAGCTTGCACAGTATGGTGGTACAGTATAGCGCAGCGCTAGTACAGTATGGAGGTACAGCATAGCAGCATAGCGCAGTGCTAGTACAGCATGGCGGCACAGCATAGTATAGCGCAGTGCTAGTACAGCATGGAGGTACAGCATAGCAGCATAGTGCAGCGCTTGCACAGCATGGTGGCACAGCATAGCAGCATAGTGCAGCGCTAGTACAGCATGGAGGCACAGCATAGTGCAGCGCTAGTACAGCATGGAGGCACAGCATAGCAGCATAGCGCAGCGCTAGCACAGTATGGTGGCACAGCATAGTGCAGCGCTAGCACAGCATGGAGGTACAGCATAGCAGCATAGCGCAGCGCTAGCACAGCATGGTGGCACAGCATAGCATATTGCAGCGCTTGTAACAGCATGGAGGTACAGTATAGCAGCTATAGCGCAGCGCTAGTACAGCATGGAGGTACAGCATAGTGCAGTGCCAGCACAGCATGGAGGCACAGCATAGCAGCACAGCGCAGCGCTAGCACAGCATGGTGGTACAGCATAGCGCAGTGCTAGTACAGCATGGAGGCACAGCATAGCAGCATAGCGCAGTGCTAGTACAGTATGGTGGCACAGAATAGCATATTGCAGTGCTAGTACAGCATGGAGGCACAGCATAGCAGCATAGTGCAGCGCTTGTACAGTATGGTGGTACAGCATAGTGCAGTGCTAGTACAGCATGGAGGTACAGTATAGCAGCATAGTGCAGTGCTAGTACAGCATGGAGGCACAGTATAGTGCAGTGCTAGTACAGCATGGAGGTACAGTATAGCAGCATAGTGCAGTGCTTGTACAGTATCGTGGTACAGTATAGCAGCATAGTGCAGTGCTAGTACAGTATGGTGGTACAGTATAGTGCAGTGCTAGTACAGGATGGAGGTACAGTATAGCAGCATAGTGCAGTGCTTGTACAGTATTGTGGTACAGTATAGCAGCATAGTGCAGTGCTAGTACAGTATGGTGGTACAGTATAGTGCAGTGCTAGTACAGTATGGAGGTACAGTATAGCAGCATAGTGCAGTGCTAGTACAGTATGGAGGTACAGTATAGTGCAGTGCTAGTACAGTATGGAGGTACAGTATAGCAGCATAGTGCAGTGCTAGTACAGTATGGTGGTACAGTATAGTGCAATGCTAGTACAGTATGGAGGTACAGTATAGCAGCATAGTGCAGTGCTAGTACAGTATGGTGGTACAGTATAGTATAGTGCAGTGCTTGTACAGTATGGTGGTACAGTATAGCAGCATAGTGCAGTGCTAGTACAGTATGGAGGTACAGTATAGTGCAGTGCTAGTACAGTATGGAGGTACAGTATAGCAGCATAGTGCAGTGCTAGTACAGTATGGTGGTACAGTATAGTGCAGTGCTAGTACAGTATGGAGGTACAGTATAGCAGCATAGTGCAGTGCTAGTACAGTATGGTGGTACAGTATAGTATAGTGCAGTGCTAGTACAGTATGGAGGTACAGTATAGCAGCATAGTGCAGTGCTTGTACAGTATGGTGGTACAGTATAGTGCAGTGCTAGTACAGTATGGAGGTACAGTATAGCAGCATAGTGCAGTACTTGTACAGTATGGTGGTACAGTATAGTGCAGTGCTAGTACAGTATGGAGGTACAGTATAGCAGCATAGTGCAGTGCTAGTACAGTATGGAGGTACAGTATAGCAGCATAGTGCAGTGCTAGTACAGTATGGTGGTACAGTATAGTGCAGTGCTAGTACAGTATGGAGGTACAGTATAGCAGCATAGTGCAGTGCTAGTACAGTATGGTGGTACAGTATAGTATAGTGCAGTGCTAGTACAGTATGGAGGTACAGTATAGCAGCATAGTGCAGTGCTTGTACAGTATGGTGGTACAGTATAGCAGCATAGTGCAGTGCTAGTACAGTATGGAGGTACAGTATAGTGCAGTGCTAGTACAGTATGGAGGTACAGTATAGCAGCATAGTGCAGTGCTAGTACAGTATGGTGGTACAGTATAGCAGCATAGTGCAGTGCTAGTACAGTATGGTGGTACAGTATAGTATATGCAGTGCTAGTACAGTATGGAGGTACAGTATAGCAGCATAGTGCAGTGCTAGTACAGTATGGTGGTACAGTATAGTGCAGTGCTAGTACAGTATGGAGGTACAGTATAGCAGCATAGTGCAGTGCTAGTACAGTATGGTGGTACAGAATAGTATATTGCAGTGCTAGTACAGTATGGAGGTACAGTATAGCAGCATAGTGCAGTGCTTGTACAGTATGGTGGTACAGTATAGTGCAGTGCTAGTACAGTATGGAGGTACAGTATAGCAGCATAGTGCAGTGCTAGTACAGTATGGAGGTACAGTATAGTGCAGTGCTAGTACAGTATGGAGGTACAGTATAGCAGCATAGTGCAGTGCTTGTACAGTATCGTGGTACAGTATAGCAGTATAGTGCAGTGCTAGTACAGTATGGTGGTACAGTATAGTGCAGTGCTAGTACAGGATGGAGGTACAGTATAGCAGCATAGTGCAGTGCTTGTACAGTATCGTGGTACAGTATAGCAGTATAGTGCAGTGCTAGTACAGTATGGTGGTACAGTATAGTGCAGTGCTAGTACAGTATGGAGGTACAGTATAGCAGCATAGTGCAGTGCTAGTACAGTATGGTGGTACAGTATAGTGCAGTGCTAGTACAGTATGGAGGTACAGTATAGCAGCTAGTGCAGTGCTAGTACAGTATGGTGGTACAGTATAGTGCAATGCTAGTACAGTATGGAGGTACAATATAGCAGCATAGTGCAGTGCTAGTACAGTATGGTGGTACAGTATAGTATAGTGCAGTGCTTGTACAGTATGGTGGTACAGTATAGCAGCATAGTGCAGTGCTAGTACAGTATGGAGGTACAGTATAGTGCAGTGCTAGTACAGTATGGAGGTACAGTATAGCAGCATAGTGCAGTGCTAGTACAGTATGGTGGTACAGTATAGTGCAGTGCTAGTACAGGATGGAGGTACAGTATAGCAGCATAGTGCAGTGCTAGTACAGTATGGTGGTACAGTATAGTATAGTGCAGTGCTAGTACAGTATGGAGGTACAGTATAGCAGCATAGTGCAGTGCTTGTACAGTATGGTGGTACAGTATAGTGCAGTGCTAGTACAGTATGGAGGTACAGTATAGCAGCATAGTGCAGTGCTAGTACAGTATGGTGGTACAGTATAGTATAGTGCAGTGCTAGTACAGTATGGAGGTACAGTATAGCAGCATAGTGCAGTGCTTGTACAGTATGGAGGTACAGTATAGCAGCATAGTGCAGTGCTAGTACAGTATGGAGGTACAGTATAGTGCAGTGCTAGTACAGTATGGAGGTACAGTATAGCAGCATAGTGCAGTGCTAGTACAGTATGGTGGTACAGTATAGTGCAGTGCTAGTACAGTATGGAGGTACAGTATAGCAGCATAGTGCAGTGCTAGTACAGTATGGTGGTACAGTATAGTATAGTGCAGTGCTAGTACAGTATGGAGGTACAGTATAGCAGCATAGTGCAGTGCTTGTACAGTATGGTGGTACAGTATAGCAGCATAGTGCAGTGCTAGTACAGTATGGAGGTACAGTATAGTGCAGTGCTAGTACAGTATGGAGGTACAGTATAGCAGCATAGTGCAGTGCTAGTACAGTATGGTGGTACAGTATAGTGCAGTGCTAGTACAGTATGGAGGTACAGTATAGCAGCATAGTGCAGTGCTAGTACAGTATGGTGGTACAGTATAGTATAGTGCAGTGCTAGTACAGTATGGAGGTACAGTATAGCAGCATAGTGCAGTGCTTGTACAGTATGGTGGTACAGTATAGTGCAGTGCTAGTACAGTATGGAGGTACAGTATAGCAGCATAGTGCAGTGCTAGTACAGTATGGAGGTACAGTATAGTGCAGTGCTAGTACAGTATGGAGGTACAGTATAGCAGCATAGTGCAGTGCTAGTACAGTATGGTGGTACAGTATAGCAGCATAGTGCAGTGCTAGTACAGTATGGTGGTACAGTATAGTGCAGTGCTAGTACAGTATGGAGGTACAGTATAGCAGCATAGTGCAGTGCTTGTACAGTATGGTGGTACAGTATAGCAGTATAGTGCAGTGCTAGTACAGTATGGTGGTACAGTATAGTGCAGTGCTAGTACAGTATGGAGGTACAGTATAGCAGCATAGTGCAGTGCTAGTACAGTATGGTGGTACAGTATAGTATAGTGCAGTGCTAGTACAGTATGGAGGTACAGTATAGCAGCATAGTGCAGTGCTAGTACAGTATGGTGGTACAGTATAGTGCAGTGCTAGTACAGTATGGAGGTACAGTATAGCAGCATAGTGCAGTGCTAGTACAGTATGGTGGTACAGTATAGTGCAGTGCTAGGCAGTACAGCATGGATGGTACAGTATAGCAGCATAGTGCAGTGCTAGTACAGTATGGCGGTACAGCATAGTGCAGTGCTAGTACAGTATGGAGGTACAGTATAGCAGCATAGTGCAGTGCTAGTACAGTATGGTGGTACAGTATAGTATAGTGCAGTGCTAGTACAGTATGGAGGTACAGTATAGCAGCATAGTGCAGTGCTAGTACAGTATGGTGGTACAGTATAGTGCAGTGCTAGTACAGCATGGAGGTACAGTATAGCAGCATAGTGCAGTGCTAGTACAGTATGGTGGTACAGTATAGTGCAGTGCTAGTACAGTATGGAGGTACAGTATAGCAGCATAGTGCAGTGCTAGTACAGTATGGTGGTACAGTATAGTTGCAGTGCTAGTACAGTATGGAGGTACAGTATAGCAGCATAGTGCAGTGCTTAGTACAGTATGGTGGTACAGTATAGTGCAGTGCTAGTACAGTATGGAGGTACAGTATAGTGCAGTGCTAGTACAGTATGGAGGTACAGTATAGCAGCATAGTGCAGTGCTAGTACAGTATGGTGGTACAGTATAGTGCAATGCTAGTACAGTATGGAGGTACAGTATAGCAGCATAGTGCAGTGCTAGTACAGCATGGAGGTACAGTATAGCAGCATAGTCAGTGCTAGTACAGTATGGTGGTACAGTATAGTGCAATGCTAGTACAGTATGGAGGCTACAGTGCATAGTGCAGTGCTAGTACAGTATGGAGGTACAGTATAGCAGCATAGTGCAGTGCTAGTACAGTATGGTGGTACAGTATAGTGCAGTGCTAGTACAGTATGGAGGTACAGTATAGCAGCATAGTGCAGTGCTTGTACAGTATGGTGGTACAGTATAGCGCAGTGCTAGTACAGTATGGAGGTACAGTATAGTGCAGTGCTAGTACAGTATGGAGGTACAGTATAGCAGCATAGTGCAGTGCTAGTACAGTATGGTGGTACAGTATAGTGCAGTGCTAGTACAGTATGGAGGTACAGTATAGCAGCATAGTGCAGTGCTAGTACAGTATGGTGGTACAGTATAGCGCAGTGCTAGTACAGTGATGGAGGTACAGCATAATGTGGTGCTAGTACAGTATGGAGGTACAGTATAGCAGTATAGTGCAGTGCTAGTACAGTATGGTGGCACAGCATAGTGCAGTGCTAGTACAGTATGGAGGTACAGTATAGCTGCATAGTGCAGTGCTAGTACAGTATGGAGGTACAGTATAGCAGCATAGTGCAGTGCTAGTACAGTATGGTGGTACAGTATAGTGCAGTGCTAGTACAGTATGGAGGTACAGTATAGCAGCATAGTGCAGTGCTAGTACAGTATGGTGGTACAGTATAGTATAGTGCAGTGCTAGTACAGTATGGAGGTACAGTATAGCAGCATAGTGCAGTGCTTGTACAGTATGGTGGTACAGTATTATGCAATGCTAGTACAGTATGGAGGTACAGTATAGTGCAGTGCTAGTACAGTATGGAGGTACAGTATAGCAGCATAGTGCAGTGCTAGTACAGTATGGTGGTACAGTTTAGTGCAATGCTAGTACAGTATGGAGGTACAGTATAGTGCAGTGCTAGTACAGTATGGAGGTACAGTATAGCAGCATAGTGCAGTGCTAGTACAGTATGGTGGTACAGTATAGTGCAATGCTAGTACAGTATGGAGGTACAGTATAGCAGCATAGTGCAGTGCTAGTACAGTATGGAGGTACAGTATAGCAGCATAGTCCAGTGCTTGTACAGTATGGTGGTACAGTATAGTGCAATGCTAGTACAGTATGGAGGTACAGTATAGTGCAGTGCTAGTACAGTATGGAGGTACAGTATAGCAGCATAGTGCAGTGCTAGTACAGTATGGTGGTACAGTATAGTGCAGTGCTAGTACAGTATGGAGGTACAGTATAGCAGCATAGTGCAGTGCTTGTACAGTATGGTGGTACAGTATAGTGCAGTGCTAGTACAGGATGGAGGTACAGTATAATGTGGTGCTAGTACAGTATGGGGGTACAGTATAGCAGTATAGTGCAGTGCTAGTACAGTATCGTGGTACAGTATAGTGCAGTGCTAGTACAGTCTGGAGATACAGTATAGCAGCATAGTGCAGTGCTAGTACAGTATGGAGGTACAGTATAGCAGCATAGTGCAGTGCTAGTACAGTATGGAGGTACAATATAGCAGTATAGTGCAGTGCTAGTACAGTATGAAAGTATGGTATGGAGGTACAGTATAGTATGGAAAAAAAGTATGGAGGTACACTATCGCTGTATAGTGCAGAAAGCACAGTATGGAAGAACAATATGGAGGAACAGTATAGTGCTATAGTGCAGAGGTACATTCTGGAGATACAGTATGGAGGAACATTACTGAGGTACAGAATAGAAGTGCACAGGTACGTTATGGGGGTACAGTATTGAAATATAGTGCAGAGGTACAGTCTGGAGGTACATTATGGAGGAGCAGTGTGGACATACAGTATGGGTCCATATAGCTATTGGCAGAGTATTGGAGATCAGCACAGCTCCATTACACCGGTCACTGTGGATTTTGCTGACAGATAAGCTCACACGATGCCAGGAAGGTTGACAGCTTCTCAGAGTGTGATTGTAAAGTGACATTAGACCTGAGATGACACCGCTCGGGGCTCTGCTGGCGTGTATTACAACTTGCTGTATATTGCTCCAGGTAATGACATTTCTATCTCTCCATCTGTCCATGTATTACCAAGGTCACTCTTTATTGGTTACACATAGTATGGCGGCACAGAGCTTAACACACGAAGAATTGAGAAGAACAAGGCTTTGAAGTTACTGACAGCAACGGAACAGTTGCTACAAGCTCTTTATTAATTCCTCTGGGTCCATACAACTAGGGTGTCCACCTTTCCCAACAAAAAATACCGGTCAAGTTTACACAGGTTAATAGGTCAAGTTTACAAAAGGTGTTATTTGGTCAAGTGTTGCAACTTTTTTTTAAATAAAATCAAACTTTTCACTGTTGGGGATACCCCTATCTATTTAAGTTTTATTCAGCCGCTATTTTTAAAGGGTTTCTGCCTGGTTTTGAACTCATCACATCTACATTAAAGGCTAAATCCTTAACCACAAAGCTATAGAGCTCAATGCTAATAATTAAAAGATAAATTCTGGCTAAAAACCTCAATAGTGGTTTCCCATGTATTATGTATGTATACATAGCAGAAGTATCATTTTACATTTTTTCAGTAATTGCACATTTATTTTGCGCCATAACATTTTTTTTTGCAGTTACTAATAAAAAAATAAATAAAATGAAACTTCTGCTATATATGAATACATATTACATGGGAAACTACTACAAAGTTTTTTAGCCAGAATATATCTATCACAGATTTACATTGAGCTGTATAGCTCAGGGGTTAAGGTTCTTGTCTTTAATGTAGATTTTGATGAGTTCAAATCTGTGCAGAAACACTTAAAAAATAGAGGCTAAATAAAACTTAAATACACAGGATGTCCCTAAGCATACTGACAGCGATTGGGGATACCCTCTTTATCTTTATAGCACTGTCTCCATATATGGACACAGTCATATATGGAGTCAGAGCAGGAACTCACAGAAGAAATTACTCCATATCTGGACATACTGTAGTGCAGGGACTCCTTAGCCATATATGGACATAGAGCTGGGAATCCTAAGCCATAAATGGACATAGAGCATGAACTCCTAGGCCATATATGGACATAGAGCAGGGACTCCTAGGCCATATATGGACATAGAGCAGAGACTCCTAAGCCATATATAGACATAGAGCAGGGAATCCTAATCCATATATGGTCATAGAGCAGGGAATCCTAAGCCATATGTTGACATAGAGCAGGGAATCGTAAGCCATATATGGACATAGAGCAGGGACTCCTAAGCCATATGTGGACATAGAGCAGGGACTGCTAAGCCATATATGGACATAGAGCAGGGACTCCTAAGCCATATGTGGACATAGAGCAGGGAATCCTAAGCCATATATGGACATAGAGCAGGGAGCCATATGTGGACATAGAGCAGGGAATCCTAAGCCATATATGGACATAGAGCAGGGAATCCTAAGCCATATATGGACATAGAGCAGGGACTGCTAAGCCATATATGGACATAGAGCAGGGACTCCTAAGCCATATGTGGACATAGAGCAGGGAATCCTAAGCCATATATGGACATAGAGCAGGGAGCCATATGTGGACATAGAGCAGGGAATCCTAAGCCATATATGGACATAGAGCAGGGAATCCTAAGCCATATATGGACATAGAGCAGGGAGCCATATGTGGACATAGAGCAGGGAATCCTAAGCCATATATGGACATAGAGCAGGGAATCCTAAGCCATATATGGACATAGAGCAGGGATTTCTAAGCCATATATGGACATAGAGCAGGGACTGCTAAGCCATATATGGACATAGAGCAGGGACTGCTAAGCCATATATGGACATAGAGCAGGGACTCCTAAGCCATATGTGGACATAGAGCAGGGAATCCTAAGCCATATATGGACATAGAGCAGGGAATCCTAAGCCATATATGGACATAGAGCAGGGATTTCTAAGCCATATATGGACATAGAGCAGGGACTGCTAAGCCATATATGGACATAGAGCAGGGACTCCTAAGCCATATGTGGACATAGAGCAGGGAATCCTAAGCCATATATGGACATAGAGCAGGGAGCCATATGTGGACATAGAGCAGGGAATCCTAAGCCATATATGGACATAGAGCAGGGAGCCATATGTGGACATAGAGCTGGGACTCCTAAGCCATATATTCACACAGTACTAGGACTCCTAAGCAGATGCCTGCACACTGGTTCCTCTCGTATGCAGAGCTACGCACTGTGCCTTCCACTTAATCCTCAGCCACACGCTTAGAATCAGTTGAGGAACCATTGAAGTTGTCTGACAAAATTACTACTAATTATTATAGCCTGTAAAAAACAATACCAATACTAGCAATCTAAGCAAAATACCTTCCTAGCTGGTGAAATACCGGCCAGGTAGCAACCCTACTGACAATGGTAGCAGCGAAGTCTCTATACTCCACACCTGGTTGTCAATAAGGACAGGACAGTCTCTATTCTCCAAAGTTGTCACTCCCTACAGAGGATCAGGCTTCAGGCTACCAATTCATAGTCTTTTGGCGGAAAGATATGTGTCCGGCATGTCAGGCTCTACAGGCATTAGGTAGGAGACTGTTTGAACATATGTGGAGTGATAGATATTCTATTATTATCACTAATTGATGTTTCCCCCGGAGCTGCGCTCTATAGGTCTGTCCTGCAGTATCTTCTGTCTAATAAATTACAGGAAGGAACCACTTCGTCGGTATGGATTTGCTGCTTTCTCTTGGGTAAAAGACTATTGACCTTGGATACGGTTATGAAGCTAACAGGGTCAATTTCAATGATTTTCTGTGGCAGATATATTAGGTTTCTGTGTTCTCTTATGCAATGTGCAGATGTTGCAGTCTATAACTTGACACTTAAAGGGGTTATTTGGGTTCAGAGCTGAACCCAGACATATCCCCATTTTCATTCAGGTAGCCCCTCTGACATGAGCATTGGAACATATGCCCTGCGCGATTCAGCACAGGGCAAAGGAAAGCATCGGAGCATGAAATGCTCCAATGCTCATATGAGGGAGGCTGCCTGGATAAAGAAGGGGACATGTCAGGGTTCAGCTCTAAACCCAGAAAACACCTTTAAAAGGGTATTCCCATCCGAACATATATGGCATATCGATAGGTAGGTGCAGGTCCCACTTTTGAGATGCTTGTCCTAAGACAGCAAGGGGTCCCAGAAGTGGGACCATAACATGATGGCTCATTTTGATTGTTATATTTATAGATAGATATGAGATAGATAGATAGATAGATAGATAGATAGATAGATAGATCGAAAACCCAATAGATAGCAGCACACTGCTAAGTGCACTAAGAATGAATGAACAGGTAAATGTGTGAAGAGGGTCAAATACATGACTACCATACTTCCTATTACATGGGGTAGAAGCTCTTAGCGCATATAGTTGATCAAAAATATGTCGGGCCCGTCTACCAAACGTCAAGGTGGCTTCTAATCAGACGGAACCTACGCTAACACGGAGTGTCCAGCTCCACCGCGATACTGTGATAGTACTGATTAAAAGCACCAGGCAGGTGAGTGGGTGTGCTAGGTTCCATAGAGGATGCCTAATCCTCCACCATATATACATTTCCAAGTTAGGACCAGCACCTCCTAGGGGTAGTTAGTATAAAAGCAGGTGCAAGCTACATGGACGGGACAACAATATAGCAAACTAATCCAAATCCTTCTTTGGATCTGTGTATATGGTAGAGGAATAGGCATCCTCTAGAGCGCAGTGTGCTGCTATCTATTTGGTTTGCTATATAGTTGTCCGTGTAGCTTGCACCTGCTTTTAAACTAACTACCCCTAGGAGGTGCTGGTCCTTCTTTGGATATGTAGATAGATAGATAGATAGATAGATAGATAGATAGATAGATACAGGGGTGCACCACTAATGAGGCCAGGTGAGGCAGGAGGGGGGCAGAGGAGGGCCCATGGGCAATGAGCGCTCTCATTGTCACAAAGGGGTTAGGTAAAGAAATTGGCATTGGGGGGTGGGGGTCGTTTGAGTTTTCGCCTCAGTCAGAAGAAAGGCTAGGTGCACTCCTGGATAGATAGATAGATAGATAGATAGATAGATAGATAGATAGATAGAAAGATAGAAAAAAAAAATCTGCAGAACAGTAATAAAGACAGTGGGTGCAATCCCTCCAAGACTGTCAGCTCTAGGTCTAAAATAATCCAAATAGCAAGAAAAGAGTCAGCACGTCAAAAACAGGTGAAAGGTGTGGACCCGCTTTATTCACCCCAGCTGAAATGTTGCGGTTGGGGTGCATAAAGTGGGTCCACACCTTTCATCTGTTTTTGTAGTGCTGCCCCTTTTTCTTATCTTTTTGTAATATTAGATGATAGATAGATAGATAGATAGATAGATAGATAGATATTAGATAGATAGATAGATAGATAGATAGATATTAGATAGATAGATATTAGATAGATAGATAGATAGATAGATAGATATTTGATAGATAGATAGATAGATAGATAGATAGATAGATAGATAGATAGATCAATCTAGAGTCTGTGCTTCAGTTTTTCTAATCACATTTAGTAAAAGTATACAAATCTGTTCCACATCACACGGGGATTCTTCGGGGTTGCGTGTGTCTGTGGCCTCTCCATGCTTCACTTCTCATTAACAGTAAACTTTCCGCATGCGTCCCTCACCGCACTTTCTGTAGAAATCACATCATTGCAGCCTGTACGGCTGCAGCCAGAAGATTACACGTGCCGCCGGATGATTGGTTTTAGGCGAAAAATAAATATTAAACACATTTATAGAAAGGAGGGGAAAGAAAAAAATGCTCCAGAATAAATCTGTGGCTTCAGAGAAAGACAATAGTTATCATGATGTGTAAATATCAATTATAAACTAAACTGAAGCCGCTAAGACCCGGGAGCGCAGTGACAAAATAATTACCACCCTTCTAATTGGATTCCTATCATACAAAAGCTTCCAGTATTACAGGGGCGAGTATAAATGGAGTAAATCATGTATCACATAGCGTAAAGTCACCCACCCCCCTGGGGTATACACTGACTAAAGCACAACTGCTTAAAGGGGAACTCCCACACATTCTATACAAAAGGCCACTTAGTTTTTTTTTTATATATACATATATATATATATATATATATATATATATATATTATACACATGGGAACGTTAGTCCTGTGCGGAGTTGTAAACTGGATTAGCTTTATGTGATTCAAATACTAAGTGATACTTCACACTGTGGAGGAGGAGAGAGAGCTGCTGCAAGAACAGCCCGGACACAGAGCTGTACCTTTCAGAGTTATTGCCACACGCTTGTCTTTAATCTACGAGTGGTGCTTGGATGGCACAAGTATAATGTGAGCGATGTGTGGGCTGTAAATGTCCTGTGTGTGGGTGGCCCATATGGCACATATTCTATGTACGATAGGCATGTGTACGGCACGTGTCATATGTGGCAAGTGGCATGTAGGCGGCATGTTTCCAGCATGTGAGTGGGCCAGATATGGCATGTGTCCTATTATGCGCATATCCAAATGGGGGTAAAACCTCAAACATTTCCATCCTTGCATAAAAGACTAAAGGCATATTACTTTGGTTTGTATATGTAGTTGTGTATTATGAGTAGGCTATATTATGTACTGTAATGCGTTGTTTTCTATTACCACTAGATGGCTCTGTTGTAGCAGAAACCAGGAGGATATACTGCATAAGGAGATGGTACTCTAGCAGTCAGTGGGTGGCTGAAGCCACATGTAGTGCTAGGGGAGCCTGTTTATCGAGGTCTTAGTTTCTAGGCCCCTGTGAGCAGCTCAGATATTGCAAGTCAAAGGCTGTGGGAAGTACTTTGGTACCAAAGAGGGGACAGTGTGATTGGACCACATGTGGGGATTGCTGAACCTGGTATTGGTCTATGTAACTGTTAGGCTTGTCCATCATGAGAGTGTCCGTGTGCTAGGGGCTTTCCATTAGAAGAGAATATGTCATATGTGTGAGCAGTGAGTGTGCAGAATGTGTTCTGTGTGTGAACAGGGAGTATGAATAATGTGTTCTATATGTGGGCAGTGTGTATGCAGGATGTGTTATATGTGTAAGCAGTGTGTGTGTGCAGGATGTGTCCCATGTGTGAGCAGTGAGTATGCAGGATGTGTCCTATGTGTGAGCAGTGTGTGTGCAGGATGTGTCCCATGTGTGTGTGCAGGATGTGTCCTATGTGTGAGCAGTGTGTGTGCAGGATGTGTCCTATGTGTGAGCAGTGAGTATGCAGGATGTGTCCCATGTGTGTGTGCAGGATGTGTCCTATGTGTGAGCAGTGAGTATGCAGGATGTGTCCCATGTGTGTGTGCAGGATGTGTCCTATGTGTGAGCAGTGAGTATGCAGGATGTGTCCCATGTGTGTGTGCAGGATGTGTCCTATGTGTGAGCAGTGAGTATGCAGGATGTGTCCTATGTGTGAGCAGTGTGTGTGCAGGATGTGTCCCATGTGTGTGTGCAGGATGTGTCCTATGTGTGAGCAGTGTGTGTGCAGGATGTGTCCTATGTGTGAGCAGTGAGTATGCAGGATGTGTCCCATGTGTGTGTGCAGGATGTGTCCTATGTGTGAGCAGTGAGTATGCAGGATGTGTCCCATGTGTGTGTGCAGGATGTGTCCTATGTGTGAGCAGTGAGTATGCAGGATGTGTCCCATGTGTGTGTGCAGGATGTGTCCTATGTGTGAGCAGTGTGTGTGCAGGATGTGTCCCATGTGTGTGTGCAGGATGTGTCCCATGTGTGTGTGCAGGATGTGTCCCATGTGTGTGTGCAGGATGTGTCCCATGTGTGAGCAGTGTGTGTTCAGGATGTGTCCTATGTGTGAACAGGGAGTATAAATAATGTGTGCTATGTGTGAGCAGTGTGTGTGTATGAAGGATGTGCCCTATGTGTGAGTAGCGAGTGTGAAAATGGTGTCCTTTGTGTGGGCAGGATGTATCCTATGTGTGAGCAGTGTGTGTGCAGGATGTAGAAACATAGAATGTGTCGGCAGATAAGAACCATTTGGCCCATCTAGCCTGCCCAATATGCTGAATACTATGGATAGCCCCAGGCCCTATCTTATATGAAGGATGGCCTTATGCCTATCCCATGCATGCTTAAACTCCTTCACTGTATTTGCAGCTACCACTTCTGCAGGAAGGCTATTCCATGCGTCCACTACTCTCTCAGTAAAGTAATTCTTCCTGATATTACTTTTAAACCTTTGCCCCTCTAATTTAAAACTATGTCCTCTTGTAGCAGTTTTTCTTCTTTTAAATATTCTCTCCTCTTTTACCGTGATGATTCCCTTTATGTATTTAAACGTTTCTATCATATCCCCTCTGTCTCTTCTTACTTCCAAGCTATACATGTTAAGGTCCTTTAACCTTTCCTGGTAAGTTTTGTCCTGCAATCCATCTACTAGTTTAGTAGCTCTTCTCTGAATATCCTTCTGCAGATCTGGTCTCCAGTACTGCACACAATACTCCCAATGAGGTCTCCCTAGTGCTCTGTAGAGCGGCACGAGCACCTCCCTCTTTCTACTGTTAATGCCTCTCCCTATACACCCAAGCATTCTGCTGCCATTACCTGCTGCTCTATGACATTGTCTGCCCACCTTTAGGTCGTCTGATATAATGACCCCTAAATCCCTTTCCTCAGATACTGAGGTTAGGACTGTATCACTGATTTTATATTCTGCTCTTGGGTTTTTACGCCCCAGGTGCATTATCTTGCACTTATCAACATTAAATTTTAGTTGCCAGATTTTTGACCATTCCTCCGTTTTTCCTAAATCCTTTTCCATTTGGTGTATCCCTCCAGGAACATCAACCCTGTTACAAATCTTTGTGTCATCAGCAAAAAGACACACCTTACCATTGAGGCCTTCTGCAATTTCGCTGATAAAGATATTAAACAATATGGGTCCCAGAACAGATCCCTGAGGTACCCCACTGGTAACAGTACCATGGTCTGAATATACTCCATTGACTACAACCCTCTGTTTTCTGTCCTTCTGTTTGTGTCCTATGTGTGAGCAGTGAGTGTGCAGGATGTGTCCTATGTGTGAGCAGTGTGTGTGCAGGATGTGTCCTATGTGTGAGCAGTGAGTGTGCAGGATGTGTCCTATGTGTGAGCAGTGAGTGTGCAGGATGTGTCCTATGTGTGAGCAGTGAGTGTGCAGGATGTGTCCTATGTGTGAGCAGTGAGTGTGCAGGATGTGTCCTATGTGCCAGCAATGTGTGTGCAGGATGTGTCCTATGTGTGAGCAGTGAGTGTGCAGGATGTGTCCTATGTGTGAGCAGTGTGTATGCAGGATGTGTCCTATGTGTGAGCAGTGAGTGTGCAGGATATGTCCTATGTGTGAGCAGTGTGTGTGTGCAGGATGTGTCCTGTGTGTGAGCAGTGAGTGTGCAGGATATGTCCTATGTGTGAGCAGTGAGTGTGCAGGATATGTCCTATGTGTGAGCAGTGTGTGTGTGCAGGATGTGTCCTATGTGTGAGCAGTGAGTGTGCAGGATATGTCCTATGTGTGAGCAGTGAGTGTGCAGGATATGTCCTATGTGTGAGCAGTGTGTGTGTGCAGGATGTGTCCTATGTGTGAGCAGTGTGTGTGTGCAGGATGTGTCCTATATGTGAGCAGTAAGTGTGCAGGATGTGTCCTATGTGTGAGCAGTGTGTGTGTGCAGGATGTGTCCTATGTGTGAGCAGTGAGTGTGCAGGATATGTCCTATGTGTGAGCAGTGAGTGTGCAGGATATGTCCTATGTGTGAGCAGTGTGTGTGTGCAGGATGTGTCCTATGTGTGAGCAGTGTGTGTGTGCAGGATGTGTCCTATATGTGAGCAGTGTGTGTGCAGGATGTGTCCTATGTGTGAGCAGTAAGTGTGCAGGATGTGTCCTATATGTGAGCAGTGAGTGTGCAGGATATGTCCTATGTGTGAGCAGTGTGTGTGTGCAGGATGTGTCCTATGTGTGAGCAGTAAGTGTGCAGGATGTGTCCTATATGTGAGCAGTGTGTGTGCAGGATGTGTCCTATGTGTGAGCAGTAAGTGTGCAGGATGTGTCCTATATGTGAGCAGTGTGTGTGTGCAGGATGTGTCCTATATGTGAGCAGTGTGTGTGCAGGATGTGTCCTATGTGTGAGCAGTGATTGTGAAAAAGGTGTCCTGTGTGTGAGCAGTGTGTGTGAAAAAGGTGTCCTGTGTGTGAGCAGTGTGTGTGAAAAAGGTGTCCTGTGAGTGAGCAGGTCATATCAGATATATAGGTGCATTAATCTAGAATGCCCCTTTATTACTGCCAATGAAAACATCCTAGTATTTGGAGACTTTACCATTCTTCACTACCTAGGGCGTGTGTCTCCAGGGCTTCTCATCAGTGGCCATTACCACAAGGATTGTGCTATTCTGTAAAAGGCAGCGCTGCAAACAAAAAAAATCTTCAACTAGGACACGGGCATGTTGTTCCAGGAGAGGACACGCTGAGCTTAGTCTGATGATGAGACATGACAGAGGAACAAATAAATACATGACAGATGACGAGGCCTCAGATGGGGTGGAATATGGGGTCTGAACAAGCAACGGAAAACAGTCAGATCTGGAGAACATTCCCCTTCTAGATATGTACGCGCGATGGCGACAGAGCACGTGTGTGCAAAAATAACATCAACCTTTTCACCTGTCCTGCAATCATAATGTATGTATATATGTAGCAGTGCTGTGTTTGTCATGGTTACTTTATGACGTGTTTGTTATCTGTTCGGCAAAATATGCAGGTAAACTTACTTTGTTGTCTTAAAGGGATTTTCCAGGACATTAATACTGATGACCTACCCTTATGGAATGGGTGGGATGACCGATCCCACCAATCATCTGATTGAAGAGCATACAGGGGGCACAGATCTGTATGCTGTTTAGTGGCCAGGACAGTCCTATACAAGTGAATGAGATCTGCACTGACCAGACATGACCTCTGGACCTTGTATGGAGCTGTGCCTGGTTCCTGTGGGCTCACCAGCTCAGCATTCCAACTAAGCTCTGCTACATGATATTTTGGCTGCCACCATTTACCAGTTCTGTTACGTAAGTGGGGTTATGTCTGACTTCCATTAAAAACAGAAGCCATAATGCTGACCTCGGTCCCTTATAGCATCAGATTTACATCTCCAGAACCCACACATGCCTTAGACTCCCCCATAAAATAGGCCGCACCTTAAATCATGCATGTCTTTATAATGTCTGACTACTCCAAGGAAATAAAGCACAACAATGGGGTGCACTCTTGACAACATCTAGCACTCTTTGCAGCCTTCTCCTTGTCTCCCCGAATGTCCTCCTGTCATCCTCACAGAAGTGAAATCATCTATGTAACATATAATTGACCTACTAAAGAGGACCCGTCCCCTCTCCTGACATCTCTGTTTTAGTAACTACTTGTATTCCCCATGTTATAAGAATTCTTGAGCATCTATTCTTATGACTCTATGTTGCACCATTCCTTTATTATTCCTGCTGGAAGTTACAAATAAATTACTAGCAGTCTGCAGTGAAGATCCAGATGGGTATAACCAGTTGGGAGTGTTTCCTTGCATAGTCTGGGACTGGCAGCACTGATTGGTTAGTGTCACAGTGTGCAGGAACATGCCCCCAACTGGTGAAGAATTTGTAATAATGGGGTTGGCCCATCTAGGGTATTGCTAGGATATGCCATCAGTGTCAGATAGGTGCAGGTTTCACCTCTGGAACCAACCTCTATCTCTAGAATGGGACCACACAAGCGCAGTCACCCTCCATTCACCGCTATGGGAGTTCCAACAGTCCCATATTGGTGAATAAAGAGATGGCTGCGCTTATGCATTGAACTCTCCATTTCCCGCTAAGGGACGTCCGGAACAGCTAAGCACGCTTGCCCAGATATTTTGGGAATTCCCAAAGTGATGAGTGGAGGGGAGTGGAGCGCGAGGTGTGCTTTCCTTCATTTTGGGGGTCCCAATCTAGAAATAGCAGTAGGTCACAACCGTGGGACCTGCACCTATCTAACAATGATGGCATAGCCTAGTGTTATGCCATCAATGTCCCAGATGGGAATATTTCTTGAATGCCCAAGAGCTTCACATTATGCCTCTGGTCAATGATATCGCAGTGCCTGATGGTGAAACCCCAGTTTCCATGGGCTGTGAGGGGCCGGAGCAGAGGATGGGAGTGGTAGCTGCACTGGCTGTCCCAGTCAATTATGGCAGCTAGGGCCATGCAGTGATAGGAGGGCGCATCCTTTCTTCTCTAAGGGCACACCCTGATTCTGGGTCTCCAGCCTGATGGTAGCTGGTGTGATCTTGGTGTCTGGATAGTGGAATAAACAGGGTATTGTGCAGGAGTCAGGAAACCAGGCCAGAGACAGAATAAATGTCTCTTTACTGTAGTGCAAAATAGGAGTTGTGGTACATCCAACTTAAAAAAAAAAAAAACACAGTTCCAATAGCGCAAAGTACAGTTGTCTCCCAGATAACAGTGTATGGATTTAGGCAAGGATGGGAGTTATAGTCGTTTTCTTCTCTATCTTGCTAAAGTCTCTCTCAGTAGACTCTATCGCAGGCAATAGTACTTTGGCGATAATGGCTGTAATGTTCACTGCGGGATACAGTTCTCCAGGATGTGTCCAGGTGTGAAGGGTGGCCTAACGGTGTCCCTCATTTGCAGCAAAGTCTGAATGGCCGTAGTAGCAGATTGCCTTACTGACTCCTATGACTGGCCATGCAGATTCCAAGTTCACCTTTTCTCTTCTTTATCCTTCTCTTCTTCTATTTCTGTAGATCTTGCAGAGATCTGTTAATCTCCGAAGCTTTCTGTGCCCTGAGAAGAGGGAGCATGAGAAAACAGCTTCCTCTCTCTCTGAACTCTCACCTAAGACTCCTCTAAGACACTCTAGAGCCAGGGTGGAGCCAGCCACCACCTAGCAACTTCCCACACAGTACTGTGTCAGAGTAAACTCTGTCACTACCATAAAGAGCTACAGTATACTGTGAGTATAAAAGGCATAACAACACAATACATGACATAACATTACATTATAATAACATTGAAGAACAAACTATTAGCAAATACTTCCCGCTGTGGGGTGCAGCACACATAGCATGTGCCAGCGCTGACGTTGGCATCAGTGCCAGGACATGAGTATCTTTATTTCAACTTCATCTGTGGATCATTAGGGGAGCCAAAAAGATTTGGGTCCACCCCTGCGAAGCTGCAGCCAAAAATCGGACTCTGGATTATCAAGTTCTTGCTTATCTGGGGAGGGACTATTTTTGTCAGTTGCCATATTAGCAGCATTTCTAAACCACCATCTGCTGGTGGGTGCCATACATAGGACGTGTATACTTTTTGCGTCCGTGGAATATGTTTTTTGCAGGTATCTGAAAGATGTTCCTCCGTCAGAAAATAAAAAATTACCTTTGGAGAAGGTTTATTTGGACAAGTCTCCATTTGGCAAGGCAGGAGTTGGAATAATCTTGGCTGTGTTCATGAAAGGTGGATCTGCAGGTGGATAAAACATCAATTATCCAGTGTTTGTTTCTGCTGCCTCCGTGTCCCAGCATGAAAAAGTGTTTTCTAAGTCCTGACATCTGCTCGACACGCAGGACAGCTGCCTCGCTCCATGGAGCCTGGCCAGAACCTCCTAGACTCTACATATTTTATAACATGCCGCCACAGGGCTCCGTCACTGGCACCAGCCTCCATCAGTGCCGTAAGCTGCCAGTCTATACCATGCTGATAGTCTTCCTTGTTTATCTACATTGCTCTACATAGTTTCCGATGGTATGGAAAGAATTTGACTCTGAGCCAGAACTGCCTGTCATGTCCTGTGTCGAAAATGTCCAAATATATCGGTTTGCATCCAATCATATAGATATTATCAGTCCATGGTCAGTGCGCCGTATACATCTCCTGCTGCCCCAGGTGCTGATACTGAATGCGCCCCCTTTACTCGCCTGACGTTTTTTCTCAAAACCTTTTATACTTGCATTTGGGCAGGCATGCAGGTAAACACACATGCACGCTAATACATACACATTCAGTACATGCAGTCATGATCGCATATGCACACTCACAACATACAGGCACACACATGCACACTCGTGAATACACACACGCTCACTCCATGGAGTGATGCTTACATAGGGACACTCTGTACATGCAAGTACACATATGCACACTCACGACATACAGGCACACACATGCACACTTATGCATACACATACACGCACTACATGCAGTCATGATTACTGTTGAGCGAACTTGTATTTTAAGTTCGGCGTCCAAAGTTCGGGTTGGGGTTATCTTAGAATCCCGTTATGGAATCCGCTACCACAGACCATAACGGAATTTGAAATCCAAGTTCGCGCAACCGTCCTTCACTGCTCTACTTCCTTCTTCTCCTCCACACAGAGCACAGGAGCTCCGCCCCTCATGTCACATGATCATTATACCAGGCCCTTTACCACCTCTTATCCAATCCAGTGCTGAGCCACGCCCCCTGCACTGATCACATGACGGTGACGTCACCCCAGGTCCTTAGTGTTGTCCAAGGTTCGGGTTCATCGAAGAATCCCCTTATGGTCCTAATTCTATTATGGTCCGTGGTAGCAGAATCCATAACGGGATTCTTGGATAACCCGAACCCGAACTTTGGACGCCGAACTTAAAATACAAGTTTGCTCAACCCTAGTCATGATCACCTGTGCACACTCACTACATAAAGCATGCACACTCATCCATACTCATACGCTCACTCCATGTAGTCATGCTTAAATATGGACACTCTCTACATTCAAGTTTGCACACTCACAACATACAGGCACACACATGCACCCTCGTGTATACACATACACACACTACATGATCACATGTGCACACTCACTGCATGAAGGTATGCACACAACATACGGGCACACACACACCTATTCATATACATACACATTCAGTCATGCTCACATTTGAACACTCACTACAAACCTGCATGCACACTCACAGCATACAGGCACACGTATGTGCACACTCATGCATACACATTCGCTGAACATTCATTTCATACGCATACACTCACTACATGCACTCTTTCTGGGCAGGCATGTACAACTGCAGAACTGAATGGTTGTGACCTGTAAGGCTCTATTCACATCTGCGTAGGAGTCTCTATTGCAGCTTCTGTCATATTTCACAGCATCTGATAGAGCCCATTATGAGTCAATGGGGTCCGTCAGATGACGTTAGTGTTTGTCGTGAGTCTTGAAACCATAATGCAGAGGCCAACAAAGCCTGAAGTTCTCCAGTCTCAGCTCATGGGCACAGTGTGTATGTTGAAGAACACTTGGTATGTCTTTGCACATAAGTGGCCTCCATTTTGGTGAACAACCCCTCTTCCTCTCCGATGTATTGTTATTAATTGCATAAGAAAGAAAAAAGCACTCATTAGAAGGCCGCCACTAAATAATGCCGCCAAAGGCACGGGCGCTTTGGTCTCCTGAAGATAAGCAGATAATAGAGCTTCTGATACCACGCCTATGAGAAATTAATAGGTCAGCCTCCTCCAGGGCACTACTCCAAGGAGGTTGATTTAGAGGGATCTTTAAGAGAAAATCCTGTTCTTTGACAGGAGATCTCATGGAAGAGAAGGATTGGGCTGTTGGGCTTTAGCCTGTCAGATCCATTTGTTCTCAGGAGATATAAACTGTGACCTACTCTTCTCTCTTCATTAAGAGCATGTGAATGCTCTGCCAAGCCAAGCATGCATGTGTATGGGGGGGGGGTGCATCAGGAGAGATAGCTGTCTCATTCAGCTGACACTCGTGTAAGGGTGTGGCTAGCCTAATCTAGGAGATGCAAGGTTCTTTTGACACACTCCAGATAATCTCCTGTAGGGCTGATTTAGCACTACGCAGGACCCATGGTGGGCCACAGGACAGTGGAGCTCATGGTAAAGTGCATGCATCAACCAATCAGAGGACCCTACTGTGTGTGGCCCCATTTTTATATGGATTTAGCCCTGTTCCTCATGTTCTAAATTGCAGCATATAAAGAGGTTGTGTCACCAGGATCAACCCTATTAAACCCTATGGTAGGGCTCATCATGCTGATTAAAACAATACCTTTCGTTTGTCTGTATGCTAAACCACTGCAGAGATATCAGCGTTTTTATTCATATGTAAATGAGTAAGTTGGAGTACCAAGAGGCAGGGCTGAATTCTTTGAGCACCGCTTTGTAACACCCCTCTGTGCTCTGAACACTCCCCCCTCCCCTTCATTGACAGAGCTAGATCTGCTGAGGGCAGAGCTGTGTCCTAGCATCTACATATCATATATGCTATGTACTATAGCTTCACCACACTGAGATCTGCTAAGAAAGATAATATACATATTACTGCTTTATTCACAGGCAGAATATATGATTATAAAGACACCAGTGATACAGTATATGTTAGTAGTGTTGATCACGAATATTCGAATTGCGAATTTTTATCACGAATATTTGCACTTCAAAAATTTGCGAATATTTCGAATATAGTGATATATATTCGTAATTTCGAATATTCGAGATTTTTTTTTAAAGAGTACACATGATCCCTCCCTTCTACTAGCTTGTGGGCCAATGAGAAGGCTGCAATGTCTTTGATTTTAGGAGTAGTGTTGATTGCGAATTTTCATAATGCGAATTTTAACAATCAATAAAATAATTACTGGAGATCACGAATTCTTGAATATATGTCGAATATTGTCACATGACCCTTATCAGCCAATAGAAGCTCGCAGACCTTTAGTCTCCACATACACACAGTTTTACACCAGGTTTCCATAACAACCCAACCATTTTTCTTCACTGCTGTAGGTCAGCTTTAAAGGGGCAGGGCGCTGTGGATGACACCCTGCTCTGCCCCCAGGTACGGCTAAGCCACTCCCCGAACCAGGTTAGGCCACACACACCCTCCACTCCGCAGCTAATGGGGATTGAAAAACTGAAGGTAAAAATTAACTTCTGCCAGCTGCAGGGGTGGAGGGAGGGTGACTTTCTCCCTGCAGCTCACGCTCAGACAGCACTGTGCTGCTGTCTGAGAGTGAGCTGTTCAAAAGGACATCCCTGTGCCCATCCAGACCCTGCGCCAGACGGAGGACAGGGAGTCTGAAAGTCCTAAAACTGGACCTCTGGCCACCCTAGGAGCAGGCTGCTGTGGAGGTCACAGTTAAGGGGACTGTCTGCTATGGAGGTCAGTGTTAAGGGGCAGATTGCTGTAGAGGCCACTGTTAAGGGGGCGGGATGTTGTGAAAATCACTGTTAGGAGATGGGGTACTGTGGAGGTCACTAATAAAGTGGCGGCCGCTGTGGAGGTCACTGTTAAAGGGATGGGATGCTGTGGCGGTCACTGTTAAGGAGGCGAAATGCTGTGGAGGTCACTGTTGAAGGGGCAGGCGCTGTGAAGGTCTCTGTTAAGGGGGCAGGGAACTGTGGAGGTCACAGTTAAGGGGAAGATCCGCTATGGAGGTCAGTGTTAAGTGGCTTGGTGCTGTAGAGGTTACTGTTAAGGGGCGGGGTGTTGTGGTCACATTTTAAGGGAACAGGGCTTTGCGGAGGTCACTGTTGAGGGGTCGGGTTATCGTGGAAATAACGAGACGGGCTACTGTAGAGGTCACTAGGGGTGGCCACTGTGGAGGTCACTGTTAAAGGGACGGGCACTGTGGAGGTCACTGTTAAGGGAGGAGAGGACTGTGGAGGCCACTATTAAAGGGTCAATGGGGCACTGTGAGGTCACTGTTAAGGCAGCAGGGTACTGTGAGGTCACTGTTAAGGGTGCGGGGTACAGTGGAGGTCACTGTCAAGGGGGTGGGCTGCTGTGGAGCTCCCATTTTAAGAAGACGGGGCACTGTGGGGGGTCAGTGTTAAGGGCTGGGGGGCTGTGGAGTTCACTGTTAAAGGGGCGGGGAACTGTAGATGTCACTGTTATAGTGGATACTGTCGATATCTTTTAACGACACACACAAACATTAAATAAAATAGATGAAATATACCCATGTGAAGCCGGGCCCTTCTGCTAGTAATTATATATTAGCCTTTTATTACAGGTTAAATGAGAGAAGAAAAGAAACCAGAAAAAAGATTTGTGTAAGTCTCTCCGGGGAACATAGGATTTCTATGTACAAAACTGAACACTAAGCTATAGGATTACCACTTATTAAAGCTGATGTTTTTTTATGCTTATAAGCTAACACATATTACTGGTGTCTTTATAATCATATATTTTGCCTGTGAATAAAGCAGTAATATGTATATTAGGATAATTTCTCATTAGCGTTTTCAATTCTGCTGTTGAGATCTGTCATAGGATCTCAACAGCGGAAGAAAACGCTTCCGTTTTGTCCCCATTTATTGTCAATGGGGACAAAACTGAACTGAACGAAACAGAGTCACCAGAATGCATTCCGTTCCGTTTGCTTGCGTCCCCATTGCCGGCAGAAAAACCCTACAAGCAGCGTTTTTCTGTCCGTGATGTGGAGCAAGACGGATCCATTTTCTCTGACACAATAGAAAACGGATCCGTCCCCCATTGACTTTCAATGGTGTTCAAAACGGATCCGTCATGGCTATAGAAGACATATTACAACCGGATCCGTTCATGACGGATGCATGCGGTTGTATTATTGTAAAGGAAGCGTTTTTGCAGAATCATGACGGATCCACAAAAAACGGTAATGTGAAAGAAGCCTTAGCTTTCTGAGCAGATCTCAGTGTGGTAAAGCTATAGTACATAGTGAATATGATATGAAAATACTAGGACATAACTCTGCCCTAAGCATGCTGATATCTAGCCTTGTTAATCAAGGGGGGGTGTAGAGAAGGGGGGGGGGTGTTACAAAGCAGTGCACCGCGGGTTCAGCCCCGCCTCCTGATTCCCAAACTTGCTTATTTGCATATGACTACAAACGCAGATATCTCTGCAGAGGTTTAGCATACAGACAAAAGAAATGTATTGCTTTGATCAGCATGATGAACCCTACCAGGAAGTATGTCTGGTTTGATAGGGTTGATCCTGGTAACAGAGACTCTGTAAAGGTATTGTACAGGATTAGAAAAACATGGCTGCTTTCCTCCCGAAATAGACCCACACCTTTCCGTGGTTGTGTCTGGTATTGTAGCGCAGCTCCAATGAAGTGAATAGAGCACAGAACCTACACACATAATCTATGGACAGGTGTGGTGCTGTTTTTGCATGAACTGTACAACCCCTTTAAGTCAACCCTTTGGATGTCATCTTCAATCATCAAGATGGCTACCAAAAATGAGGGACTGCAAAAGAATCCATAGAAGGTCATATAACATGGTGCATTGATTTTTGGGTTAGGCTACTTTCACACTAGCGTTTTTTCTGGATCCGGCAGGGTTCAGCAAAAACACTTCCGTTACTGATAATACAACAATCAGCATCCATTACGAATGATGGATCCGGTTGTATTATCTTTAACACTGCCAAGACGGATCCGTCATGAACTCCATTGAAAGTCAAGGGAGGATGGATCAGTTTTCTATTGTGTCAGAGAAAACGGATCCGTCCCCATTGACTTGCATTGGGGGTCATGCCAGATCCGTCTTGCTCCGCATCCCAGGACAGAAAGCAAACTACAACATGTTGTGGTTTGCTCTCCGGTATAGGAATGCAACTAAATGGAACGGAATGCATTTTGGAGCACTCCGTTCTGTTCAGTTCAGTTTTGTCCCCCATTGACAATGAATTGGGACAAAACTCAAGCGTTTTTTTTTCCGGTATTGAGCCCCTATGACGGATCTCAATACCGGAAAACTAAAACGTTAGTGTGAAAGTCGCCTTACAGATTCAATTTCATCATATACATCAATGATGGGCAATGGTGGGAATGTGACCAACATAACATGGTCATGCCATGGAACATCTATGATGGGTTTTTACAAAGGGCCACACAACTCCATAAATAGCAATCTACACCCTATGATTCTCCAGACGTTTGGAAACAACATCTCCCAGCATGCCCTGTTGCTGTCAAGAAATGTTGGGGGTTTTAGTTTCCCAACAGCTGAAGAACCGCAGGTTGGAGAAAGCTGCTGTTGAATGTTCTTCGGGTTTTATAGAGTCACCAAACTTATTTTTATTAGCAGCAAAAACACAAGCAATAAATAAGCTTTCAGAGTTAGCACTCCAACTCAGATCCTTGCCTAAAGGTCTCTATGACTGACGTGGCCAAGATTAGACCTGTCAAGGGTGACTGCTTCCTAACAACGCACCTCACACTTAGCCTTAGCCGGTAGCTTCTCTCGTGGGTCGTGATGTGTTGACTGATGGACTGGTAAGCGCGCTGGCGATCGGCCAAGTGCCCTCTGTCCATATCTGACAGAGAGAGAGAAGTGAGAAGTAAATACAACAGGAGGACATTTCTACGGCAAGACCAGAACGTATAAATATCCTTCATACATTTTCAGATCCTTCATGCTCATTGACATTTTATTCCTATGAACAATTTTTTATGTTTTTTTACGTTTTAGCCAAGATATGATTAACTATGTTTATTTTACTTCTGTCAGGTGTAAACTGCATTTAGGTAATTTGCTTATATTTTTTTAACATGGCCATGTAAACATTTTCAGTATGTTAGGAGATCTACCAGAGGATTAGGATGAGGTCCGCAAAACGGACAAGAATAGGACATGTTCTATGTTTTTTTTTTTGCGGGGCCACGGATATGGACAGTACACGGAGTGCTGTCCACATATTTTGTGGCCCCACTGAAGTGCATGGGTCTGCATCCGAGCGTGTACACAGTCGTGTACAGGAGACCTAAAGGATCATCAGGCCGCCGATAATATTCATAATTCTCAACTGTAAGCAGAAGTTGCAAAAGTATCTCTGCTGCTTTGCTACAATGTATCAGGCACAGAGCATTGTCTCGACTGGATACAATTGTATTCCACTCTCAGCTGAGATCAGGACCAGTTATGGACTGCTTTACTGCCTGTTAGGCACATCTGTTGTAGTTTCCATCTAAAAAGAAGGGAAAAATTATGGACAACTTTATGGGAACCCAGCGGACCGTGTTATAGTTATTGGGGTCTGTCAGGCACCATTATTTTGATACTATACCAGAACAGAGTAATGGAAATATGTACACCACCGCTATATAGATAATAAGAAATACAGTAAAGAACCAATATTTTATTCTACTGGGAATCATTAAAGGACTAGGGCTGGGTTCACATCACATTTTTACATCTGTTTAACTCGTACAAAAAACATATACATTAATGGATGCCTCAGACTAATACTGTACCATACAGTAGCATCCATTCACCATAGAGTTCCATTGTAAAAACATTAAGGGCTATGTACAGTACACCTTTGGGGGCATTTTTTATTATTATTATGGCATTGTACTTATTTTGAGCTAAAAATCTTTTTTTTTAATGGGTCTTTATTAATAATATGGAGCTCTTTTTTCTGTACATGGCTGAGATGCTCTACTAGCCGCCTGTGGATTTTCAGTCTTTTTCGTCAGTTGGGGAGCTGACGGGCTCCTTATCCCTGCTCTCTGACCTTATAAACACTCATTATAGCTCAGTTCTTAAATTAGTGCTTATTGACCTCTTAGTAATTTAGAGATAAGATTTATTAGATGAAAGTGTAAGTACTAGACACACAGTTAGAAAAACAGTTAACCCTTTGTGACAGAATGGCTTAATATTTTTAATGAAGGCCAATTGAAAATATGATTTTTAGCAAGAAATGGGTAACATGCAATCATAAACAAAATTTATTTCCAAAGGTGTACATAGCCTTTAGGCTTCTTGTTTGACGCCCAGATAAGAGGCGGGTGCGTTGCGGGAAAATGCACGATTTTTCCGCACGTGTGCAAACTGTCTTAATGCGTTTTGCACGCGCGTGGGAAAAATTGGCATGTTTGGTACCCAGACCCGAAGCCGGACTTCATCACTGAAGAATGGTTTCGGGTTGAGTATTCCGTATATTTTATTATTTTCCCTTATAACATGGTTATAAGGGAAAATAATAAAGATCGGGTCCCGTCTCTTAGCAACCATGCGGGAAAATAGCACTGCATTCGCACTTGATTGCAGATGCTTGCGGTTTTTACGCAGCCCCATTCACTTCTATGGGGCCTGCGTTGCGTGAAAAACGCAGAATATAGAACATGCTGCGATTATCAAGCAGCCCACAAGTGTTTTCGTGAAAATCACCTCTCATGTGCACTTCCCCATAGAAATGAATGGGTCCGGATTCAGTGCAGGTGCAATGCGTCCACGCGGAAAACTCGCCCGTGTGAAAGGGGCCTTAATGTATACTATTTACCGGGCTCTACAGGGTACAAAAGTGTGATGTGCTGCAATTTTTTATTGTTTTTTTCCCAAGGTATCCATTACACAGACAGCTTGTGATGTGAACCCTCCCTAGGCCCAAGGCAAACATTTGCCTGGTTCCGCATGTTGAAATGCATCTTCCCTTCTATTCAGTAGGAGTGAGAAGATTAAGATAATTCCTCTAATTACTGTACCTATGTCGTACGTGAATGTTCGCATTCTCACTCCCGGCACACGCGAGTATTATTGTTTAATTAAGTAAAATTTACTTTGACAGAACACACTCCAACAACCCAAACACACTCAGAAACTGAAAAGGTTTGTGTTGCTTAATTAATTGCGAAAGTAGAACAAGAGAGCGGCATGAACCGGGTATGAACTATACAACATCAGGAGACGTGTTCCGCGGCAGATTGTCTATTGTGAGGTGGAAGCAAAATGGATGTTCAAGACGCCTTCTATTGGTTGCTAATGTTGTGTAGTGCATTGAGTATTGTGTTTATTCTCGTATCGACAGATTTGCTCTAGAACTTCTGCTTCTTCTGTATTAACCTGTTCTGTAAGATTACAGGGGGCAGCACCAGACTGGCAGGTTCTGCCAGAAATCTTCCACCAGACAGGTCGGTTCTTCCAGAAATCTTCCACCAGTCTGGCAGGTTCTGCCAGAAATCTTCCACCAGACAGGTCGGTTCTGACAGAAATCTTCCACCAGACAGGTCGGTTCTGACAGAAATCTTCCACCAGTCTGGCAGGTTCTGCCAGAAATTTTCCACCAGTCTGACAGGTTCTGTGGAAATCTTCCCAGGGCTTCCAGAAGTTTTCACTTTCTTCTTATCCTTCTGCCTTCAGTCTGTTGGTTCTGTCATGTGCTTTGGTTGGGCCCATATCCACTTACCTGCAGGCGCCAGCCCTCCCAATCTCATCAGGACAATCAGCCACTGTCACCTACTGGCCTGGTGGGAAAACCCTGTCCTATATCAGCCATGGCCAGGTGGTAGACACAATGTCTTTACGTTACAGCTTCCTTATGCTGACTCCTGGGACAAATTTTACAACTTCTTCCCTGGTCCACCATGGTGACCAGAGCCTGTACTAGAAATAAATAAGCCCTAGCATTCATTGTATTGCATTGTCCTACAAGGTCCCAACATAAACTTATTCAGAATTTCAAACCCTAATTTGGAGGCCACCTAGCCTTATCACCATGCAACATAAACACAGTATAAAATACAATATAATATCATACATCAAGAAGTGTCCGCCGCGTCTCTAAGGCCTAGGTTCTAAAATTGTGGAATGTGCTCCCCTTAGATTTTTGCCATGTCTCTTGGATCTAAGTTCTCCAGCTGTGGCATGTGTACCCAAGGGATGGAAGAGACATGCCATATCTCTGGGGCCTAGGTTCTCAACCTGTGGAATGTGTATCCCAAATGGACATGTGCCATCTCTAGGGCCTGTAACATATCTCTGTACAGTAGTTTCTCAACCTGCAGAATGTGCACCCCTAAAGGTGTGTGACCTCATCTCTAGGGTAGAAGTACACAACCTGTGACTGGGAGGATCATGTCTTCCTGTGTGGTCCCCAACCATCAGGACATGGACATATTTGACTTCTTCGAGTAGGATACCTGTCCTGTTTGGCATCCATTGATGGTGGTGCAAAGTTTACAGGAGCTGGAGCTGCCTTTGCTGCTGATGTGTCCTGGATAAAAGACAGGAATCTAGAAGTGAGAGACTTGTCTATATGACATTCATGTGTCCAGGATGTACAGATATGGGAGGTCCAGTTGGAGCAGCCCTTATAAAGAGTCTCGCAGACTTCCCAAGTGTCTCATTTTTGAAGGGACAGTCTGTCTTTTTGACCCAAGTCCCTCTTTGCTCCATAAAAGTCCCTCTTTTTGAACTGAGGTATAGATTTTCATTATTGCATTTACAATATTGATTCAGAAAGTGTTTGGCTGGTTCCCATGTGCATATTAGAGCCCTCCTTGCATATTATTTCATTATTTGATGCAATTTGCAATTTTAGAAATTTCTGTATTCAGATCATTTTTGCTTTATTTCGTGAGAGAAAACTATTGACAAAATGGATCTTTCTGACAGTGAACCATAAGTGTCCCTCTTTGAATGTCCAAAAAGTTGGGAGATATGCCTATGGTTAGTTATGAATATACTTGTTTTAAGTCAGATTGCTAAAAAAGAAATGACATCATTCATAGAAGTTTCCTAACTGTTTCCTCTAAAGCCCCCACCCTCAAGTATTATTGGGAAATCAGTACACACACTACATGGCCCAACACATGTGGACCCTCCTCATAATGTTTGAGTTAAGCTGGTGCATAAAAAACGCACAGCCATGCAATCTCCAAATACAAAAACTTTCAGTCGCACGGATACTAGAGTGCTCACTGGCACTGTCATAGGATGTCACGTTTGCCATAAGTTAGTTTATAAAATGTGTGATCTGCTAGATCTACCCCGGTCACCCATAAGTGTCCTTATTGGAAATGGAGTTCTGAAGGCATGTGGCGGGTACAGTTCACCTATCCTCTGTCATATCACTTGCTGCAGAGTCTCAGACTCCTGACTTAGGGTACTTTCACACTAGTGTTTTGGATTCCGTTTGTGAGATCCGTTTCAGGGCTCTCACAAACGGTCCAAAACGGATCAGTTAAGCCCCAATGCATTCTGAATGGATAAGGATCCGTTCAAAATGCATCCGTTTTTAATTACAATGTAAGTCAATGGGGACGGCTCCGTTTTCAGTGACACAATATGGTGCATTTGAAAACGGATCCGTTCCCCATTGACTTTCAATGTAATTCAAAATGGATCCGTTTTGGACTTTGTCATTTTTCTTTTAACTAATGCAAACGGATCCGTTCAGAACGGATACAAACGTTTGAATTATAGGTGCGGATCCATCTGTGCAAATAAACAGACGGATCCGCACCAACGCAAGTGTGAAAGTATCCTTATTGGGATGTAAGATTACCTCAACCAACTACCCGCCAACCCCACCAATACGTTCGTCCCCCACCCCCACCCCCCGGAATTAATACTCTGAAACCGACTTCATGGTATAAATGGCGGCAACGGCCCGCTTATTAAAAAACCACCACATTCTCCTCCAACTTTTTTACACTGATAAACATAACAGTGAACACATAACACAAAATTAAAGTGCAATAACATTCCAACACTGTGTAAAGGATCCTAGAAGGCAACCCACGCAAGCTGCGTTCATCACACCCCATCTCCACTTGACTTTTTACCTTACCCTCGGCCGCAGTCACCGACCCAAGGGCACCAAACCTTCCAAAATTCTCTCTCAATCTACCCCTGTAGGCCTTTTATAACTCGCAGGTCTAACCCCGGACACTAATGTACGTGCCCCCTCTGTAACCCTATATACAGCCTGCGAAAATTAACTAATACCGCCCCCCCCCCCCTTACCACCAATCAGACTACAGCACCGATAATCCCATAAAATGAACCCCTTCCTGCCTTTGTACTTCCCCCCAAGTCAGTATGCACTTCGCTACTGGCCTCGCCTCACTCCATTGCTCCAAATCTGGATGTGATAACAGTACAAGAACTAGGCCTCAGGACCTTCGTGAAATGGGTTTCCATGGTTGGTCAGCTGCAGGAAAACCTAATACTCAATGCCACGTTTCATCTGGAGAGACATAAAGCTCATCATCACCAGACTTTGAAGCAGTGGAGATGTGTTTTGTGGCCTGATGAATCACGCTTCTCTATCTGGCAGATGATGAATGAGCCTAGGTTTGGCGAATGCCAGGGGAACGTTATCTTCCTGGCTTCACTGAGCCAGATGAAAGATTTAGTGGAGGAGGAAAATGCTATGGGGTGTTTTTCAAGGGCAATCTCTTTCTAACAAAGCTAGAACCAGTCCTGTACTTGGATCCAGAGATCTCTTCATTGATTGATCCAATTGCTCTTGTAGATCTTCTTTAACCCAGCAGCTTAGGGGGTGTATCCCTTCAGCTGCAGCTCTCTCCCTATCACAGCTCAGTTGGCATACCCTTTCTGCTGCAGTTCTCTCCCTATAACTGCTCAGGGGGCATTTCCTTTCTACTGCCGTTTTCTCCTTCATTTCTGCTGCAGCTCTCTTTCTCTCTCAAACGGTCACAGCTTCTGACGGTAGATAGGGCGGGTGGCAGTCGAAGGATGGAACTGAGCATGTGCGACCATTTCAGCGATTTTATAGAGGTAGACCGAGAAATATGGAAAGGAACAAACAGCCGGTGGTGCCATACAATACATGCTATTGAATAACTCACTGGCTATGCTAACTTTTTTAAGGGAACCTGTTACCATGAAAATGCGAAGCAGGCAGCAGGTTATAGAGCAGGAGGAGCAGAGCAGATTGATACTTAGTTATATGGGAAAATATTTAGAATAACTTGTATTTCATCCATTTTAATTCCTGCTCGTTCTGGGCTTTGAAGTCCAGGAGGCGGTCCTATCAGTGATTGACAGCTCTCTCTGCATGCACAGTCATAGAGGGAAGGCTGTCACTCACTGATAGGACCGCCTCCTGGACTTTAAAGCCCAAAACGAGCGGGAATTGAAATGGGTGAAATACAAGTTATATCTGCTCATCTCCTCCTGCTCTATAACATGCTGTCTTCATCCCAGAACCCATGTTCAAAGTGACAGGTTTCTTCAAATGACATGCAGTTGCTAAAGTATTCAGATCCCGGTGTAGTTTTGGAAAACATGCAATATTTTTTTGTGGGACAACCCCTGTAAGTGCCGAGATGGGGAAGGCAAGGACGGTAAAAAGATCTCTGTCTTCTCTTAGTCCATATGTGGTCAGAAGAGGTTAAAGGAGTAGACAAACAAATCTGCTTTCTTCTTGAAACAGCGCCATACTTGGATCTGTCTAGCTCCATTGTATAGAACAGAGGAGAGCAGCAATACCAAGCACATCCTGTAGACAGGCGTGGTGCTGTTTTTGGTAGGGAGTAGACATGTTTTTTCTAATCCTGGACAACCCCTTTAATAGTCGTAATAAGCGATTAAGTGCGGAGTCCATGTCCTGGAGATCACTTCTGCTGGTGTACTGCCTAATCTGCACTGACGCACTCGCAGTACCGGGCTGGAGGTTTTGACCTTCACTTCACCTTCACACTGAGTACTCTGACTGCAGCTTTCCTGCTTCATTGAGAGGACATTCTTATTTCTTCAGAGCATTGACTGATTTTATCATTATCTCAACCTTTCTGACTCCATCAAGTCCACTGAAGGATGTCCCATTGTAGGTCACCCTCAATAACGTTCCTGTGGCTTTTTCCTATCATTATGTGGAGATAACATTATAAAGATGTAGGGAAAGAGTCGTCCATGGATCTAAGCATCATTTTATATTTTGAGAATATCACAAGCACTTTGTGACTGTTGAGAAATCTCCTCAGTCATCAGAAGGCACCTCCTCGGTGATTTAAAGAGCACCCATCAGGATAAACCCTATTAGAGCAGGTATACTGGTCAATTTGATGTCTCCCTCTCCCCTCTCATAGCATGAGCCCGAAACAGTGAAAATGCAGCTACATCTCCTCCTCACCCACAAACAGGCTGAGGTGGAGAGATGGCAGCTTCATCTCCCCCCTCCTCTCCCTCCCTCACTGTTCCTTCACCCCTTAAAGAGCTCCTGTCAGCAGGACCAATTCTATCAAACCATACATACTTTCTGGTGGGGCCGATTCTGCTGATCAAAATGATGCCTGTCTTGTGAAAATCTGTTGCAGCATTCCTGAGAAAAAAATACTTTATTCTTTGTGCAGCTAAGGGCTTGAGTGCACCGAGGGGGCGTGGCCATTAGTGGAAGAGCTGAGAGAGCTGAGGTCACTAAGAGGCTTGTCCCGCCCCCTTGGTGCACTGAAGTCCTGAAGTGCATTAAAAATAAAAGTCTTTTTTATTGGGAACGCCACAACCGATTTCCACAATACAGGTGTCATGTTGACCAGCAGGACAAAGCCTACCAGGCATTATGCCTACTTTAATAGGGTTGATCCTCCCGACAAGTGCTCTTCAAGAGACAATAGAGCAGAAGGAGGGGGGGGGGGGTGATAAAGCTGCCATCTTTCTATCTCAAACTGTTTGTGGGAGAGGAGGGGATGTAGCTGCAGTCTCTCTGTTTGAGGCTGATGCTGTAAGAGGGGAGGGGGAGCAGTAGACAGGAGACATCGGATTGGCCAAAGCACAGAGCACAGCTCTATACCAGTTATACCCTGCCCAGTTATAGAGAGACAGTGTTACCACTACAGCCCCTATCATTTTGTCACTCGGCTTTTCCAGAGTCCTAAATGAGAAATCAGCTTAGTTGTGCAGTAATAAAAGATCGGAGGATGTAACATTTCAGAATCCAGAAGGGTTTCCTTTAAGATGTAAGGAAAGCCGGCTAATGTTTCCTGTCAGACAGGGGCGTAGCTAACGGCTCATGGGCCCTGGTACAAGAGTTCAGCTTAGGGCCCCCTTCTCTCAGAGCTTTGTGTGTCTTCTTATGCGTCACAAGGGTCTTTGGTCCCCCTCAGGCTCCTGGGCCCGGTAGCGACTGCTACCTCTGCACCCCCTATAGCTACGCCCATGCTGTCAGAGCTGTGATGGTGGGCATATTTCTAGCCACCCAACTTTCCCAGATACTGATAGAATTAGGAAACAGATTACCATTTGTAACTCACTTGACGACAGAATCAGTGGCTTATAGTAACATAGAGAACAGTTAGACCTATACAGGGAACCCCTGAGGAGCTGGTGTAGACGATGGGAGTGGTAGTGGCCCTAATGAGGTGTTGTGTCATGGTGTACCCACTCAGGCCATTGCTCCCTGGGGTTCTGTGCAGTGTAAATGTAGCTTAAAGTATTAGGACAGAAGTAAACACATAAAAGTCACTCTCTACTTAGTGCAAAATATAATTAGTGATACATCCAGCAGTAGTAGTAGGTATAATGTGCACTTTGTGTCATGGCTGGTTAGATGGCAATTTAATGACACTTGCAGGCACTTGTGGATATAGATGTCCACTGTGGTCTAGGCGTGATGTTAGTCTCGCTTGTTGGCAATGGTTACTCTAGGTGATGGGTGTCTGACCTGTTTTCCCTCACCGGCAGCAGGGTCTAGTGTTGCTAATCACTCTGCTGTCTAGGCACACTAAAGCTTCTTGGAAGCAGTGTTCTTGGATCTTGCAATTTCCCTGGAGTAAGGACCTCACAGGAGAACTGGATACAGTCCCTTGGAGTAGGAGCTCTGACATGTGCTTCTTTCCTCCACTCTGTCTGGACTTAAACACCTCCTCTTGCCAGAAAGTAGGACCAGCCCACTCCTACCAAGAGAGGAGGAGCAGGCGGGTTAGCCCTGTTCCTGCCAACCATACCTCTTCTGCTGGAATCAATGGCATCACATAGCATACATATTGCATAACATTACTGCACAAACAATTTCAGATCCCCCCAGGTCTGGGGTACTGCACATGAAGATAAATGGTACACAAATATGCCAGTGTAGTTGGGCTGGGTTTGTTATTCCCTTGTGGTGGATATCATAACATGTTACCTGTAGTATTCTAAAGAACTGCAGATAAAATTTCAGTGCACACACATACATCTACAAAAGATTGCTTCAGCTCTGCTACATCAGCATGTACGGTAATTGAAGTCTATAATGCCCTAAACGGATTTCACTCCTACATATTGCTACAGATATTGCTGAGTTTGTCATTTGGTACAACGCAGGCTCCTGTCTCTGTGTGTTATCTGGGCTATTAGTTTAGAAGCCTGACACATTTAAAATGCAAATTCTGCCCTGCTACATCGGCACTGACTAACTGAAGGCTGCAAGCCTGGAAGAGTTCTTTTCAGCCTATACAGAGCACTATAGTTTTCCTAACAATTATTTTGTCCTTGATTTTGGAAGAAAGGAGGGAAATATTTTGTCGCAGAGCTGATTCAGTTGTGAACACAATGTATTTGGGCACCGCTCCTCCACTAGGCTCTTGTCGTCAGACCCTCGCTGGGATTTTCTAATATGCTCTTGATAAAGAAGCTGGTTGCTCGGTTGATGCTCAGCATGCTTTATGCATCAAAATGCAGCACCGGACGCATCAAATCAACATTGCATCCTTCAGTTGCAAGCCATACGTACCATAAAGGGAGCCCATGCTGCTGCTGTCGGGCCCTTTAGAAGCTGGGGCCCAGGTCAAGTTGCTCACAAAGGGAAGTGCAGGTTTTGAAGAGGGGTTCCTCCCATAAACTGAGGATCTTGCAGATATGGCAAAATGTCCTCCTCCATTGTATTCGCTTACTACATTTAACAGGTGGTCATAGCAGTTAGAGATAAGCGAAGTTTTGGAAAACTGGATTCGGCTGCTTCGGCAAATTTTTCAAAAAAATTAGCTTCGTCACGAAGCACATTTCTTTGGTAAGTAGTGGGTCCAATGACAGGGAGCGGCGATTGTGCCGCCCCCGTCATTGTACTCCTCAGATGCCTCGTCAATGTATGATCGCGGCATCTGATATACATAACACGGTGTAAAATTTAAAAAAAATCACGTACCTGCTCCACTTGCTTGCTACACGCCAGTTCCCATCTTGCTTGAAAATCTTGCACGGCCCAAGATGACGTCATAAGTCACCATGCACAGGATTTTAGCAGAGATCTTCAAGCAAGATGAGCCCGTCACAAGCAAATGGAGGAGGTAAGTATGATTTCTTTTTTTAGTTTTTTGCACCATTTCAGGATAAATCGATTCACTACCACGAAGCACGAGGAAATTCATCATTGTGGAGAATAGTGGACTTCGATTTTCTGAACAATACTAGTAGCCATCAGTTCTATTTTGTCTAAACTGTTCCCCTCAGAGGAAAGAGCAATGGGGGCATAGTTCTCTCCGAATGACACCATGTTTCTTGTTAATGTCCTCTCTGCTGGCTTAGTCCAGTAGATAATGGCCGACATCTCTTACCTTTCCCTCACCAGCTCTAACTCTTCTGTGGCCTTCTGCCCAAAGCCAACCAAGAACTGGAACTTCTGAAGAGGAGCCGGGAAGATGAGGGGTCTGATCTTTGGTCTACAGTCTGAGGTCTGAACTATGGGATCCGGGGTGGTCAATGATGAACACAAGAGCTTACTTAAACTCAGTAGCTTGGGTCAATCCAATCATGGTTACATAGGGTCCGTTACCAATTTTATAAAAGTGAACAACCACAACAACCCTCAAGGGGGTTGTCCCATTATAACAACTTATTTTCCTGTCCACGGGGAAAAGAGCCTGATCGGTGGGGGTTTGCCCGCTGGAGTCCCCACTGATCACAAGAACAGGGGACCACGCTTCCTTGGAACGGTAGGCATGCAAACATGTCTGGCACTTCTTTCAGCATTATAGGACTACTAGAGATACTGATATTTCTGGGGATTTTCCATGGTTTCCAAAGAGTGAATCCGAGGGGAAATCCGCCACATAAACTGACATGATGCAGATATACTGCACACAAATCCACGACAGCAAATCCGTGGCATATTTATGTGAATGTACCCTAAAAATATAGGAGACAAAGGGACCCCTAAAACAGTGCTACAATGTGAGCACCCAGCAAACAGCCACCATATCTCAGCTCCCTGGTACTTTGGTGGTAACTACAGTTGAATACAACTTGCCCAGCATTAAAAGAGCCAACATAGATTTATGAAACCCAAAATGACGGGATGAGATTCAAAAAATTTTGTGTGTTCCAAAAATGTTTCGGTCTTAAAGGGCATATAGAATCAAATCTGGGTAACTTTATTAAAACTTTATAAAAAAAAGTTGCACACAAACCTGGCCTAGAATCTCCAGGTCTTTTGTTGCTTCTACAGTCCCAAAGTAAATCAATATGTAGGAATATGACAAATGACAGGGTACGGCTCAGCGCCCTACAATTATATTTCAGTGATGTCAGCCGTGTACGGCTGCTGACATTATCTAATATTATTTGCTATTATACTGTACATAATGGATGACTTTCCCTCTTATTGCCGCAGGAACAGGGAAGTCACTCGGTCTCAACAGGATAGATTAGAAGTTGCTATCATCCTCTGTGATAAGAAAGTGATATCTGCTGCTCACTTTATTACTATTATTCAGGATTATTACTTTTTATCTTTGCTCATGTAGGACCGTGAGACTCTGGCAGAAGGCACTATACTTGACTTTAGCCTCAGAAGTTTCTTAAAGGGCCATTAAACCTACAGTATAAAGGGGAGTAATCCATTAGATACCAGATATGAATAGCTATTGCCCCGCCCTGGACCATGAGGGAGACTGAAATTAATCTCTTACTACCCTAGACTACCCGGGATGCTGATACTAGTCCCTTGCTGCTCGTGACCAGCAGGGATGCTTTGATGACTTTAACCTCTTCCTTTACCTAAACCAATAGGAATGCTTACATGAAAAACCCTTCACTGCCCTAGACCACAAGGCATTTTGGCAATGACCTCTTTAATAGACAAGACCATCAAGGATGTTAGCATTGACTCCTTCACTACATAAACCAACAGGGAAACATTAAACCCTAATCTAACTTAGACCATAAGAAATGTTGGTAGTAGCCCTTATGCCTATTTGGTGGATTTGTCTAGGGATGCTGAGATTAACCCCTTTCTGCTCTGAACTACCAGAGATGCTGGTAATAACCCTTTACTGCCCTACAGCACCAGGGATGCTAATATTACAGGTGTTGTGCCATGTTTACAGGTTATGCCCTATCTATAGGATAGGGGATAACTAGCTGACTGATGGGACCCTCACTGAGCCCCAGAAAGGGGGACAAGCATTTGTTCTGCTGCACCATTCATTCTCTATGAAACTGCCAGAAATAGCTGAGTCCAGTACTCGGCAATCTCCGGCAGTCCCATAGAGATTGATGGAACGGGACCCCTGGATTATGGGCATCCCAGCGGTTGGACCCCCAGCAATCATCTAACGTTACATAGTACGGTTGAAGAAAGAGTCCATCGAGTTCAGTCAAAGGAGAGGTGGAGATGTGAATTTTCGCAAAGGGAAGTGAGACCCATATTTGTACACATTTTCATAAGCATTCGAGTTATTTCATTTTAAGAATTCATCTAAGCCAGCCACTGTCCACTGTTCCTGCTGTGACCATATCCAGATTTATAGTTCTCACAGTGAAGAAGCCTTGACACCTCTGGAGACTAAACTTTCTCTTTTCTAGTCGGAGGCAGTGCCCCCTTGTCTTTTGAGGGGATTTTAGGAGGAAGAGCTTGTCACCTTATTTTTTGTGTGGCCCACCTATATTTTTGTATAGATTAATTATGTCTCCTCTTAGACACCTTTTTCTCAAGACTAAATAAATGTCATTATTTTAATCTTTCCTCATAACTTAGACCCTCTTGTCCCCTATCAGTTTAGTTTCTCTTCTTTGCACTTTTTCCAGCTCCAAGGCATCCTTTCTATGGACTGGTGCACAGAACTTAACTACATATTCCAGATGAGGCCGCACCAAAGCTTTGTAAAATGGTAATATTACATCCCGGCCCCTCGAGTCCATGACTCGTTCAATACATGGCAATTTGCTGGTAGCCTTAGAAGCAGCTGATTGACATTGTGCTGTTATTTAATCTATGATCTACCAGGACACCCAAATCCTTCTCTACAAGTGACTCTCCCAGTGTTACCCCCGCCAGGACATATGATTATTACTACCAAGATGCATAACTTTACATTTATCCACATCGATTTTATCTCGTTATTCCAGTTTTTATTACGCTCTTTGTAAATTTTAAAGGCTATAGCTGACCCCTCAGATTTGTATTTTTGAAATGTCGTTTGCCGTTTATTGCTCCTTTTACAGTAGCTATAAGCCGTGTGGAGTTTAATTTTAGACGTTTATATTTGTTACCCGTAGGCATAAATTTAGGAGTATAATTACCCAATGTAGATTTAAAGCTCTCCGATTTATCCTCTGTATTATTATGTGACAGTATCTGCTCAAAGTCTATGTCCTGAAATGTTGCTTTCAACGCGGATAAATTGGCCTTTTTAAAATTCAGCCTGTTTTTTCCCTCTCATCCAGAGTTTGCTTTTTATAGTTCAGGGGTCTTGCAAGTTGAGGAATTTTCTCCTCTATGCAGTTGAGGCAGCACCATGACCCCAGTCAATTTCTTGGGAAGTTAAAATCTCCCATTATGACCACATTATGTCTTTTACCACTCTATTTGGTTATACATCTGAACTTCTACCTCCTCAGTCATGTTAGGGGGGTCAAAGATTACACCAAGTACTATTTTTTCAGTGTTTATTTCCCTTCAAAATTCCACCCATAAAGTTTCAATATCCTCACCCACAATTGCCTCTTTTACACTTCCTTTCATATCACTCCTCACATACAGGCACATGACACTTCCTTTTCTATTGGCCCTGTCTTTCCTAAAGAGTGTAAAACCCTGAATATTAACCCCTTAAGGACCGGAGGTTTTTTATTTTTTGAGTTTTCGTTTTGCGCTCCCTGCCTTCCCAGAGCCTTAACTTTTTTATTTTTCGGTTAACATAGCCATATGAGGGCTTGTTTTTTTTTGCGGGACAAGTTGTACTTTCCAACGACACCATTTAATATTGCATATGATGTAGTGGGAAGCGGGGAAAAAAATCCAAATGGGGTGAAATTGCAAAAAAAAAAGCAATTCCACCACAGTTTTGCGGGTTTTTAAATTCCGACGTTCGATGTGCAATAAAACTGACAGGGGTTACTTTTACTCTACAGGTCAGTACGAATCCGGCGATACCCTATATGGATAGGTTTTCTTGCGTTTTGATAGTGGAAAAAAAATTCAAAAGTGGGAAAAATTCAGTTTTACTTTTTTGTCTCCATGTTTTGATCCCTATAACTTTTTTGTATTTTATGTACAGAGCTGTATGGGGGCTCATTGTTTGCGTCATAATCTTATCCTTTTATTGATACCATTCTGGGGTGTGTATGACTTTTTGATAACCTTTTCCCTGGGAACACACCTAAGAGTTTTTCAGCGCGTTCAAACGCGCTGAAAAACGCACAACAAGTGAAAACCCATGTATTCCAATGGACATGGTTCACACTTGAGCGTTTTACAGCGCGTTTGAATGCGCAGAAAAACGCCAAACGCAAACGCTTGTGCATGAGCTTCTTTGGGGCGTTTGCCCAAGCGTTTGCACCCATTGAAAAGCATGGGAACGCGCATATAAGAAAATATGCGCGTTTTCCGCTTCAAAAACGCGCATATGATCGCGCGTTTTTGTAGTAAAACCCAGCAGAAAGGCAGAATCTCCACCCACCTTTGCTGGGTGGGAATTCTTTTTTTCTGCAAACTGTAAGCTGTCAATCAAAAAACGCCCCAAATACGCGCGTTGCAAAAATACAAAAACGCCTAAAAAAAAGCGCGTTTTCCGCGGAAAAAACGTTCAAAAAAACACCTGATCCAAAAACGCCTAGGTGTGTTCCCAGCCTTAATGTAATTTTTTGTGGAGAATGAAGCGACCAAACATGGCGAATCCGCCATTTGGATGCTTTTTTCCGTTTTGCTGTTTGACATATGGGGAATATTTTTTTTATATTTTTATAGTATGGGCGTTTTCGCACATTGCGACACCCATGATGTGTATTTTTATTTTATTTTTTATTTTAGCAAAACTTTTGTGTGTTTTTTTTTTAAACTTTTTTTTTTACACTTTTATATAGTTCCCATAGGGAACTATAACATACAATCATTAGATTGCTATTTTCATACATTCCAATGCAATAGCTTTGGAATATATGAGAAAATTGCATATTTCCTATGAAGCCTATTACAGGCTATGGCTCCATAGGAAATATTACAGAGCAGCCTAAGGATCATTCATAGAGACCCAGGCTACTACAGGCGCACCCCGGCTCCTCCGATCACCACGCGGGGGAGCCGGAGCGCAAACCGAAAGTAAAACTTTTGGTTTGTGCTTACTCAGATGCCGTGGTAAGGATTGACCATGGCATCTGAGGGGTTAAATGTCCGCAATCGGCATTGCTGCCAGTCGCGGACACTAGCCGCGGGTGTCTGCTACAAGAACCATGCGAACACCTGCGGCTAGGGTGACCGCATGAAGCAGGAGCGTGAGCCATCTTTAAAGACCGGTCACAGTACGTACGGGTACATCCTGTGTCCTAAAGAGGTTAACAGGCCAGTCATGTGAAGAGTCCAGCCATGTCTCTGCCATGCCAACTACATCTATGAGTGCCTCCAGTACAATAGACTCAAGCTCCCCCATTTTACTTGCTAGTCTTCTAGCATTTGTGAACATACATTTTAAGTTACTCCTAAATTTTCAACATTCAGCTCCAAGAATATGAATTCGTGAGATTTTGTGGTCACCTTGTTTGTTTTTCTTAATTTTGGTTTGTAACAGGTTGATGTGATGTATTTTTTTTTTGGGTGGTAAACTTATCCCTTGTCACCTCCCTGCTTTTCTGACTAACCTAAGCCCCTACTAAATGTAGATAGGGGATAATTTGCAAATTTGACACAGTCCCTTTAATTCCTTACTGCCTTAAACCACCAGGGATTCTCTGATGACTTTAACCTCTTCCTTGATGTAAACCATTAGTGATGCTTGAATTAACCCTTTCACTGCCCTAGACCACCTGAGACGCTTACATTAATCCATTTACTGACTTAGACCACCACGGATTTTAGCATTTACTCCTTCAATAGACTTGACAACCAAGGATATTGGTATTGACTCTTTCAGTACATAGACCAAAAGGAAAGCTGACATTAAACCCTAATCTATCCTAGACCACCAGGGATGTTGTGCTTGGATTTATGTTGTGCTTGGATACATTTGCTGTAGGTTGTCTGGTCTTTGGTCTTTATTTGTTTAGGGTGTCTGGCCTGGGTCTGTATTAAGTGTGTCTGGCCTGGGTCTGTATTAAGTGTGTCTGGTCTGGGGTCAGTATTTGTGTAGGGGTCCGGTCTGGGTCTATATTTGGCTAAAGGTTTGGTCTGGACTCTGTCTGTTCACCGACCTTTGTACACTTCATAAACAATTCCTGGAATTTTGTCTAGTGGACCACTTGCAGATCAGTCTGGGCCTACCTCTTTGCTTCTGAGAGCAGTTATTTGCGGCAGAGAACCACTTATTGTTAATAATTGGACCACTCTAAATGGTTCAGTTTAACTATGGTGATAAAAGTATCAGGCAACCTAACAATTTTGCCTTCAACTTTTTATATCTTTTTCTACTAAATCCTTCTCCACTTACATTAAAGTAATCTGTTGAGCTGATATGATTGTCCCTTTAGTAATTGCTTGTCAGATGTGAGTCTCCGAAGGCTACAGAACATACTTTGATCCAGTAAATGTGTTCTATGTCCCCTGCATCTTCTATATTCTATATAAATGTCAGGGAGTGCTCAGAAGAGGGAGGGGGATCAGCATTCTAGTTCTTGAAGTGACAACTCCATAAGGAATACTAATGGTTACCTAAGCTTGATGTCACAAGGGAATATCCTCTCAGCACTGTATTGTAAGGGTATTTTTAAGTACTGATTGGTTCTGTTCCCTTTAATTCTGTTTAATACTCTGTTTAATAGTTTATAAGTTTCCTTTGTGATGAAGTGGGTTAGAGATAGTACTCATCCCCCATTGTGCTGATAAGACCACATTCCTGAGTGATCTCAGAGACATGCGTGCTGCATACTGGAGGAGGTGCTAACAGGTTTAAACTTTGTGACACACATTCCCTCAGAAGACTCCATTGAAGACTTCATCCTTGGTAGGATATTAAGTATGACTTGCCCTATCTCTTGTACACCCTGGGGTGTCGGTCATGTGTTATAGCCTGGTAGACAGCCATGTGTTATTGTATATTTAATCACACTTAGTAAAAATATTCATTCACTAAGCCTGTGTAAGCTTATTCATTTTCAAATCTTTTGAATTCACGTGAAGTTACAAGCACCTACCATACTTGTGTAACACCCCAGAGTGGTGTTACCTCTTCTGCACCTTGCTTCTATATTTTATGGTCCAACCTGTATATTACCTATATATTTATTTCCAGGTCCCTCAACACTGTGCATTTATAATAATGTCATGTAACTGTTCATGTAATGTGCCTGGTAAACCAGCAGGTGGCAGTAAACACGGAAGACGTATAGTTAGATAGAATGGAACTTACCATTCCATTCTCCCCCTCTGGTCAGAAGTGGGCCAGACTGCTTGCTACCGGAAGAAAGGCCAGTTCTGGTTTGTGCTGGTTGAGACTCCATGTCGGAGTTGCCAGGATTCTAACCTATTCCTTGGCTGAAGATAAGTCTGACTAAAAAGTGAAGCGCAGCATAAAGAAGAAGCCAAGTTACCAAGTCAGCTTGTCAGTACAGCAGAGTGAGAGAAGAATAGAGCAGAGTTGAGTTTGCCTGCCAGTTTAATACTAAAGCCTGCTGGAACTAAGACAAAGCATGAAACTGTTTGGAGAAACATTTATTCAAGTAAAGATGCCATTAAATTTCATCTCAAGGTCTGGACTCAAGGTATTTTTTCAAATCCCTCAATTATTCTCCCTATTTATTGCTTTGGAGAAAAAAATGGGGTCCAGCCATATCCAGGTAGGAGCACCGTGACACACATAAAGAGACATTTAGGCCGCAATATGCCGCTCGGCATTTCCTACACCTGGGACTCGTTACAGAGAGGGCCCTGGGGGGAGGCGCCCAATGCACTTGGTTTTAATTTAGGTTCTTGTGACTGCTCTTTCCTATGTCCTAATAAAATGTTACGTTTTAATAAATAAATTGAATATGGGTTATTTTGAATGGAAAATTTCCCTCCTTATCTGTGAGAATAGATGGCGTTTCACCAGCATTCGGGAGGTTACCATTCAGTTACACATTATTTTATGGTTAAAGTGCAGAAGTGGAATCCAGCTGCATGGGAAGCCTCGGTGGCAACTCTCTGGAAAATTTTTATCTTTCTATAGTAGCCACAATATTCTGCTCTATTTACCTGATCCCTCATTACACATTTATAATTTGTCAGATTAATCAGCCGATCCTTCTTTCACGGTCGTGATTATTTATTATTTATGGTTGTGGAACTAATGGGGGATGTAATAATTGAATTGTACAGTGTGATACTGTCTTAAGATATTGGACTATGATTATAATTATGGCATTCAGCGCACTTCTATGTCTGAACAACTATCTGCTCCTCGTGAACAGAGGGTGTTGTATGATATGATCAAGATGTGAGCTCATGACCCATTGTCATGGGGGAGTGGTGTTACATTGGATGATGCCCTCTGTATAGCGTAGTGTCAAAGAATGAGCAAATAACTATAACAAACAGGTCTATATTTACTAAGACTGAAGTATCCTATGCCAGTTTAGCACAGAGGTTATTTAGAGTTATTTGCACCAAAAGCTGGTGCAAAATGCTTAGTAAATGTGGGCCATAATGCGTAATTATAAGAGTCATAAAGTATTATGTCCAAATAACAATACCATAATGTGGCCAACAAGTTTACATAGTTCATGAGGAGACATGAAGTACAGAGAGGACGGACAGGACAGACTGTGGTAATGGAGACTGTATACAAGTGCTGCTGCTCATTAGCCGTCCCCACTCTCCTCTCTGTACTTCATGTCTCCTCATGGACTCCATTCCTACAGAGATTCAGCTGAAGATCTTATCAGCTGTATTCAGGATCATAATCCCTGACAAGCAGAGCAAAGAGGAGCATGAGACAACTCTTTAGCTCAGTGTTGTGAAATAACTTGTCCTCCTGTGGGATTAGGACAGGTTTTGTGTGTACTAATAGGACGGCGGACATTTTATTTCTCCCATTGATTGCTCCCCAGACAAGACGAGACATTACAACTACAAGCTATTTGGGAATATATTTATAATAAGTAATAATTAAGTAATTTTATTTTCTTAATTCCCAGAGAACCCCTTTAATTAACTAAATATAGACCTAGATCAGACCTCTAAATGAGTACAGACCCCACGATATTCAGACACAGGACAATCGTTCGTCGTGAGAAAGAACGGTTGGGCAAGTTGAATTTCAACGCCTAATCCTTTTGTTCTCAAGGAAGATAAGCAGCTACCAGAGTCTTATTTTCCTCTCCCCATTGAGAAAACAAGCGCACTTGGCTGATACGGGAAGAATGCTCACATAAGGGTATTCAACGGGAAAAATAAACACTTCACCTGGTGTGATACGTATATATGGGAGGGGAGGAAGCAGACAGAAGAAGAGCTCTGTCCATGAACAGAACATAGGCCGTTGCTCTCAAATTGCTCAGGATATAACTCGCCCCATATGTCTTTCCAAATCAGGCCATAATTGTGGGCCATGAAATCTTCACTCATTTATATGTAAAAGGAAAAAAATTGCAAGTGGATATTCCCATATAAACAATGGTGCGGCCACAGCACTCACACGAGCGACGGACCCCTTCAAACAGCAGATCGACACGGGTGCAGAGATGCTAACCCCCAAAGATCTGATACTGGCCGGTATATGAGGAAGGCCCATCAGGATCCTAAACCCAGAAAACCTATTTAACTGTATGTTAAAATGATGCTATTTTCATAAGGGTTAGTGGAAGGTCATTCTAAACCAGTAGTAACTGGAAAAAAAGCTTAAGAATTTTTAGCAAGAAAACAAAAACCCTGTTATAGCTATACTTTGTGTTATGTATTTGGTATAAGTGACTTCTTTGTTGTGTTTTGTTGTTATGTAAGTCTATAGGATGATACTGATGATTATGGTGATTGGACTCTTTGCCTTCTTTGTGACCTCTTTATGTGATGGTAATTTTTTTCTATTGCACATTTGTGTTTTTTGTGTTCTTTAGTTATCAATCCGTGGTCAAATAACAGCCAACATTTGGTTTTCATGGGATGTTTTTAGAGCATTTTAATGTTTTAGTTCTATGGGGAGGATCTACCAAAACTGATGTAAAGGAAAACTGGCTTAGGGCTCGTTCACATTAGCGATATTATTTCCATTGTTCTGCTCCGTTATAGGTGCTGGATTCGACATACACTCACCTAAAGAATTATTAGGAACACCTGTTCTATTTCTCATTAATGCAGTTATCTAGTCAACCAATCACATGGCAGTTGCTTCAATGCATTTCGGGGGGTGGTCCTGGTCAAGACAATCTCCTGAACTCCAAACTGAATGTCAGAATGGGAAAGAAAGGTGATTTAAGCAATTTTGAGCGTGGCATGGTTGTTGGTGCCAGACGGGCCGGTCTGAGTATTTCACAATCAGTTAGTGGGATTTTCACGCACAACCATTTCTAGGGTTTACAAAGAATGGTGTGAAAAGGGAAAAACATCCAGTATGCGGCAGTCCTGTGGGCGAAAATGCCTTGTGGATGCTAGAGGTCAGAGGAGAATGGGCCGACTGATTCAAGCTGATAGAGGAGCAACGTTGGCTGAAATAACCACTCGTTACACCCGAGGTATGCAGCAAAGCATTTGTGAAGCCACAACACGCACAACCTTGAGGCGGATGGGCTACAACAGCAGAAGACCCCACCGGGTACCCCTCATCTCCACTACAAATAGGAAAAAGAGGCTCCAATTTGCACGAGCTCACCAAAATTGGACTGTTGAAGACTGGAAAAATGTTGCCCGGTCTGATGAGTCTCGATTTCTGTTGAGACATTCAAATGGTAGAGTCCGAATTTGGTGTAAACAGAATGAGAACATGTATCCATCATGCCTTGTTACCACTGTGCAGGCTGGTGGTGGTGGTGTAATGGTGTGGGGGATGTTTTCTGGGCACACTTTAGGCCCCTTAGTGCCAATTGGCCATCGTTTAAATGCCACGGGCTACCTGAGCATTGTTTCTGACCATGTCCATCCCTTCATGACCACCGTGTACCCATCCTCTGATGGCTACTTCCAGCAGGATAATGCACCATGTCACAAAGCTCGAATCATTTCAAATTGGTTTCTTGAACATGACAATGAGTTCACTGTACTAAGATGGCCGCCACAGTCACCAGATCTCAACCCAATAGAGCATCTTTGGGATGTGGTGGAACGGGAGCTTCGTGCCCTGAATGTGCATCCCTCAGATCTCCATCAACTGCAAGATGCTATCCTATCAATATGGGCCAACATTTCTAAAGAATGCTATCAGCACCTTGTTGAATCAATGCCACGTAGAAATAAGGCAGTTCTGAAGGCAAAAGGGGGTCCAACACCGTATTAGTATGGTGTTCCTAATAATTCTTTAGGTGAGTGTATAACTGAAAGGAAAGGAGCCGAACAGACCCTACTGACCATAATAGGGTCCATTGGAGAACATTTTTAGCAGAAATATTCTCTACACTATTTTTTGACTAACTCTATGACGAAAGCCCCAAACGGAGCCTCCAACAGAAATTTGAGGGCCCTTAGTAGGCTATAGCAAGCAATCAGATTCCACCTTTCATTTTTCAGAGCTTCTTTAAAAAATGAAAGGTGAAATCTGATTGGTTGTGGTGGGCAAGGAAGCCCATTTCCGCTAAACTAGTTTGGATAAATTTCCCCATATGAGCGAAAAATGAAATCTGTAAAACATTCCAAGAAAGTGAATTTTTGTTATGTTTCTTGGGTTGCTTTTATAATACCTAACTGAAAAAATAACCCAAAAATGTTAGATGTCAGAACAAAGGTTGGGAAAATAATCTTGACTATGACCACAGGTGTGTAACTTAAAGCTTTGCCCAATGGGGCACCAACCTACTACGTGCCCATTATCATACTGGTGTCTTCTTATGTGGCACAGCCGCCATTAGAAACAAGGACCCCAATGTGACTGTTACGCCTTCGTCCCCTATTGCTTTTCCCCTGTATGGCCAGTTTTGCTACAGCGATTCAGTAATTTTTATTTTATTTTTTGCTCTCAGCTTTTATTCTGGTCTTCGTATTAAGTATGTGTTATCTATTTCCCGCAGATTAACCTTTCCCTCTTTAATCAGCAGCTCATTGTTTTAATGTGCTCTGTAATTGCAGATTTGATGCAGACGATCTGCTTAATTGTAGATTTAGATTCCTAGCGAATATTAAGCTGCGGTATACCAGGTAGAAAGGGTCGATAGCGGCATTACGGGCTGACTTACTGCTTCAGAATATAGACTTGTTTGGATGAGTCTTTGGTCTTTCAGATCAGGAGCTTTATTCATAAAATTGGTTTGTTTATATTAAAAAAACATCATTTATAGGGTCGTTGTTGGTTTGCCTGCAGACTAAGCCATAACTGGCCACAATTAGAGATGAGTGAATCAAATCCAACAAAGTGGAATTCGATCCAAATATCAGGCTGAATTCGATTCACTGTGAAGCTGAATTTCTTCGTGCTTTGTGGTAGAGAATTGATTTAATCTGAAATAGTGTAAAAAAAAAAATACTTACCTCCTCCATTTGCTGGCGATAGGCCCGGTCGCGGCCGTCTTGGCCAAAATCCTGTGCGTGGTGACGACGTCTTCTCAGGCCGCATGAGATTTCGCGCAAAATCTTCAAGCAAACTGGCAGCGGCCGGCCCATCATGAGCAAATGGAAGCGGTAAGTATGATTTCATTTTTTTCTGTTAGTTTTAGGCTATATGCACACGACAGTGTTTTTTTGCTGTCCGCAAATCGGGATCAGCAAAAAAAACTGATGGTCCATCAGTTTTTTTGGGAGGATTCCTTTGTTTTCACAGATCCCCTGTAATAAATGCCTATCCTCGTCCGCAAATGAGAAAAAAGTAGGACATGCACTACTTTTTTTTGCTGAAGGGAAACACGGACAATGGACGCTGATGAACGGTCAGCATTTTTTTGCTGACCCATTGAAATGAATGGGTTCCTGTCCTATCCGCAAAAAAAAACTCAAACGGAAGCCGAGAAAAACAACTGTTGTGTGCATGTAGCCTTAAACTGCATTATTACTCTCAGATGCCACGATCATGTATGAATGCGGCATCTGTGGGTTACAATGATAGAGGAGTGGCGCTATCACAGCTCCCTGTCATTGCACCCGCTACTCACAAAAAAATGCGCTTTGTGACGAAGTAATTCGTCACAAAGCGAAATTCTTTGTAAACTTCGGGGAAGCAGCCGAATCGAATTCTCCAAAACTTTGCTCATCTCTAGCCACAATCCTGACTGGAACTAATTTTGAAGTGGAGATGACAGAATGAGTCAATGTGCAATTCTCTTTTTTCAGTTACAGTATATTCAATTTCTGGCTAAATTTCTGGCTAAAATCAAATATTTTAGGGGAGTCTTATAGGGTCTACTTGTCACGGCCGCTGTTTCTGGTCGTGACCTTCTGTCCATTCGTGTGCTGCAGTTCCTCGCTGCAGCTTCGTTTTAGTGTGTTTGTATGTGGTATTGTATGGGTTAACTCCCATCTGTGTCTGTTGGCTCCATGGGTGTGGCCTCTTTGCTACACCCATGAAACATGTATTTAAGGCTAAGGTTTCCTCAGTTCTGGGTCAGCTCTCCTGGTGTGTGTTTGTCCTGTCCTGCTCCTGGTGTGTACTCTGTCTCCCATGCTGCTGACCCATGGGATCCATGTCCGTTTGTTCTCTGTAGGTTCCCCTACTTGTTTGTTGTTGTACACTGTTGTTGTTGCTCTGCTTGTCCTCCATTGCTTGATGTGGTTCGTACTCCTGTTTCTCTGTTATTAGTTTGCCTGTCATGCTATGCCCTCGGAGCAGCTTCCTTGCTGCTGGTGCAGCGGCACCACCCGTGCAGCACCTCTCATGGTGCTGGTGACCATAGCCTCGTGTGTGTGTTTGCTCCATGTTCTCTGTTCAGCAAGCTCTTGCAGCTTCCTTGCTGCAGAGTGCTTGGGCAAGGCCACGCAGTTCCCACTGGTGGAGCAAGACCTTCTCTGTCCATTGCCACTCCTGTGTCCTTGCCTGAACTCCCGCTCGTGTTCTCTGTGTATGTCATGTTGCTCTGTACCGTCGGTACATTCTTGTACCAGTTGTCACTCGCTCCTGTGGTCACTGTCTAGTTCACGCTCCAGAGTGGACCCTGGCAACTTCCTGCGGCAAAGCCTATCCCTACCATCTGGGGCCCTAGTGAACACCAGGAGTTGCTTAGTCACGCCCCTCTGGAGTATTACTAGACAGTGGCACAGTGGGGGTTTCTCCCACTGCATTGACGGTACGTAGAGCTTATGTTTTTTCGTTGTTTTTCCATTTGTACATTAAACACTGTTTAGACCGTACCTTTGTATCTCGTTTATTGTGAAACGACGCGGAGGTCTTTCGCGGGACCTCCAACTCGTGACACTACTTCTTCATTCACTGCAGCACGGGACTGAGTCCCATTCTTGAGATAGGAGCGGGTCCGAGAGTTGGGAACCACGCCTGCCGTGTGCTGGCCTGTGGAGAGGATGCGCTCCGCCCCATTCCACGTGGGCAGTAAATGGAGTGGCCTAACTCTTCTTCTCCTCACACCCTGGAGGTCTTCTGCCTGGTGGTGGTTGGGGCGCCCTTGGTGTTGGATAATTACTGTAGCAGGGGGCAAGGAAAGAGAACAGATGCAAGGTCGGAGGATAGTGGAGGCAATGACCAGGCCGGGTTGGTTATAATGAGTCTCTCTTTGTTGAATAGATTATGAGGGCTGTAGTACAGATTCAAGTAGTAGGCACATTTTTTAAGTATTTTACAGGGCAGTAGTGTAGTACCCGAGAATAGAGTACTTGCAGAATTGTTTGTTATTTAATGTTCTGATGTATTGCATTAGTTAGGTATGGATTAGTCAGGGTTAACAATCCTGACTCTTCCCTTGTAGAAAGCTGGGGGATGGACTTAGGGTCTGCCCCTATTTCAGTCTAACTAGTTAGTTGAGGAAGACAGTGGAGCTACATGTGCTCACTCTTCAGAAGACTAGTCCTGAGTCCCAGAGAATCACAATCTCTAATAAGGAAAGTCATCCCTACTGTACAGTACTCCAGAGAAAAAAAGAAAGAACTAGAAGCTCCAGAATCTGCACGGTCGAGCACTGAAGTCGGTCAGTAAGGTATTTGCTTTTTAAGGCTGACTTTACTGTATTGAGAGGGACATTGCTAATCACTCTTCACACTTTAACTTGGTGTGGCCAACAGTATGATAATCCTATAACCCTCAGCTGGGAATTGCAGACAAGTTTTGCAAGAACTTTATTAGATACTACAGAGAGAGAAAAAAAAAGAGGGAAAGAGCACTACAACCACCACAATTGCTTATATCCATACATTGCTATTGGAAAACATTTGCATTGTGAATTGTTTGGAACTATGCCTTATACTATTGGATGTACTACAACTCCTAGTCCCTGTATGGGAATAGCTCCTCAGCTCCTTTAAAGTGAATAAATCTGACAGCAATACCACATACAACATGTTCCTAATCTGTACACATAGCTATTGGTTAGACGGTGTCTCAAGTAGAGTGCAATAACTATTTCTAACTTGAGGTTCACTCATTGCAGTGCTCAGTGTTAAAAAAAGGAGCAAATAAAAAAAAAATCTGTTTTCCATTGATTTTACAAAATTTTAATGCAAGCCTTAAATCTGGCAGATCTACTCCATTGTACCAATTGGGTTTTCTAAGAAACACAAGGAGAGTGTAAGCACTTAATAAATGCTGGGGCTAAATTTTTTTAAAAAATGTGGGGGTCTGGTCTGAGCTGTGGTGTGGGCAGGGTTTATATTTTTAACAAATGTCTTTATACATTGTGAGGCATAGACACTCTTCTTTGAGATGGAGATGGTTTTATGTTGCTAGCAGAAGGCCCCGTGTGTCATTAAAAGATATTGACAGTATCCCCCATAACAGTGACCTGTACAGCACCTTGCCCCCTTAACAGTGAACTCCACAGACCCCCACCCCTTAACATTAACCCCCCCACAGTGCCTCGCCTCCTTAAAATATGACCACCACAGCATCTCACCCTCCCTTAACTTTAACCTTTACAGCAGCCCACCCCTCTAACAGTGACCTCCATAACACCCACCTACCCCCCTAACAAAGACCTCCACAGTGGCCTGTCCCTCTTAACAGTGACCCTTCACAGCGATCTACCCCTTAAGAGTGACCTCCACAGCACCCCGCCCTCTTATCTGTGACCTTCACAATGCCCAACTCTTTTAACAGTGACTTCCACAGTACCCCACTGCCTTAAACGTGACCTCCACAGCGACCTGCCCCCTTCACAGTTACCTCCACAGTGGCCTGCCCCGTTAACAGTAACCTCCACGGTGCTTACCCCTTTAACAGTGATTTCCACAGTACCGCTCTGCCTTAACAGTGACCTCCACATCAGCCCACCCCCGTAGCAGTGACTTCCACAGTGCCCTGCCCCTTAACGGTAACCTCCACAGTGCCCGCCCCTTTAACAGTGACTTTCACAGTACCCTGCTGCCTTAACAGTGACCTCCACAGTGCTCGTCCCTTTATGTTACATCAGCCTCTACAACAACGTTGGCTAAGTGTCGCATTCTAAATCATATTAACTCACACATAAGCTGTCTTACACTAAGAATGTCCTTCGTTGCCTATACCAACCTATCAGAGCTCATATTAATGACCTGTAGCGAAATAGAAGCTGAGCTCTGATTGGTTGCTATCTGCAACCTGATGAATATCCAGGCTGACTGCCACAACAGACAAAGGTTCATGGAGTTTGGCGGTTAGGTTACTAAGTGTATTTTTTGGCAACTAATTGGAAAGCGCGGGTGAAAATTTCCACTCAAAACAAAGTCTATGACGTCCCCCGAGTCACATGAGGCGGCTGTCGAAAATTCCGTGATTGTAAATGCGATGGTGCGGATTGCTTTAGGGGACATAGACACATACATACACTCAGCTTTATATATTAGATATACTAGGAATCAAATATTTCATTGTTTTTTGTGGTATATGAGAAGGTTCTAAGTATTTGAAAAACATGGCTGCTTGCTTTAAAAACCAGCGCCACGCCTGCCCTTGGGTTGTTTTTTGTATTGCAGCTCAGTTTTATTGAAGTGAATGGAGCTAAGCTGCAATACCACACACGACCTGCGAACAGGTGTGGTGCTGAAACACCTGTAAGACATTAGTGATATGCTCTTATCTCTCCCATTCCTTCTCATGTCTTTCTTACCCCCCATGATTTAATAATATGTCAGAACATGTCTATTTAATCTAATGTATGTTTTGTTTTGTACTATACAAACATGAGACAATATGAACTAAAGTATCTGTAAGCCAATTTGTGGCTGTATTGCATGATTAGAAAGAACACAGCATGAGTACTGCGACCTGACATAATAACAGAAATAACGATCCGGTCCAGGTTTTGATGCTAACATAGTTCCATATAAGGAGAAACTGGTCCCTATTTTTATCATTATAACCAGTGAGTAAGAAATCATTGGGCCCCATAGCAAAAATCTGAATTGGGCCCCCTAACCCCGCCTACTAACCAGGCCCATCCCACCTCCTGTCATGGCTCCTCCCCTGTCACACCCCCAACCCCGCATCATGGACCCATTCACTTGAATAGACCTGCAATCACAAAGATGCAGTGCGGAACGGAGACACAGGACGGAACACCACAAAAACACTACAGAGTACTTTTGTGGTGTTTCTGTCCGTGCTTCCGCACCGCAGAAAAGTGGTGCATGCACCACCTTTTTGCGGTGCGGACAGACCACGGACCCATTCAAGTTGAATGGGTCCTCAATCCGTCCCGGCCACCCTACGGTCGTGCCCGTGCATTGGGGACCACAAATTGTGGTCCCCAATGCAAGGAATGGCCGGCGTACGTTCGTGTGCATGAATCCTTAACAGCAAGCAGAGTTCATGGGGAAGGGGGGGTCCTGAGTCCTCTATGAGCCTACAGTGCCCCCCACCCCCACAGGAACTCTGCTTGCTGCTGCCCCCCCATCAAGAATATAGGTGCACGTTTCATTATCTACTTACTGTAGTTAAGCTGGCAGCTGCTGTGTTTATTCTGGGCCCGGGTCCTGGACTGGATCCTGGGTTCAGTGAGGCTGCCATTCTTAACTCCTGGGGTCATGGCTGGGCAGCTGAGGTGGTGAGGCGGGCAGCACAACTGCCAAGCTGGGTGCACGCCTGCTGCCTGCCAGAATACACTGGCCAATCACCTACAGGATCTTTGCACTGCTAAAGGCTGATTGGCCCAGTGTGTGTGTGCAGTGCAGGCAGCAGACGCACGCGGCGCTGGGAGGAGACACACAAGTGGGCGGACCGCCTTTCAGCATCTGCTGCTGTGCGTCTCTGCACTAATAGCACTAGATGTGAGTGCAGTCAGTGGGGGCATGGACTTCTGTGCGCTCCGGGCCCCCCTGTGCCGCCGGCCCCATAGCAGTGGCGTACCCTGCCTATATTGGCGGTACGCCACTGATTGCGGTAATAATCCAGAGACTGTAATTACGGAACAGAAATATACTAAGAAGAGTGTGTCTATCTCCATACCACCTTGGATCCTGACTGAGTACTAGTTTGCGTGCTCACATAAGCTACCACGCATGTGCAAGTGTGCTGGTACACGGGAGGACTAAAGGACTCAGTAGTACAGAGTGGATAAAGGTTAGATGAATACAACCTGTATCTGCAGGAACGATACTATTGGAAAGTCCATTTTACTAACAACTAACCCTACTGTGAAACAGGGAAACTGTGGACATAGATACACGGCATTGTTACATTAGAGATCTGACGTAATATGCTGAGTATATAGTACCACCAATATTACCAACATGGAGGTGGCGCATGTCCAGTTAAACGCTAATGTTGCTTTGAAATCTGTTCACACTGACCAGAGAGTGCACAGCGGGACAAATTGGTTCCTGATGTTAATAAGTAACGCAGTTACAAGACACATCGTGGTAACATATTATTGACATTCTAAGACTAACTGATCTAAATAACCAGATAATTGGAGCTATTATAATTGGAATCTATATTTAAACTGGAAAGAGTAAAATGTGCACCAATTTTGGATTTCCTTACAATGACTTTTATTTTTTTATCATTTTTTACCGCAATATTTGTAATACCTATTGCAAGAGCTCCACAAATAGGATAACATTTTGGGACCGTGACTGTGATATATTTTTTGGCATTATTACATATATTTTACATATTTTATTTTGATGTACAATTGAATAAATTATCGAATGTTATTTCTGCTGTGAGCCAGCCATTCATGTACATTTTTCTATAGGTAATATGTAGTTAATTTTCAATATCTTGTGCTGCACCTTTGATTTTATGCTGCCAGGGCTTGCTGTAGGCAGGAATATAAATGTAAAGAACAACAGTTCCCATGATTTTTCTTCACTCTTGCACACATTGCCTCCATTTACATCTGCATGCCGCTGTATTTGTGTAAGTTAGTGCTATAATTTCTCCATCTACACATAGAGTGCTTGAAAAGTTGGGAACCCTTCAGAATTTTTGATATTTCTGCATGAATGTGACCTAAAATTACGTCAGATTTTCACAAAGTCCTAAAAATAGATAAAGATAACCAAAACAAATAAATGAGTCAAAAATATTAGACTCGGTCATTTATTTCTTGTGAAAAATGATCCAATATCCCATGTCTGTGAGTGGTAAAAGTATGTGAACCTTTAGGATTAGAAGATAATTTGAAGATGTTTTCAATCAATGGGATGACAATCAGGTGTGAGAGGGTGACTTGTTTTATTTAAAGTACGGGGATCTATTAAAGTCTGATATTCACAATACAGGTTTGTGGAGGTGTTTCATTACACGAACAAAGGAGATTTCTAAGGACCTTGTTACCATTACCACAATATTAATTATCCATATTTATGCAAATATCAACCTTAAAAGAAGAGTTGTTGTCTGGAAAGGGTGACAAACCCATCTCTAAAGAGTTTGGACTCCACCAATCCACAGTCACATAGTACACAAATAGTGATGAGCGGCAGGGGCAATATTCAAATTTGCGATATTTCGTGAATATTTAAGCGAATATTCATCATAAATTAGTGAATTCTCGAATTTTCTTGATTGCGAAAATCGGCAATGTAATATTTGCGTATTGCGCGCGCAATACAGGTGTGGGTCACTATTTCTACATTTTTCAAGCGGATAGAAGTTTCCTGAGACTGGAGAAAATGGTTGGCACAGCAGAACATTACAATAGCTTTATATGCAGAAAAGAGTCCCCCGATATATATTCATAATTGCGTAAATCGGCAATTAATGATGCGCATATTTTTACGCATTACATGCAACTTCACATTTTAGCAGGTCTAACTACATATTAGTGATTGGTGCACTAAGTATTGTGAACTTGTGACATCACAGCACTATGTATGTAACATGTGTGTATGGACAGCAGAACCTATCACACTACCTAACCCCCTGCACTGGAACCTATCAGCTACACTATATTACTATCTAACCTACACTGACCATCTCCCGCTAACTATCTGTATTATATATATGAGCTAACTAACTAACTAACTATCTAATGTAATGTAATGTGACAGGAAAGCACAGAGCACAGCAATGACACTGCTCTCTCTCAGAACTGAACTGGGGAGGTTCTTATATAGTAAGAGGTAGGCAACTCTCCTATTGGTTGCAAGAGATGTTGCTAAGCTCAGGCAAATACATTGCAGCCTTCTCATTGGCCCACAAGCAAGAAGCAGGGAGTGATCATGGGTTCAGAGGGAAAAAATATCTAGAATATTCGCGAATACGAATATATAGCACTATATTCTAAATCTTCACAAATTCTCAAAGTGGTGATATTCGCGATTAAAATTCGTGATTTGAATATTCGCACCCAACACTATACACAAATGGAGAGACCTTGAGTGATCAACCGAAGATCATTCTAAGAACAAAGCGTGTAATAGTTTGTGAGGTCACAAAGGAACCCAAGGTCATTTTTAAGCAGCTAAAGGAGTTTCTCACATAGCTAATGTTAATGTTCATGCATGCACTGTTATGGACAATGGTTGTAGGATCACTGTGCTAACTAACACGTATGACTTTGGGCTATTCTTGAGGGAGCTGTCCTGGCAGTCCCCTGGTTTTTACCCTTTAACTGCAATACAGGGATCTGGTTTTTGCTACAGGGAAGCCACGAGGCTGCTAACTCGTGGACCAGTCCCAGTGTAGTTAGCGGCAGACTTGTTGAGGTCAGAGACACCAGTGCAAAGCAGCAGAGGAACAGGCACACAGACAGAACAAAACTGAGGCCAGGCAGAGTACTTGCAAATCCAAGAACAGCCCAGGACCAGGGCAGACTGAACTAGGTCTGAATGCAGGCCGACAAACAGATCAAGGTCACAGGCACAGGTTAGGTCAGAAGAGAGACAGACTGGGTACAGAGACATATGGATTAGCTCTTTTACAGGCTGAAGCAGACATAAGTGACATGTGTAAAGGCCGATTTATTGGCCTGCATTTGTGGGAGGGGTGTTACTGCCTTTATATCCGGCATACACCCCTCCCTCAATGAATGTCGTTTCGATTCCCCCTACCACACGTGGAGGAAGGTGTCGGCAGCGTTCCAGGTGCATCGAGTCTTCGGCCGTAGGTGAGTATGCTGCCTCATCCAGCAGCCGTGTCCGCGTAGTCCGGTCGGCGGTGTCTCGGCTCCCCAAGGTAAGGGGGGGCGCCACCGCACTGGAACGATCGGCAAGGGAGCTACATGCGCCTCCCCACGCGGCCATTCGACGTAGGGTTACAGGGGACAGCGTGTTCCCAACTCCGGCGCAGCGTTAATGTCTTGCACGGGCCGCCGTGCAGTTAAAGAGGAAGGCAGAGGGACAGAGCAGTAGCAGGCTCAGCTCTGCACTCTGTTAGTCAGGTCTGCCGGTCTCAGGTCTGTTCACTGCGGTGCTGGGGAGATTGCAAGTGTGTGATTCAGGTTAGGGGGGAGGGGGGTACATAAGTAAAAAAACAAAAAAAAAAAGGGGGAGAGGCTGGGGGTGATTGTGTAGGTTATCCTGGCTTTAGTGTTATAGTACTACTACTCAGCATGGTTACGTCGGTTGGCTCTTTGTGCTAGGCTTAGTTTGTTCGCATAGCGCAGTGTTTGTTTCGCTCGGTCTAGCTATTTGTTGCTTTGCATTTTTATCGTTACGTTTTAATTTCTGTTTTCGCTTGCACACTGGTGTTTCATGTTTTGACGTTCGTTTCCAGGTCCGTGCTTCTCTTTCGCAAGTGTCGCCAGAGTGTGCTTTCAGATCAGGTAGTAGGGGAAAAGATGGGGGTGGGGGGGTTAAGTCAGGTGCAGGTCGTTTTTCTTATCATTATCTTCTGTCCAGGGTGTGCCATTTTGTCTTCCCGTTGCAGTCATCAGTCTTCAAGGCTAATCCAGTTGGGTAAGCTTTTGGGTTCAGGTGTATGCGATAGTCACAGGGTGGCGGTTCCTTGTTTCTGTCCGATGTCTTCTTTTATCCGTCTCACGCTCGGTCCACACGTAAAGGTCACTTATATCAATCTGCACTGGGGTTTCACTACTTCACAGTCCTATAACCATGACACTATTGTATGCTGTTTTCCGTAGTTGTGATGTCGCGTGCTTCAGACATCGTTGAAGCTTCCATGGACGAAAATGTCACCGGCATGTCAGAAGGGGGCAGTATACCGTCCTTTCGGTCCTGGACCATTTCTAGACTAATGTCAGAGCTTTCCAGGAGGGGTATCCCTTTCCCGGCTACCGCCAGGAAGGCCGAGTTGTACCGACTACTAACAGGGTCAGTGGGCCCACTTCAAGATGAGGTTCCTGTGGCGACAGTGCAGACGTCTCTCGATCAATTGCACGTCATGTTAAATAGTCTCACGTCAACCGTTAACAGTTTCCAGGCTAGGTTGGAAGTTATAGAATCCCGCAGCTCTGCCGTCTCGGTTTCACCCCTAGATGTGCCTGTGGCTTCAACGTCAGCAGCAGATCCCCTCGTGCATCGACGTCTGTGCCTGTACTCACTCCCGCCCATTTTGTCCCGACGAACATCAGAAAGGACATTCTTGAGGGTAGGGATGTTAATCTCGCTTCTCTGTTAATTGCCACCAGGGATATTTCTGACAATAAGGTTATTGCCTGTGGTGAGGTGTCTGTTGTATTGAGGGGTCGCGACCAGAGGCTGAATCGTAAATTGTCAATCCCGAATTTGTCATGGCCTTCAGTTTGTACAGGGATGTAGTTTGTTCAGTCAGACCTGATAGAAGGGAGGAACTGGACTTATATCTATTTAGAGTCACGGAGTTGGGGTATAAGTATGGTGGTAATTCTTTTACGATTACCACTGTTCTTTTTCCGCCAAAGCCGCCGCGGCTCTCTCGCAGTTCCAATTTGTAACAAACTGGGCTAGCTTGGACACGGAGTTGTTTTGTAGACACTTCGCTGGTCTTAAAGCACCATCCTGTACATTGTGTCAATCCATTTTCCACTCCGCCGAGTGGTGTCACAAGTCCGCTGCCGGTTTTCAGGTTAGCCCCTCTAGTTCACTGTCTGGACCGGGCGCCCTCAGACCTTCTGGGTCGGTGGACAAGTTAGGTCGACCTGTTGTATACCTGGGCAAGGCTCAGATTTGCAACAATTATAATTTTTCTGCATGTAATTTCAGCCAATGTCGTTTGTTGCACATCTGTACTAACTGTTTCAGGGCACATCCTAAAGTTTCCTGTACATTAAAGTCAAACAAAGCCTACATGAGTGTCATCAATGTTGATTGCCTTCGTTGGTATCTGCTAGGGCATCCCGATCCCAATTTTGTGGAGTTTTTGTCTTCAGGTTTTTCCATAGGTTTTCACACCGGGTTGGTTTTATTGCCAGAATCTACTTACGAGTGTAAAAACCTGCAGTCAGCTACTAGGAAGCCCAGCGCAGTAGATGCGTTGATTAAAACTGAGTTAGACAAAGGCTTCCTCATCGGTCCTTTTAAAAACCCTCCTTTTCACCAGTGGAGAATCAGCCCGGTCGGGGTCATCACAGGTAAATTCAGCAAAAAAGAGAGACTCATTATCGATTTGTCAGCCCCACATGGGTCCCGTGTCGCCAGTCTCAACTCCCTCATCCCATCCGAGGAGGTTAGCATGAAGTATTCCTCCATTGACCAAGCAATAGCTATTATCATGCTCTTAGGTCCTGGTGCAGCTTTGTCCAAGGCGGATATTTCCGATGCCTTTAAGCTTCTCCCGATCATGCGGGCCCTCTGGCAGTGGCATGGTATTAAGTGGAGAGACCAGTATTACTTCTCTTCGAAGCTCACGTTTGGATCTAAAAGCAGCCCGTGGCTATTCGATCAGTTGGCACAGGCCCTCCACTGGGTGTTAGAGAACAAGGTACAGTGTGAACATGTCATCCATTACCTGGACGACTTCTTGCTGATAGAAAGGCCAGGTGTTGCCCCTGTAGGGCTCAAAAGGCTTCTGGATTGTTTCTCTCAGTTAGGTGTCCCAGTGTCCCCTAAAAAGGTTGAAGGCCCGTCCACTGTCATTACCTTTCTGGGCATCGTTTTAGACTCTCAGGCAATGCTAGCGAAGTTACCCACAGATAAATTAGTCAGGATCAGGGAAGTGATACACAGGTTCACGGTTACTACTGTAACCACTAAGGCCGAATTACAATTGCTGTTGGGCATGCTGAACTTTGCCATGCGTATAATCCCTCAGGGCAGGTCATTTGTTTCTCGTCTGTTGACACTCCTCCCCTCAGCTCCTTGTCAGGACAGCCCGGTGCACCTAGATAGTCTGGCTCTAGCGGATCTTCACATGTGGGATCACTTTCTCCATCAGTGGAATGGTATTTCCCTTTTCATCCCTGCTATATGCAGTACTTCTCCTGTAATTTTTTCTGACGCAGCTGCTAGTTCAGGGTTTGCAGCAATTTTTGGCACCCATTGGTTGGCAGGTGAGTGGCCAGTCGAGGTCAGACGTATCCCCGGGTTTCTGCAGACCTCAGCACTATTCGAGTTGTATCCCATTGTCGCGGCCGCCTGTGTTTGGGGTAGCGACTGGTCTAATTGCTCGGTTTTGTTTGTTACTGATAACGCAGCGGTTATCGATATTTTAACTAGCGGTTTGTCTAAGTCCTTACATATTATGAGTCTCTTGAGGCGTCTAGTACATCTTTCATTGATACATAATTTCCGGTTCAGTTGTGCGCACGTGCCTGGTACACAAAACACGGCAGCGGATGCCTTGTCTCGAGCTAATACCTCCCTTTTCTTTCAGGTCATGCCAGAAGCGGACATCACAGGTGCCATGATTCCTCCGCACGAGTCACTAGTCCTGGACTAACCGTACACCTAGCTACCGCGCACACATTGCTAGCTAAATCCCTATCACCTAATACGGCCAGGGCATACCACACTGGGTGGAATGCGTATTGCAGGTTCCAGGAGCGGTTCCCTCAGGGGCAGTCCAGCTTTGTAGAATATATTCTTGCTTTCATAGGGTATTGTCACTCCGAGTTGAAGTTATCTCATAATACGGTTAGATCCTACCTAGCAGGGGTTCAGCACTTTCTGGCGGTGCGATACCCGGATCGGGGTTCGTTATTCTCTATACATGCTGTTAAGGCCGCCTTGAGGGGTCTGGGTAAATGTAGAGTGCAAGGACAGGTCCGTAGACAAGCTATTTCAGGTCAGGTTTTCCGTGACCTCTCCGATGCCTTAGACAAGGGTCCTTACGGTTCCTTCCTTAGCCTAGTACTCAAAGCTGCTATTTATTTAGCCTTTTATGGGTTCTTGAGACCTGGCGAGTTCACGAGCTCCTCTAACAGCAGTAAGTTTGTCTCCATTAGCCAACTGGTCCCGAGTGTTGAGGGTTTCTCTTTACTATTGCCAGTGTCTAAAACATCTCAGGTGGGTCCTCCTGTTCAGGTGTTGTTCTTCCCCACAGCACACAGTTGGTGCCCTGTCCGTGTTTTCTTTCAGTTACTGGCAACGTTGAAAGGCCTTGGGCCGGATAGTCCTTTGTTGCCTTTCGGCCAGTTGCCTCTCACCACCCACCAGTTCGTGTCCCATATACGCCCTCTGTTGGCCAGTTTAGGTGTGAATCCAGCTTCGGTGTCTGGTCATTCTTTCCGTATCGGGGCTGCATCCGCAGCTTCAAAACATCAGGTGCCGGCGCACGTCATCCAAAAGTTAGGTCGCTGGCGGTCATCATGTTTCAGCAGGTATATTCCTCATCCTAAGGTCGAAATGTCGCTTGCCTTTCAGAATCTGGTTCTGTAATTTGTGATGTAATAAAGTAATTCCTGCCTTGCAGTTTGCTGTTTTTTGCCCTCTATTCAGGCGTCCCTGCATCGTCGCGGTTACGGCATAATTCTAGCCGCTTAGAGTTGAGGGGGTGGTAGTTGGGGACAGTTCATTCTCGCCATCATTAACCACGACCACAAGTGTAAAGGCCGATTTATTGGCCTGCATTTGTGGGAGGGTGTTACTGCCTTTATATCCGGCATACACCCCTCCTCAATGAATGTCGTTCGATTCCCCTCCCGCCCCCTTTTTTCATATTACTACTCTTAAGGGGATGCCCTCTATTCAGGCGTCCCTGCATCGTCGCGGTTACGGCATAATTCTAGCCGCTTAGAGTTGAGGGGGTGGTAGTTGGGGACAGTTCATTCTCGCCATCATTAACCACGACCACAAAGAAAATCTAAGACCTATTGCACAGGCAAGAGGTAGTACACTCAGCCAAATATACATAGCAGAGCTAATCAGCACCACAAGCCTTGCACCTGTACACAAAGCACTGAACAACAATGATGTGTATGGCAAGATTTCAAGGAGAAAGCGGCCGCTCTCCAAAAAAAACATTGCTGCACGTCAACAGTTTGTAAATAATTACCTGGACAAGCTAGAAGTCTATTGGAACAATGTTTTGTGGATAAACGAGAAGTGTTGAGTTCGGAGAAAGGAAAACCTTGAATTCCAGCATAAAAAGCTCATCCCATCTGTGAAACACGGTGGTGGTAGTATCATGGTTTAGACCTGTTCTGCGGCATCTGAGCCAGGACAGCTTGTTATCATTGATGGAAGAATAAATAATGAATTGTAACAGTAAATTCTAAAGGAAAATGTCAGGACATCTGTCCGAGAGCTACAGCAAAACAATGACCCTAAACACACAAGTCGTTGAACCAAAGAATGGTTAAAAAAGAAGAAAGTTATAGTTTTGGAATGGCCAAGTAACACTCCTGAGTCCTGACCTTAATCCGACAGATATGTTGTGGAAGGACCTGAAGTGCGCAATTCATGGGAGGAAACCCACCAACATAACAGAGCTGAAGCTGCTTTGTATGGAGGAATGGACTAAAATTCCTCCAAGCTGATGTGCAGGACTAAACAGCAATTACTGAAAGCAAAGGGGCACATACTTTTACAAACATGTGTTATTGGAATATTTTCCTCAAGAAATAAATGACCAAGTCTAATATTTTTGATATATTTGTATAATTTGGTTCTTTTTATCTACATGCAGGACTTATAGGCCCATTCACACGTCTGCAAATGTTTTGCTGTCTGAAAATTGCAGTTCCGCAAAACACAGACACCAGCCATGTGCATTCCACATTTTTCGGACTGTACATGGCCGGCCCTGTGATAGAAATGCCTATTCTTGTCTGTGGCTGCGGACAAGAATAGGACATGCTCTATATTTTTTGTGGGTCCGCAGAACGGCGGACAGCACACTGTGTGCTGTCCGCATCTTTTGCAGCCTCATTGAAATGAATGGGTCCTTACCCGTTCTACAAAAATGTGGAATGGACGCAGACCCATTTAACGGACGTCTCAATGGACCCTAAGGATACGGCCACAAGGTTAGGTTTCTGCACGCAGTTTTGGAAGCAAAAATCTGAGGTGGATCATGAAAGCAGAGAAAAGTATAAAGGACAGATACAAATGAAAGGGGTTGTCCGGGTTCAGAGCTGAACCCCGGCATATCCCCTTCTTCACCCAGGCAGCCCCTCTGACATTAGCATTGGGGCATTTCATGCTCCGATGCTCTACCTTGCCCTGCGCAGGACATATTTATAATAACTGTCACTCACTATATACTATAATAATATACCTGAGCCTTCTCAATAGCGAGCGCTGACTCCCAGGCATCTTCCTGTGGCACTTTAGTAAGCGCGCAGTGGAAAAAGAGCGAAGATACGCTGTCAGTACTGACTGCTGCTAGTGTAGAAATGGCATCAAGACAGGGCACAATGTATATTTATATATATATATATAGCGATTTATAGATCTCCAGCAATGAGCTGAACTGTTAAGATGGATTTTCCATAGCAACTCATCCTCAAAAGACAATTTCAGAGGCAGTTTTTAATGAAATAATACAAAATCAACAAATAAAGTATATTGCAAAAATAATCCTTCCCACATTAAAAAAAGAAATGCAATAACAGTTACATTTTAAGGAGATACAGACAGTATATTAAAGGACTATTCCCATCAACATTTCCACAGGATATGCCAAAAATGTCTTATGGAAGCTCTTTCCACCTCTGGGACCTGTACATAATGGACACCGTCCCCTTCAAAACCCGTTACATGACCATGCACACAGTAGCTTTTATATACCACACAGGACTGCAGTGTATAGTTTATTTTTTATTCTAGCCTTTCTCTTTCCTTCCACTATAATCTCCACAGAGGATCGACAAGGTTGTGTAGATAATGCAGTTCGGATGTGCGTGCTCTACAGAAGCTGAAATGTATAGGAAAAACCAAACACTAAAATCTCCAGAAACGAACATAGTCTCCAGAAAGACGTAGAATACAGACCCATACTCAAGATGCCAGGGAGCAACATGCAGAGGTTTATCTGTATGTATAGTGAACAGTGTTATTACCCTGCCCTATCTGGGTCTCCAGCAGTACAATAGAAAAATCATCTATTTTTCCACCCTTTATTAATAATGAAATGACTCTGTTGATCTGGTCCCAGTCTACACATGAAAGCCGAAGAGTGAGCTGCAGAAACCATGAAATGTTCACTTATCGCATGTACTCTAGTGGCTGCATGGAAAATATATAATAAAGACCTGAATTAAATATTATGTAATCTTTTCCTGATATATACACAAAAAAACAGAACAAAACCCAAGAAATATATAGCGATGCTTTGGACGCTGATGGTTATAATACGAAACGTGACCCTGAGGTCACCTCTGCGTAGAGCTCAAATTTGGTTTGGGACACTAACTTCTGACAAAACAAATTCAATAATATTGCAACATACTAGCAAAATCTTTGACAGGCTGCTATTCACATCACAACCACTGGGTGGCCACCCATAGGCACATATAGGATAGAGATCTTGTGACATAATATCAGGAAAACACAAGTTTTCAAAAATGCTGGTTATCTCACATCGCACGTCTCGGGAAATGGTGAACCTGAAGGAAATGCGAAGAAGGACACGTCTGTATGTAAAACCGTCACCCAGACTTAACTACTTTGAGGACATAGGTGCAGGTCAGGTCATGATCGTATAAATGATGTAAACCTAATTTCACATGCACACGTGAGGAGAGTTAGTTATTTAAAAGGAGAATATTTGGGTAATGCATCATGGAGAAAACATTGGGTTATGGAGCGATATTTTTGATTACATTGAATTACCTGAAAGTCTTGACATCCTATAAATCCCAGTGATCGATTGGCTCGGGGCCCCTAGTGGCAGCTTAGTGATTTATGCAGCTATTTTTGAATCTGGGAATGTTATATTGAGCTGATGTCTGTCATCTTCCACTTTCTTAATCTATTGACTTCTTGTAGAAGCTTAAGCTGCAATTCTAGACTAGGAAAGGAAAACTCTCAGTAGGAGATTGGAGCCGACCTTGCCCCCGGAGATTTCTCATTACAGTAGACCATGATAGTTCTACAATGCATTTATTACAGAAAATAGAAAAGCAGACTCGATTCTTTCTTTGTGGTATTAGTAATAAACTGCAGCAGATTCATTTTGCATTCCTGTCTGGTAATGACTATTAAAATGTTTATCTTATAAATGATGGTCCTAGATATAAAAAAAAAAAAATCTGCGGATAATAAATTCATCCTAAATTTTCCATGTTTAGCTGCAATTTAAAAAAACATTCCATGGTATATGTTATAGTTAGAGATGAGGGAATTTCTTAAAAGTTCGATTCGGCTGATTCGCCGAATTTCACGAAAAAATTCGTTTTCTGACAAATTACTTTTTTTGTAAGTAGCGGGTGCAATGATAGGGAGTAGTGATGATGAGCGGGAGGTGCCATATTCGATTTCGCGATATTTCGCGAATATCCGATTGAAAATTCGTTGAAATCGAATATTCGTCATTATTCTATATATTGCGAATGTTACACGAATTTATATTCGCATTGCGAATTAAACTTAAAGCTGAGTTCCTAATGGTTGTAACTTGTATTGCTAGAATTGACGAAGATAACGAATATCATGAATATAGCGCTATATTCTCAATCTTCGCTATATTCTAGCAATACAACCATTAGGAACCCAGCTCTAAGTTTCATTCGCGAAGCGAACATATAATCACATTGCGAATTGATCTGGGGAATGCCTGGGAACGCCTCCATGCTAAAATGTACTGTTGGATGTGAGAATCACGATCTCAAAAATTTAACTAAGTTGTAATCGCAATGCGATTAATATAATCTGAATTACTCGCATTGCGAATTCAACTTAGAGCTAAGTTCCTAATGGTTGTATTGCTAGAATATAACGAAGATGACGAATATCATGAATTCATGAATATAGCGCTATATTCTCTATCTTCGTTATATTCTAGCAACAACCATTAGGAACTCAGCTCTAAATTGAATTCGCAATGCGAGTAATTCAGATTATATTAATCGCATTGCGATTACAACTTAGTTACATTTTTGAGATCGTGATTCTCACATCCGACAGTACATTTTAGCACGGAGGCGTTCCCATGCACACAGGAAGTCGACAGAAGCGGCAACAGGCATTGACTGGAGCGGGCAGGGAGCCAGGAATCCTCTGGACAGGTAAGAGCAGCTTTTGGGAAGTGGGAAGACAACCAGAGAGCAACAAGGATTAACATCTAAAAAAATAAATAAAAAATGAGTATTCGAAATAGCGAATATATAGCGCTATATTAGCGAATTAGCGAAGTGCTGATATTCGCTAAAAATATTTGCTATTCGAATATTCGCGCTCAACACTAATAGGGAGCTGCAATAGCGCCGCTACCATCATTGTACCCATCAGATGCTGCATTCATAGGTGATCGCTGCATCTGAGTGTAAAATTAACAATAAAAAATTTTTTTATCAAACTTACCGCCTCCATTTGCTCATGACCGGCCGGCCGCCCCCATCTTGCTTGAAGATCTCAGCCGAAATCCTGTGCAGCACGAGATTACATGGAAAGTACCAGGAAATTCGGCTTCTAGGCGCATCGAATTTATCCTGAAATTCGCATCGAATAAATAAATACATACAGGAGACAATCGTATAGAGCAGGGATGCTCAACCTGCGGCCCTCCAGCTGTTGTAAAACTACAACTCCCACCATGCCCTTCTGTAAGCTGATAGCTGTAGGCTGTGTGGGAATGATGGGAGTTGTAGTTTTGCAACAGCTGGAGGGCCGCAGGTTGAGCATGCCTGGTATAGAGTATACAGACCAATGTAGTCCTGATCCCGACACGTGTTTCACGGTCGCTTTCTCAACACGTTGGGATCAGGACTACTATTGGTCTGTATACTCTATACGATTGTCTCCTGTATGTATTTATTTATACTATTGCACTCTGCACTTTACTTATTTATTATATTTTTTCTGGGATTTTTTTTATCTCTCCAGTTACTTTCAGTAGTTTCTTATCTTTATGTATTTTGAATTGTAGACCTGTGGCACATTTTTTTCCTGTGAATGTTATGCTGATATTAATATATATATATATATATATATATATATATATATATATATACTTTTAAATTATTTGTTTAATAAAATTAGCTGTTTTAGCTGTTTTTTGCATGACATATTTGCTGCTCAGTTGTGCTTTGGGGTTATTTGACAGTGTTTTCACAGGCAGCTGTGTAAAATCAGGCTTTTGTCTGATCATAGGGTGTGCTCATCACTAGTTATAGTGTTTTTGTTCTGGTCGCCGCTTCCAATATTTAGAGATTACTAATAGTAATTTAATATACATTGAGAACATTCTCCTGTTCTTACTTCCTGCTCAGCAGTATATTTAGTAAAAGCAGAACAAATTAAATGGTAAAAAGTGAAAATAGTTCTCTCCATAAAACTATAACAATGCCCCCTATGTACACCACTTAACTAATATAATGATCTTTTTATTTAAAATCAGGCAATATAATATTATAATATGTTTACAATAAAGTCATAGAAAATAAATAATATTATGTGAAAATGCACAATGTTACAATGCATACAAGAATATAACTACTATATCACCACCTTCTATGTACAAGAATAAATACAACCATAATACTGCCCTTATGTACTGTACAAGAATATAACTACTATAATACTGCTCCTATGTACAAGAATATAACTACTATAATACTGCGCCTATGTACAAGAATATAACTACTATAATACTGCTTCTATGTACAATAATATAACTACTATAATACTGCTCCTGCTCCTATGTACAAGAATATAACTACTATAATACTGCTCCTATGTACAAGAATATAACTACTATAATACTGCTCCTATCTACAAGAATATACTATAATACTGCCCCTATGTAGAATAATATAGTGACTATAATACTGTCCCTATGTAGAATAATATAGTGACTATAATACTGTCCCTATGTAAAAGAATATAACTACTATAATACTGCCCCCTATGTATAAGAATATAACTACTATAATACTGCTTCTACGTACAAGAATATAACTACTATAATACTGCCTCCTATGTACAAGAATATAACTACTATAATACTGCTCCTATATACAAGAATATAACTACTTTAATACTGCTCCTATGTACAAGAATATAACTACTATAATACTGCTCCTATGTACAAGAATATAACTACTATAATACTGCCTCCTATGTTCAAGAATATAACTACTATAATACTGCTTCCATGTACAAGAATATAACTACTATAATACTACCTCCTATGTACAAGAATAGATCTACTATAATACTGCTCATATGTACAAGAATATAACTACTATAATACTGCACCTATGTACAAGAACATAACTACTATAATACTACCTCCTATGTACAAGAATATAACTACTATAATACTGCCTCCTATGTACAACAATATAACTACTATAATACTGCTCCTATGTACAAGAATATAACTACTATAATACTGCTCCTATATACAAGAATATAACTATTATAATGCTACCTCCTATGTACAAGAATATAACTACTATAATACTGCTCCTATATACAAGAATATAACTACTATAATACTGCTCCTATGTACTAGAATATAATTACTATAATACTGCTCCTATGTACAAGAATATAATTACTATAATACTGCTCCTATATACAAGAATATAACTACTATAATACTGCTCCTATGTACAAGAATATAGCTACTATAATACTGCTCCTATGTACAAGAATATAACTACTATAATACTGCTCCTATGTACAAGAATATAACTACTATAATACTGCTCCTATGTACAAGAATATAATTACTATAATACTGCTCCTATCTACAAGAATATAACTACTATAATACTGCTCCTATGTACAAGAATATAACTGCTATAATACTGCTCCTATGTACAAGAATATAATTACTATAATACTGCTCCTATATACAAGAATATAACTATTATAATACTGCTCCAATGTACAAGAATATAACTACTATAATACTGCTTCTATGTACAAGAATATAACTACTATAATACTGCTCCTATGTACAAGACTATAACTACTATAATACTCCCTCCTATGTACAAGACTATAACTACTATAGTACTGCAACTATGTACAAGAACATGACTACTATAATACTGCTCCTATGTACAAGAATATAACTACTATAATACTTCTCCTATGTAGAAGACTATAACTACTATAATACTGCTCCTATGTACAAGAATATAACTACTATAGTACTGCAACTATGTACAAGAACATGACTACTATAATACTGCTCCTATGTACAGGAATATAACTACTATAATAATAATACCATACCATAATAATGCCTACCTGGTTTGGAAAGGCTGTAAAAGAGTTAAATGCATCTTCATCTTGACCTTTTTTTCTATGAAACAACCTCTTGGCTACTCCTTAAATAAAAATAAATGGCATTGTTAATAAACTTGAGCACAAATTTATAACCATTATTTTTTGGCAAGGATGCGGAAAATTGCAAATTCCTGAATCGTTCCAGTGAAACTCCATATTAGTTTGCAATTTTCAGTACACTGGTGATTTCATCATAGAGAACCTATAATATATCCTACAGATATCATAGTAGAACAATGTCTATTGTATGGACTGTGGTGATGAGTGGTGTCTGTCTTGTCTATTATCTATCTATCTATCTATCTATCTATCTATCTATATCATATCTATATATTATCTATCTATCTATCTATCTATCTATTATCGATCTATCTATCTATCTATCTATCTTCTATCTATCTATTAGACTTTTTCTGTTGAAAATAAATATACTGTTCGATAAAGCCACACTTGCTGTCAAGACTGGCCGCCAGGATTTACTTTGCTGACACATTTATTTTCTGGCAAAGTTATTGTTTCCATGGATGTTCTATGATTTAATAGAATAAATTTAATCCAGATCTTTTTATCATTTAATTTGATTTACAGGCGAGAAAATATGCAGCACATGTTTTCATTTTGTTAGATTTGAACACGTTTAACAAGTGGCGTATGAAGCAAACCAGGGAGGATATGTCTCTATCATAACTGCGAAAAAGCAGCATCACTACTAAATTAGATATAAGGGTACCAGGAGTCAAACCTTGATGCAAAGTCACAAAAAGACAAGAAAAAAAAATATGTATAAGGCTAGTTTCACACTTGCAGTACGGACCTCCAGCAGGCTGCTCCGTCGGGTGAACAGCCTGTTGGATCCGTCCTACCGCTAGTGAACGTGTGCCCCCTGGATACCGCTCTTTCGGAGTTCCGGCGGCGGCACTGCAGCACCCGCCGAGAGGCCGCTGGAATAAATCTACGGAGCGGTAGTCCGGGGGCACACGTTCACTAGCGGCAGGACAGATCCTACAGGCTGTTCACCTGACGGAGAGGTCGGTCCGTGCTGCTAGTGTGAAACTAGCCTAAAATACATATTCAGGACTGTGTAACTCTTTTGCATTAGTTACTTATCTACTGAACATGAACAGTAAATAATATACTGTAACTGTTTATAAATTCTTGTGCTATAATTTAATCACAGTGCTGTCACATCACTGTGTATATTATCCCTGTACTGTGACATCACTGTGTATATTATCCCTGTACTGTGACATCACTGTGTTTATTATCCTGTACTGTGACATCACTGTGTTTATTATCCCTGTACTGTGACATCACTGTGTTTATTATCTCTGTACTGTGACATCACTGTGTTTATTATCTATGTACTGTGACATCACTGTGGCAATTATCCCTGTACTGTGACATCACTGTGTTTATTATCTCTGTACGGTGACATCACTGTGTTTATTATCCCTGTACTGTGACATCACTGTGTTTATTATCCCTGTACTGTGACATCACTGTGTTTATTATCTCTGTACTGTGACATCACTGTGTATATTATCCCTGTACTGTGACATCACTGTTTACTATCTCTGTACTGTGACATCACTGTGTTTATTATCTCTGTATCGTGACATCACTGTGTGTATTATCCCTGTACTGTGACATCACTGTGTTTATTATCTCTGTACTGTGACATCACTGTGTTTATTATCTCTGTACCGTGACATCACTGTGTGTATTATCCCTGTACTGTGACATCACTGTGTTTATTATCTCTGTACTGTGACATCACTGTGTATATTATCCCTGTACTGTGACATCACTGTGTTTACTATATCTGTACCGTGACATCACTGTGTGTATTATCCCTGTACTGTGACATCACTGTGTTTATTATCCCTGTACTGTGACATCACTGTGTTTATTATTTCTGTACTGTGACATCACTGTGTATATTATCCCTGTACTGTGACATCACTGTGTTTACTATCTCTCTACTGTGACATCACTTTGTTTATTATCCCTGTACTGTGACATCACCATTTTTATTATCCCTGTACTGTGACATCACTGTGTTTATTATCCCTGTACTGTGACATCACTGTGGTTATTATCCCTGTACTGTGACATCAATGTGTTTATTATCCCTGTACTGTGATATCACTGTGTTTATTATCCCTATGCTGTGACATCACTGTGTTTATTATCCTTGTACTGTGACATCACTGTGTTTATTACCTCTGTACTATGACATCACTGTGTTTATTATGACGGTATTGTGACATCACTGTGTTTATTATCGGTGTACTGTGACATCACTGTGTTTATTATCCCTGTACTGTGACATCATTGTGTTTATTATCCCTGTACTGTGATATCACTGTGTTTGTTATCCCTGTACTGTGGCATCACTGTGTTTATTATCTCTGTACTGTGACATCACAGTGTTTATTATCTCTGTACTGTGACATCATTGTGTTTATTATCTCTGTACTGTGACATCACTGTGTTTATTATCCCTGTACTGTGACATCACTGTGTTTATTATCCCTGTACTGTGACATCATTGTGTTTATTATCCCTGTACTGTGATATCACTGTGTTTGTTATCCCTGTACTGTGGCATCACTGTGTTTATTATCTCTGTACTGTGACATCACAGTGTTTATTATCTCTGTACTGTGACATCATTGTGTTTATTATCTCTGTACTGTGACATCATTGTGTTTATTATCTCTGTACTGTGACATCACTGTGTTTATTATTCCTGTACTGTGACATCACTGTGTTTATTATCTCTGTACTGTGACATAACTGTGTTTATTATCCCTGTACTGTGACATCACTGTGTTTATTATCTCTGTACAGTGACATCACTGTGTTTATTATCCCTGTACAGTGACATCATTGTGTTTATTATCCCTGTACTGTGACATCACTGTGTTTATTATCTCTGTACTGTGACATCACTGTGTTTATTATCCTGTACTGTGACATCACTGTGTGTATTATCCCTGTACTGTGATATCATTGTGTTTATTATCTCTGTACTGTGACATCATTGTGTTTATTATCCCTGTACTGTGATATCACTGTGTTTGTTATCCCTGTACTGTGGCATCACTGTGTTTATTATCTCTGTCCTGTGACATCACTGTGTTTATTATCTCTGTACTGTGACATCACTGTGTTTATTATCCCTGTACTGTGACATCACTGTGTTTATTATCCCTGTACTGTGACATCACTGTGTTTATTATCCCTGTACTGTGACATCACTGTGTTTATTATCCCTGTACTGTGACATCACTGTGTTTATTATCCCTGTACTGTGACATCACTGTGTTTATTATCTCTGTACTGTGACATCTCTGTGTTTATTATCCCTGTGCTGTGACATCACTGTGTTTATTATCCCTGTACTGTGACATCACTGTGTTTATTATCCCTGCACTGTGACATCACTGTGTTTATTATCCCTGTACTGTGACATCACTGTGTTTATTATCTCTGTACTGTGACATCACTGTGTGTATTATCTCTGTACTGTGACATCATTGTGTTTATTATCTCTGTACTGTGACATCACTGTGTTTATTATCCCTGTACAGTGACATCATTGTGTTTATTATCCCTGTACTGTGACATCACTGTGTTTATTATCCCTGCACTGTGACATCACTGTGTTTATTATCCCTGTACTGTGACATCACTGTGTTTATTATCTCTGTACTGTGACATCACTGTGTTTATTATCCCTGTACTGTGACATCACTGTGTTTATTATCCCTGTACTGTGACATCACTGTGTTTTGTATCTCTGTACTGTGACATCACTGTGTATACAGTGTATATAATGGTAACATCCCTAGTTGTCTAGTTTGGTTGAAAGGCTCATTGAGAACCTCCCTGGTGGTATAGGGCATTGATGTAGTTATTGATAAAATCCCTGGTGGGCTATGTAGCACTAACTGTCATTAAACACATCAATCCACTATCCCACCAGAGAGGTTATCAATGACCCCTTCACTACATTAAACAACAATAAGGCCAAGGGGTTAATGATAACATCCCTGGTAGTCTAGTGTGGTTGAAAGATTAAATGGAAAAATGATGGGCTAAGGGGACTATAATTTTTAAAATGCTCTCTCACCAGAATGGGCCCCTTCCATCACCTAGGCCCCCTCCATCACCTAGGCCCCCTCCATCACTCCCCCCCCCCCAATCTGAGAGTAAACACCTCTGTACGAAACTGGAGTGATGTGATGGCAAAGTGCATTATGGGTCCATGGGTAAGTTTTGTAGCTGAACACAATAAGAATTATTAGGCATTAACTCTGGACATATTGGGAGTTGTAGTGGAAGGGGATCTCCAAAAAAATACATTTTTTTTAATAAAAATGAGGCAGAATGGGCAAAAAAGAACAATCCACCTCTGCTACCGTTCCGACTCTGTTCCTGAAACTCCCCACTTCCTGTTCCGTGCTCGACACGAGGAATTGGCTTGGATCGCTCACTCGGCCAATCACAGCGATTAGCACAGAGCGCAGTCATGTCTGGGGTGTGGAACCGGGGAGAACGGCGGAAACCAGAGCAGCGTTGGAACGGTAGCAGCAGAAGATTGTCGAGGCAAGAAGGGTTTTTTTGTGATTTTTAACGCATTCTGCCCAGAACCCCCACCCACCCCCCTTTTTAAAAACTAGTCTCCTGGAAAAAAAAACTTTAATCAACAGCCGCTATCTGGAGACCACTGAATTAGATGTTAGTTGTAAGATGTCACATGTTATTAATAAGCGTGCCCTCATACCGCGCTCATCTTTTGGTGCTGTTTACACTGTTTTAGTCACTAATGAATAATGACTCAAATTTGGGCAGTACTTGAAATATCCCCTGTCCCATAGCTGGCCGGTTTTAATTAAATTGTCCCCCTTTGTGCGGATAATTCACTGTTTAGCTAAGCGATCTGCCCATTTGTCATTACACTAGACCGTGATAAAATGTTTCACTTAATAGCGGCATTTATTTCCAACCTGTTTACTAAATTAATGATTTAGCGTCTCACTTCGTGCTGAGCAAATGCAAAAATTCTCCAACCGTTTGTAAGATGATCAATTAAAGTGTTTGTATGAGGCTAGAAAGCCATGGCTCGTTGTGTAGGCCACAGCGCCACTCTTATCTATGGGATGTCTCTGGTACTGCAGCCTGGTCCTCTTCAAATGAAGAGCTGCAATACCTGACACAGCCCAAAGACAAGAGTGGCGCTGTGTCTTGGAGAAAGCGACCATGAGTTTTCAATCTGATGGCACCCCTTTAAGTCCTGTGCTAGTCATGGGTGCAGTAGTGCGTGCAATGAAAGGGAGCGGCGATTGCTACCATCATTAAATGAAATCTTTAAAGGGGTTGCGCCACTATTAAATGTTAATTCAATACTAATTCAGCATTAACAAGTTACTTTTGTAATTTACTTTCTGATACATAAATGCTCCAGTTGTTAGATATTCTCTTTGATATAATGGTGCGCCCTGTACAGTAATGTGCAGGTCCAACTGCTGGTGGTTGCACATGCTTAGTTCCATCCTTCAACGGCCACCAGCTGTTTCTACTGTTAGAAGCTATGACAGTTGCAGGGAAAGAACTGCGACAAAAATGACATCCCCCTGAGCTGTGATCAGGAGAGAGCTACAGCAGAAAGTACAAATACCCCTGATAGGCAGAGAGCTGTTGCAGAAAGGACACATCCCTGAGCTATGATAGGAAGAGAGCCTCCTAAGAAAGGACACATCCCCTGAGCCGTGATAGGGAGAGAACTGCAGCAGATGGACACACCCCCTGAACTGTCATAGGGAGAGAGACACACTCTCTAAAAAAAAGGACACACCCCGTACGCTACCAGCCTGAAAAGAATCTAGCACAGCAATTGAAGCAATGAGTGAGTGAGGAGATCTCTGGACTAGAGTTGAGCGAACTTCTATTTTTAGTTTGGCGTCCAAAGTTCGGGTTCGGGTTATCATAGCATCCCGTTATGGATTCCGCTACCACGAACCTTGGACAACCCTAAGGACCTGGGGTTACGTCACCGTCATGTGATCAGTGCAAGGGGCGTGGCTCAGCACTGGATTGTATAAGAGGTGATCCAGTACTGAGCCACGCCCCCTGCACTGATTACATGACGGTGACGTCACCCCAGGTTCTTAGGGTTGTCCAATGTTCGGGTTCAATGAAGCATCCCCTTATGGATTCCAAATACCGTTATGGTCTGCGGTAGCGGAATCCATAACGGGATGCTATGAAACCCGAACCCGAACTTTGGACGCCGAACTAAAAATAGAAGTTCGCTCAACTCTACTCTGGATCCATGTGAGGTACAGGGCTGGTTCTGGCTTTGTTAGAAAGACATTGTCATGTGCTATATGATGTCCGATTTTCATTTTTTAAATCAATCATGGGATAACCCCTTTAATGACTTTATTGTCCATAGGCACCGCAAAGTTTGCAAATAGAAGTATTAGTACAGTATTAAAGTATAAAGAACGGGGATGACAAACAATTACCATGCCCTTCTGTCCTTTTTGGCATAACACAGCACCATAATGGGAGTAGCGTTCCTCTATGTCTGCCCCAGGTTAGGGGATTCGTCGTTTATACTAGTAATATTTTGCATGCAGTACCGGGTATCACCACATGGAGTGCTGTATACATGCTAGAGCAGGGATGCCCAACCTGCGGCCCTCCAGCTGTTGCAAAACTACAACTCCCAGCATGCCCGGACAGACTACAGCTATCAGGCCACAGCAAGGCATGATGGGAGTTGTAGTTTTGCAACAGCTGGAGGGCCGCAGGTTGAGCATGCCTGTGCTAGAGGAAAACAAAGAGAAGAACCGTTTCTAGCAGTGCTATCTAGTGGTAGAAATGTGCACTGCAGGCATTCAGAGGGGGGATATATAAAAACAGCTGTAAAGGAAAACTATAGGGCTAAGTTGCCCATAACAACCCATCAGATTCCACCTCACATTTTTCAGAGCTCCTTTGAAAAGTGAAATCTGAAGCCAGTTTCCCTTTACACCAGTTTTGATAACTCTCCACTCCCCCTGTTTTTGGCCAGGAAACTAAAGTAAGAGCAGGAAGAAAGACGAACAGTGTCTGGTATTACTATGCAGCCTTCAGTGAGCCAAGGGGTGTGATACAGGAACCTTTCTTCATGTCATCACCCCTCTTCCCAATCAGAGAAAATACAGTGGGGGGGTTTTCCACCTACAAAGAATGGAGAGGTCTGTAATTTTTATCGTAGGTAAACTTCAACTATGAGACACCGAATCTAAAGAAAAAAATCCAGAAAAGCACAATTTATGATTTGTAAATAATTAATTTGCATCTTATTGCAAGAAATAAATATTCGATACAATAGAAAAACAGAATTTAATATTTGGTACAGAAACCTTTGTTTGCACTTACAGAGGTCGGACGTTTCCTGTAGTTCTTGCCCAGGTTTTCGCACACTGCAGCAGGGATTTTGGCCCCCTGCTCCATACAGATCTTTTCCAGATCTTTTGCTCGGCTACATTGAGTTTCAGCTCCCTCCAAAGATTTTCGATTGGGTTCAGGTCTGGAGGCTGGCTAGGCCACTCCAGGACCTTGGAGTGCTTCTTAGCCACTCCTTAGTTGTCCTGGCTGTGTGTTTGGGGCCATTGTCATGCTGGAAGACCTAGCTATGACCCATCTTCAATGTTCTCACTGAGGGAAGGAGGTTGTTGGCCAAAATCTCGCGATACATGGCCCCATCCACCCTCCCTTCAATACAGTGCAATCATCCTGTCCCCTTTGCAGAAAGGCATCCCCAAAGTATGATGTTTCCACCCCCATGCCTCACGGTTGGGATGGTATTCTTGGTATTCCTTCTTCTACCTCCAAAGACTGCGTGTAGAGTTGATAGCAAAAAGTTATATTTTGGTCTCATCTGACCACATGACCTTCTCCCTCTGGATCATCCAGATGGTCATTGGCAAACTTCAAACGGGCCTGGACCTGTACTGGCCTGAGCAGGGGGACCTTGTGTGCCCTGCAGGATATTAATCCATGTATCGGTAGTGTGTTACTAATGGTAATCTTTGAGACTGTGGTCCCAGCTCTCTTTAGGTCATTGACCAGATCCTCCTGTGTAGTTTTGGGCTGATTCCTGACCTTTCTCAGAATCATCCTTACCACAGAAGGCGAGATCTTGCATGGAGACCCAGACCAAGGAAGATTGACAGTCATCTTGTGTTTCTAATAATTGCGCCAACAGTTGTTGCCCACTAACCAAGCTGCTTGCCTATTGTCTTGTAGCCAATCCCAGCCTTGTGCAGGTCTACAATTGTGTCTGTTGTCCTTAGACAGCTCTTTGGTCTCGGCTATGGTGGAGAGGTTGGAGTGCGATTGATTGAGTGTATGGACAGGTGTCTTTTATACAGGAAATGAGTTCAAACATTGAGTGCAGAGTAGGAGGGCTTTTTAAAGGAAAACTAACAGGTCTGTGAGAGCCAGAATTCTTGCTTGTTGGTAGGTGATCAAATACTTATATCATGTAATAAGATTAATAACAATTAATTATTTCTGGATTTTTATTTTATTTAGATTCTGTCTCTGACAGTTAAAGTGTACCTCTCCATTCTTTGTAGGTGGGAAAACATGCAAAATCACCAGTGTATCAAATACTTACATCTGATGTCACATTTCAGGGGTGTTTTTTCTTTTTCTTTTTAGGTAACGAGTGAAACTACGAGTATATTCAGATTATGGAGACTTAGGGTCTCTTCAATTTAGATGACTGTGTGGAGCTAGTTGTAGACATGCATAAACGGTGCACATCTTGAACTGTTATTTTTCGGAGGCGTGGTGCATCTCAGCCTCTGCTTGGGTCAGACTTTTAGCCTCAGTTTTAATTTTATTTTTTCCTACATTTCTTACAAATCTATACATTTTGAAATTCAATTGCATGAAGCTGCATGTGAGTGTAAAAGTGCTAGATGTCTCCTGGGGTATAATCTGATTTTTATTGTATAAATATGTAATAGTGTGAAATTTGTGGCAGCAAAATCATGAAACCGCCTTTATTGCTTATTCCATTTCATTATTTATCTCATTCACATGTGACTGCCAAAGTATAGGTAAACTCTCATTATAAAATATAATAGACGGACGTCTCAGAGGGAAAATAGTGTATTCCTGGAATTCAGATGTGTTCTTTTAGCTACTGGTGTGCTGTGCCTGAACATATTTTAACGTCCTCTTAGAGGGCAGCAGATTGATACCGCCGAGGTTTAGTCACAGCGGCATTAAGGCGGCTTGCTGTTAAATCTGCTAACTCATTAGAATAAATTCCAATTTGCATGCTAAGATCAGCTCCCGTCAATGTTTTCAAGCTTTGCCCAAATGTGAATAGCATATAGTTTTGGTTTTGTGATGATATATTATTCACTAACGGAATATCACTCAGGAATAATGGCTTCCAAATCACTTCCAAAGAAGTAAAAAAACTCCAAAGAGTGGAGAGGGTGTCAGCAGTAAGTTTCTGTTGACGTCACTGATTATTTTGCCCTTCCTCTGATTCATCAGAACAATAACCCCCCAAAAAACGGATCCTTTCTGTTGAGCATCCACCTTTACTCAGTCAGCATTTGGTCAGTAATCCATCAGTATTGCTAAAGCCAAAAAAAAAACAGGACTGGATCCAAAACAGAGATGACACGTGAATGGAATATTTGCATGACTTCTATTTTTTGTACCCACTCCTGCTTTTGGCTACCAAATCATAAGCCAATTCTGATGGGACCATACAGGTCTGACAGCTGCTACACAGACAGGATCCGTTGTTTGTCTACAAATCAGAAGAATGGTCAAATAAAAGATTATGTCAACCAGGCCAAAAACGCAAAATAGTGGCCCAGTTATTGAGTGGGGAGGGTGGGAAAACAGCTTAAGAAGTCCACAGAGTGGTCCAATGACATAGTGTTGAGGTAGCAGAAGCATGAGAAGACCATAGAGTGGCCCAGTAACATAGTGTTGATTTAGCAGCAGCATGAGGAGACCACAGAGTGGCAAGGTGACATAGTGTGGAGGTGGCAGCAGCATGAGGAGGCCACAGAGTGGCAAGGTGACATAGGGTTAAGTTAGCAGCAGCATGAGGAGGCCACAGAGGGGCAAGGTGGCATAGTGTGGAGGTGGCAGCAGCAGCAGCATAAGAAGGCCACAGAGTGGTAAGGTGACATAGTGTGGAGGTGGCAGTAACATCAGCATGAGGAGGGCACAGAGTGGCAAGGTGACATAGCATTGGGTTAGCAGCAGCATGAGGAGGCCACAAAGTGGTGAGGTGGCAGCAGCATCAGGAGACCACAGAGTGACCCAGTGACAGAGTGGGGAGGTGGGTGGAAATAACAGTACCCGCTGATGATGGTGGGTGTAAGAAGGCGCACTTGGCATCAGATGTGTGGCATCAGGCAGGTGGCATCATCAGAATAGTAGCTGAGGCAGGTAGACAGAAGAAACCGGTCTCTTTTGTCAAGGTTTGGGTGAGGCAGCATGGATAATCTAATCTGATGCATCAGGCATTGGTGGGTGGAAATCCTGGCTGATCCATGCCTGATTTGACAAAGGTCAGTCTCTTCACATTTTGGGTGGACAGGCGAGTTCTCCCTGGGGTAACTATGGCCCCTGCCGCACTAAACACCCGCTCTGATGCCACACTACTGGCCCGGGCAGGACAGCTTTTCCAGGGTAAACTCGGTCAGTTGTGGCCACAAATCCAATTTGGCTGCCCAGTAGTCCAGCGGATCTTCAATGTGGGGTGGCAAAGTGCTGTCCATTTATGCCACCACCTGCTGGTTCAGGTTCTGCTCCAGGTCTAGCTGCTGCGCCTGCTGGGGAGTAGTTTCTTAGGTGGAATAGTTTCGGGAGTAGTTTCACTAGGCGGGTTAAGATAGCTGCTCATAATCAACTCTTGACTCAAGCTACTGCTGATGGAGCTGGTACTTCTCCTACAGCCCACCCCGCCACAACAGCCATGGCAGTGGAACTAGAGTGCAGAGGGCTCCCCCGGTCAGACCTGCGAGAGGATGGACAATGGCGCACATAGGAAGCGGCCAACTAACTACATAGGATGTCTCTATAGTAGTTCAGTTTTTCCTCCCTCTCAGCGGGTGTAAAAAGGCCCCCATTTTCAACCGGTAGCGAGGGTCCAACAAGGTGGAGAGCCAGAAGTCATCCCTCTGCCGAATGGTGACATTTCGGCTGTCACTACCCAAGCAAATGAGCATTCAGCGGGCTATTTGCGCAAGTGACTCAGAGGGACTCCTTGCCTACATCTCCACTGCATAATGCCACGGTGTGCCTGGGTCATCTGACTCGTCTTTCTCATCTCCCTCTTGCTCCTCAGGCTGCTCCTGCTCCTCCTCTATTATCACCTGTGTAGAAAAAACACTCATTTCGCTACACATTGCCTGTGCTCCAATGTCCTCCTCCTCCAGTTCGGCCCCCACAGGGCTCATGTGGCTGTGAGATGTAGGCGCCACGTCTTCAGTCCTCTGACCAGCCAGATGTACCAGCATCTGTTCCAGGATATGAAGCAGTGGAATGTCGTTGCTCATTCCATAGTCCTGGCGAATGACAAATAACGTGGCATCCTCGAAGGGCCTGAGCAAACGGTAGGTGTCACGCATGAGCTGCCACTGGCTGACATGGAAGTTACACAGGGGAGTACTCCTGTCCACTTGAATCATCAAGAAATCGTTTATGGACTTCCTCTGTTCATATAGTCGGTCCAACATATGGAGGGTGGAATTCCAACGGGTGGAAACGTCGCATATCAGCCTATGTTGGGGGACCCTGTTCTGCCACTGCAGCTCAAGGAGGGTGTGTTTGGCGGTGTTCGAGTGGCTGAAGTGCATGCAAAGTTTCCTGGCCATTTTTAGGATGTCTTGCAGATGGGTGGAAGACTTCAGGAACCGCTTGACAACCAGATTGAACACGTGCGCCATGTAGGGTGCATGGCTCAGCCCTCCTTGACCCAGCGCTGCCTTGCACTTTGGCTGACACCGACAGGCTCAAGGACTGGCCCACCTTCTGTTCTACATATTTGTGCAGGGCTAGTACTGCCTTTTTGGCAAAAAAATTACGGCTTGGGACTCTCCACTTCGGCTCGACACAAGCCATCAGTTTTCTGAAAGGTACATAGTCCACCACTTGGAAAGGGAGGGACTGCAGCACCAGCAACTTGGCCAGGTGCACATTCAGCTTCTGCGCCGTTGGCTGAGTGCACACATACTGCTGTCTCTTGGCAATCGCTTTGGTGATCGATTGCTGATGGAATGACTGAAAAGGAGTAGGAGGGCGAGGAGCAGGAGCATCAGGACTGGTAAATGATGGGAAGGATAGACAGCTCCCTTCGGCTGAGGTGGTGGAGCCTTGACTGCCTGAAATCGGGTGCATGCCACCATTACTTTCCAGGTAGGTATGCTCCTGCAAAGCGGGTGGTGTACCCTGGGCACATTTGGCTCCCGACCTCCCACTGCTGCCACCCTGCTGACTCCCGGCCATGCTACCGACTTGCTGGCTTCACCGCTGCCTCACGCGCAAGCTGCCACGCTCTTCTCCCGATGATGATGAAGCCCCTTTGTCACCCAGCTCCCAATTGCGCTCGGCTACATCATCATCGAGTACTGTCTGCACGTCACTGATGTCCTCCTCAACGGTCTCTGAGCCAGGAGCCTGATTGCTCGCAACACCAGCTCCCACGCCACTCTCCTCATCACTACTTGCCCGCCTACCGGAGGAAGCAGCAGATTTCTCCTCCAGATCCAGGCCGGGCAGTAGCTGCTGACTGTCCTTTTGTAGCTCGTCCTCGCTGTATAGTGGAGCTGAGCCCACAGCATACAATACTTCTCTAGCTGAGGGAACAGAAAAGGACAGAGGCAGGTTGAGGACAGGTGAGAGCACAGGACCTGCTCCCGGGTAGAGATGAGCGAACTTTAAAAAAAAGTTCGGCGTTCGGGTTGTGGTAATCGCCGCATCCTGTTATGGATTCCACTACCGCGGACTATCCCGGCATATGGAATCCATAAGGGGCGGCTTCCACGAACCCGAACTGTTGAACAGCCGAAAGACCTGGGATGACGTCACCGTCATGTGATCAGTGCAGGGGGCGTGGCTCAGCACTGGATTTGATCCCATGCTGAGCCACGCCCCCTGGACTGATCACATGATGGTGACATCACCACAGGTCCTTCGGCTGTTCAACAGTTCGGGTTCGTGGAAGCCGCCCCTTATGGATTCCATATGCCGGGATAGTCCGCGGTAGTGGAATCCATAACGGGATGCGGCGATTACCACAACCCGAACGCCAAACTTTTTTTTAAAGTTCGCTCATCTCTACTCCCGGGCCATGCCAACTAAGGGTTGTGTCTGAAGAACCCACCGACTTTTGGCTGGGGGTGTCTGATGTCACTTGGGACAAAGTGGATAACAGGGAGTCAAGTGGAGTCAGGGTTGCTGGTCAAGACACCACCGCTAGCTGACACTGGGAGCTCAGGCCTCTGGAAGTGACCCCTGCTGCCACGCCCCCTTACTCTGCTGCGACCTGTGCTTCCGCCAGAAACATTTAGGCCTCTGCCCCTCCCCTGTGAAGGGCCTGTCACTTCTCTGTCTGACATACCGTTAGATCAAATAAGTAAATAAAAAGGAAATTAAAGGGCTTTAATTTTCTCACTTTACCACACAACGGCTAATAAGCCTTTCCCCCCCCCCCCACTTATACAAACCAAAAAAGGCTTTAGAACATATAACTGCACCGCTGAACGGCAAATAAGACAAATAAATAATATGTCACACAGCACTTGCACCCCAATAACAAGAAAGGCTTGCTGCAATTACAGAGGTATCATCTATTGCAAACCTGAAAGTAGCAGTATAATGGCAATTAGGATTCCCAGTCAGTGCAGCAGGGTGTAATTGGATTGTTCCTATTACCCAGGCTGTAACCTCCCCTATTGAACCCTGTTCTCCTTTTATAGTGTAGATAATTCCTATCCTTTCCCTACACTTCTAATGATCTTTCCCTGAACTTCTATTCAGCAAAATAAAAGTTTTCAGATTTTTTCTAGCACTGTCCCTAGGGCCTGCTAACGTATCTACCTGCACTGCCTGCTAACGTCTCTACCTGCACTAAGTACACTGGAAAATGGAGATGGCTGTATTGACCTTGAGCTGCCCACTCTGACCTCAGGCTGTTATTTAGGCCCCTTTCACACGGGCGAGTTTTCCGCGCGGGTGCAATGCGTGAGGAGGACGCATTGCACCCGCACTGAATCCGGACCCATTCATTTCTATGGAGCTGTGCACATGAGCGGTGATTTTCACGCATCACTTCTGCGTGAAGCAAGTGCGGATGCATTGCGATTTTACCGCATGGTTGCTTAGCAACGGGACCCGATCTTTATTATTTTCCCTTATAACATGGTTATAAGGGGAAATAATAGCATTCTTAATAAAGAATGCATAGTAAAATGATGAGGAAGGGGTTAAAAATAATAAAAGTTAACTTACCTTATCCACTTGATCGCGTAGTTGCGATCTCTCCTCTCTTTCCCTGCATCAGCTAAGATCTACAGGACCTGTGATGACGTCACATCACATGGTCCAATCACATGGTCCATCTTACCATGGTGATGGACCATGTGATTGGACCATGTGATGTGACGTCATCACAGGTCCTTTAGATCTTAGCTGATGCAGGAAAGAGAGGACAGATCGCAACTACGCGATCAAGTGGATGAGGTAAGTTAACTTTTATTATTTTTAACCCCTTCCTCTTCATTTTACTATGCATTCTTTATTAAGAATGCTATTATTTCCCCTTATAACCATGTTATAAGGGAAAATAATCAATTCTCCAGAAGACCCGAAACCGGACTTCAGTGATGAAGTCCGGCTTCGGGTTGGGTACCAAACATGGCGATTTTTCTCACGCGCGTGCAAAACGGGAAAAAAGTGCATATTCCCGCAATGCACCCGCCTCTTATCCGGGCGTCAAACATGACGCCCGTGTGAAAGAGGCCTTAGATTGCTCATACTCTGACCTCGGACTGTCCCTGACTACGGTTTTGCCTGATCCCTCGGTGTTTTGCATCGGTGTTTCTTGATGCCCGTGGGTTAGCGGTCACTTAAACAGAGACCACACCAGGAAGTAGTGGCCTGGTGGTACCCCCGCAGCAAAGTCTAGATCCCTGTACAGGGGTTAGGCCTCTTGCACACGACTGTATGTATTTTGCGGTCCGCAAAAAACAGATCTGCAAAAAATACGGATGACGTCCGTGTGCATTCTGTATTTTGTGGAACGGAACAGCTGGCCCCTAATAGAACAATACTATACTTGTCCGTTATGCGGACAATAATAGGACATGTTCTATAGCGGAACGGATATACGGAAATACGGAAATGGAATGCACACAGAGTACCTTAGTTTTTTTTTTTTGCTGACCCATTGAAATGAATTGGGGACAGTATACGGTCCCCAAAAGGCCTTAGGCCTCATGCACACAAACGTATTTTTATTCCATGTCCGTTCCGTTTTTTTTGCGGACTTTTTTTGTATCTACTTAGATACGCCCATGGATCCACATCCACTTTGTAATATTTGGGCACTGATTTGAGCACTATTTTGCGTACTTACCATAGGCTTCGTACGGTATATGATCCAATCTGTGTTGTCAGAGGTAATGTATAGGATTTAGCTGGGTTGAGACATTTACTGTAATTTTGGGTAAAATCTTTGGCAGATATGTTGCGCACAAAAATATAAAAACAATCAAAATTGATAACAAAAAATCTTCATTAAATGTTATTGTTTTATTTAATTTTTTACAGAAAACAATGAAATTTTCATTTCATAAGGAAACAATGGAGGAAACAATGAATCACTGCTGCTACTTATTAATCGTTCTCTTCATTGTAAGTATTACAAGAGTATCTAAATATAAATGTTTATTTGGTAAGACCAGTAGCCCAGAGCAGGCCATAGAAATTAGAAAACTGCTGGCCAAACTGCTGCTGTTCACGTGACAGCTTTCAACCCCAAATATCTTATAAGGTCAAGTTCACATCAGGTAATGGTTACATTGTACATGGCTACACAACTAAACCTGAAAAATATATCCTGATTATAATTCTACAGTAAAGGTATATTAAAAGCTATGGACACCTTTGGGGCATTTGTTATGATTGCATATTACTTATTTTTAAATGGTCTTTATTAAAAATGTTCAGGCATTTCTGAGTACAAGGGTTAAAAAATCAGTCTAATTAGAAGCTGTGACTCCCTGTTTTCTTTGAATCCTATGTAGAGCTCTTGTCTCTGATCTCATGACTTCATAAACACACATTATAGCTCAGTTTTTATCAAACTGATGACAAATATGCCTTAAATAAGTGTTTATTACAATAGTTGTCAGGAGATCGGAGATAAGGGCTACACATGAGCTGCCAGATGAAAGGATTCAAAAAAAGTCACAGCTTGCAAACAGACTGATTTTCTTAACCCTTTCATCTCAGAAACAGCTGAAAATTTTTAATAAACACAAATTAAATAAAATTATTTTTAGCCCAAAATGAGTAAAATGCTATCATAAAAAATGCCCCCTGAAGGTGTACATAGCCTGTAAACATAGAAATTGCGCAAAAAATAAAATAAAATCTAAATGTGGCTTGTCAAATTACCCCCTCCCACCACATTTCTTTCTCACAAGCCTCAGATTGGACCTGGCTGTTAGACCCCTGACTGCAGCAGGAGACCTCCCCCACTTCTGCATTTGGTATTGGAGCCAAGGAAGTAAATCCACAACCCTCTTCCAATTGTCAAACTAAAATGGTACTGCAGCTCATCCACATCCACGTGAATGGGGCACAGATTTATTATCTAATGCAACCAGTGGCATCCCTAGGTTGTTTGGCAACCCCTCACAGTAATATTGCCCCCATTGTATAACCTTCACTGTAGTTTTGTACAGATGTGTGCCCCAAACAGTAGTTATGCCCACATTGTGCCCCCTTAAAGTACTTTTCCCTTCATTGTGCCACCTTCATAGTAGTTATGCCTTCATTGTGCCCCCTCCACAGTAATTATACTCTCTCTGTGCCCCCTTCACAGTAATTATACTCTCTCTGTGCCCCTTTCACAGTTGTAATGCCCTCTTTGTGCCCCCATTTACAGTAATTATACTCATTGTGCCCCCTTCACAGTAATAATCTCCATTGCACCCCCTTCATAGTACTCATTCCCATTGTGCCCCCTTCATATTAATCATCCCCATTGTGCCTTCTTCACAGTAATAATGCCCCTTAATATGAGTAATGCCCATTGTACCCCCTTCACAGTAATAATGCCCATTGTTTCCCCTTAATAGTAGTAATGCCCATTGTGCCCTCTTCACAGTATTAATGCCCTTTGTGCCCCCTCCATAGTAGAAATCCCTATTGTGCCCCCTTAATAGTAGTAATGCCCTCTGGGCTAGCAATGCCCATTGTGCCCCCTTCACAGTTATAATGCCCTCTGTGCACTGTGCCCCCTTCAGAGTAGTAATGCCCTCTGTGCACTGTGCCCCTTCCATAGTAGAAATGCCCATTGCGCCCCCTATACATTTGCAATGCCCATTGTGCCCCCTACAGAGTATAAATGCCCATTGCGCCCCCTATACATTAGCAATGCCCATTGTGCCCCCTCCAGAGAAGATATGGCCACTGTGCTCCCTCTGTGTTAACCACTTCCTTAACGGAGTGTTTATCCCCCTTCCTTACGAGGCCAGTTTTTCAGGTGTAGCAATGCGTCTATCTAACTGCAAATAACTGATTAATTTCTGAGCCAACCTACATGTATTTCATATTATTTTTCTCAGGACACCTTAGATCTTTCTTTTGTGCCATTTGATTATGGATATAATATTTAAAAAATATATATTTAAGGAAAAACTGTGAAAAAATATTTTTCCTTTCTTATCATTTTTTTTTTCTAACTATTACAAAAGGTTTCAAGACAAAACATTTCTAAAACCATTCCCGTACGCTTGTACCCTGAAAATGAAGGCTATTTATGTAATTTATCTACTGGCTCAGTGCTCCAGACTAAAAAAAATATCAAGGAGCCATTGGCTTCTAAATTAAAAAATGTAGGAGCCAAATGAAATTTTTAGTCGCCAAATTGAAAATGCATATAATTATGGTATAATAATCTATACTAATAAAATCCCTATGTGCGTTGTGTCCGTGCGTGTGTGCCGATTTGTCAAGTGAGCATGCGCGGCGCACAGACCAATCGGCACACACTCCACGGACACTACATGTGCGGCAGCGGGGCCCGGTGCAGTCACTGTATTGCACCGACCCGCTCAGAGTAGTAATACTATGAACTGTAATAATAAAACGATCTTCACTTCTTCACTAACTATGTAGTGAGGCAGGAGGCCGGGCGGGCAGGCACTGGTAGCGTAACTCACTAAGTGACGCCCCTGCTCCGCCCACTTCATGAATGAAGCAGGTGGCGCAGGCGCATGACGTAGTGAGTTACGCTGCCAGTGCCTGGCCATCCGCCCGCCTGCCGCACCATGTAGTAAGTGAGAAAGTGAAGATCGTTATTATTATTACAGTTATTCATAGTATTACTACTCTGAGCGGGGCCCCGCTGTCATTGCATTCACACTAAACAGCGACACTGTTATGGGGGGGATCTGTGGATGACACATATCATAAGATGCTAGGTGTCATCCACAAATACCCCCATAACAGTGTCAGCCACAGATACCCCCATAACAGTGTCAACCACAGATCCCCCATAACAGTGTCAACCACAGATCCCCCATAACAGTGTGTCACCCACAGATCCCCCATAACAGTGCCATCCACAGATCCCCCATAACAGTGTCATCCACAGATCCCCCATAACAGTGTCATTCACAGATCCCCCATAACAGTGTCATCCACAGATCCCCCATAACAGTGTGTCATCCACAGATCCCCCCATAACAGTGTGTCATCCACAGATCCCCCCATAACAGTGTCATCCACAGATCCCCATAACAGTGTCATCCACAGATCCTCTGTAACAGTGTCATCCACAGATCCTCCGTAACAGTGTCATCCACAGATTCCCCCCCCCCATAACAGTGTCACCCACAGATCCCCCATAACAGTGTCATCCACAGATCCCCCATAACAGTGTGTCATCCACAGATCCCCCATAACAGTGTGTCATCCAGAGATCCCACATAACAGTGTCATCCACAGATCCCCCATAACAGTGTCATCCACAGATCCCCCATAACAGTGTCATCCACAGATCCCCCATAACAGTGTGTCATCCACAGATCCCACATAACAGTGTGTCATCCACAGATCTCCCCATAACAGTGTCATCCACAGATCACCCATAACAGTGTGTCCTCCACAGATTCCCCCATAACAGTGTGTCATTCACAGATCCTCCATAACAGTGTCATCCACAGATACCCCATAACAGTGTCCTCCACAGATCCCCCATAACAGTGCCATCCACAGATCCCCCATAACAGTGTCACCCACAGATCCGTCCAGTGGCGTAACTAGAGTTCTATGGGCCCCAGGGCAAACTTTGAATTGGGGCCCCCCCCCCCCCGGGCCCGACCCCCAAAAGCCCCCGCCCCTCACCTCTACTGAACCCAACACCCCCCTCCCCCCGGTCGCAGTCTCACCCTCTCGTTATGCCCCTTCTCCCATCACTACAGAACATACAGGCAAATACAACGCCCCTTACCTCTTACTTCCAGTGACGTCTCCTTTAATGTAGATGTTCTCTTTCCTAGTCTTCCTATTTCAGACCTTCAGACCATTTTCAGCCATTTCTCATCTCTGCAGTTTGGCAAAAAAATCTTAGTTTACTACTTTTCAATCATCCTACCACCCCCAATACTGTGTCGCTGTGCTCCCAATATTATACTGCAGACACAGATAATACCCTGATAATATTAGTACCACACAGATAATGCCCCCTGCAATAATTATTGGCACACAGTGCCCTAAAATAACTGCACATTTGGCCCACTCTGTATTTAGTTAAATGATTGCCCCCTCTTACTCCCTATATATATTATTTTGCCCCCTATCACTCTGTATATATAATATCGATAAATAGGGGCGAAATGCAATATATACATTAGGGGCAAAATGGATATATATACAGGTGGCAAAATGGATATATTATATATATATATAACGTTGAAAAATGAGCAGCACTCCAGATATGTGCAAAATGTGCTTCTTTATTCACCACCAAGGCATGGCTTGGTGGTGAATAAAGAGCACATTTTGCACATATCTGAGTGCTGCTCATTTTCAACGTTTATTGTGCTGGAGTGGTTTCTCCAACAAGAGCCTGCACCCGCTTGTTTTTATATGGTGGTGCTGCCTCATCTTTTGTTTTCTATATATATATATATATATATATATATATATATATATACACACACACACAGAGGGGGCAAAATGGATATATATATATATATTATATATTTGCCCCCTGGGGCCGGGCCCCTGTGAAGGATTTACTGGTGCCTGCTGCCATATAGTGCCAGGTACAGTCAGGTGCCCCCTCTGTGAGTAATGAGACCAGGCAGTGCTGTGTGTGCACATTAAAAAAAAATACTTACCTCACTCTGAGAGTGACACTGCTGTGCTCCCGCCGTCTTCCTCTTGCTCGCGGCCTCCTACAATCCTGTCTTGCGAGACCTGGCTTGAGATCACACCAAGAAAGCAGCAACGGGCCTGAATGGGTGGAGGCCGGGCCCGGATGGATGGAGGTGGGGCCGGGGTTGGTGGGGCGGCATAACTGTTTACAGAGGCCGGGGCCTGACCGGCTCTTTACATAAAAATCTTAAAATCACTTGTGGCTGGATGGCGGAGCTGCGGGCCCCCTTCCCCCGCCGGGCCCGGTCGCGGTCGCATCCTCTGCGACCGCGATCGTTACGCCCCTGGATCCGTCCATAACAGTGTCCTCCACAGATCCCCCATAACAGTGCAATCCACAGATCCCCCATAACAGTGTCACCCACAGATCCCCCCATAACAGTGTGTAATCCACAGATCCCCCCATAACAGTGTGTCATCCACAGATCCCCCATGACAGTGTGTCATCCACAGATCCCCCATAACAGTGTCATCCACAGATCCCCCATAACAGTGTCATCCACAGATCCCCCATAACAGTGTCATCCACAGATCCCCCATAACAGTGTCATCCACAGATCCCCCATAACAGTGAGTCATCCACAGATCCCCCATAAGTGTGTCCTCCACAGATCCCCCATAACAGCCTCATCCACAGATCCCTCATAACAGTGTCATCCACAGATCCCCCATAACAGTGTCATCCACAGATCCCCCATAACAGTGTGTCATCCACAGATCCCACATAACAGTGTCATCCACAGATCCCCCATAACAGTGTCATCCACAGATCCCCCATAACAGTGTCATCCACAGATCCCCCATAACAGTGTGTCATCCACAGATCCCACATAACAGTGTGTCATCCACAGATCCCCCATAACAGTGTCATCCACAGATCCCCCATAACAGTGTCATCCACAGATCCCCCGTAACAGTGTCATCCACAGATGCCTCCATATCAGTGTCATCCACAGATGCCCCCATATCAGTGTGTCATCCACAGATCCCCCATATCAGTGTGTCATCCACAGATCCCCCATATCAGTGTGTCATCCACAGATCCCCCATAACAGTGTGTCCTCCACAGATCCCCCATAAGTGTGTCCTCCACAGATCCACCATAACAGTGTGTCCTCCACAGATCCCACATAACAGTGTCATCCACAGATCCCCCATAACAGTGTGTCCGCCACAGATTCCCCCATAACAGTGTGTCATTCACAGATCCTCCATAACAGTTTCATCCACAGATCCCCCATAACAGTGTCCTCCACAGATCCCCCATAACAGTGCCATCCACAGATCCCCCATAACAGTGTCACCCACAGATCCCTCCATAACAGTGTGTCATCCACAGATCCCCCCATAACAGTGTGTCATCCACAGATCCCCCATAACAGTGTCATCCACAGATTCCCCCCCCATAACAGTGTCATCCACAGATCCCCCCCCATAACAGTGTCATCCACAGATCCCCCATAACAGTGTCATCCACAGATCCCCCATAACAGTGTGTTATCCACAGATCCCCCATAAGTGTGTCCTCCACAGATCCCCCATAACAGCCTCATCCACAGATCTCTCATAACAGTGTCATCCACAGATCCCCCATAACAGTGTGTCATCCACAGATCCCCCATAACAGTGTCATCCACAGATCCCCCGTAACAGTGTCATCCACAGATCCCCCGTAACAGTGTCATCCACAGATCCCCCATAGCAGTGTCATCCACAGATCCCCCCCATAACAGTGTCATCCACAGATCCCCCCCATAACAGTGTCACCCACAGATCCCCCATAACAGTGTGTCATCCACAGATCCCCCATAACAGTGTCATCCACAGATCCCCCATAACAGTGTGTCCTCCACAGATCCCCCATAGCAGTGTCATCCACAGATCCCCCATAGCAGTGCCAGCACTAATGTTCTAGCGCCCATTATTGTAACAAAGTATGTCTAGTAAATATAATAATAAAAAAAAGACGTGTCTTACCTTGTGTAGTTGCTCATTTGTCTCTCCTTTTGATTCGTTCTTCTAACCCCATCAATCTTGAGGCTCTTGAGGGGTTGTGCACTAATTTCTATGAACTCTCAGACTAGCCAGATTCGCGTTGCTGATCTGGCTTCCTTGATCCCTAGGTGCTGGGCCTTGGCTTATTCGCTTCCAGGCCTCCGCTGCTTGTCTTGGGTTTCCCCATAAAAACTTATCTTGATGCCGCTGCAGCCAATCACTGGCCATTTAACATAATGCAAGGGAAGCAGTGATCAGTTATTGGCTGTAACGGCGTCAAACAGGACCTTTTCATGAAGGGACTCAAGACAAGCAACGGAGGCTGGGGAGCAAACGAGCCGGGACCCAGCACTGGGGATCAGGAAAGTATGATCACCAACAAAGGCCCTGCCAGTCTCAGGAATTTGTGTATACAAACCCTTTAAGGAGTTAATTTTTTTAAGGGGGTTTCAAACCAATATTCTTCTATATGTGACACAGAATGGGTTAAAACAAACTATCCCCACTGCACTCCTTGAAAGGCCAATCCCTTAAAAGAGGCGCCACTGAGACCAGTGACCACATCAGCAGGCGTCACGTGTTGACGGGACCAGCATGACAGTGGGCTGGGGACACATCTTTTTTTTTTTTTTTACACACATTTAGAAAAAATATAATATAGCAGATGAAAAATAGATAAAAAAATAATATATATATATATATAAAGTAATACACCACAGCACTTCCAAATAGATTAAAAATTCACCCGTGCGACGTTTCGGTACACTTGCTGGAACCATTATGATAACGAAACGTTGCACGGGTGAATAAAGGATCGCACATTTTTCATCTATTTGGAAGTCCTGCGATGTATTTCTTTTTTGTATTCAACACTTTTTGCCACTCCTGTCCTTCTATTACCAACGAGGTGTGCTGCCCTGGATCTATGCATTTTCTATATAAATATATATATTATAATACTTCAGGAGCTTCACTCTTTATTCTCAACACCTCTGCCTGCCTGTCAGTGATTGAAAACCTTTGATTGCCCATATTCTAGTGCTGCGCACTGTGTAACTGTGTCCGGACATGGACATTCAGTCTTGAAGGTTTCCATTCACTGCCAGCAGGCAGAGGTGTGGGAAAGGTAGAAGAGCTCGTCTGGCAGCTGAACTAGCCTGTGCTTAACCCCTTATAGGCCGCTTTAGTGCCATCATCCCTCTTTTTAACTTAACCACATATCTTTGGAGCAGAAAGGAGCAGCTAACCGATCTCTGCCCATCACCCACGTGTCGGTAAGGAGCAGTGCACGGACATCGCCGTCCTTTCCGACATTGTGTGCAGTACAGGCGGCAAATCTCTCCTTGTCAATCTGCATGCCTTGGGACTGCTGAGCAACCCCTAGGCCGGGGGAGTCCCACTGTTTCATCATCCTGCCAGCAGTAACGGTCTGAGGAATAGGTTGAGAACTGATTGCTATCCCCTATTTGTAAGTGAATACTTGTCGAATAAGTATAATAGATTATATGACATTACTAGCTCCGTCCTGACCTCCCAGCACTGCCGGGGGTCCCATAGCATTATATTGATTTTTGATGCTTTATAACTAGAGATGAGCGAACTTTAAAAAAAAGTCCGGTGTTCGGCGTTCGGGTTGTGGTAAGTCGCGCATCCCGTTATGGATTCCACTATAGCGGCATATGGAATCCATAAGGGGCGGCTGCCACCAACCCGAACTGTTGAACAGCCGAAGGACCTGGCGTGACGTCACTGTCATGTGATCAGTGCAGGGGGCGTGGCTCAGCACGGGTAGTGTGAGGGGCAGATCTTCACCCAGCAGACGTCTGCAGCATGAAATCCCTTTCTTCTTAAAGAGGCAGAACAGCAGGGGGTCTTGGCGCAAATGGCAACAAGACTACAATGTTTTGTCGCCATTTTGCAATTCTAAGTAGCATTGGCGCATTGGCTCGCCATCTAGAGCACTGTGGCTGGGCTCGCTGCAAGACTTCAAAAGCCTGGAGCGCATTTTGGATTTTAGCAGCCTATTTTTCTATTGCTGGTTCTATTGCACCTTACTGCCCGAAAAATCTTGTACAGCGCCAAAACGCAACAAGCCCCTTCAAAGTGACTTTTTTTTTATGATATTTATCTTGGGGAAATTTGGACATTTTAGGGTTGTTGTTTTTTTATAATTTTTAATTTTTTGTATTTTTTTATTAATTTAATTTATTCTTTATTTACCCTTTTTTAAGTGAATTAACCTCTTTCTGCCACAGTCAAGGCAGGAAGAGGTTAATTCCCAGCCTGCATTTTAAAACCAGATTTTAGCTAACAAAAAGCGCTCCCTGACGACTTTTAGATTTTACAATGTAATAGACGCTTGAAGCTGGAAGCGTCTATTACTGCCTGACTGCTCCCGCTGGCCACGGCACACCTCCCTGTGACCGCAGCTGTCTAAAGACAGCCCGGTCACAGCGATCTGTGACGGCACGGGCCAACGGCAGATGGCGATGTAACCTGACGCTTTTATACATCGGTTTACAGATAATAGTCTACAGGGGCGACCTACAAAGTTGTGCGGCGGTAGGCAAGTGGTTAAAATAAAAAAAACACAGTAACTACTCACCTTGTCCAGTTCCTGAAGCTCAGATCCAGCTCTCCCTCTGCAGGCACAGATAGCTCTGCAGCACTGTGTGGGTGGAGCTTATGCAGATTCCCGGGCTGCAGGCTCCGCCCACACAGGCCGGCAGGCTGAATGGTGGAGCGGGGAGAAGTCTTCCTGCTTTACCATTCAGAGCGCCGCCGGCCTGAAGGAGGGGAGGAGCGCTGGGAGCTGACGGGTGAGTCAAAGAACTGCAGGTCCCGGCGCTCCAGCAATGAGCGCTTCCATCTGTATTGATGGAAGCGCTCATTGCTTCTGGACTCTGGCACCTCCTGAGAGCCGGCCCCCCATGCCTTCCCCTTAGCACGCCACTGAATGCAACGCATAGACAATGTTGCCGTTGTTTCCGGAAAACCAGATCCTTTTTCATCTCCCTGACAACCCACATCCATATGTCTTATTAGGGTACATAGATGTCTTAGAAGGTGGTTCAAAGCCGGGGATTCCCCACAAGGAGCCAGACTAGAGGAAGGCCTCATACACACGACCCTATCCATTCTGAAAAATACAGACACTGGCCGTGTGCATGCCACCTTTTTGCGCTAGTTATTTTTCTACGCAAAACGGACAAGAATAGGACATGTTTTATCATTTGCAAAATGATCTGTGTGCTGTCTGCGTTTTTTTCAGACGCATACTAAGGAATGGATCCATGTGCGATATGCAAAAAAGGCAGCTCGGACACTACGGTTGTGTGCATGAGGCCTAAAGGTCACACACATAAGAAAACTGTTGGCCAACAGCTATCACTTCTGAACCACACATGCATGGGTAGTGAATGGGGAGAAGGGAGAGAGTTGGAGCCAGACACCTCTGGCAGTGGCTTGTCTCCCCGAGAAAAAAAGTATTTTACAGTTGAAATCCAACTCGCCTGATCCATATTTCCCCAAAGTCTGGAGGCCCCATACACATTAGGTGGTCATAGTTCTAATGAAGGCGAACAGCTTCAGCCTAACCTGCCCAAGTCATGATTCCATTCAGTAGTATTTGTTGTGAGGCTGTTTGGTACCCCCGATAGATATGAGAATCTCAGTGTATCCCACCAAAAAAGTCAGGATCTGCCAGATCCCCATATGCTATTGAGACCATGCTTCATCAAAGGGGCTTGATTGTCAAAGTGGACTGGTCAACTACTGTTGAGAATCGAGGCCCCGTTAAATTGCATGGCCCCAAGAGCATATCTGGAGCACCAATTGCTCAGGAATAGGGGGGGGGGGGGGGGGGCCTAAAGGAAAAAAAAAAACAATGCCAAAATACGTGGAGTAGCTACAGCTAGGTAAAGGGATCCTCCATTGTTAGAGGATGCAGTAGGTCTTCTTTAATGTGACCATATCATTTATGCAGTAGGATGGTACAGCCCATGTATCAGTCCTCTGTAATGTATTCATGACCTAACGGAAACATGGCATCAGTCATGTGACACCCTTAACATCATATAATCCCTGACATTCAGTAAGCAGCAGTGTTACATGACATACACGTGCAGAGTCAGCACACAGGACTCATTCATGCGATAAGGAAATAGGACTAGTGGTGGAATAATTATTTTATTGTGGTTATTACAGTAAGTACTGCACATCACTGTGTGTATTTACATGGCTTCGTGTCTGTAGGTGATTTGTAAAATGGTCACCTGTCTCTAGGTGATGTTGTAAAATGGCTGCTTGTCTCTTGGTGGTGTTGTTATGTTTTTAATAAAAATTTTGTGTATAAAACAGACACAAATTTGTTTTTACACAGACACAGACGGATGAGATACTGCTGCAGGTAGTAAAACTGTATATATACTGTATATTCAGCTAGTAAAGGGTGATACTTGTAAGGATCACGTGACTGACACCATGTTTAGTCTTATCCAGCTCTTCCATGGATGCATTCTACAGGACTAAAATGGGCCATACTATTTTTTTTATTTAGGGGGAGGCTACTGTATGGATATAATAAATGTCTGCATTAAAATAGGCGTATATTACAAATTGTTCTGGGAATTTGTCAGTCCATATGCCTGTTCTGGTGACAGGTTTCCTTTAAAACAGGAATACCTCTTTAAAGAATAGGATTTCTGTAAAATCATTTTCGGTATCGACTCACCTTATTTACAATGATTTAGTAGAACAAATCTCAATAGTCGCTGGAGTTCAGCACTGTAAATTATGGAGCAATTTGAGAAGTCACCTAGGGAAAACATTTCAACTATTTCTGATTGTTGAGCAGCGGGATTTGATTTCTGTCTTAGAAAATGAATAGTTTTTGTGTTTTCGAATCAAATATCACATATTTCTATTTTCACTCATTGGACAGATAATGGAAGTAAAAGGTACCGGATTAGACTATGAGCATGAAAAGACATTTAAAATACACCACCACCCCCACAGTCACATCAAAATTGGACGCCTGCCGGCCCCATTAACTATAATAAGGACGGCAGAGATCCGGCCACAACCCGGCAAATGTGCCGCAAATCAGCTGGACAAATACCACTGCTAGTAGCGGCTTTAGTCTGCCCAATTCTCATAATATTTGCCGGTCTGAGACTGAATCTCCATTGCTCCCCATTGTAGTTAATAGGGTCGGCAGGCATTTTGGCAGCATCCGGCAATGAGAGCTCCAGAAGGTTGTTTCCTGCAGGATCTCTGTAACGCTAGTGTGAAACTATCATAAGAAATCTATTAGATTGCTCTCTAGTCACTATTACTGCAGTGTGTAACAGATATTGCTAGAGAATTACTCTGCATATTATACACTAAAGAAAGCATATGGACAGTGTAAAATGGGAGCTTTATTATTTGTGTGAGGGAGGGTACAAATGTTTAGTGCAACTTATTTGACCTCGTCATCCGGACACTGGTAAACGTCTGAGTCATCGTAACAATGAACGGCCTAATTAGGGGCAGAGGGGTGAATAGATGAACAAGTGCGCAACTTTTCGCCCCTTTTTTGGAAAAAAAAAACACCCCCTATGTAACAATTAGAGAGTAAGAATGCTCTTGGGGTAGGGGGATAGATAACATGAACACAAGTTCATGTTACCCTTTCCCCCGGGCACTTGTACAGTTATACAAGCAGAGATTATCCCTTTTCTCTCCTCTATGCAGCCTGTCAACACATCCCCCACTTCCCCACTCCCCCTCTTCAGTCTGGCTGACATCACAGCCAGCTGAAGGGATGTCTTGGGTTGGGAACAGCTACAGCTGTGAGCCTGGTCTCGTTTACAAATTGACAATATACACTTTTAAACAATACCAGGATCAAAGTGCTAGGTGAGCTACATGGAGCGATATAGCCTTTAGAAACTGGGTGAAAGCTGCAACTATATGCAGCTCTCACTGGGACCTGTTTCTAAGGGCTGTAAATAGCAATGTATTATGGCTAGGGCCACCATCTTGGTCTTTTTTAAAAGCTTGGATTATGAGCTTTAAATCACATCAAAATCAATCACAGCCTAAGAAATAGTCCTCATAAAAAGCCTGCTACTAGAGAATCTCAAGGCTATAAAAAGAAATTGCAAAAATGATTTTTAGCTTAAAATGAGTACAATGAAATAACAATAAAAAAATTATTATCTCCTAAGGTGTACATAGCCTTTAAGTTAAAAAATTTTTTTTTAATATATCCATATAGCATTCAGAGTTGTGCTTTTTTTGTTGCAGGGCTCTGAATCACCCCCTTAACCCCTTAAGGACCCATGACGTATGGGTACATCATGGGTCCAGGCCCTAAGGATGGCGATCGCTGCGGGGGTCCGGCTGTTTTCTGTAGCTGACCCCCGCGGCTAATGATCGCGGTCGGCAGCGATGCCGATCACAATCATTTAACCCCGCCGATGCCGTGGTCAATCCTGACCAAGGCATCTGCGCGCGCTAAAACTGAAAGTAAAACTTTCGGCAGTGCTCCAGCTCCCCCAGTGGTGATCGGGGGAATCGCAGCGCTGGATGTACTAGTCTCGAACTCAATGAATGATTCGAGGTTACTACTTACTATTTCCTATGCAGCCCTTGTTAGCAATAGGGCTTCATAGGAAAGTAGTAAAATCCTCATAAACTCCAATACAAGTGTATTGGGGTTTATGATAGAAGCACTGAGAGATGACTGATTTATATAGATCCCTATGGGACCTATATAAAAGTGTAAAAAAAAAAGAAAAAAATTTAAAAAATAAAGAAAAAAAACTAAAAATTAAAATCACCCCCCCTTTCCCCAAAATTATATTTAAAATAAAATAATAAAAAAAAAAAAAATACACATCATGGGTGTTGCAATGTGCGAAAACGCCCGTAGTATAAAAATATATATATATGGAAAAATGAATCCAGCCAGCAAAGGAAGCAATATGGGTAATAACAGTATTAGTAAGTGGCTTGTATTAACTTTCTCTACATGATGAATGCCACTTGCTGAAGTGAGACAACCCCTTCAAGCCCCATCCACACGTCAGTGTTTTGGTCAATGTGATTTCTATCAGTGATTGTGAGCCAAAACCAGGATTGGAGCCTATACAGACATAAGGTATAGGGCAGGCACGCTCAACCTGCGGCCCTCCAGCTGTTGCAAAACTACAACTCCCAGCATGCCCGAACAGCCTACAGTCATCAGCCTACAGCAAGGCATTGTGGGAGTTGTAGTTTTACAACAGCTGGGACGCCGCAGGTTGAGCATGCCTGGTATAAGGGAAAGATCTGCACCTGTTCTGTGTTTAGAGCTGTGTTTTGGCTCAAAATCACTGATGGAAATCACTGACCAAAATGATGTGTGAATGAGGCATTACAAGTTAACATCCTGGCTATCCTCTGCTGCCACTAGAGGGTGCATAGGAGCTTAATGAATACAGTTTATACATCTGCAAGTAGCAAGAATTTTATCACTTAACTCCGAGTTTAATTTTAAAATAAGCAAGCTCTCACCACTATAAGGACATATAAAAAAAAGAATTGCCAAATAATTTTTAATTTATAAACAACATAATAAAGGGCAGACATTCACTTTAAGGTTCAGTTCGCATCACTTTTGTGCTATAGCTTGGTGCATAGCTTTGGAGCACTTCCTTACATACATGCCTACTTAGGGTACTGTCACACTAGCGACATAGCTATCCGGCAGGCTGTTGCGGCGGGTGAACAGCTTAACGGATCCGCCATGCCATAAGTACCCGTGCACTGCCGTGTTGCCGCTCTGTCCCCATTGACTATAATGGGGCAGGGGCGGAGCTACGGTGCAGCACGGCAGTGCACGGCAGAGATCGCCGGACTAAAAAGTCGGAACTGCAGTATTATAGTCAATGGAGACGGAGCGGCGGCACGGCAGTGCACGGGTACTTGCGGCATGGCGGATCTGGCAGGCTGTTGACCCGCCGGACCAGCCTGCTGGATAGCTATGCCGCTAGTGTGAAAGTACCCTTATCCACAGACTTTCATACTTAAAATATATGGCGGTATAACTTTTTTATTACTGGAATTAATAGTGTAGTCAGTGTTCACTGGCACATATATGCCTCTTGGCCACAGGTTCCCCTGCATACTGCAAATAAACATGCAGAACGTAAGCTGCAGTCACAGTGTGAACAGGGATTATGCCAATTAATGTGTTGTAAGGGATCGCAGTCAAAGACTTTTCCTCTGACAGCAGGGTTCAAGTCCAAAAAGTACTTTATTTCGTCACTTAAGCACCATTACACACATAAACATCATAAATAAACACCTGCCCGTCTGGGCTCTACCTAATACACGTGTTGTTTGTACCTTACCTATAGAGCGCTGTTCACACACGGAATTTGATCCAGCTTCCTCAGCCATATACGGTCCAGCAGCCTCGAGGGAGATGGTCCAGAAGTCCTCCCGACTGACAGTGCGACCCTCTTTGCGTAGGCGTCGCTGGGTCCCCCAAACTTCAGGCTTTACAAAGCATCGTGGCCCCTCAGCCCTCCTGGTTGAAACCACACAGAGCCTCTCAGGCTTCCTCAGCCTTTCTCCTTCCAAGTCATCCACAGAGGGTTGTTTTATCCCTCCGTGATTACAGCAGCAGGCCTCACCTGCGATCACCTCCGGCAAAAGACAATACATGTAGTGGAAGGGTGTGGACTGTTAGATCCCACTACCAAACCTATCCCCTAGTCCACATAAGATACAGCCCAGAACAACATCTAGACAAAACTAGTTAGTTTCAGGAGCGTTTTACTTGTTTCCTCACTGTGTATCAGCAGTACCGCAATAGGACCGCAGTACACCTATTGAGCTAATACAATAAATGATATTTAATGATACTGGTACCGCGCTCTAACTCTATAGTTACTGTGCTAGCAATAGAGATGCTGATACTGAGAGTGTTCCTCCCCCCGCTCCCTCCGTATGGACTTTACTGTGGAATAGAATCACGCTGGATTACCTTTGTATCCCAGCTGTCTGTTCCTCAAGGTCCTGGGTTGGTTTGTGCAGCGTGATGGAAGGCTTTTCTTGCAGGCACAGATTCCGAAAGTCGTGAGTCGTGCCCCGGCCGGTGGCGCGGCTCCTTCAGTACTCACTTGTGGTTCACGATAAATGACGTCACTACTGTGACTACAGCGAGTCACAGATACCTGTGACTCGCCGCAGTCACAGTAGTGACGTCACACACGCCTCCCAGCACTTATGCTGTACACATCACCACAGTGGATAAACATTTTACCTCAAACAGGAAATTTAATTATTAAAGAAATGGACTTTGCTGTATTTATGGGTAGATGGATAATTAGCCTTTTCTAAAGTCGGCAATGACTTGTGGATTAGAACAATCAAAAGGAAAATTGCTCCGGAGGGATTCTTCATATCAGTAAAGATTAATTCATGTGATAATTATGTGGCAAGAACACATCAACAGCCTCGGTCGTTTTTCAGGTTCTCTATTATATTTCAAGTTCAATTAAAAGTCAACCAGATTTTATGTCTTTCGTTCACCTGTAGGAGCAGATACACTCTTTAGCAAGAAAAAAATCTTCGGAAATAGGAAGTGCGTCATACTGTCCAAAATAATTCCCTAAATGATCGGATAGAGCGCTTTATGCCCGATCATACAGGTTGCAGGAAGAGAACATGGTGAGCATTTACTCATGGAGCCTAGGAGGTCTGTAAAGTATCAGACACCAAATATTACCTACTACTTTTCTACCCTAGACCAGCAGGAAAGGGGGCGTTAAAGGGGTTGTCCAGTCATATATATTGATGACCTATTCTCAGGATAGGTCATCAATATCTGGTCAGCAGAGGTCCAACACCCGGCAACCCCGCCGATCAGCTGTTTGAAGAGGAGCTCCACTTCTTGTTCATTACGTCTCGGAAGTGCAGTGTAATATAAGTACCTGCTCCATTTACTTGAATAGAGCAATTACGTGTAATTACACTCACTGGAGATGACGCGCAATATAAAGACCTGGACCCGGCACTCCCATGGAGTGCACCTCATCAAACAGCTGATCGGTGGGGCTTGGACCCCCATCAATCAGATATTGATGACCTATCCTGAGGATAGGTCAAAAATATATATGGCCGGACAACCCCTTTAAAGGGGTTCTCCTAGAATGAATTAAAATGGCCACCAGCAACCATTCCTAGAAGGTGAGCAGGACTGGTTGGTTCCACTTGCATAGCTGCCTAGTGCGGTCATGGGGTGAGGCCTCACTATACGCTACTACGTTCTGGCAGTTGCATATACTCATACATAGTGGTGAGTGTTCCTGTCAGGCTGCTCAGCCATAATAGCATATCGTTGGTATAATTGCATCATTATCATCTATTGTAGAGCAGTGTAGTGAAGCCTCACCCCCCTAGACAGCTATGCAAGTGGTGGAAACCGGTCCTTGCTGATGGGCATTTTAACTCATTCCTGGAGAACCCCTTTAAAATAGGTGGTCCGGCATGCCAAAATTAGAAGCAGCAAGGTCAAAGTCACTTAAAAATATAAAAGTGGCAATGCCCACCTCTTCCAGTCCGCTCCTGCTGCTCCACCTCTGCTCCAGTCCCCACTGTTCTCTACTTCGGTTTTTGTCTTAACATGCAAGAAATGCCTGCTCAGCCAGCCACTAACTGAAATGGGTCACCAGTGTGGCCAGTTATTGGCTAAGAGGGCATATTTGATATGTTGAGATGGGAGCAGAAAGTAGCGAGCAAATGGAGTACAGAGGACTGGAGCAACATTAGAACGTCAGCAGCAGACCCTTCCACTATCCTAGACCACCAAGGATTCTGCCTTAGGCGACACAGAATCCCTGTCTATGACAGTTATTTTATTATTTTTTTTGTCATTTTTTGAGTGTTTTTTTAGGTAAAATGTCTATTATGTCTGTTATTTTGTACAACATAATAAATTGATCCAGACATGATATCAGATAGACATTTTCACATTCCTACCGGGAGCAACAGATTTGTCCAGTTTTATCGAGCACGCTTCAGCATAAAACTCAGATCTCTGGATGTTAAAAGTCAAACGATGTGCAGTCAAGCTGCAAAGTGTCTTTCACATTGATTTTTTTCAGACTGATAGGGCTCAGGATTTGCATTCTGCCAGCTGGTCACACTTACACAGTGCCAGTACAGACCCGATAAAGCCTCATTTATATGGTAATGAAGATACGTCGTGGGCACTGGATGTTGGAATACATATTTGTTTTGTGTCTCTTTCTCAAACCAAAAATGCCCATTCTTCACAATTATTTATGAAAATTTTGTACAATAAATGAAAAAGCTACTCAACAATGACAAATCAGATGCATGAAATCCCACGAACCCTAACCTGACCCACATTATACCAGTTTCCTTCTTTTGTGCCCCTTTTGGAGCCTCTATTTATCCAGGTTTTTCCGCCAAGTTACTGTCTATAGGAAGTAGTCCTGGACTGGTAACTACATGTCCTATGATTCCTTGCCCAGGTATCACATAGGAAAGTGTGGCCAGAGCATAACTGTATACTGTAAAGTTGTTCCAAACTATGAACAGGAGAGGCAGGTGTAAGGCACAGGAGAGACTACAGGCTGTGCCATGTGCAGCAGCATGCATGTCACAAGCATTGTGAAAATTCCAGCCATGCAAGGAATGTCAGAAATGACTAGCAGGCAATATCTTAATGGGAACCTGTCACGTGGATTGCCAATACTAAACTACCACCACCCCTCTGTATATTCACACTGTCTGACCGAGGCTCTAAACAAGGTTACAGAGGGGTTCCAGTGTCACCAGCAAAATCTCAAGCATGCTCTGTTAAGTCCCACTTCCCACTTTCCAAATATTTCAGAAGCTAAGCAGTGACTTCCGAAACCTTTCTGCCTGTCAGTCATAGAGTACCACTATGGCCATGAGTGCGGCTATACAGGGGAGGGGTGGTGGCGGTTTAGTACTGGTAGTCCATGTGACAGGTCCGCTTTAGGGTATTGCCAACTAGTCATCTCTGCCATTCCATGCAAGGCTGCAATTTGCCCAATGCCTGTAACATGCATGCTGCTGCACATGGCACAGTCTGCAGCCTCTCCTGTGCCTCAGACCTGCATTGGTGCCTCTGCAACATCACATCAGAGGAGTTGACTCCGAGTAGGACTCCACTGTATTTTTTCATTATTCCTATTAGCCAAGGCACAATATTTTTATACTGATTTGGCTTATAGCAAAATGAACCTGTCCCCATACTAGGTTGGAATTTGCCCAATGCCTGTAACATGCATGCTGCTGCACATGGCACAGTCTGTGGCCTTTCCTCTGCCTCAAACCTGCATTGGTGCCTCTCCAGCATCAGATCAGAGAAGTAGACTCCAATTATGACGCCACTGTATTATTTCATCATTCCTATTAGCCACGCCACTATATTTTTTATACTGATTTGGCAATTAGCAAAATGAACCTGTCCCCATTCTATGATGCTCATACATAAGCCAGCATATTAGGTTGAGGGATCCACTTTAATACTCACTAGGAGTTGTGGTTATAGAAGTGGACATCCAGGTGGACAACCCCTTCGAGGAACCATATTTATGCCTGTTACACCAACACTAAGGAATGTACCGACCTGTCTATAACGTCTAACTACTGATATTACTGGACATAATATGATATTGTTTGCTCATTCCTCAATAACTTATTTTATCCTCGATGGTAATGATACAGCAGCCGACAAGACACTGGTGGTGGCTTAGTGGTCGTATGTATGACGTCATTTACTTGGCTTTTTAGGAGTGACATCATATGTACGGCTGCTAAACTGCTGCATATCTCGTCCTGCAACTCTCCCGTCAACTGGCACCGTTACATCTATGTGATCTGATTATTGATGATAATAACTGTATAACGCTGCAGAATGAGGAAGGTGGAGTACAGTTTATATGTGTGAATAATAGAGTATATAATATGTATGCGTGTAATATATATCCTCTATGTCATATCTATCTTAATAAAGGATGAAAGGTTAATGTTATAGAATTATTCTGTCTATCTTATTATCTATTTACCATCTATCTATCTATCTATCTATCTATCTATCTATCTATCTATCGTCTATCTCCTGTCTATATATCTATCTCTCTCATTATCTATCTCTCTATCTATCTCTCTATCTCTTTATCTATCTATCTATCTATCTATCTATCTATCTCTCTATCTATCTCTCTATCTCTTTATCTATCTATCTATCTATCTCCTGTCTATCTATCTCTCTATCTCCTGTCTATCTATCTATCTATCTATCTATCTATCTATCTATCTATCTATCTATCTATCTCATTATCTATCTATCTCATTATCTATCTATCTCTCTATCTATCTATCTCTCTATCTCTCTATCTATCTCTCTATCTATCTATCTCTCTATCTATCTATCTATCTATCTATCTGTCTCTCTCTCTCTCTCTCTATCTATCTATAATCTATCTATAATCTATCTATCTCTCTATCTATCTCTCTATCTCTCTCTATATTTATCTATCTATCTATTTATCTATCTGTCTATCTATCTACCTATCTATCTATCTACACTCCTTAACATTGAATTACAACACCAAGAAGGAAAAGTTCTAGAATTATGGAAATCACAGGATCTATAGGATCTATGTTAATGATATGCGCAAGAAAATAATAAAACATCTTGATTTATTCAGTATCAAGTATGAGCGCCACATGCAGAAATACGTGCAGTTATAAGCTTTGGCGTTTTATTAATCAGGTGATTATTGGTTGTCTGAAGAATGTTCTGTTAAATCATCAAGATCCACTGCCGGCAGCTCTCTTTGCAATTATCAACCAATGTCGTCCAAGATGTGCTTGACAGAAGACAAGTCCAGAGACTCGGCAGGCCATAGTTGCACGCTTAGGCCTCACAGGCTGCTCACAGTAGCACGAGCAATGTGCGGTTTGTCATTGTCCTGTTGATCACTTCTGGATCACTTTGGAGAAATGGCCGTACCACTGGTTCCGTGACCAAATCAATGTAACTCCAAGCTGTTAGTGCACCTGAAATGGAGACTGGAAGGGTCCAGCTTCCCGTACATTATGCCACCCAACACCATAATCCCAATTTTAGGACGGGTGTGACCATTGTTTTCTTGTGAAGGCCTCTTCATGCTGTTGTCCATGTGGTCTCCAGACCAATCTCCGACTATTGCATCTTAGAAAAAAGCAGGACTCATCGCTAAAGAGGACAAACCACCATTCCAGCCTGCATTGCTGTCTTGCTGTTCACCATTATAGGCTTTGAGAGCAGAGGTGGGATGTGGTCATTGGAACACTTGTAGCTGGACATCTGGTTTGTAGCCTAATGTTGTGCAAGTGCCTTCTGATGGTTTGTGTAGACACTGTTTGCCACCTTAGGCTTGGGATGTGACATCCAATTTTACTTCCAGTCTTGCAGTTATTCCAGTTCATCATTGTTCTTCCAACCACAGGGACAGGCAATGTTGAAGAATACCGACATCTCGGCCTAGGAGTCTAGTGATCTGCCAGAGTGATAAACCAAGGTCTCTCAGTTCAAGGATCTTGTCCTTCTCAGTTTGTGACAAGTGGCTATAACTGGCATGTCGATGAACAGGAGGCATCGCACAATCATCCCACATGACTTGATCCAATTTTTTAGGTTTCATGTGGTTAAAAAACTTTCAATCTGGCTTTCATGCCCTTCTATATACCACAGATTGGAGCTAGGTGCATGAAAATGTGAACATCTGCAGGTCTTAGCGACACACGCTACTTCCTCAGTTTCCATACAGTACCTTTATTGTGCTGGGCTGAAACTTGCGGTTGGGGTGATTAAAGCAGGTCCATCACCCTTTTACCTATTTTGGAGTGCTGCCTTTTTTTTTACTTTTTGGATATCCATAGACCTACAGCCTACGGTCTTAGGGGATTGCACCTACATTTCCTATTTCTGACACTGCTTCTTTTTTCTGTTTTAGTATCTATCTATTTCCTACCCTTCTAGATCTATTATCTATCTATTATCTATCTATCTAGATCTATTATCTATTATCTATTATCTATCTATCTATCTATCATTATCTATATCGATCTATTATCTATCTATCTATTATCTATATCGATCTATTATCGATCTATCGATCTATCTAATGTGTTTGTCTGTATATTATCACGCATATCTATCATCTCATATCAATTATATCCATGTATCTATATCTAGCTGTCTATTATGTATGTACTGTATGTATCTATCAATGATCCTTTTTATAGGACTGCAGAGTACAATGCTCAGCTATTTCTATCAGTCCCATTGAGAGTGAATAGAGCAGTGGTCACATATGCACACTACCACCCCATTCGAACAGGGGACTCAAGGACCACCATTCTCACCATTAGTGGGGGTCCCAGCTATCAGACTTTTAGCAATATTACATTTATTACCTATCCTGTGTACAGTATATAATGTGCTGGGCAAGATTCTTTGAACATGTATCAATGTGTATATTTTTTAATACATATTTAATACCCTGGGATTCCTCCTTTCTGTCCAATCCATGCAGCAGGATAATGTCTCAAGTCAGTTGCCCGCCCTGCTTTCTGTTTACTATTGTATTATTTTGGTGGTGGTCCATGGGTTATGATGGGTACCAACTTACAGCAGTGTTGCGATATGGGTACATGTGCCCTGGGTGTCATGTTGCAAAAAGTTGGGATACGGCGCCTCCAGTAGCCCTGAAGTGGTTTGGAGATGCCAAAAGTGCATGGGAGGAACTGGTATGTTGCAGCACCAGAGAAGTGAAACATGTCTATAACGAGAGCTGTGATGTATCGCCATAGAGCAGAACAGTCAACAGGTCCAGGCCAGTCTTGGAGAGCAAAATGAGAGACTAATAGTAATGGTTAGTTCATGCCATCCGTGAGGTGACCCAGTGAGACTAATAAGCCACTACTTAGGGACCTTCCCTCAGACTTACAAGTGTAACCAGAGAGTAGTAAGTCAGGAGGACTTCTTGTGTTGGGAAAGCCACCACCATCCAACCAACCACCAACTGCAATAGTCACTTCTGAGTTTTTAGTTCATTGTTTGGACTCTCTGAGTCTTGTCCGTGTTATTACTTCCCCAATGAATGCATCAATGTTGGATCTCTGGTGGTACAACCTCTGGGGTCCTTGCCAGTCAGTACAGTGGAAGGTCTATAAGAGCTGCCATGCTGGTACTACAGCTCTATTGTTGGACTGGCCCACCAGAGAACCAGAGGATCCTCTGGTATGCCTAGGTTTGCCAATCTGATTATTTCTTTTTTTCTGAACAACCTATCCCAAAACCATAGAAAACCAACATTTGACATACAAATTGGCAAACCATACTGAATGATAAAGATTATATGTAATACATGTCTACAGGTCAATATACTGATCAGAACTAATTACTAGCATTTACTGTAAGCTGTAAAATGATGATAATTACCACCAAAATAATCCAGTCAAGTACCAAAAGCCTCAAAAAAATCACGGAAACATCTATTTTTTTCACGAACACAGGAAAAAAGTCCCCTATCTTTATGGACTGTCCAGAAATTTCTAGAGTCTGGTTTCTTTAAATCAAAACCTATTAGACTTTATTGATGTGGGTGTTGAGCCACAAGAACAATTTCCTCTGGTGGGCCCAAGGAAACCCAGTCCAATACTGTCCAACTTGTCTCATCCATTTAAATGGAGTGTCACAATGTGCTGATCAATGGTGGTCTCAGAGGTTAGATCAAACAATGGCCTTTCCTAAGGATAGGCTATGAATATTGTAGTTTATTTAAAACCATACTTGTAGTTCCCTTAATGACCTCATGGCGTGCTGTTGATGGAAAGTGTATCTATGAGCCAACAGAACAGGGTGCTCTCCTTCTTCATGGTGTGCAATACTGAACACGTGAAAGATAATGTATACTGCTACATTTATACAGTAACTGATATGTGGCCCTAGGTGGCTAGGTCAGCTGCTTGGGAGGCCTCATAGATGGCTGCCCCTCCACCGCTGCTCAGGTCCACACTGCTCCCCACTTTCTGTGGAGCTGTAACTTGTGCTATACATATTGATGACGATTCATTATAACCAATTACGTTGCCCACGGTGCTTGGCACCACTGTAAATACATAATTTGCCCTCCATAGTTGGGATCTGCTCTGGACGCGGCTTTGTCTTCTACAATAATAGACAAGGTCCCATAATGTGAGCTCAGCATCCAAGTGCTGTTGTAAAGGCTGCCTTTACCTCTGTCTAAGCCAGAAAATGAAATCTACGCCTGCCCTGCACCACTTTTCACGCCATTGTCTGGCTTAAAACTTATATTAAATTAACTGTCGTTACATTTGATGGAAACTTGGTGACCCCACCCGATGCTTAAACACCGCCCAATTTTCAAAAGAGGCCGCGAGAGTTGGTGGCAAATTATTGCTCATATATGGTGTGCGGTATAACTCGCATCTTTTTTATTAGCACAAAAGTGGGCAAAATCAGTACCCCTCCTCCCTGTTTAGCTGTTTAGGTCTGTAGGCAATGAGCTCCCCCTAGTGGTAGCTGCAAATGAACAAACTTTAAAAGATTTCTCTAGGGTTACACATATTAATGGCCTATCCCAGGTCATCGGTATCAGATTGGAGGGTGTCTGACACCCAGCACCCTCACCGATCAGCTATTTTGGGTAGCTGTGATACCAGAAATTAAGAGTGCACCTATGGAAGCAGAAGGCTCTGTACGCGGTGTAGTAAGCATACCGGGGTACTGTTGCTCATCTAGAGCCTTCTGCTTCTGTCCATGTACTATTCATTTCCAATGCAGAGGCTGCCTGTAAAGGTGATCAATGGGGGTTCCGAGAGTTGGACCCTCACCGATGTTATATTGAGGACCTATCCTTCCTGAGCAACCCTTTAATGAGCAACGATTTGCGCTGCCAGCAAGTCAGAACAAACAAAATCCAAAGTGAAAGACTGTAGTCAGATATTCTTCCTCGACTTCCCGGGCTTTACACAGCTAACCACTGAAATCAGATCTCCGGGGCTCACCACACCGCCGATCTCCTCCTGTGTTCTCCACCAAAGAAACAAAAACCGGGGGGGACCCAACAGTGAAGCACCGCAACGGACCAAGATAAACTTCAGTGTTTTATTATACTCACACAAGCAAAGATGAAAAACAAGAATATCACATAAAGGCCAGAAGTCCTGGCACGCCCCCACCTAGGTTTTGCTCCTCGCTTTTTCAAGGGCTTTAACTCTTTCAGTACCATCAAGTCTTATATAGCGCCCTGTTCAGATTCCTATTAGTGCGGCTCTTGCGATTCGCTTATATATAAAAACATTAATTCGCAGCAAAAGATAAACCTCAGTATTTATCTGATTTCCACAATCCCATTCATAATACTCCATTGGTAGTGCATGGGGATTTCCTATGGGTCACGTGCACCTATCAACCAGTCACCTCCGGGATTCCCTTCTAGAACGTCACTTATTTACACCTTATTTGGTCTCCTATCACGGACACATTCCTTTCCATTTCTAAAACCGTCCTGTAGTAGAACTTCCGCGGACCTCACTTAATACAAGGTTTCAAGTCAAGATCTATATTCAGTCCATCTGGTTGCGTTGAGTTTATGCGGTAAATTCACTGCACTTTTTTTGTATTTATTTGCTTTGTGGCAAAGGGAATTTATTGGCAGATGGATAGTTCTATACTAGGAAAAGAAGGCGGCGGCTTAACAATGTGGAATCGGTTTATAGACGATTGCCTGTTTATCTGGAGAGAGGTAACATTAGAAGTGGGAGAATTTATCAAAGGGGTTCTCCCATGAGTAATGTAATAACGTCATAACATCATAAAGTACAAGAGAATCTCTTTCTAACAAAGCTAGAACCAGCCCTGTGCCTCACATGGATCCAGAGATCTCCCCATTCATTGCTCTGCTAGATTTATATCAAGCTGAGAGCTCAAGGGGAGTGTCTTTTCTGCTGCAGCTCAGGGGCCGTGTCCATGCTCTCCCTATCACAGCTCAGGGGGCGTGTCTCAGCTCTCCCTATCACAGCTCAGGGGGGCGTGTCCATGCTCTCCCTATCACAGCTCAGGAGGCAGTTGAAGGATGAAACTGAGCATGTGCGGCCATCTTAGTGAGCAGGTCAGAGAAATAAGAAAAACAAACAGCAGGTGGCGCTATACGGATATGTTTTATTGAATACCTCAGCAGCAATGTTAAATTTTTTATTACATGCAATTACAAAAGTATTCAGATCCAGGCGCTGGTTTGAAAAGTGTAGAATATTTTTTGTGGGACAACTCCTTTAACAAGAAAAACTGGAATATTGTCTTCACAGAGATCAGTAATAAAAAAAAATGTAAACTTCCTGTAACTAGAAATTTTCATTGAGGAAGGGATCATTAAAACGAAGACCTTCTTCAATGCTACGGACAGGAACTCTTAGCTGTCATTATGTGTCGTGGATGAAAAACATATCGAAAGGCCAGTATAAGAGAATCCTGCGTAACTATACAGATAAGGAGACATTGAATGGACAAGGTGACATATTGTCGGGGAGATATTTAGAGAAAGGGTATGACTGAGAAGATCTGGAACATAGAGGAAGTGGAGCATGATAACGTAAAGACTATTAGTGAGAAGAAGGAAAAGACTTTCCAATTAGCTTTTTTCACTCAGGATAATTCAGATTATAAATAGTGATCAGCGAATTTCAGGATAAATTTGGTTCGCCACGAAGCCAAATTTCCTCATGCTTCGTGCTAGCAAAATTATTTATACTAAAATAGCGTAAAAAACAAAATATATCATACCTAAACCTGATCCATTTGCTCACTATGGGACGGCCACCGCCATCTTGTTTGAAGATCTTGTCCGAAATCCTGTGCGTGGTGACGTATGATGTCACGACACTGCCCGGCCTGATGATGTCATCTCGGGCCGTGTAAGATCTCGAGCCAGACCTTCAAGCAAGATGGCGGCGGCCGGCCCATCGCGATCAAATGAATCAGGTAAGTATTATTTATTTATTTTTATATTTGACACTCTCTTATTTGTATCAAATGCCGCTATCATTTAGGGGTATAATGATGGGGCGCGCGATTGCAGCTCCCTGTCAGTGCACCCACTACTTACAAAGAAATGCTTCCTCACGAACCTGATTTTTTTTTGTAAAATTCGGTGAAGCAGCCAAGTCCAATTTTTTATACTTCGCCCAAAAAAAAAATTGAAGGAACTCTAAAAAAAAAATCTGGCCAGTGCTAAAACATGATGCGGTTATCAGCAGTCTCCTGCCCAAGGGCCCCAAAGGTATGTTCTCCAAAGCCCCCAATATTAGGTCAAACCTTGTGAAAAACTTTTTATTCGAAGTAGGTGGCTCTGCCAGTATAAAAGAGAGACCTAATTGGTGCTTTATATCCGTTGATACCAGCTTCTATGTATCGGAAATAATATAAAATTACTTAACAGAAAAAAGGGGATATGGCACTCAAACTCTGAAGTATCAAAATCACAAACTAGTTTAATACCGATAAAGATAAAACCTTATACAATAACTTAAAAATAGCAATATAAAACCAAATAACCACATTCAGAAAGCAATCTTCTAATTCTTCCCAACTTATCTATCTATAACTTCGTTGCAGAATATATCGCATTCGATTTTCTGTATGCGATTTTATCATGTGCGATTTTTCGCATGTGATATTTTCAGTGCACCCACTACTTACAAAGAAATGCTTCCTCACGAACCTGATTTTTTTTTGTAAAATTCGGTGAAGCAGCCAAGTCCAATTTTTTATACTTCGCCCAAAAAAAAAATTGAAGGAACTCTAAAAAAAAAATCTGGCCAGTGCTAAAACATGATGCGGTTATCAGCAGTCTCCTGCCCAAGGGCCCCAAAGGTATGTTCTCCAAAGCCCCCAATATTAGGTCAAACCTTGTGAAAAGTAGACTTAAAGGGGTTGTCTCACTTCAGCAAATACCATTTATCATGTAGAGAAAGTGAATACAAGGCACTTACTAATGTGCAAAAACCGGAGCAAAGAGGATAGAAAGTAAAAAAAAACTGGAAAAATAAAAGCGAACCAAAGAGAAGAAGAATTTACTGTTAGGGGCAATTTATCCTGTGAGAGCGCGGGGGTTATTTCTGTACCGGAGTGCCCATGTGGCCTCCAGTACGTAGGAAGGACTCTTCAAAAATGAAAGACGAGCCAGTAGGCAATATCAAAAAAGGATTAGAATAACATAGTGTTTCTTTACATTTTTTTTTAAAAAAAAGCGCATAAAAAATCCCAGAGGTTTAAAATTTGCTGAGGGGAATTAGCGCGGAAGAAGTGGAGAGGTGGGGATCCGGCAAAACAAATAATTAAAAAAAAAGTGGAGTGGATTTACCACATAAACCCAACGCAACCGAATGGATTGAATATGGATCTTGACTTGAAACCATGTATTAGGCGAGGTCCGAGGCAGTTCTACTAGAGGAAGGTTTTATAAATGGAAAGGGATGCGTCCGTGATGGGAGGCCAAGGTATAAATGAGTGACGCGCTAGAAGTGAATCCCGAAGGTGACTGATTGATAGGTGCACGTGACCCATAGGAAAGCCCCAGGGGTGCACCTAGCCTTTCTGCTACCTGAGGTGAAAACTGAAACTGCGCCCCCTCACTCAATGCCAATTTCTTAAGCTAACCCTTTACCACAGTGAAAGCGCTCATTGCCCATGGCCCTTCCGCTGCCCCCCTACCTGTTGCTGCCTGAGGTGATCACCTCACCTGGCCTCATTGGTGGTGCACCCCTGGAAAGCCCCCATGCACTACCAATGGCGTATTAGGAATAGGATTGTGAAATTTGATTTAAATGGAATACTGAGGATTATCTTTTGCTAGTGAATAAATGTTTTTATATTCACTGTATTCATATATGTATAGCAATTTTATTGACTATTTTTAACTTTTGTGTAAATGAATTGCAAGACCCGCCCTAATAAGAAACTGAACAGGGTGGTATATAAGACTTGATGGTACAGAAAGAGTTAAAGCCCTTGAAAAAAAAACGAGGAGCAAAACCTAGGTGGGGCGTGCCGGGACTTCTGGCCCTTATGTGATATGCTTGTTTTTAATCGTTGCTTGTGAGTATAATAAAACACTGAAGTTTATGTCGGTCCGTTTTGGTGCTTCACTATTGGGTGCCTCCTGTTTTTGTTTCTTTGGTGGAGAACACAGGAGGAGATCGGCGGTGTGGTCAGCCTCGGAGATCGGATTTCTGTGGTTATCTGTGTAAAGCCCAGAGAGTCGAGGAGGAATATCTGACTAAAGCCATTTCCTTTGGATTTTGTTGCTGGCAGCGCGGATCTTCTTACTTAAATTTCTGTTTAGTGAAGGAGGCCTACTTTGTTTGATTCTGATGCGCCGCTATTGGACTCTGGACATTGGAGGCATTTTTTTAATTATTGCATTGTGCTCATTTTTAGCTAAAACACAATTTTTCAATTGGTCTGTATTAAAAAATATTGAGCCATTTTCTCTGCACAGCTTTGAGTTTACCTAGTAGCTGGTTCTGAATTTTCTCTCTGCTCCGTCAGGCAGGGAGCTGACGGGCTCCTTTTCTCTGCTCTCTGACCTTCTAAACACTCAATATAGATCCGTTCTTATGTTACTGATTATGTTACTGGTTTAAATAAGTGTTTGTGACCTCTTAGTAGTTTAGAGATAAGGATTATTAGATGACCGGCACAAAGTGAAAGTACCAGTCACACAGCTAGAAAAAGAGTTAACCCTTTGTGACAGAACAGCTCAATATTTTTAATAAAGACCAATAAAAAAAATGATTTTTAGCCCAAGATGAGTAAAAAAAAAAAATTATCCCCCGAAGGTGTACATAGCCTTTAAGGTTTTCCTGTTTTGATTTAAGGAGATATTTGGTGCCTAGCTGCCTCTTACCATGCTTGGTAAGTGACGGGGTCTGCCTCTACGGTTGGTACACCACTAACATATTTATCATTGTTTTAGGGAAGAGTGGTGCTATATGGAAGTACAAAGCTGTAGGGACTCTATGTCTCTGTACACCAGGGGCGTAGCAATAGGGGAAGGAGGGGAGGTGGCTGCTTTGGGCCCACCCAAGAGGAGGACTAAAAGATTTTATTGTCAGAGCCCCCTTTACAGTATTATACAATGACTTTATATACAGTGACACTGACAGAGCGTCTGCCGGACCTCGTCTGAGAGCAAGATCTTGATTAGCCACAGGAGTGGGGGTTGCACATGAGTCAGGAGTTGCAAAGAAGTTCCTGGGGGAGTGGGGCCCTTTCAAAAATTTGCTGTGGGGCCCGGTCATTTCTAGTTACGCCACTGCTATGCACCCTTTTTCCATTGGCTCTGCTGAGTGTATGAGCCCTTATTCTGGAAGCTTTCAAGAACTGTTATTCTCTTCCTGAACCAGCAAGCTCAGGATGAAGAAAGTAACAAGCACCGCCTGTACTGGAGTTTGTTGCAGCGCATAGATTTGTTATCTCTATTATGAAGATGTTATTATCCTCAGTAACGAGTGAAAACTGCTTTATTAGTGATCTGTTCTTCCCAAAATCTAATTAATCAGAATTGCTTCTTGCATCTAACGATCGCCCTCGTATCCAGCGAACAGCGGGATCGCGTCTAGTCACTGACAATGTAATTGAGCTCAAATCACTTATCCTCTCTATGAGATGGCAAGATGCCGGGAAGTCACGGGCTTCTGGTGCCGATCTTATCAGTATAAGGGCTCGTGCACACGACGGTATGTATTTTGCGGTCAGCGAAACACGGATCCGCAAAAAAACGTATTACATCTGTGTGACACCCGTATTGCATAATTTTTTTTCGCGGGTCCATTGGAACAATGCCTGTCCTTGTCCGGAACGGATATGCGGACAAACGGACACGGAATGCACACAGAGTCATTTCCGTTTTTTTCAAGCCCCATTTAAGTGAATGGTTCCGCATACCGACCTGTAAAGAACGGAAACTAAAAAAAAATAAGTTTGTGTGCATGAGCCCTAAATGAGAATGGAGGAGGTATCGGACCTGAGCTGGATTAACCCATACCGCCCAACAGGAGAGACAACTCCTGCGGAAAATGTGTTTTATTTTAAGCTCCACCTCTAACCCCACTCAGTCCCTCCCTTACATGCCCAATGCTTGGTGCCGCCACACAGTAGGGACGCTGAATTGGTTGCCCCCCACAGTAGTGATGCCCCTTATTGTCTCCCCACAAATTAACCCTTTCTACCCCAGCAATTTTCCAGTTTTGTCTTTCCATTTTTTACTCCCTGCCTGCCCAGAACCATCTCTTTTTTTTTTTACCATTTGCATAGCCGTATGCAGGCTTGTTTTTTGAGGGACAAGTCAAACTTTCTAATGTCACCATTTTCTATTGCATACAATGCAGTGAAAACCTGGAAACAAATTCCAAATTTAAATTTGGGTTGCGTTTTGATGACGTTCATGGTGTAAAACTGATCGGTGACCTTCATTCTCCAGGTCAGTGTGATTAGGGTGATAACACATTTATATAGTTTTTCTTATGTTTTAATACTTAAAAAAAAAATAAAAAAATATTTCTTCTTTTCATCACCATGTTTTGACCCTCATAACTTTTTTATTAGCATAACATTTTTGTCCATGGAGCTGTGTGAGGGCTCATTGTTTGCAGGCTGATCTGTACTTTTCATTGACTTTGGTTTGTGTCTGAATTTTTTATGCCTTTTTTATTCAATTTTTTGGGGAAAGTGAAGCAATGAAAAACAGCAAATCCACCATTTTGAATTTTTTGCTGTTTGCTGGGTTCCGGGACTCTGGGTTCCGGGACTCGGCAAGCTCAAGTTCTCGCGGTTCTCGCGAGAACTTGAGCTCCTTCTCCCTGGCTAAGAGCCGAGCGCTGCTATTGGATGCGCTCGCAGCCAGGGAGTGAGGAGGAACGCCCGGACACGCCCACCATAACTTTGGAGATAACGCCTACTATAACCAAGACGCCTCATTTGCATATGAGGCGCAGAAGATATCGGGGAGCAAGGCTGGCGAATGGGGGGTCGTTTTAAAAAAAGAAAAATGGTGAAGACATCAGGGGTTTGACCCCTATAAGGTGATATAACTTTTGGATATATTTTTTTTAGGTGAAAGGTCCTCTTTAATTTTTTAAGTATATTTTATTACTATTTTACTTTTAGGGAAAGGGGGTGAGGTGAATGTTTATTTTTTTTATATTTTTAAAAACTTTTTTTTTTCACACCCCTAGGTATCTTGAATATGCGATTATGAGATCTCTTCTTTCATAGACTCCAATGCATTAGCATTGAAGGTTTTGAGAATTTCACTACCGTATGTTCCTATGCAGACCTCCATTGGAACATAGCTGCAGCAGCCTCGGATTATTTAGAGCAGGGATGCCCAACCTGCGGCCCTCCAGCTGTTGCAAAACTACAACTCCCAGCATGCTTGGACAGCCTACAGCTATCAGCTTACAGCAGGGCATGATGGGAGCTATAGTTTTACAACAGCTGTAGGGCTGCAGGTTGGGCATCCCTGATTTACAGGGATCGAGGCTTCCATGAGAAATGAACAGCTTCCCCGATTGCCACCTCTCAGATGTTCTATTTGACCACAGCATCTGAGGGATTAAATGTCTGCAATCGCTATTATTGCCGATAACAGACATTAACCCAGGATGTCTGCTGTTTAAAACGGGAGACACTCGGCAGCAATGGCGCCGCTGCGCTTGTGAGCAGGTGCCATCATTTAAGACACAGCACTGGTCGGGAAGGGGTAAGAGATAGCCCCCTCGCTGTAGTGATGCACCTATAATGCCCTCCCACAGTAGTGAAGCCCCTTAGTTCTCCTTTACAGTAGTGATGCCCCCTTTAGAGTCCACCACACAGAATTAGTGCCCCTAGGGATGCCCTTGTAGTTTTATTAAAATGATTTGCTAATATACCCGGCGAGTGTGTGAAGGATGGGAGTGGTAGTTGTAGCTTTGAGGGCGGGAGCAGTGCTCATAGATCATGGTTGCGATCTCCACTCTTGCTCTCTCTCGGGCCGTTGTGCAGTGCTCGGAACAAAACAGAGAGCAGCGCACATAGGTAGGACCGCTAGGATAAGGTGACTAGGAGCTATATTAAAGGAGCTCACCTTATGGGGTTGCGCTAGGAGCGCAACACCCAGAGTCGCATATAGTAATTGGAACCGACAGAAGAACTAGATAAAAGGTGATACGAGAGGAGAAACTGCACAAACAGGTGAAGTTCCAGGCAAAGGGGTATTTTTAAAAGGCCTTATCTTTATTGAAGAAAGTTTCTTTTTTTAAGTGAAGCTTTTTGGAGCCGAATTATCTTTCTTGGCCTGATGAAGGGGGTCAGTTCTGCCCCGAAACGTGGCACCTGAAACAAAAAATCTTCGTTCAATAGAGATGATGCCTTTTAAAAATATTTCACCTGACCTGAGCTGGATTTTTCTTTTTTGCGTTTTAAAAATACTACTTTGCCTGGAACCTCACCTGATTGCGCAGCAGCTCATCCCTCATCACCTTGTATCCATCTCTCTAGGGCTTTGCAGAGACTGGAAGGCACAACGTTTTTTCCCTCAGGGCAAACCCCCATATTGGTGCTCCTGCCTGGTCTTGGTTGGGGTGCCCTTGGTGTTGGATGATTTGCTGGCTGCAAGGCAGGACCAATGAACGATGGAAATGATCAGGGACAAGAGTGTTTTTTTCCATTTATTATACATTTTTTATTCGCAAAAAGTTATTTGCAATTGTATCTACAGCGCATTCAGTGTTTCCTTCTCGCGGGTCATCTGTCCTTCCCCTGTGTCAGCCATTACCTCATCTATAATCATTATCATGGTCATTTAGCTATTTAGTTAGTATTAGTAAGAAATAGTGCACCTGCTCACAGATTTCCTGGGAAATTAGGATCCAGATAATTTGCTCAGTTAACATTATCTTTTCAGGGAGACACATGATCAGGGCGGACAGCAGCTTGTCATGTTGGACTATCTGCCGGGACTATAATGACGATTACATAGGGCAGCCACCTTCAGGTCTGGTCTAAGGTTAGGGGATTCCATAATGAGGGATAAAATCATAATCAGAATTGTATTTGTCTAAATTTAGATAAAATGAATCTTTATCGTATACTGCACATGTAAGGATGGTAATATTTGAACAGTTTTTTTCCTGGTTCTGTGCCTGAGTAGGGGAGGAGGTGCTGCAAGGGGGAGCAAGAAGATAGGCCTCGTTCATAGGGTTTCCACCTGGCCGGTATTCCGCAGGCATCAGTATTCTTTTTTTTACTGACTTGGCTATATTTTCTGTGCACTGCTTGGGAGTCCCTGCTCTGTGTCCATACAAAATCTATAAAAACCTCAGTATTATTTTTCCTGTGTATTTAGTAGTGTTGAGCGCGAATATTCGAAAAGCGAATTTTTTTAGCGAATATCGGCACTTCGCTAATTCGCGAATATTTCGAATATAGCGCTATAAATTCGCTATTTCGAATATTCGTTTTTTTTTTTTTTTTTTTTAGTTATATTTTTTTCTTTCCTACTTCCCAAAAGTAGTTCTTACCTGTCCTGAGGATTCCTGGCTTCCTGGCTGCTCTAGTCAGTGCCCGTTGCCGCTTCTGCCGACTTCCGTGCTCATGTGGAGCGTCCCCATCCATGGGAGAATCTCCATATACTAAAATGTACTGTCGGATTTGAGGAATTACGTTGAAATCGCAATGCGATTAATTCAAGTTATATTAATCGCATTGCGATTACAACTTAGCACTGCTATCTTACATAGGCTAGAATTAACGAATATGGAATATAGCTATGCACTAGCAGTGCTAAGTTGAAATCGCAATGCTGAATACTTTAAGTTAAATTAATCGCATTGCGATTTCAACTTAGCACTGCTGCTATATTCCATATTCGTTAACTTCGTTAATTCTAGCAAGCTGACCCATTATAAACCCAGCTCTAAGTTGAAATCGCAATGCGATTAATATAACTCGAATTAATCGCATTGCGATTTCAACGTAATTCCTCAAATCCGACAGTACATTTTAGTATATGGAGACGTTCCCATGGTGATGGGGACGCTCCATGAGCACAGAAGTTATGGTTGGCTTGGTAGAATTAGCGAATAGCGAATATGACGAATGTATTCGTCATATTCCTCAAAACGAAGATAACGAAGTATTCTACATCTTCGTTTTAGCTACCTATTCGTCTCGTCATCGTCAACTTCGCTATTCGCTAATTCTAGCAATCAAATAGGAAGGTTGACTTACCAGACAGCTGTGTTAAATTCGCTATGCGATTTTTTTTTTTAATACAATAATTATATTACTTGATAAAATTATTATAAGTATTCTATTTATTAAAAAAAAATCGCATAGCGAATTTAACACAGCTGTCTCTATAGTCAACCTGCCTATTTGATTGCTAGAATTAGCGAGGTTGACGAATAGGTAGCTAAAACGAAGATGTAGAATACTTCGTTATCTTCGTTTTGAGGAATAGACGAATACATTCGTCATATTCGTCATCCTCGCTAATTCTAGATATGAAACCAATAGGAAAGTAGCCTTAAGTACTTTGTATTTAAATCGCATGTTAATCGCGATAACTAGAAAAAATGACGAATATTCGATTTCGACGAATATGAAACGAATATTCATTCGAATATTCGCGAATTTCGTCGAAATCGAATATGGCACCTGCCGCTCATCACTAGTATTTAGCATTTATTAAGTCACTATTTTTAAGTTGGCTCTGTCAGGTTTCCAACCTACTACCTTCTGCATTGAAGTTAAAGACTCTAACTGCTGAGCCATAGAGCTCAATGCTAGCAAAACAAAGATCTTCTATGGCTAAAAACCTCAGTATTATTTTCCCCATGTATTATGTATTCAGATGTACAATGTCCTGGAATCTACATATTATATATATACAATATACACACACCAGGACATTTGATATTTTTATAGGAATTGCAATAAATGTAATAGCACAAAATAAATTACAATTTTTAGCCATAGAAAATCTTTGTTTTGCTAGCATTGAGCTCTATGGCTCAGCAGCTAAAGTCTTTAAATTCAATGCAGAAGGTTGGAAGTTGGAAGTTCTTAAACCACAATTTACTGGCATCTGGATTAGGCTACTGTCACACTAGCGTTTTGGCTTTCTGTTTGTGAGATCCGTTCAGGGCTCTCACAAGCGGTCCAAAACGGATCAGTTTTGCCCTAATGCATTCTGAATGGAGAAGGATCCGCTCAGAATGCATCAGTTTGCCTCCGATCAGTCTCCATTCCACTCTGCCTGCAGCGTTCTGCTGTCTGCCTGACGAAGCAGAGCCAAACGGATCCGTCCTGGCACACAATGTAAGTCAATGGGAACAGATACGTTTTTTCTGCCACAATCTGGCACAAAAGAAAACGGATCCGTCCCCCATTGACTTTCAATGGTGTTCAAGATGGATCCGTCATGGCTATAGAAGACCTAATACAACCGGATGCATGCGGTTATTGTAACAAAAGCGTTTTTGCAGATCCATGACGGATCTGCAAAAAACGCTAGTTTGATAGAAGCCTTATAGACATCTTTGGTCTCTTCAGTTCTGAGAATGTTGTGAAGGTATGTGCAGGTAGATATAGGCATAAGTGACATGTAGGAATACTACACACCCTGAACTTTTATCCTCAGGAGATGCTCTGCCCCTCAAATTTTAGCCACAAACATTAATTATTATGCAATTCTTACCAAAAATTGTATATTGATGCAAAGTTGCATGAAGGTGTCCATAAGTGTAAAGTGCTTGGTTAGGCCTCTTTCACACTTGCGTTCTGGGGATCCGGCAGGCACTTCCGTCCCGCCGGATCTGTCAGAATGCAAGTCGTCTGAAAGCATTTGAAGACTGATCAGGATCCTGATCAGTCTTCGAAATGCTTTTGGGCTACCATGGCAGCCAGGACCCTACTGAAGTCCTGGCTGCCATGGTACTCCGCAGCAGTGTACTTACCTGCGCTGCGGCCACCGGGCGCTCCTTTATGACGTCACAGGTCCCCACGGCGCCTAGATCAATGCGCTCCCCGGACTTGTGACGTCATGAAGGAGCGCCCGGAGGCCGCAGCGCAGGTAAGTACACTACTGCGAAGTACCATGGCAGCCAGGACTTCAGTAGCGTCCTGGCTGCCATGGTAACCGATCGGAGCCCCAGCTTACACTGGGGCCCCGATCGGAACCGCTGCTGCGCATGCGCAGAGCTAAACGTGGATCCTTATTTCCGAAACGACGTTTAGCTTAATTCCAGATCCGGATTAATGCACTTCAATGGGCATTAATTCCGGATCCGGCGTTACGGCATGTCTTCCGGATTTTTGGACGGAGACAAATCCGCAGCATGCTACGGTTTTGTCAACGTCCAAAAAACGACATAATAAGTAATTCCATCCATATCGTTAACTTACTGAGTCAGTAAGTTAACGAATATGGATGGAATTATTTAGCAATGCTAAGTTGAAATCGCAATGCGATTAAGCAGATATATAATAATCGCATTGCGATTTCAACTTAATTCTCACATCCGACAGTACATTCTCTGGAGGAGGCGTTCCCATGGTGATCGGTAGCTCAAAGTTGTAATCGCAATGCGATTAAGCAAATACATAAGAATCGCATTGCGATTCCAACTTTTTAGTACTCAACTTTTAAAATCGTACACCACTTTAAGTTCCAAAGTTGCAATCGCGTTCGAATAGAACTTAAAGCTGTCTCTTAGTCAGTTTTAGTATTGGTGTGCTGTAATAGAAGTTACATTCGTACGCGAATATAACTTAGAGCAATACAGTCAACTTTACACTGTTAGTTTTATTATCGCGATAATACAACTATTCAAGAATCGTGTACGTGCGTCTGTACGTGTGTGCGTTACCTCGGACACTATTCTATTTTGCCAGCCACAGCTGAAACCACTGATTTATGGTATTGCTATTTTGGCAATTGAATTTCACCCCAGAAAATAATCTATCCTTTGCCAGACAGCAGACAGTATTATACTTGTCTAACCAGCTGGAACACCAGATTTAGGGGATTGGTATTTGGGCAATTGTATTTAACCCCTTAATAAAATATAGAAATTTCTTTCCTGAGTTTCTAGGGGTGACAATTAGCACAGCCAAGCCCCTGATGTAGGATATAGCAAAAAAAAAAAAACTAGTATTGATGGATTGATGGACTTGGTGACAGCTTCTTCTGGCGCACCACAAGTCACAAAATGGCCGCCGATCAACCCAGAAAATAAGTGACAGAAAAACGCTCTGTGCAGCCTAAAAACCAGCGAGCAAGTAACTAGCAGAAGTTCAATGATTCTCAGCTGTAGATCGATCCGTTCATTAGGTGCTGTTGCTGACTTTAACCTGCCTAATCTCGCCCTGACAGAAGCTGCGTCCTCTCCCTACACTAATCAGAGCAGTGTGACGTGCGGCGCTACGTGACTCCAGCTTAAATAGAGGCTGGGTCACATGCTGCACTTGGCCAATCACAGCCATGCCATTAGTAGGCATGGCTGTGATGGGCTCTTAGGGCAAGAAGTAAAACGCTAGCTGATTGGCTGCTGTGCAGCCCTTCAGAAAGCGGTAAGTAATCGACGAACACCGAACCCGAACCCGAACTTTTTTGAAAATGTCCGGGTTCGGGTCCGGGTCCCGGACACCCCAAAATTCGGTACGAACCCGAACTATTCTCGAACTGTTCGCTCAACACTACTCATTTTAAATTTTTATATTAATTTTGGGATAACCCCTTTAACTTGTACTTTAACACATTAGATACACAGTTGCCGATGCTTGGGGGGTTTCTAGGAGTAAGATATTGATGACCTATCCTCAGGATAGGTCATCAATGTCAGGGAGGCGGGGGTCCCACTGCCGATCAGCTGTTTGAGGGGACCACAGTGCTCATGTGAGAGCCACAGCCTCCTTGCAGCTTAGCTAGCACAGCACCCTCCATTGGATTGTGGCCGTGCTTGGTATTGCAGCTCAGCCCCATTCACTTGAATGGGGCTGAGCTGTGAATAGACCATGTGACCGATGAACGTGAGATCACTAGCCTTGGGACAGAGGCCACGTGCTCACCAGAGCGCCACGGCTTCTGCAAACAGCTGATCGGCGGGGGTATCGGGAATCACACCCCCACTTATCAGATATTGATAACCTATCCTGATGATAGGCCATTAACATCACAATCCGGAAGACCCCTTTAAAGCAACAAAAGCCATTGACAAGGTCAGGTTAAAGCTTGCTGCTACTGTGCAACTAATGTGACACGTGTCAAGTTAATGTTTGCTACGTCTGTGCTTTGGATATGGAACAGTCTGTATCCAAAGAGAGCAGATGGCAAGAAACCATGAAAAAAAATCCCCTTGAAGCGACTGCCATTGACTGACGGGATTTTCCTTAAAACCTCCATGCTGTTTCTCCTGAGGCTGAGCCGAGCGTCGCATGAAGGTTGGAAAATGAATGAGTTTGGGAAATTTATGGGGTCGAATTAGGAGAACATGCGATAGAATCAACAGAGCTTCAAAAACTAGATGAGCTCTTTATTTGAAAAGGTAACTCCGCTCAAAACTCATAAATCCCCTTGTCAGGTTCTCCTTGGTTGATACGTGAGGGATTTCATCAAGTGCTCATGGAGTCGGCCGCCCTCATGGAGCAGTGATACACTGCATACATCTTGTAAAGCTGACAACTCTCAAAGGAGGGCTGACTACCAATATACCACTATAAAACTGGTGGGACTTTCCCTAACTTTTGGAGACAGGGACTATAGGGTTTTACCTTATATTGACTAGTATATCGACTGTCATATTGAGATATTACCTATATCATACGGCATTACACTACTAGAAAACCTAAAGAGGCTCTGTCACCAGGATCAACCCTACTAAACCAAGCATATAGCCTGATCCAGCTGAATAAAACGATACCTGTATTTTGTTTGTAGGTGGCGGCGTTGTGGAGATATGTACACTTTTATTTTTATGCAAATTAGCCATTGGAGCACCAGGAGGTTGGTTTATATGGTTTGAGCACTGCTCCAGCAACGCCACTGGTGCTCAATACAGACTCCTCCATTACTTCAAACACCCTCCCCCCCTTAGATTGACAGCGCTAGACGGAAGTCTGGCACTGAGTTCTTGCCTGCGCACTCGTTAGCTAACACAGCGCATGTGCACCACATCTTCTGCTGCTTGCCATGCAGGGAAGATGATTACTGCGCATGCGCCGTTGATCTCATTCCACCCAGAAGTGGAGGGGCCATCCGCTTCATCTGGGGTTGAAGCAATGGAGGCGACTGTATTGAGCACCAGGGGCATCGCTGGAGCGGTGCTCAAAACTCATAAGTCCACCTCTTGGTGCTCCAATGGCTCATTTGCATAAAAATAAAAGTGTACATTTCTCCCCAACGTCAGCACCTACAAAAGAATAAAAATGCAGGTATTGTTTTACTCAGAAACACCACCCCTACCAGGCTATATGCCTGGTTTAATAGGGGTGATCCTGGCAAAAGAGCCTCTTTAAAGGGGCAGTCATATTTCAGAATGGGCAAGGGCAGGGCTTTTTTTCTCAGAGAAAAGGTGGTGGAACTCACCCCCTCCCCTGGCCACACCCCTACCCACCCCTAGGACCGCCCCCTAAAACCGCCCCTTTAGAGAACAGGGATGCAAGTAAAATTTGGGGGGGCTATAAAAGTCCAGCCCAGCAAAGAAACCCCCCAGATAGGGGTGGCACTGTTAATGGGGGATCTGGGGATGGTACTGTTATGGGGTGAAGGATCTGTGGATGGCACTGTTATGGGGGATCTGTGGATAGCACTGTTAATGGGGGATCTGTGGATGGCATCCACAGATCCCCCATCCTATAACAGTGCCATCCACAGACCCCCCCCCCCACCCCATAACAGTGTCATCCACAGACCCCCCATCCTATAACAATGCCATCCACAGACACCCCCTCCCACCCCTTAACAGTGTCATCCACAGACCCCCCATCCTATAACAGTGCCATCCACAGACACCCCCTCCCACCCCTTAACAGTGTCATCCACAGACCCCCCATCCTATAACAGTGCCATCCACAGACCCCCCCCCACCCCTTAATAGTGTCATCCACAGACCCCCCCATCCTTTAACAGTGCCATCCAAAGGACCCCCCACCCCATAACAGTTCCATCCACAGACCCCCCATCCTATAACAGTGCCATCCACAGACACCCCCTCCCACCCCTTAACAGTGTCATCCACAGATCCCCCATCCTATAACAGTGCCATCCACAGACCCCCCCCCCCACCCCTTAATAGTGTCATCCACAGACCCCCCCATCCTTTAACAGTGCCATCCAAGTGACCCCCACCTCATAACAGTGCCATCCACAGGCCCCCCCACCCCATAACAGTGCCATCCACAGGCCCCCCCCACCCCATGACAGTGCCATCCACAGACCCCGCCCCCCACCCCTTAACAGTGTCATCCACAGACCCCCCATTGCCGCTAGAGTACAGTTATAAAATGTGTAATTCAATTAATAATGATTCATGCTGCCCCTCTGTAGTATAACATTCAATATATCCTACACTCACAGGGCTACTGTTATATTGTAATGCAGGCTGGGCGGGGTCTGTGGATGGCACTGTTATGGGGTGGGGGCCTGTGGATGGCACTGTTATGGGGTGGGGGGGGCCTGTGGATGGCACTGTTAAAGGATGGGGGGTCTGTGGATGACACTGTTAAGGGGTGGGGGTCTGTGGATGGCACTGTTATAGGATGGGGGATCTGTGGATGACACTGTTATGGGGTGGGGGGGTCTGTGGGTGGCACTGTTAAAGGAAGGGGGTCTGTGGATGACACTGTTAAGGGGTGGGGGGGTGTCTGTGGATGGCACTGTTATAGGATGGGGGGTCTGTGGATGACACTGTTAAGGGGTGGGGGTGTCTGTGGATGGCACTGTTATAGGATGGGGGGTCTGTGGATGACACTGTTAAGGGGTGGGGGGGGGGTGTCTGTGGATGGCACTGTTATAGGATGGGGGGTCTGTGGATGACACTGTTATGGGGTGGGGGGGGGTTCTGTGGATGGCACTGTTATAGGATGGGGGTCTGTGGATGACACTGTTATGGGGTGGGGGGGGGGGGTCTGTGGATGGCACTGTTATGGGGTGGGGGGGGGGGGTCTGTGGATGGCACTGTTATAGGATGGGGGATCTCCTCCCAGTCCCTCCCCGCTGATACATCGCAGGCTGCGATGTCAAAATGTCAGCATGGTAGGTGGCGGAATGCCGGTCTGGTGCGTTCCGCCAGAAAAAAAGCCCTGGGCAAGGGTATTTCATGACAGGACTTGAGGAGCAAGATACATCTGAGTCCCAACAGAAGGAAAATGTATCTACCATTCTACAAGATGCTGAGCTACTGAACTTCTTTTGTTAAATGATCAGGCAATCCTATGAGAGACTGTGCTGCTTTTATTTGCAGCTGCACAGTCCCCTCTACCTGCACAGACAGAACAGGAAGATAAACCATTAGCATTCAGCCTCCTGATATAGCCGGGGCAAAACTGGAGCCTGACTGGGTAATTAACCACTGGCCCCTAGGCTTGGAAACGTTTCGCTGTCAATACCACTAGATATCCAAAAATGAACCCTTTAGAGCCCTAGACCACCAGGGATACTAATGTAAAAGGGGTTATCCAGGCTTTAAAAATTGATATAGACTATGGTTAGGACATGATATTAATGTGGGGGAGATTTGACTCTTGCACCGCTAAAGGGACAGCAGTGCTCAAGAAAATGCAACAATGGGACAAAGCTGAAATACTAAAAAGTCTCTACAAAGACGACCAATGTAAGCAATGACGATGCTGTGTTACTCATCCTTCGCGATAAAATAGAATTGTTTGAAAAGGTGAAACTTTCCCTTAACTCCTTCACTGCCCAAGACCACCAGGGATACTATCATTAACTTCTTCACTGCCCTAAACCACTAGTGATCATGACAGTAACTTCTCCACTGCTTTAGACCAACAAGAACCCTGAAATTAACCCTTTTGCTGCTCTTAACCATGAGGGATACTGATACTAGTCGCTTTCACTGTCATAGACCACCAATGATACAAATATTAACCCAGTCACTGCTTTACTACACATGGCATTTAGCTAATAAACTTCACTGCCCTGAATGTGCATGCAGGTTCTGTTCACAAACGTGTTGTGGCTTTCATTCAAACCAGATTAGTCGTATAATGGACCCGATGGAGTCAGGGTTGTGAGCAGATCCTCCAAGTCAAATGTGAACAAAACCTAATGCTACTAGGGCGCACAGAGTGACACTGCGCATGCCCTAGGGTTTATTACTGTAGGTGCCAGAATCCCGAATTGTTCCAATCACAAGCTGCAAAGACTTTCTGCTCCAAATCAAGTGAGTTTTCTGCTATTTACCACAAAGGTGGTTTATGTCTATGAAGATGAAGGGCGTGACCATCAACAAAGGCTCTGCAGCTGCTATCGCCCCACCGCCCCAGGCATTTGCCTGCTCCCCACTTGGGCACTGTATATGTGGTATAACGTAGATCTATCTATCTATCTTTTTATCTATCTATCTCATTTCTGTTTATCTATCTATCTATCTATTTAAAGAGAAAAAATCTGGCAGCACTAAATAAGAAAAAGAAAAGCAGGTGCGAGCCCAAAGGAACTAGACTATTGCCCAATGCACAAACACCCATGTAGATACGCAATGTTTCACCTCAACCCCAGAGCCTGAGAGACTGCCTGTTTGCTGTTTATTTATCCATCTCATATCTATCTATCTATCTATCTATCTATCTATCTATCTATCTATTATCTATCTATCCCATATCTATCTCATATCTATCTATCTATCTATCTATCTATCTATCTATCTATCTATCTCTCTATCTATCTCTCTATCTATCTATCTATCTCTCTATCTATCTATCTATCTATCTATCTCATATCTATCTATCTCATATCTATCTATCTATCTATCTATCTATCTATCTATCTATCTCTCTATCTATCTATCTATCTATCTCATATCTATCTATCTATATATCTATCCATCTCATATCTATCTATCTATCTATCTATTATCTATCTATCTATCCCATATCTATATCATATCTATCTATCCCAT